>JAQPPZ010003223.1:2412719-3619079 GCA_028583015.1 Wollemia nobilis
AAGCCCCATAACAGGTGGTTTGTGCCCAACCCGCTTGGCCTTGGGTAACTCCTAGCATGGTGATATGTATGTCACATTAGCAACCTTCTTTTGTATATACCTATGTTTGCTTATGGATTAGCTAGCTCTTGATGACCCGACTTACATAGTAGTCTGGTACGGTTACATGCATATAAATCATGGTCAACGAACACTTATTTGGTTAATTCAAATTACTTGTATCAAATTATCTTGCTCAAAATTGGTAAATGAACAATACAATTGCACACACATTTGTATTTGAGAGATTTTGTATCATTATGATAAATCAAGATCAACAACGAACTCACATATGCACATGAGGGTTCCTTATAAATCTACATTTTGTCTTTGAGATAATTTAAAATATTTTTGCAACTCTTTTTGGAATAATTTCATCTTCTTATTTAAAAGAACATTTGTTTCATATAAAAACAATTACATACATTGTTTTCAAAAATCCAAAATTTCTTTCAACAACATATTCAAAAATCTAGCAATAAAGTCACGTTTATATATATATATTTTCTGTTTATCTCAAAATAAAAAATCAATTATGCAATAAAATTATTTTTGGATTTCGCGATGATGGTATAAGTCTATACCTATAATTCTATGCCTAGCGCAAACCATTGTTCTAGTTTTATTTCCCATTCATTTTAATTCATAAAAACATATGGCTTAAATCATTATGTTCCACAATTGTGCTTTAAAAAGAATGAACACTTTTTCTATTTTCATTTCATTATGTCAACATTCAGTTTTGCGACGATGGTATAATTCCTAAGGAATTATTCAAAATTCTATCACACTTAGGAATTTTATGCCTAGCAAAAATCATATTTCTAATACTTCATGCATAATATTTTCATGAAAATCTAAAAACAAATCATCACCATCATCATTTTCATCATCACAACACAAAGTCTTAAGACAGTCTCTTAAGCACTCTTTTACTTTTAGCAATATTTCTATACTGGGATTAGCTTGACGACCTAGCGAGTGACGACTCCATGAAATGGTCTATAACAACGACAATGTCCTTTGAAATTATTGTTAGAAGTCCCTTTATTTTTCATTAAATCACACCACAAACAACCAATTTGTTTACATCAGATTATTTCATTAAAATTTTATGGCATGACATAAAATTATGCTATTTCCAACGACATAATTACATGAATAATCAATAAACAATTCAAAACTTAAAGCATCATAAAACATATGGACAAGTCATATCACAAAAAAATAAAAAAAATATATATATATATATATCAAAAATATATGTACATCATATCAAAACTGGATTGGTATGCCACAATCTATACCCCGGCATACTCAATCCTCTCAAAAATATACAGTCTATAGTCAGTAGTAGCTAGTCTCGAGAAGCCCTCGAGCTCTCAACCTCATCTCCTCCCCTACCCTGGCATGGAGGAGGTGGTCCCATAGAGGTTCGTGTTGTGTCGTGGGTCCTCGCCATCGATCATGAGGATGTCCTCGATGATCCCATCATGACCGGCTCCGTAATGGGGGCTGGCAATGGTATCCTCTGGTTCTCTGGAACCACATGATAGTACAATCCCTGGTAGAACATGGTCTGAGCAATAGACCATGCTAGATCTTGAGTGCTCACCCCTCTACTTTGAGCCCTGAGTCGTGTAGCCTCATCCTGTAGTGTTTGCACCTAAGCTCGGAGGTGGGCAACCTCAGCCTGGAGAGCCGCCATCTCATTGCTCTCCCCCACCTCGACACCCTTGCCCTTATCGGGTGATGCTAACCTATCCCTCCATTGAGAAGGGAGTCCCTCCTCCCTCCTCTCTGGCTGTCGCATTCTCTCTAGAGCCTATGGTGCTCTCCGACATCTCTCCTGAGGAGACTGTCACTGCTCCCTCCCTCTGTGACCCCTCGTTGCATCGATAGCAGCTTGGCACTACCTCCCCATCCATCGCACAATAGCGTGCATCGGACCATGTGCCCTCATCATCCGAGGAGGGTGGATGCCTGCGTACCAGGCATCATACCCATATGTGACCCCAGCGTCATCCCCATCCACTGGTTGAATGGGGGCATCGTCTGCATCTTGACTCCAGAATTACTACATATCTGGAGCCCCACTCAGTGTAGTACTATCTCAGATAGTCCGGGAGTACTCGTAGTCTCTGAGGGAAGGGATCCCCTACTATAGATCGAACTGCCTCAAAACTCGGTCATAGCGATGGAGCTCTACCTCTCCCCACTCCATCCTCAGCCAGAAGACTCGCCTGATGTGAGCCAACTCCTACCCATCCTCTCCCCACCATGGGTGCTCTCTCCATGGCCTCCAGGTGATCTGGTCAGGGATGAGGTCATCTAGCAACCTTCGGGACATCGATAGATCTATCCACCACTATGACCCTCTTTGGAGCCACCAATAGAAAACCTGGGGTCTCTCTCGATCAACCCTTATCAGTGGAAGCCCTACCGACCTCCGCACCACAATGTGCTCCTAGCACCAAACCTATAGCAGTGATGTCAAAACCAGACATCGACCTCCCTTGTATACGACCCCGTATAGGATCCTATACAAGCGACATAGTACAAAGCTACCCCAAGAAAATTTGTAGCCATGGTCTCTCATATCGTAGACCACATCTGAGAGCAGCCATGGTAACCTGCATCCGCTCTGGTGGCATAGCAGTAGGCCACCCACTACCCCTACCAAAACCTGAGTCAATCGAGACACCCTAGGAATCTACCGCAATGTCTCGATGTTCACTCTACCCTTCTCTAGGGTGAAGCTAGGGTCTCCGCACAGTCGCATCATGGCATGGCCCTGATTGGCCGTAGGAGTCATCAACCGTCCATGTATGGGGATCCTCAAAATCCTCCATACATCCTCTAGAGTGGGAGCCATCTCCCTTGTCGATAGCCAAAAGCAGGACGACCCCGGATACCACCTCTCTTCTAGGGCTCTCAGTAGCCCCATGTCTGTAGGTATTTGTGGCATCTCTACCACATGTTGTAGCCCAACCTCTGATAGTCGGTCTCGCTCCACCTGATCAAGCATGGCTACATCATCTCTTAGCCCCCCGTATTTCCACTCCTAACTTTTTAGTAATCCCCTCTGCAAGATAAACAATAAAACAACAAAAATCATTAGTGCATAATCATTAAAATCAATTAAAAATCAATTTCATCTCATAAAAATATGATATCGCCCATTATTGGACTATATCATACTAAATTAAGTCAAATCATCCTTGGTAGGATGAAATCATCTCTGATTTCTCAACTTGGGGATCACCCCTTGTTGGACGGGATCACCCCTATTTCGTCGATTTTGCCCCTAGACGAAATCGATGATCTAGGGATGATTTCAATGAAATTGGGACGATTTCATCCCGACGTCGTCGACGACCTAAAAACGGCCGCGATGCCCCAAAAAATAGCCAAAATTCAAATTAAAAATCACACAAACCAAATTAAAAACATAATTCATCAAGTTTAGATCCTTACCCGCAATCCGCATCGGACCTCTGTCGATTTGTGTGCTGTTTCCACCATTTTGCCTGCAGAGCTCTAAAACAGCAAAAATGAACAGTAACAATGAATTAGGGTTTTACCCTATTTTTTTTATTTTTTTTTTTAAAAACAACTTTTTCTTTTAAAATTTTGCTTTTCCGTGCTTTTACCTCAAACGTTCGATTTGGGTAAAAACACGGAGGGGGCACCATAGCAAGCAATCGTACGATTCGACCTAGAATCATCGTCTAAAAAATTGAGTAAATTTTTGCTTTCTCGTAAAGCGTGGAGAACTCGTCTTTAACGCATTTTCTTCAAAAAATTTGCTAAAGAGGGGGCAAAATGTAGCACCCTAAAATTGGTGCAGTTAAACCCTTAGTAAAAGATAAAAATTTGAATTTTAACCTCGAAACCGCCCGTTAACCGCTCCCCCCATTTTTCGTGCCATTTTTAGGAGTTGTTTTGACCGTTGGACGATATCGTCGCCGATTAGATGAAATCGTCCTAGATCGGACGAATTCGTCTGGAACAGAACGTCCAGACGATTTCGTCCCAAAATCGAATTTTCATAATTAGCTTCTGTTTCAACAGCCTCTCCAACTTGGGCAAAAGCGTGTCTGCGCAGTTGGAGATTCCTCCGTTGGAGATCTCCCATATTGGGATGATCCCCAACCTCCTAACCTCCCCCTAATCCTATATAAACTGGGATTTTCTCAGTTTATCCCCCGAACCCCTGACTCCCTGGATCCCCTGCCTGGCTCTCCTCCTAACTATTTCCCTGGTTGATTTTCCCTACCATGTAAGCTTTGCACTCGTAGTTCTAAGTTTTCATTGCAAGTTTTCACTGTGCTTCAGCTGGAGGAAGCTCGGATCATCGCAGGAGATTCTAGATGATTTTAGACGATCCTATCATAGATCGGTGATGATATCATATGATTGGAGGTGATCTCGACTGCAGTTCATATTGGGGGCAATCAGAGCCCTGAGTTTGCATTTCTCATCTTTCTTCCTTATTTTTATTATGCATTAGCTTGATTATTTTCATTCTGCATCCTAGAGTTCACCTCATTTTAACATAAATGCATGATAAAGTTAAAATAAGTTATTAAAACAATGCATTTCCTTTAATCTGCTATCTAGATTTATCAGTTAGGCATTTATACTATCATTTTGCATTATTCTCGTAGTAGCATTTTTGGTTTTTGGTGTCTATTTTTGTGATTGCAGGTTTCTGATGAATTTTTATGATGAATTCATCAGATCGACGATGATCTTGTCTGATCTCAGATGATCGCCTATTATCTCGGATGATTCTGTACAATTGCAGACGATCCTATCATATTCAGGATGATTTGGACTCCTACAAGCTTCAGAATCTTCATCAGACATCCGAAATCAGGTACATTCTTTCTCATTTAGCATATTCCTTGTATCTAGGAATCATTCATGCTTTTTGTATTCATATAAATCAGCATTTTCATATAGAATAGCTTAGATTCATTCTGGCCAACCTAGGATTATGAATGATCGAGTATAAAATGAACACATCAAAACCATTCTCAACCTAGGCGTGGAAACTGCCACTCAAAGTTTCCTGGTGAACCCACCATCCGTCGAAAATTCACCCTTATACCCCTCCCTCGAGAGGCACGACCTTCAAAGGGCCTCTCAGTCTGAGGTATTGTTCCATCCTTCTCGCATCCCCCTTCGGGCATGGATCCTTTAGCCTGAAGGTAAGGGCGCAAAAAATTTGGGTTAGTACAATTTCTCTGTGATAGTATAATTGAATTTAGCACCTATGAGGTTTTTGCTAACATAATAGATGGCATGAAAATCATCACCATATTTCTATCCCAATACTGAACCTATTGCATTGTTAGATGCATCAACATATATGTGAAAATGTATGGTCCAGTTTGGACTCTTAATACTGGAGCAGTAGTTAGTTTTTCCTTTAAGGTGTTGAATACTTTTTCACATTATCCAGTCCAGAAAAAATCTACATCTTTAGTTAAAAATGTGGTAAGAGGTTTAGTAGTTTTGCTAAAGTCTGATATAAACCTCCTATAGTAGTCGGCTAATCCTAAGAAACTTTAGATATCTTTCTATGTTTTGGGAGTAGGTAGGGTTTGGATGACTTCAATATTTTTCTTGTCTACTTTGATCCCATCTGCAGAAACATGATGTCCTAAAACTATCCCCTCTTGCATCAGCATATAACATTTTTCATTACTCAGGGACATATTAGTTTCTTCACACCGTTTAAGTATCTTTTCTAGATTTTCTATGGTAGTTTCAAAAGTTTCACCATATACAGTGAAATCATCCATGTATACTTCCACAGTATTTCCAATAATATCAGAAAAAATGCTAAGAACTACCCTCTAGAAGGTGGTAGGTACATTACATAGACCAAATGGAAAAAATCTATAAGCAAATATTCTCCATGGGCAAGTGAAGGTGGTTTTGTCTTGATCCTCCTCCCCTATCTATATTTGATTGTATCTACTAAACCCGTCTAGGAAAGAAAAGTATTTCTTGCCTGCTAAGGTATCAAGGACCTAATCTATGAAAGGTAAGGGGAAATGGTCCTTCTTTGTTACTTTATTCAACAACCTATAATAAACACAAATCCTCCACTTTCCATTTTTCTTGGTCACTGTCATTAATGGTGATACCCACTCATTATATGATATGGGGTATATGAATACAACCATTAGAAGTTTTTGTAACTCAGTTTTAACAATTTCTTTCATAGCTAGGTTCATTCTTATTTGTGGTTGCCTTGTTGTTTTCACATGGTATTCTAGGTATATTCTATGAGTATAGGTCTTAGGAGCTATTCCTTTCATGTCAGAATACTCCCAAGCAAAGGAAACTTGATGTTTTTCCAATGTTTATTTCAATTTGGTCTGTTTTTTAGCTATTAATTTTTTGTCTATGTTGAACATTATACTAGGTGCAACTTCTATTTGCTGAACAATGTGGTATTTACCTTCTACTAATGGCAACTTAGGAGGAGGATAGGAGGGTTCTCCCTAAAAAAAGTGGGATATCATCCTATCCTCATAATTTTCATCTTCCAACTCATCAAGTGTCATGATTGGTTGGATCATAGATAGACCATCAATATTTTGACTCTCATTCTCAAGTTCTCCCAATAGGTCTGCAGATTGTGCAGGTGGAGTATGATTAATTTCTTGATGTTATGACCATCTAAAATAGTCATTTTCCCATATCTACAACTTATGTATGCATAATCTATTGCCATCCAAGGTCTACCTAAGATCAATGGGTGTCCACCTAGTCCAGACTTGGACTGTAGCACTAGGAAATCTACTGGATATTCCCAAGTATCTACTATGATAGTAATATCTTCCAATATTCTCTTAGGGAGCACTAAAGACCTGTTTGTTAATTGCAACATAGTTTTAGTGGGCTTTCGATTATTCAATTTTAGTTTTTACATGGTTTCCTAGGGTATGACATTAATGGCAACCCCTAGATCTACTAGTGTATTGGATAAAACATAGCCCTCTATTTTTATAGTTAGCACTAGGCTGCCTGGGTCTGAGTACTTCTGGCTGTAGGTATTTCCTAGCATAAGATCAAATAACTAACCTACCAAACTAATTAATTTGGCTTGTTTCCTCCCTGGTTTCTTGAGGCACAACTCTCTTATGGCCTTACCATAGATAGGTATATCTCGGATGGCCTAAAAGAGAGGTATTGCAACTGTTAAGTTTTTTAAACTAGAAAGAATGTCAAATTCTATTTGTATTGGTTTCTTGGATTCCTGCAACCTTTGTGGAAAAGGTGGAACCCCTTATTTGTTATGCACATGTGTTCATTCTACTTCTATCTCTTCTATAAAGGGTGATTCCCCTATCTCTATTTCTATTGGTTCCTGTTCTTCTACAAGAGGAGTAACTTCTATACCTAATTGCTTTCCTGACCTTAAATGGATAGGATTACAATCTACCTTGATACTATACATAGGGTACATCGTGTTTTCCATATGACATACTGGTTTTTGTTTGTTGTTTGGATTTGTAGTTGGTTGTGCTCATAACGGAGGAGTCCTTGAAGAAGGGAGAGCAGGTAGATTAGGCTATGGTGGAGTTGGAGTAGGATACTATGGATACTAATTCCAAGCATTCTGGTTTCTCCACTACTGCTCGATATACTAGTATTACATCCTAGGTAAGAGTTGTAAGGATTTCTCCTTGGGGAAATGGATTCCATGGTTGCTACCCCCACCAACCCATATTGGGTGATTGGGCTTGACCCTGGTGTTGATAATTACTGCCCCCATAATATGGCATTCCTACTTGCATGTTGTTACCCATAGGAGAGTGTTGCCAGTTCCTCCTATTACCCATGAAGTATGCCTCTGCTACTTTAGTTTCCTCATTAGATTTCATTAATTGTGGACACAACTTCACTTTGTGATCCTTTTTTTAAACAACACAAAATCAAACTTTATTTTTTGGGCACTCATTTTTGGGGTGTTTACCTCTACATTTGGGATAGAAGTAGGCTTTCCTACTTATTTATTTGAAGTAGGAGGGTCTCCATTTTTAGAGTAAGAGAATATAACATCTCACTCTTTAGATCTTCCAGCATATTACCTATTTCTATCTTGGTGATAGTGGTTGACTACTTAACATTCCTGGGGTTAACTTACATTTTATTCTTAAGAAATTTTGACACAACTGTCAAACATCGTCCATTTGGTGCTGGTAAATGTCCCCCCAAAGATCATTTTTAAGGCTTCCAAGGATTCATTGGTCATTCCTTTTAGAAAAATACTTCTTAGGGACCTATATCCTAGTTTTGAATGGGATGATCTTTGCAAAATAAAGCTAAATCTATCCCAATACTCTTCCATAGACTCCCCTTCCTTTTGGGTCATGTTTAAGACTTCTTCCCTTGCATCTCGTGCTCTCCAAAAATACTGATACTATTCTAGGAAAAGTCTTTTCAACTATTCCCAAGTAGTTATCCATTTATTCCCTAGACTAATGAACTAGCACAAAGTTGAATCATCAAGGGTGGAAGGAAATAATTTTAGTTTATGAGCATCAGCGGTGTAATCAATCGATCTACATAGAACATAAAATTTGATCAAAAATAGATCGGGATATTCTATGGGAAGTCCCCTAAAAATTGGAAGGTGGACAAGAGAGATGTGTTTCATATTGTGATCACATATTTTCTGCCTATAGGAAAGCTAAAACTAGTGGATGCCTCCTCTGTATTTTCTACCATTATGTCTACTACTGGATTTTCTACCCCTGCTACACTTAAGGCAGTTGTTAATGCTTCTAATTCATTTCTTTTATCCTTTAGTAGGATGACTAATTCAGCATTTGAGATTGTTCCATTTAATATTGTTTGCCAACATTCAGTATTTAATAAATCCTCCTTTGATTGAACCCTACCTATCTCTGATCCTACTTTGAGATTCTACTAAATTTCTTCAAAAGGGTCCTGTGCAAAAAATGGGTGTTCTCGCTAATGCACAGGTGGAGATTGAGATGTAGACATTTTAGTTTTAGGTCCAGGTTCAGATTCTACTGACACTGAAGGGTTTTTAGAAACAACTTCTTTGTTTTTGACAAAACGACCATCCAGTCCTCTATTTTTAGGTGGACTCATCATATGAAGGTTTTGGAGAAAGCTTCCTAAACTACTGTACCTATGCTTCCTTCAAAACAAGAAATTATAATAGCTACACCCCAACAATGACATCAAAATATTGGGAAAAATATTGGTTATTTTTTCTATGGTTTAATTAATTACCTCCATTCAATTGTCAACCCAGGGTAGCTCATAGTCTTATGAGCAACCGTGCACAATATATGCTTATAATTCCTCTCCTTCAAATATGAGTCCCTTATATTATCAGTTTGGGGTGTGTGTGTTTTGATGTTCATTGAATTTTACTACTTAATACCAAACTAATTTACTCTACGTCTAAGAAAACAAGACTGAATGCATTCAAAAAGTAATTTCTACTTTGCTAGAAATCATAGAAAACAAGGGAAATGCATGGCAATAAATTAATCTAGAAAAATAAATAATAAAAAACAAGGGAAAAAGGGAAGAAATATGTTGTAAGTGGGCCCACGCTTCTAGTAGGTTTTTCCCATGGTAATATCCACCGGATGCTTTTAGACGAATTTATAGGAAATACTTAGAGAAATTTTTATTCACAACTTACAAAAAAGAATTTACAAGAAAGTCCGAAGGATTCATCTTCAGGGGTGGCCTGTGTATTTATAAGATATGCGACCACACCCTGTTACAATTTATTAAATAAATCAAAACATGATTTGCTTTTACAACCGCTTGCATGAATGGAGGAATCGGGCAAAATATCAAGATATTTCAGCATATTCTATTTCCAAAATTTACTTGATATTTGTTTTGCCTAATTTACATTAATGTTTCACATAGTAGCTATAAATTATACAGTTAGTCACCTTGGATATTATTCCTTATTCGAATTTAATGCTGCAACTCCTTCTATATTTGTTATCTATCTTTCACTCTGTTCTGTCATCCATAGAGTCGTGCTGTAATTTGGTGTTAATGGAAATCAGGTACCTTGTTTGAAAAAGTTGGGAAGTAGGTGCTCTGTCTGTAGAAGTTAGGAAGTAGGTGCCAACACGGAAGTCAAGAACCTAATAGAAAGCAAGCACTTTTACAAGAACAAGTGCTCAACTGGAAGTAGGCGCCTAACGAGAAGCAGGTGCCTAACGGGAAGCAGGTGCCTAATAGGAAGAAGGCACCTAACAGGAAGCAAGTGCCTAATAGTTAAGTGCTGAAAAAAAGTTGGGTGCTTCAAATGGAATCAAGTGCCTGACTTCATACTTTATATCGATGTTCCACTGATGTCTTGCCTTCATGGGTTTGCAAATGCCAGGTCCAGATTGGACCTTGATGAAAACATACCAAAATGTAGCAATTTCCACAAAATCTACACAAAAATACACTTAAAGACAAATATTAAATAACATGAGAAATAAAATATTAATCATATATAATTCTCATAAATCATCTATATCTATAAGAACAAGTGCCACACTGTTCAGAAAAAGAGTACAAAAAATGAGCATTTATGAGGCTCATCAGGTTTAAATAGATGCTTCTCTAAAAAGTGTTGTTAGGGTTGCTTTATTATTGTCTAACATGTACCTTTAAATTATTCTAGAAATATTTATATTTCCTTCTCTTTATGCATTTACTTATCTCCCCCTTTTTCCAAAGAAGCAAGGAACCAACCTCCTTTGGAGATTGAACCAGGTAAACCCTGTTTTAACCCGATATTTTAATATTGGCAAAGTCTTGGGTATAAATGTAATTGAAGGCAATTTTTTCTCCAATAGACCAAAAGGGTGAGAGAGTTCTTATGAACACTACTTATGTAGCCTATGGATAACTGTATATGAAATCCTATGGGTGTTATTCATGTAATCCTATGAGCATTACTTATGTAATCCTTTGGACATATCATTTTTGTAAGCCTATGAATATCTTCATGCAAGTCCAAGTGTATCATTCATGTATTCACCCTTAGTATTATTGATTAATCCACCTCTATGGATAAAATTTATTAAAGAGTAATGTATTTATTATATTTTATTTTAAACTTCAAGTCAATTTATATTGGATTGAGGTTAACATCTAAGTGGAGATTTGGTATCACTATAAATACCCCCTAATGACCAATCCACTACATCAATGTGTAATATATGTGATATATTGTGGGGTGTGTATGAACACCTACTCCTTATAACTTTCATGTTGTTTATCTCTCTCTCTATCCCATTTAATTTGTTTATCATTGTATTCTTTAATCACTCATGCATTTTCTAGATATGATTGTGGTGAATGTATGTTTTAGAATGTATTTGGAAAATATTATGGATCTCAACATGGTATTAGAGTGAGGCCAAAGCTACATCACTTGACTAAAAAAAGGGTTTCTTTTCTTGGTTATTGGAATGAAATTTTGGAGTTTTTTAGAGGATCTACTTCAATTTCAAATTTTAAATTTTTCTTTGGCATAATTTTTCCCATCAAAATTATACCTTGTTTCCATGCTAAATCATGCACTTCGTGCTGTTTCTACGCACTTTGATATAATTCCAAAAATGATCCAAAATAAGTTGGACATATATAGTGATAGCACAATGGTTATGGTCCTTATTGTATGCCAGGTCATAGTTTTGACTCTCCTTTGCATAACTGAAGAACACAAGCTTATACTGAGAGGGGGGGTGAACAGTATAAGACTTAACCAATTAATAATTTTAACTTTAGATAGCAGTGGCATCAACACAACATTAATCAAGACAGAAAGCATCACACATTGAAGACCCATTTTTAACGTGGTTCACCCAAAATGATTGGGCTACATCCACAAAAACTTTTCTCTAAAAGTTATCTCAAGGTTCTTTGGGAATCCTTCCCAATTACAATGTTTATGAGCCTCGGCTCAAAGGAGATACCTTCTCCCAATCAGAATTTATGAGCCTCTGCTCAAAGGAGATACCTTCCCCTCTGCTCTGGAAATGATCCCTCAGAAGATCAACTGCCTCTACCTCTTGCCAGCACGTGGAACTCCTTTCCACCGAAGACCTCCTGTCCTCAATGCTTAGCCTAAGAGACCTCTGCCTTCTATGATCACGTCCACAGCAGCTCAACAACCAAATCTGTCCTCAGGTTCTTCTCATAGAACCAATACATCTCTGTCCTCAAGTTCTCTGATAGAACTATCAAACTCAGCTCACAAGTCCTCTGCTCTCTCTGCGCAATCACAGCCGCATTTTGGTCGAACTTCAACCTTTGCACTGTCTGCAAACACAACGGTACTTGGAAAAATTCACCATGACTCTTCGCTCACTCTGCACACTTCGATCGAATTTTGCACTCTGCTCTCGGCGATCGAACTTCTCACTCTGTGCTCTATCAGCGAACGTCGCAACACACACCCTTCAACTCTTCAAAATAGCCTGCCTTTTATAATAACATTTTCAAGATCAAAACCTTGATCTTAGTCAGCTGTAACAACCCTAAAACTCAAACCCTAATCTTCGTCTTAACTTTTGGCTAAAATTTAACTTTGTCGGCTTCACTACCTCTGTAACTCTTCTATAGCTTTTGCCATGAAACTACAACATGTCGCGATATCATGACACCTTTGCAACCATACACTTTCTTTTGGCTTTTGTCATGATATCACGACACTTCAGCCTTTGTCGACTTCAACTAAGCTCTTGTCACGATATCGTGACACTTTTGTCTTTGTCAGCATCAACTTTGCTTTTGTCGCGATATCGCGACACTTCTCCCTTCGTCGACCTCCTTTCTACTTTTGTCATGAAATCATGACACTTCTCTTATAGAAGACCTGCTTTCAATTTCTGTCATGAAATCGTGACACTTTCGCTTCCTTGCACTCTTCTCTGCTTGCACTAGCGAAAACATGAACATTCAAATCTGACACTTTCGTACACTCTTCTCTTCCCCAAAAAAACATGTCACAAAATCATGACACTTTCTCCTTTCTTTCTCCTTAAACATGTCACGAAATCATGACACTTTCTGCATCCGTACGCTTTTTCTTCAATATGTCACGAAATCGTGACACTTTTAAACCTTCTTACATGTCACAAATCGTGACATTTCTTACTTCAAACCTTTCCTTTCATGTCGCAAAATCATGTTCTCACTACATGTCATCGAAATCGTGACACTTTTCGTGTTACTTTCTCTCTCTTCGAACTTGTCACGAAATCATGACAATTCACACTACGGACTCTCTCTTCTGCATTATGTCATGAAATCATGACACTTTTTCTTTCGGACTCTCTCTCCTGCAACATGTCACGAAATCGTGACACTTTTTCGTCCGTACAACCTTCCTTGCAATATGTCACGAAATCGTGACATTTTTGACTCCGTACATTCTCTCTCCTCTTTGAGTCATGAAACTGCGACATGTCGCGATATCGTGACACTTTTCTAACTTGCTTTCTCTCTCCTTCGAGAAAATGCGACATGTCGCGATATCGCGACATTTTTCTAACTTACTTTCTTTCGAACCTGTCATGCCGTAACCTTCATCAAAACAAATTATTTTACATCAAATCAAATTCCTTCAAAAGCTTCTTGACATCAATGACAACTTATACACTTGAGCAAAGGCAATGTACCCAAAGTACCCAAAATTGCCAACAATCTCCCCCTTTGTCATTGATGGCAAACCTTTATTGAAAACACGTCTCAAGAGCCAAAACTGAAACCAACTGTGCTAACAACTGAGAAATTGTGCCCACAACTGAGAATCTTCCTTTGAAGTTTTGCTCCCCCTGACTTGAAGCTTTCCTCTTCACTTGAAGCTCTCCCCCTTACTCATATCTCTCCCCCTTTGTCATCAATGGCAAAGGGTCACCTTTGGGGCTCGGGACTAAGAATGAGCCTCTTAGCTTAGTCCCTCCCCCACCTCCTGATGAGGTGATTAATTCTGGGGTGGGAGTACAACTCCCAATTTCTCCCTTAGATACTCAAACGTATCTCTTGGAAGAGGTTTGGTGAAGATATCTGCAATCTGCTCTTTAGTAGACACATACTCTAGCTTGACCTGCTTGTCTTGCACTTTCTCCCTTAGAAAGTGATACTTGATGGAAATATGCTTTGTCCTTGAGTGCATTACTAGATTTTTGGAAATACTTATGGCACTTGTATTATCACAAAGTATGGAGATGGGTTGTTCATGCTTGACTTTGAAATCCTCCAAGGTGGTTTTCATCCATAAAACCTGTGTACACCCAGCCACTGCTGCTATGTATTCAGCCTCTGTTGTAGATAAGGAAACTGAAGGTTGTTTCTTACTTAGCCAAGAAACCAAACTCTTTCCCAGAAAGAATGCTCCACCACTAGTGCTTTTCCTGTCATCAGTACTGCCTGCCCAATCTGCATCTGTATAGGCCGTGAGGGTGAAATCATCACCTTTGGGATACCAAAGCCCAAGGTCCATAGTGCCCTTCAGATATCTGAATATCCTTTTAACTGCTATAACATGAGAATATTTTGGAGCTGCCTGAAATCTTGCTACTAACCCAACTGCCTGCATGATATCTAGTCTAGTAGTTGTAACATATAATAAACTGCCAATCATTGATCTGTACAACTTTTGATCTGTCGCTGGAGATTCATCATCCTTACTCATCTTGCACCCTGTAATCATTGGAGTACATACTGGTTTGCTGTCCATCATCCCAAATTTCTTCAACATTTCTTTGATATACTTCCCTTGAGAGAGAAATACACCATCTTTTGATTGAGCAATCTGAAGACCTAAAAAGAATGACAGCTCTCCAATCATAGACATCTCAAATTCCTTCTGCATGGTGTTAGCAAAATCTTTGCACATCTGAGTCTTATTTCCCCCAAAAATAATATCATCAACATAGACAACCATAATCAACATATCATCATCTTCATTCTTAATATACAAATTGCTATCTGCCACGCCTTTCCTGAAGCCTTGCTCATGAAGATAACTGTCAAGTCTTGAGTACCAAGCCCTCGGTGCTTGCTTTAACCCATACAAGGCCTTTTTTAGTTTACACACATAGTCTGACTGTTCTGAGAGAGACACTCCTTCTGGCTATTCTATGTAGACTTCTTCTACCAACACGCCATTTAGAAAAGCTGACTTTACATCCATTTGATATACCTTGAATGATTTGAAGCTTGAAAGTGCCAAAAACATTTTGATAGCTTCAAGACGAGCAACAGGAGCAAACGTCTCTTCGAAATCAACACCTTCTACTTGAGCATAACCTTTGCAGACTAACCTAGCTTTGTTTCGACAATTTTTCCATCCTCATTGAGTTTATTTCTGAATATCCATTTTGTGCCAATGACATTCTTGTCCTTAGGTCTTGGAACCAAATCCCAAGTTTCACTTTTCTCTATTTGATTTAGCTCTTCATCCATTGCTTTTACCCAAAACTTATCTGCACATGCTTCACTGAAATCTTTTGGCTCAATCTGAGATAATAATGAAACATTTGTAGAATCATGTGAAGGAATGACTCTTCTTCTTGTTTGCCTGCTATTTGGATCACCAATGATCAAATATTTGGGATGATGTTTCTGAACATATCGTGAAGGAGTTTTGGGAAGCAGTTGTTGTCTTTCCTCTTCTTCATCTGAAACCTCTCTGAATTCTTCTTGACAAATTTCATCACTGAGTTCCTTGAGTGGTTCTCTTATCCCTGTCTTTTCATCAACTGTTACATTTATGCTCTCTACAACTGTATGAGTTCTTTTGTTGAAGCATCTGTAGGCCTTGCTTCTGCTGGAATATCCAAGAAAGATTCCCTCATCACACCTAGGATCAAACTTACCCAAATTCTGATCTTCCCTTCTGATGAAGCACTTACTCCCAAACACTTTGAAGTATTTTACTGTAGCTGGTCTTCCTTTCCACAACTCATAAGGAGTTTTATGATGATTGACTCTAAGTTGGGCCCTGGTGATAATGTAGACTTGTTGTCTTGTTGCCTCTTTCCAAAAGCCATCCGAAAGTTTTGATTCATTTAACATAGCTCTAGCCATATTTTCAATAGTTCTATTTTTCCTTTCAACTACTCCATTTTGTTGAGGAGTTCTTGCTCTCTGAATATTCTCTTTTGATTCCTTGTTGCTCACAGTACTCCACAAATTCATTTGAAGTGAACTCTCCTCCTCTATCTGATCTTAAGCATTTGATTCTCTTGTCGGTCTCATTTTCAATCATTTCTTTGAAAGCTTTAAATTTTTCAAAAGCTTCAGATTTTTCTTTGAGAAAAGTAACCCAAGTCATTCTAGAATAATCATCTATAAACAACATGAAGTAGCTTTCTCCCTGAATGCTCCGAGTTACGGTAGGGCCACATAAATCGGTATGAATAAGATCCAATGGTTTTGAAGAAGTATACCCTTTTGATTTGAATCTGGTTCTGGTCTATTTTCCATGTTGACACGGACCGCAAATGATGTTATGGGGCCTTTTTATTTTGGGCAAGTCTCTAACTGCTTCCTTGTTACTAATATTGACAAGATTATCAAAGCTCAAATGCCCCAATATTTTATGCCATAGCCAACTCTCATCTTCTTGAGTTAGAAAACACTTTTCCTTTTTTATCTCACTTAGCATGTAAAGATTGTTTGGAGTCCTTGTAGCACTAGCAATGAGTTTTCCATTTTTTTCTTTACTTATCTCACATCTATCTGAAAAGAAAGATACTATGTGTCCTTGATCACAAAGTTGACTCACACTTAGAAGATTATGTCTTAGGCCTTCTACATAAAGCACATTTTCTATTTTGGATTTCCCATCCAAACTAAGAGTCCCTTTACCACAGATTTTAGCTGACCTGTTATCTCCAAAACTGACTGTTCCTCTGTTTGTTTTTTTTAAGACCAAAAACTTTTCCTTTTCACCAGTCATATGTTTTGAACAACCACTATCAAGATACCATTTTTCTACTTTGTCTTGAGCATGAAAAGCAGTTTGAACTATCATTGACTTAGATTTGATCTCATTTCTCTTTTTAGTGAACTCAAGGCTAGATCTATCCAAACTGCACATCCTTGCTATATGCCCAAAATTCTTGCACTTGTAACACATGACATTTTTATTCATAAGAGGTGCAAAAGAGTTAACATTTTCCTTACTATGGCTATTCAAAGACTTATTGCAATGCATAGCTTCATGACCAAATTTCTTGCAGGAAAAACAATAGCCATGGAAAGTATTATGTAACCTGTTTTGATGCCTTGGATGGTTGTTCTTCTTGTGACCAACTGGAATCCACCGCTCTTCAGGATGAAGATTGATCTTGCTTGAAGACCCTATTTCATAAATGGTGATACCATCCTTCTTTTGCTTTTCACACGGAGTATTCTGTCTGAGAGTCAACTGTTCCAACTTCACTCTAAGAGACATAACCTCTTCTTCTAGTTTCTCGCAATCAGCTTCCTTTCCTTTTAGAGCCTCTGTCAGAACCTGTTCAATCTTCTTCCCTTCTTCAGCTAGAATTTTGAAGTCTATAACACTTTGAGACAATTCTGATCTTGCTATCTCTTCTTCCTGACATTGATACTTGAGAACAGAATTCTCTTCCCTGAATTTCTCAAGCTTTCTTAGAGCCAAGAAGAATTCACCTTTGAGATCGAACTCAACCTCTTCATCTCTTTTTGAATCTGTATGTTCCTCTGATAGATCCTTCTCCAAGCTGTTAGGCTCTTTCTGGAGAGACCGGCTCTGATACCAATTGAAGAACACAAGCTTATACTGAGAGGGGGGTGAACAGTATAAGACTTAACCAATTAATAATTTTAACTTTAGATAGCAGTGGCATCAACACAACATTAATCAAGACAGAAAGCATCACACATTGAAGACCCATTTTTAACGTGGTTCACCCAAAATGGTTGGGCTACATCCACAAAAACTTTTCTCTAAAAGTTATCTCAAGGTTCTTTGGGAATCCTTCCCAATTACAATGTTTATGAGCCTCGGCTCAAAGGAGATACCTTCTCCCAATCAGAATTTATGAGCCTCTGCTCAAAGGAGATACCTTCCCCTCTACTCTGGAAATGATCCCTCAGAAGATCAACTGCCTCTACCTCTTGCCAGCACGTGGAACTCCTTTCCACCGAAGACCTCCTATCCTCAATGCTTAGCCTAAGAGACCTCTGCCTTCTATGATCACGTCCACAGTAGCTCAGCAACCAAATCTATCCTCAGGTTCTTCTCATAGAACCAATACATCTCTATCCTCAAGTTCTCTGATAGAACTATCAAACTCAGCTCACAAGTCCTCTGCTCTCTCTGCGCAATCACAGCCGCATTTTGGTCGAACTTCAACCTTTGCACTATCTGTGCAAACACAGCGGTACTTGGAAAAATTCACCATGACTCTTCGCTCACTCTGCACACTTCGATCAAATTTTGCACTCTGCTCTCAGCGATCGAACTTCTCACTCTACGCTCTATCAGCGAACGTCGCAACACACACCCTTTTCAACTCTTCAAAATAGCCTACCTTTTATAATAACATTTTCAAGATCAAAACCTTGATCTTAGTCGGCTGTAACAACCCTAAACTTTGTCGGCTACAAACCCTAATCTTCGTCGGCTCACATTTAACTTTGTCGGCTTCACTGCCTCTGTAACTCTTCTGTAGCTTTTGCCGTGAAACTACAACATGTCGCGATATCATGACACCTTTGCAACCGTACACTTTCTTTTGGCTTTTGTCATGATATCGCGACACTTCAGCCTTTGTCGACTTCAACTAAGCTCTTGTCGCGATATCGTGACACTTTTGTCTTTGTCAGCATCAACTTTGCTTTTGTCGCGATATCGCGACACTTCTCCCTTCATCGACCTCCTTTTTGCTTTTGTCATGAAATCATGACACTTCTCCTATAGAAGACCTGCTTTCAATTTCTGTCATGAAATCGTGACACTTTCGCTTCCTTGCACTCTTCTCTGCTTGCACTAGCGAAAACATGACATGTCACAAATCGTGACACCTTTCGCTTAACTCTTCTCTGTAGGCACTAGAAAAAGAAACATGTCACGAAATCGTGACACTTTTGCTACCTTATGCTTTTCTCTGCCTTACACCCACAAAAATGGAACATGTCATGAAATCGTGACACTTTCTGCATTCATACGCTTTTTCTTCAATATGTCACGAAATCGGTACACACTTTTCGAAACTTTCTCATAACATGTCGGAAATCATGACATTTCTTACTTCGAACCTTTTCCTTTGCATGTCGCAAATCGTGACACTTTTCTCTCGACATGTCACGAAATCGTGACACTTTTCATGTTACTTTCTCTCTCTTCGAACTTGTCATGAAATCATGACAATTCACACTACGGACTCTCTCTTCTGCATTATGTCACGAAATCGTGACACTTTTTCTTTCGGACTCTCTCTCCTGCAACATGTCACGAAATCGTGACACTTTTTCATCCGTACAACCTTCCTTGCAATATGTCACGAAATCGTGACATTTCTGACTCCGTACATTCTCTCTCCTCTTTGAGTCGTGAAACTACGACATGTCGCGATATCGTGACACTTTTCTAACTTGCTTTCTCTCTCCTGCTTAAGTCGCGAAAATGCGACATGTCGCGATATCGCGACATTTTTCCAACTTACTTTCTTTCGAACCTGTCATGCCGTAACCTTCATCAAAACAAATTATTTTACATCAAATCAAATTCCTTCAAAAGCTTCTTGACATCAATGACAACTTATACACTTGAGCAAAGGCAATGTACCCAAAGTACCCAAAATTGCCAACAATAACTTTTATAAAACTCACATCTTATTTCCTCGTATTTTGACTCTTCACCATGATTCTATTTACATCTAAGAGACTAGTGTAATGGTAGGTGCATTTAATTTTAAATATCATGTTGTAAGGTGAAACTTTAGGATCGATAGGTCTATAAAGAAAGTATTCTTATGCAAGGGTGCTAACCATAGGAAATGTTAGGGTTGGTGTACATGCCCCCCTCATACTTCTAGTAGATGAAGGAGACCTTACAAGATTTTCTCTAATTATTGCTATAGAATAATAATTGGAACATTTTCTTTTTAGCTATAGCTATTTGATTTGAATCTCAACATTTTTTGCAAATTTGATCTCAAATAAAAATATTTATCACGTGGTCAACTACTCCTCTATCTCACAAAGGTCTAATGGAAAAAACATTATATGACTTATTTGTGTCTCTATGGTTAGTGGTTAAAATCTTGCAAGCTCTTTCTTAGAAGCATCTACTTTATGGATGGCATATGCATAGTCAAGTATGAATTAGTTTCCCCTCTAACTCTAGAAGTAGTAATGGTGTAGTGTTTGGTAATATGGTTTATGGATCTCAGGTCTCAAGGTAAAATCTTAACACTAGCATAAGTTTGTATGAATGTATGATATAATCATAGTATTTTTACCATCTCCTCTCCTTGCTTTTAAAGAGCATGCATGGAATTCTAGTCTATTCATCCATTTTCTTGGATGAGGTCACTAGTTCAGGTGAACCTTTCAATATATATATATATATATATATATATATATATATATATATATATATATATATATATATATATATATAAAGGGGATTCCCAACCAATCACATAAGTCTAATTTTCAAACTATTTTTTGCTAATTAGAATTAGAAAGTAAGCAATCAATTTTAGACAAGTATTAGTTGTGAAAATTTCCAAGTGGTAGTACCTGATTCAACAAAATATTTTCCAAGGTTGACATTAATTTTTTTTATTTAAGTGCTAATATATACAATCTTTCAAAGATCATACATTTTGCATATGAAAGCATTTGAAGTCTATTTATTTTTCAAATTGTATGAATTTTTGATCTCTACATAGTGGTGACATCAATTTATAGTTCTATTATAGTTCTATGGAATTTTGAGTGAAATAGATCCTTTGACATGTGTTACTTGTCTTAATGAAAAAAATTATAGCACTTGGTTAGTTCAAATTTCAAGGTTATGTAAAAGTAATAATATCTCATTTATCTTTAATAATGAAATAGAAGAAGGTATCAATGATCAAGAACATGGTAAGGAGGAGGAAGTAGTTGTTCTCTTTTTCATGTTAGTTGAACCATATGTACATTTCCACAGAATATAAGATCGATACTATTCAAATATAGACAACATTGAAGGATTTGTATGGAAATGTAAATTCTAATGAAGTTAACAAAAATAAATATGGAGCTTTCCAATAGCAAAAATTTATATTTTGGTAATATTGAAGATGTGATATCTCGATTAAAATCCCTATAACCTAACCCAACTATGACAAATGAAAATGTAAAGGGTGATCAAGAGTATGTAAATTCTATCACTTCCAATATTACTCCTACTTTTCATAGATTTGTTTTGGTTTTTGATATGAAAGCAATGGCTATCAAGGAGCCACAACCTATTTCTATTGAAGGAATTTTTAAAATTCTTGTTCATTATGAAGTTGCAATGAAGAAATATGAATATCTTTCTCATATACGAGATCATCTAAATGACTTTAAATCAATTTAATTTAAGGATATATTTCCCAAGGGTAAGTCTAAGATTTCAATGAATTCAATTTCATTTAAGTATTGTAAAATGGAAGGGCATTTCATTAAAATTTGGATAACAACATTGTAGAAGATTGAGATGGAATTCTTAAGATGTGGACACACAATTTCTAATAATGAATATGGTAAAGCAAATAATCAATGGAACATCTATTATGGGGGATGTTACTTCTAGTATCTCCTCTCCTTAGCTCCTCAACATATATTATTTTTCCATATCGAAGTATGTGTAATATTATCTTATTAGACCATGACTAAAAGTGTGAAAGAGTGCTTATGAGCACTACTAATGTAGCCTATGAGAAAGTGTATATGTGAGCCTATAGGAATTATTTATGTAAGCCTATGAGAATAAATTTTATAAGCCTTTGGGTATTATTTATGTAAGCCTATACGTATCTTCATGAAATCCTAAGAACACCCTTCATGTATTCACCCTTAGTGATATTGGTTAATCCACATCTATGGATAACCTCAGTTAAAGGGTGTAATATATTTATTATTTATAATTTAAACTTCAAGTCAAGTTATGTTGGATTGAGATTAACATTAAATTGGGAATTTGGTATCACTATAAATACCTCCAATGACTAATCCATTGCATCAATGTGTAACATATGTAAAATATTTGGAATAAATATATCTTTAGGTACATATTTTAGAAAAAGGAAGTCTGAGAAATAAATTGAAAGAAATGGAGATCTCCTTTGAATATAGATTCGCTTCCTAAAAGGCTAGATCTAAGGAAAAATTGCTCTTGGAAGACTATCATAATACTTTGTGATAAGTGTTGTTAAATTTCATGATTTAATTCATTTGTCAATCCAAGGCGATGTCCAAGGTTGTATATGATAGAGAATGTTGGTATTGCAATTTAGGAATCAAGGCACTAGGCAACCTAATAAAAATAAAGAATCACAATGTCTTTGCAAAAAATAACACACCTTGCAACAATAAAATCTAACTACTTTACAAAAATTGACCATGTAAAAAATGAAAGATGCTAAACTATAATGTTGAAATTAAAATAGAATGAAAATAAAGGGTTGAAATTGAAAGGACAAAAAGTAAATGCTGGAAAATGAAGTTGCTAAATTGAAATGCTAAAACATAATTATAAACAAAGAAAAAGAGGTGAAATATTGAAACTATAATTCTATGACAGAAATGAAAAATACAAGAATGAAATAAAACCTAGTTGTGAAGAAAACAAAACACACATATGCTAAAATATAGGAAAAATAGGGGAGAAAAAAAAAATTAATGCTACTACAAATAATGATAGAAAAAAATGATAAAAACCATTTGAAATCTTGTAGATATATTATACTATATTCCAAATGAAGGTGTAGATAGTGATACTTGTTGCTCGGATGTTCTAGAGCAAAACTTGTAAGTTTTTTTACAATAGACCTGTAATATCTAGATTGTGTACAATTTGCATTTATGAATGCCACATCACCTCAAAAATATTTTCTAAGGGTAGGAAACTTATTCAAAACCTTGGCAAGTTAGATTTTCAAGTTTATAACTAAGACCTCCATCTAATAACATTTTACTATGCTATATTTATGCCTAATAATGATTGAAATCATGTAGAATTACCATAGAAATGCATAAAACACATCCTAACAATAAAATAGTATTTCCTACAAATTTACCATATTAAAATTAACATTATCATGCATAACAATCAAAATACTTGGCATTAAACTATATCATTTAAGAAAATTGATAGTTTTTTATGTAAGATAACACTGAAATAATGAGATATTTGTTATCTCATCATTCACCCAACATATCCTAATGCATGTCCTCATGCATTTTTGTGGTCCACAGTAGCATTCAAGTCCAACTACATATGTAGATTACCCCAAAATTTATGGTCTAGAGAATGATAACCCATGTTCCTTCTAATTTCTATCAAAAAGGTCTAAAATTGCTATTTTGGCTATGGATCTATATCAAAATAGTAAGGTACTAGTGTAAGTATGGTACATGGTAAAAAAATAAATAACTATCCACTCATGTTTCATTGCTAGCATTACTTCCACTAGTGCCACTGCCCTTTTGTGAGACCAAATCAAGTTAGTTGGTGATATGGGCTCTCTTTTCCTCAAATATATGGACAATTCATCCCATCTACACCTACATGCTAACCTTGCATTATCAAATTTCTTGTAAAAGTTTTGAAAACTAGCTACACTTTCTCTAATATTCTCAAGATAAGTTGTCCTGATATTTATATTTCCCATCATAGAGAAATGTATGCTAGACAATGCCTTTGGGTTTGGTTGGTCATGTCTCAATAGAAGTCTTGGTCCTATTCCCTTGCCTTAAACTACTATAATTCTTGGTACCAGTGTATTTGATTGTTTAGAGTTGAGGTAAAAGCTTTGAGTTGCACATCTCCTATGTAGATATAGAAAAAAAACTAAATATCTTCAACTAGCACAAATTTATGCAAATAAAATTTGCATAACAAGTTTTTTTGTTCCTCAAGGCTTTGTAAAAATGCATTAATGAAAATCTATTTAGAGGATAGGTCATAAGGGATATCAGAGCAGATTCTCATCACTACCACTTGTAGTCTTATTCCTTAAGGAATATGATGTAAATCCTGGCCGGTCCCCTACATTGAAATACCTATTCTGCTATATGGCATAGGTCTCTCACCTTTTTTTGTAGAACTATTATCTCTTTAGTTTATCTTATATTATGTTCTTATAATGGTCATAGTGCTACATGCACTCCTCTAAAGTGTAATAGCGAGCCATCCACTTGGCCACTATTTCATTGTGATTGGCTAATGAAACCATGGCATATTGAGGTATAAAATATTGGTAGGACAATAAATATTCGAGGTATCTCATTTTGCACTTCCACTCCTACATATTGAATTATATTCATAGATTCTTCAATTACCTACTTAAAATCTTCTTTTTCTATTATTGCAAATTGACTTACCTCATTCTAAAATTTTGAAACTATATGTGATGGTGTCTCTTGCTCTAGAGCTCTACTTTGTATACCTTGTTGTTATGAAGCTTCTAACTATTGTTGTTATTTTAGAGCTTCTTATTGTATTGTATATTTTGGTGCCTACTCTTGTGCTAGTGCATATTCCTATGAAATCTATTGTTTTTCATACCCTAAAGTATATTCTCTTTATTTGGAGCATTCTCCATCATCCATGGGCTCCTTCCTTGCCCTTTGAATAAATACTTCTTCACTTGCTATCCCCATTTCCTCTTTAGAAGTAAGATCTATAGTAGGAGTGGGAGGTACTGAATCCTATTCTACAATATCAAATTCAATCCCACTAGAGTGCTACAAAACTATCTCCTATTCACCTATTTTTTGGAACTATTCTATCATATTGAGTAGAATATATACTACTTCTTTACCTGGGATGGATTTAGGAGGTGTACTACGTTTTTATTTTTTTTATTATATGGATGAAGGAGTTTTGAAAGGGTCTCCAAACCTTTTAACAAAGTAGAGCAATCACCGAAAAGGTAACAAAACACTTCAACCAAAGATCAAGCTGCCAACCAGAGAGCTATCAGGTGACAATTACATCAGCAAAAAAGTTTAAAATTTGAAAATAGAATGCTGCCCAGTAAAGAAGGAATATGACATAAATATTGAAACTAAAAAATATTTAAATGGGCCAATAATATACAAATAAAATCTAAACTACTACTCAGATGAAAAGGATCAAAACCACCATAGAAAACTACATCTATTTTACACCCAAAAAACTACCAATCAACATAGAGACTAAATCCATCCCCTTCCTGATGAAGCAATTTGGATCTCTACTAGGGGTGGGACACCCACCAATATGCATAGAAGCATTATTTGAATCCTTTCAACTGAGACAACTGGACCTCTATTGAAAGTTGGAAATCAAAAACCATAACCCCAACTTCCACTCAAAACTAAAACTAATTTTGCATTTCACTAGCCCAAGGTAAAATCTTCATTTATGATATTTGATACTATTTTCCTCCTTAGGACCAAAGGATTCACAAAATGAATCAAGGTTAAGTTTTTTACCTTTTGGCTCCTTTTTATTTTCAACCTTTGATAGGAATTGAAAATTATTTGCATCCCCTGTATCTACAATTCAAAACATGGGATATTTTCAATATTTCTTTTTACCTCCAAATCTGACTGGCATTTCTAATTGCTTCTTATTTTAGGTCAATAATTTCCCTTTGTGCTCCCTACCTAGGGAAATGGGACTAGATATCTTTTTGAGAAACCACAACCTTTAGAGGAGAACCGGGCTCCATCACAACATTTGAATGGGGAGAACCACCCTGAGCTACAACTTGAGGAACACCATGCTCCTCTTGAGCCACTACCTAAGAATTTAAGCCAAGAAAATAATTTTGAAGGAACTCTTGAGGAATAGGAGTTTCAAATTTGATATTAGCCTGGTCAGGCTGAGAATGGCCACTATAGGAACTATCCATATTCTTCACAACTACCACTCCTAGATTACTATCCAGATTCTTCACAATTTCCACTCCTGGATTACTAATATCAACCTCCACCAGCTCATCCATGATCCTATCCCCTGTAACCAGGTCCTCATGCTCAATATGACCTTGAGACACCACAGGTTGCTTCTTAGCCCAATTTTTTTGGTAGGATCCCTTTTAAGAGTCCTCATTTTTTTTTTAAATCCTTAGGGCATGCACTAGAGAAATGACCAAAACTACTATAGACTGAGCATCTGATAGGTCTATTCTTGTAAACTATGGATTGGGTCCAGGAACCCTAGTTGGAAATGAGATCAATATGGTCTAGAAAATCTGCCTCTAGGTCTACCATTACACACATATTAGAAAAAATTATTCTTGACTTGGATCGAGTTGTAGAATTGATCAATATTAAATCCCCAACAACTTTAGCTATACCTCACAATATATCTTCATGCCAAAAGTGGAAAGGCAAATCTGGGAGCCTAACCTAGAGAGGAGCCAAATTAAATTTCTAAGTCCTTGGGTTAAAATATGGCCCCCATTTTCATAGGAAGATCCCCCTTCTACCAAAGAACCAGGGCCCTCCCCTAAGGATATGCTATGAGTCTTCTTCATAGTTGAGTTTTATTAAGAAAAAAATATTTAAAACCATCACAATTTCCAAAGATCCTTTGGGTTTCCACTTGATTAAAGCCCATATCCTTAAGGCATCAATATTCGGATGGCCCCCTTGGAGTTTACCAACCAAATTCCATGAGCCTTCCTCCATGGTGATAGTCATCAACTCATCTGGAATGATCAGCTTATTATAGGATGGGGAAAGATCAAACAGAGCACTAGGATTCCGAGACCCGTAGCTCTTTACAACAACTTAAGTAAAATAAAATGTACCTGGAAAAGGGGCTATCAAAAACTTTTGGACCCACCTCCATGGATATCTATAGGGCCCTTCATTCTTTTTGAAAACCACAAATTACCATAAAAATTTCTAAAAATATCCCTTCTACTTGACCCAAGCCTTGACCCGCCATCATCGGATTCAAATCCACTAACTATCATCAAAACTTATCTTTATGTACATTCGTGGCTAGTAATAGTTGTAACTATGAGCATTACAAATCTAGCATTAGGATTTTACTCACAATGACTGTACAAGATGCCCAACCTCTAGGTGTACTACCTTTTTCTCCCTTTTATCTTTCAACTCATATAGCTCTTGTAGAAGTTGACAAATATACTTGTCCTTTTCCTTAATTTTTTCTTCTGCCTCTTCTATCCACTTCTACTATGTTTTAATGATCACTCTAGTTACTCTCATGGGGTCTTCTGGCTCCATTTTTGTAGCCTCTTTATTTTTTTCTAACTTTGTGGAGTAGGTGGGCATAGCCATTTTAGGTGGGGAATCCACCTACACTAGTTTCCCTATTTCTTTAGGAACTCCAAAATTTACTTCTTTTTATTATCTGTAAAAAATAATTTCTTCCTTTGTTTTTAGAGCTCAGGAGATGCTAATTGTTTCTCTTGAGTAGCTACATTCTATTTTTTCCTTAAGCTCCTCATAAGAGGAGGCAGTGTTGGTGAGGTATGTTGCTTCTCTGCTGCCTCTCCTTCCTATTCACTAGATATTACTTCAATAGACCTGACTTTATGCCTATTTGATCTTCTCTATCTCTTAGGTTTTTTTGCCTCCTTTTCCTATGTACTACTTGGGCCTAGGGTCTCCTAAACATTTTTCTTAGTAGTAGATCTAGTTTTGCCTACCTAAAATTATTGCTCTACCTGATATTTTTCCTCTATGGAAGAATCTTGTTGAGTAGAAAAATCCTCTATGGAAGACAATTATTCTTGAACAAAATACTATATCTAACTCAAAGGGATCCTATTAGATAGATATATTTGCATGAGTAGACACCTTTGTATCTTCTATTTTCATAATGACTCTCCTAGTCTTTTTTTGTTTGACAAGGTCTATTTCATTCTTCATTTTCCTACTCCTCTCTCGTCTTGTTGTTATTAGGTGTTGGTCTACTAGTGGAGGAAGGTCCTATAGTTTTTGGTTTCTCATTTATGGATTTAGAGGTGGTCTTGTTCCTAGAATTTCTATTATAGGTCTTTTCTATATTGCAAGATCCTTATTCTCTCTTTGTCTAAGCATTTTGAGAGGTAAACTATTCATTCCAAGGCTCAAAGAATCTATTAAAATATTGAGGGTTACCTCTAAAATGATACCTACATAATAATATTATCAATACATGGTGCTTGATAGATCCCTACCCCTCTTGAATTTTTTTGGCCATATCATACAGGGCCTGGTGTAGGTATAAAGGTTTATTTATGCAACGCTTCGGTCTATTGATACCATATCTTAACTAGCTTAATAATTTGATGTGGTGCCTAGATAAAATAAAAAATGAGCTTCATAGGTTAGATACCAAATTACCTAGGTGGAAACCTCATCCCATGGTGCTTTTAGAATTATTCTTTTTAAAGTCTTACATACATGGTTACTGATATACATTTGTGGTTCTAGGTCTCCATCTCCTTTGAAGGTATTCACTAATTTTGGTAAAGTTACCTTAAATAATTCTATTAATTCCATTCCTTTAGAAGAGAGTTCAAAAATATGACTAAGAATAGTGGGGGTTAGCTCGATGCATATTCCACTAATAAATGCTCTGTTGTTCCAAAATGTGTAAGAGAACTCCTTTGCCAACCCATCCAAGTGTTCATCAATTTTTTGTAGGAATTGCATCCACCTTGTGTGCTAGAAAATTTCAATGACTTCGAGGTGAGACCACAACTCTTCGGTGCTATTTGGTTCAACCTTTCACTTTTTTACACCCATTTCAATTTGTTGCATGTTCTATTCTAGATTTTATTCTACAACTTTGATACCCCTTATTTTTTTTTGCAATTTTTTTGTGCTCTTGTTTTGCTTTACAACTTTTGGTTACTCTTTCTATTTATTTGTTTTTCTTTTTTTTTGGTTGTAGATCAAGGATTTCTAGCTTTCTCATGTGATGATTACGAGGCAATTTACTAAGATTTCATACCTAAGCAAGGCTACATGCTCCAAAAGATGGTAAAAATCTGCTTGAAAACAGACATGCAAATTTTATGTACTTCCCATGCACCAACTGGAACACATGGTGGATGGTAAATCAAATGTATCAAAATTTAAACCTCAAAATAGATAAAGATAGAAGTTGGAACCCATGGTTGAAAAATACCATGCATCATGCTGATAAAATAATTTTCCATAAAATTAAATATGGACGATCGATTTTCTAATTAACAATCCAAATTTGCTAATTCATCCTTCATATTTTAGAAATTGTAGTCCTATCACCCACATTTCTTGTTGCCACATATTCATTGCAATTGTGCGATCACATGTATTTAAGGGGATGTCTTGGTAAAAAATTTGATGATCCACTTTGGATCATGATGTCATGACAAGGTTTGGATGGCTTCCATGAGGCATGACATGAATCGTCCAAAATTATTATTATTATTTTTTCAAAAAATTTGGATGTGGTATTTTTCATGCATAAAAGTATTTTCTTCATGTACATGAAAATTTAAACCCATTAAAACCTAATTTCATGTAGATTGTCATATCGAAGCATTTAGAGCAATGTTCTATCCACTTTTTGATCTGCCAGAGCTAATTTTCTTGTGATCGAAGATAGGCCAAAACATATTTTTTTTGGGGGTGCTTACTGAATGTTTCAATTTTACCAAGTTTATACATAGTTATGCCAAGAATTTAGCCATTATTCATGTAATGTTATAATAGTAAAATTAAAGAAACACATTCCTTATTATATTTATTGGTTTCCATGCATTCTTTGGATCATTTTGCTAAGGGCTTTCTAAATCCTTAAAAATTACATAGATGTAGTAATTAAAATTTGTACAATGGTGAAGATTCAGAAGGCAAACAAACCAAACACCAATTTTCATGTAAGCCTTAACTCAATAACACCTCAAATATATTTTCATTATTGAATTATTCATTTTTTCATCATCAAAATAGGCTACCAATTTTGGTTTTCAACCTTCTTATGTATTTTTTTCAAGGATGAAATCATTCAGAATCTGTGCTGGAAGAGAAAGCCTCTTCTACCACACATAGATTAGACTATGAAAAATATAAAGTAAACTCCTACTTTTTCAATGGCTTATGTTACACTTGTAAATGATTCCCATTTACCACCAATTTACTCCTTGAGTAATCAATAGGAGAAATTTAAATAGCTCCATTTTTTAACACTTCTTAAATTTGATATGGTCCTAGCCACTGAGTTTGTAGCTTGCTAGGAAAATTAGCATAGCGAGAATCAAACAACAATACCCAATCTCTTGTTTCATACTTTCTACTCTTAATGTGGCTCTCATACCATATTTTCCATTACTATTGAATGATCTTCATCTAGTCAAGTGCCTCCAATAAAATTCATCCAATGCATTCAATTGCATAATTCTCTTTTGTTGTACCTACAATAACTCAATGCCAACTTCCAAAGATGCACAAAGTGTTTAGTAATTCAAACTCAATTGGAAAATATAAGGTGTAAATCTTATGTTGGATTTCCATGTAGTGTTGTATATCCAAATGACCTTTGGTAACCTGTTCATCTAATATTTCCTATGAAAAGCCAATGTCTTTGTTAAAATATTCTCTAATTCTCTATTTGTGACTTCTACTTGACCATGCTTAGGGGTGATAGGGTGATTATTTTTTATGTTTAATTTCATATATTTTAGTAAATGCTTATGTAACCTTAGATGAAAATTTGGGTCCATTATCTATAAAAATATATCATGGAGCACCAAATATTTAAAATATGAGTGTATATAAAATTGACCTCTTCTCAAGCATGTACTTCGATCCACTTGGTTAAATTTTTAGTGCACACAATAATGTGCTACTTTCCTTGAGAAGGTGGCTCAATGTATCCAATAAAATATAACCCCTATCTGTCAAATGGTTCTAAAACCACTTGTTGTAGAGGGATTTCATTTATTGTAGTTGGTTTACCCATTCACTAATATGAATCACATTGTTGTACATACTTCTTTACACACCTAGTTGGTGATGGTGTGTTGATTGTTTTGCAGTGAAAGATGTTAAGATCAAGGCAAGATTTCAAGGAGGTCTTTTATAAGACGAGGAGGGAGTTGATGGTGGATGACTTGAAGTGCTACGACATATTGGTTTGGAGGGAGCAACACGACTAGAGACAGTACATGTCGATCACACCTACATCATGATGTTGGCAGACATATGGGATCCAAATACGTGCATCTTTCATATGTTGACTAGTGAGATTATGATCACGTTGGAGGATGTGTATCATATATTTTTGTTTTTATGGAGGGAGAGAAGATTAGACGATGGGTACGACAAAGAGGGAGGCCATGTTGGTCCTGATTTACAGGCAAGAATGGAGGGACATTAACATGGACAGCAGTGGGGTCCACTTTGAGGTGCACTATGAGGTGAGGCTCCTAACAAGATAGGCTATTATGATGGCATTGATTTCCAATGTCATTTTGTTGGACTCGTTGGGTGTGTGGTTTCCATGGAACCTACTTGGGTTAGTCATGGATTTTGTGGAGAGGTTGAGAGTGTATGCATGGGCTCTAACATTGTTAGCCCAAAATTATAGAGAGTTGTATGAGGTCCAACTATGAAAGTGGTTGGGATTGGGATGCAACTTACTCATGCAAGTATGGATGTGGGAGCACTTCTAGGTGGGGCAACCTTGAGGGTTGCTATGGGATGCACATACAAATATGGGGGAGATGTTCCTTATGCCATGAGATGGTGTAAGGATAGAGAGCAAAGTAATATTTGGCCATACTTAGGGATATTAGCACATTATGAGGCTTTATGGGTGAGATTGGGGCCTTAGGATATTATTTGGAGGTCATGGAGGGGAGGGCCTACTTGGAGGGAGGATGGGAATTATTTGGCTTGGGTACAATAAGGTAGGTGGGTGGTTGGTCAAATTGTGATAGAGTACGAGTATTTTTAGTGTACTCATGTATTGAGGCAGTTTTGGTTGAGGTAGGGTGTGCCTTCTCCACTAGTAGTATACTAATGATGGAGGAGCGAGATGATCGTATACCCGTAGTATAAGCCTATGGGAGCGGATGTAGATGAGGTGTTGGAAATAGGGGATGTAGAGGATGCAGGAACCACACCAGAGTATGATGAGTGGTGGGCCACACAACATTTCCAACCGATGCTTGAGGGAGGCACAACGAGAGAGGGAGATGATGTGGAGGATGGGGAGCAGGAGGAGCCATTATGGTGACATACTCAATGTTGGGTGGATAATGGGGCAAGGACATCATGGAAAACACCTGAGGGAACCAATTTCAAAGAAGTGATGGGAAAGATGGAGGTGAGGAGAGAGGTGAGGAGAGAGATGAGGAGTTTACCGCTATGGTAGAGCGAGTTCGCATCTTGGAGGGACATCAGACAAAGCGGGAGATTGCCTATGTGACAGAGCAGAGTTAGTGGGAGGTCAAGAGGCAACAATCAAAGGAATTGGAGGAAGAGAGAGATACACTATAGGCACAATTACAGAGCTTTTAGGATGATATGGACAAGGTAGCAACAAAGCGAGATGACTTGCATAGTTGAGGGATGGTTGTGACGATGGAGCAAGATAGGTTGGCGCTAAAGGTGAAGCAATTACATGCACAAGGGTCGACAATAAGGCATGAGACTGAGGTTTTTGCATTGTGGACAGATGTGGTGGAAGCCTAAGAGAGGGAAGAGAGGGCAATGGTGCACTTGTAGCAGGAGATAGCTTAGGTGGGGTATTAGAGGATACCTTGATTAGAGCATGTGTGGGCATCCCGTCATGGTCATCCTCATTGCAGTTGTAGCAAAGTTAGAGGAGTGTGCCCTCGATTGCCCTAGCAGTTTTGTGGTTTACGAAGCCAATGAATTCATAGGCATCTGGTGCAAGAACCTCACGAGGTGTCAGGGGACAACAATGGTGGGAAAAATCATCGAAAGGAGGCAGAGGGTAGTGGAGATACCGACGACAGTCAACAATGAGGGTTTATTTTATTCTACTTTTGGTGGTATGATCCATAGTTTTGTAGGCCTAAGGGTCATGAGGATGTAGTCTATGGGCATGGCATTATGATGTACATTTTTTTTAGGGATAATTATATATATACAGATGGATTTTATGGATGCAATGTGTTTTATATGTGATGCTTTGATGTGTGATGAATGATGATTATGTTAGATGATTTAGATAATTGGTGATAGGTATGGATAATGTTGGATGACATGAGTAGAATGTGATAGAATAGATATATAAATGTGTATGTGATAACCTTTCTAAAAATATTTGTATGCATATGACTATTCATGATTTAGTTGATTAATCAAGGGCATTGATACAATCATAATGACACAACAAGGGAATGAGAAAGATGAAACTTGACATGAAATATGGTTGGTATTGAGGATGTCAGGGGATGTATGATAAAGATACAAGACAAGACTTGAAAATATATATGAAAGGAGTGAGTGGAATTATGACACTTGTCACCTCTAATGTCCTAAACATGAGAAACTAGGAGTTATTTTAGGAAACTCAAAAACCCTAGTGATACCAATCAAGTTCATCTAATAGTCAATCAGGCACTCTAAGATACTAAGACCATCATAGGAAGTCGAGTCTCTCAAGGACCTAAGTGTGTGCAATGAAGTTCATTTTTTATTTTGAGCAAGATAGGACTAACCAATTGTAGCTCAAGACATTGTAAGCTAGCTCATCCACAAGCGATTATAGGTTTGTACAAAAGGAGGTCACTAATGTGATAGACATGTTGCCACAGGATGGCATACTCCATTGCCAGTCAAGCATCTATAGTGCTAGTGGTGATAGCCCCATAATTCTTCGATGTTGCTCCATTTCCATCCAAGCATCTATAGCCTCGATCGAGACGTCTAAAATGCCCAAGGATCCATGGGTAATTTTTTTTGTAGTTTGGATCCTTAGGTTTGAATTATGCACATGATAGGATGAGCAGGGGAAACCCTTCACTTTATAGTGAGAGCTACACATGGCTTCATCTTCCCTAGACTCAAAATTTAATTAATATGTGAATCATGTGCATGGTCCAACAGAGAACTTGAGGTAACTAGGAGAGGCCTAAAGCACTTGAAGACTGGATGACATTCAATGAAGGTTGGTTGGAATCCTAGGCATGGTTGAATAACTGAAAGAACCTAAAGATTCCCCTAACTGAAGGTAAGGAAGAGACAATATGAGGGAGGAGAACTATGACTAAAGGGGAATAGTGGGAAAGTGATATAAAAATGAGGAGCATGACATGAAATTGATGGTGGGTGTAGGGTGTATGACAAAAGGGGTTATTAGCATAACATGAAGACACAAAAATTAGTGGGACACACATGATTGGATGTACACCCTTGATTAACATAATGTACCATGCATAACAAAATATACATACAACATCGAACAGTGATCAAAGTAGCATTTGATAAAAATTATGAAGTAGAAGGATGAAGAATTTCCTCTAGTGAGGAGGAGATGGTTGTGGATAGGTAAGTAGGGAGGAGCGAGGTCGAATGAAATATGTTGAGGAATGGTTGGATGAAAATGAAGAATAAAAAAGGAAAGAGGTGATTAATAACATGTGATGAAGACACTAAAGAATGTTGAAGAATGGTTGAAAATGAAGCATGATGAAGAAATGATTGTTGAAGAATGGTTGGATGAAAATGAATAATGATGAAGAAATAAAATGGGGAGTTAAGCATTAATTCATGTGCAACATTGGTGGTGGAAGGGGTTACACCCCCCAAACCAAGGAGGAGGGAGGAGTACAAACTTGCCTAGGTTAAATTATGGATTAAGAGAAGGATGGACTCTCCTAGATTGTAATATGGTAGGGAATGAGGATGGACTAGCCCAGTCGTGAAAGTGATTTGAGAAGAAAATAGAAGAATGAGAAAAATAGGAAGGTGGGAGGAGACAAAAAAGAAGAGGAATTTAAAGGGAGAAGTAGGAAAGAAAGGTGGAGGAAGGAGAGAACGAGAAAGAAGGGAAAGAAACCAAGCACCAGTATGTAGCCACTCAAAGCGTGACCCTACAACGATTTTGTGGGACTTAGTAAAGAGGAAGAGACGAAGGAGTCTAAAAAAAAGTAAGGAAGGAGAAGCTAGAGCGAAATTGGAAAGTGATGGAATGATGACGGTGGTCGATTATGGATGCAAAGGGGATGGAAGTGACATTTTTAGGAGACTTGAGATTGTATCAAATCATGATCAATGTGGTATGCCCCAGATATGAAAGGGACACAAATATTTAAATTTTATCGTTGATAGTTTGTTAAGAACATTTGATTTGGTAGGCTGATCTGGCCATTGGTAGGTATTCTCATGACACTTTGAAGGATTCAACAACATGTGATGTGTGAGTAACCATACGATAATAGGCCTGAAGCATGCCAAAGTAGATTTTATTGGAGTTTATGTTAAGGAGAGAAATTCTACATTTTGACCTAACAAAATAGGGTTAATGATAGTCTCAAACAAGGTTTTAAGACAAATATCAATTCCAAGAGTGGGTTTTTGGTATTGATCAAGGGCATGCCAACATTAATTAGATAATGTAATCCCTCTCAAGTTATAAGGTGGTTGGTGATGAGGTGTGATTAGGGTGGATGAATTCGATTGGTGGTTATGTGTGATGCAAATGGGTAAAAGAGGTGAATTGATGAAGAGGAGAATATTGAAGAAGAAAGAAGTCATTGGAATAGGATCATGTGGATGAGATGGTTAATTCCCCATGATTTAGTAGATCCTACAGTAGATGCTAGAAATATTAACAGTTCTCAATGTCATGACCTTTTTGATGATGGTAGATGCAATAGTGGTCTTCTTTGTACCATCTAGGTTTGGGCTTGTTGGTTTGCTTAAGGTGAATGTCAGGTAAAGAAATCACTTTTGTGTCATACAGTCTTTGAAATATGGTCAACAATGGATACGATAGGGGTGTCTAGGTACGAGGTGGATGATGAAGATGTTAAGGGTGATTGGAGGGTTGAGATGAAGAGGGGGGAGTGGCGGAATATGAGATTGACGAAGATTTTAAGGACGATGGGGAGGTTCCTTGATGACTTAATTTGAGTGCAAGGTTGGTGAGTCAGTCCAAGACTTGGTTTAGATCAACTAGAGGTGGAGTTAGAGTGGACTAGATAGTTTTTAATGGTTTGATGACATGGTGAGGTTTAATTTGGTAGGATTAAGAACATGGAGAAGGTAAAAGTGGAAGAAGAGGATAGGATGAGTCACAAGGTTGTAGGTGTTGAGCCATGTGGATGGCATGATATAGAGGGTAGGGTGTCGGGAGAAGAGATGGTGTTGGAAGAAGAGGTGAAAGAGAGGGTGTTGGAAGAAGAGGTGGAAAATATGGGATTGATCAATGCAAAAAGGATAAATTGGTCCTTTTCGGAGGGGTTTGGGTTAGAGTGGTAGAGGTGGATTGAGGCATTGGGCCTAGATAAAAATAGGAGGATCAAGAACAAGTATTGATAGTTGGGCCTGGGATAGGACAGATGGAGGGGAGGATACTAGGCAATGTGAAAGGCATCTCCTCTAAATGGGTTGGAGGAGTGGCTAGGGGATTAGGTACAAATTCAAAATGGTCCATGGAAGAGTATGCTTGAGCCTAGGTTTGGCTTTTGGTTTGGGCCATAAGCTTCTAAGGACAACATAAAATGTATATAGGGGAGTAGGTTAGATGTGGAAGGGTATATACAGATGTTAGGCATGGTTGTCAAGGACTGGACAATCATAAGCATTAATTATCTGAGGCTAGATGATGAGATCCAAGGGCTAGGCAGAGTGGTGACAAGGCTAGGTACAGGTGGCAGAATGGAATCGGGATAAGATTTTGAAGCTTTTGATGATTTTGATGGTGAAATTTGGAAAAGAATGCACTATCTACACAAATAAACAATCAAATAGACAATGTCTATGTTGATGCTCAAGTGAGTGTTTCGTTGTTGTTTGATAATTCTTGGTGTTGCTTGGTTAGATTATGTTTGTTTTGTTTTGGTTTTGGTTTTCATGTTTATTTTTTTGGTTTTTTTTGTGTTTTGATGTACCCTACTCCTAGGGGCTACTATAGGGATGGATGAGGTGGTAACTACAAGGGTGTATTTATACCCACTCCTCTACGAAAAGTGGTACACAAATGGCTAAAAAGGCTTCCTAGTGCTAGGTTGGATTCAGATATCCTAAGGAAAAAAGAAACCTCCAAAAAGAGGTTACATTATTTATAATTTGCTACCGTCCTAGTCAGCTTTCACTTCACCCTCGATCAGGCTTGGTAAAAAAAAATGACAATTGTGCACACAATTATTATTAAACCCCGTGAGCAAGGGCATCTAACCTCAAATTACCCTAGGCTAGTCCCAAGGGTAACTAGTTTCTTGGGGATGAAGTCTAGGAAACTATATGGTCTAAACTAGAGGATCAACTAATGGTTGGGGATGAAGTCCAACGTCATCGATTGGTTATCCCCGCAAAATTTTTGCGACAAAATGATGTGCAAGTATGTGTGATTTTATGATTTTGTTGTTTTCTATTTTTATGTGTTGATAATACCTAATGCACAATTAATACTAATCCTAAAGATGCAAGATGCAATATTTTCCTAAACTATATGCAAAAAGGGGGTAAATACTAATCCTAAGAATGTCTTTTGTGATGTAATATGCAAATACAACTATACTAGTCAAAAAGAAACTCCAAGGAACAATGTAGCCCAAGGAATAAAGAATCTTGAAGAAGAAAAGAAGAAACCTAAATGAAAGAAACCCCTTGTGAGGAAGAATCGACTGTAAGAAGTGGACATAGGACCTATTGACCAGAATGAGGTGCTCGAGAGAGAACTGGAAGAATAATCCTACTTTGGGTGTGACCATATAGGGCTGGACAATCACAGTTGTAAACCATCCAGGGTTGGACGATTACAACTGTGATCTATCTGTGACTCCAAATGTAGAACACAAAGCTGCTAGAGAAAAAAATGAAAGGGGGGGAAACTTGATTGACACCAAAGAAGGAAACTTAACAAGAAAATACAATGGCCAAGAAACTAACAAAAATATAAACCTATGATGGAAATACCAAGGATAATGAGAGAAGCTCTATTTCTAATGGATACTAAGAAAATGCATCAAAAAGATCACCACTAATCTATGAAAAGCATTCTAATTTATGAGAATGAAAGACAACTAGTCTAAAAGAAAGGAAAAGCAGTTATTCTATGGAAATAAAAAATAGCTAATTTATAGAAAAAGAAAACCAATATGCTAAGAATCTTGAAGAACAACTACACTAAGAACTTTAAAGAAATAACTAAGCTATGAAACTTGAAAAACAACTATTCTAAAGAAAATGAAAACAACTATGATAATGAATGAAAAAAACTATTCTAAGCAAATGGAAGATCAACTAATCTATGAAAATAAAGAACAATTATTCTAAGAAAATGAATACAATTAAACTAAACAAATGAAGGAAACTATACTATGGAAATAGAAGCAACTATGCTAAAAATGTTTAAAGCAACTATAGTAAAGAAATGAAAAGACAAGCTATGCTATGGAAATGAAAAACATAACTATTGCTAAGAAGATTAAAGTAGCTATGATGATGAAAAGACAACTATATTAAAAGGATTTAAAAGCAACTATGATGAAGAAGAGAGAAGAGACTATTCTAAGGAAAGGAAAACCAACTATGCTAAGAGAAGAAAAGAGCTATGCTAGGGAAATATAAAACATCTATTCTAAGGAAGCAAAGGGGACTATGCTATGGAAAATAAAGCAACTATTCTGAGGGATGTAAAAACACCTAAGCTAGGAAAGAGGAGAACACCTAGTCTAAGAAATGAAAAAGCACCTATGATAGGAAGGAAAAAGCAATAAAACTAAATCAAAGGAAGACTGGTATGCTAAATGACTTGACGAAGCTACTAAGCTAAAGAAAAGGACCACTATGCTAAGCTTGAAATATTGAATGACTATGCTAAGAGATGGAAAGACAATTAGGCTATGAATATTAAAGACAACTATGATAAACAAGCAAAAGAGATGATGACAATTTAATCTAAAAAGAGATAAAAGAATCCTCTAACTTGTAATTTGATGTTGTTTTGAAAGTTGGCTAGGGGTGCAAGTCTAGTTTTGTGGTATACAAAATCTGGAACTTTGATCATCTATTCTTAGACGACCATAGATCAAGATCGTTTAGCCATTGGATGGTTAGAACAGATAATTGTCCAAGTTTAAACGATGCTAATTAGACGTAGACGATGAGAGGATTGTTCGCTAGGCCTTAGTCTACCTTGTGATAATATGATCTTGAGGATATGCCAAACTTGTAAAACAAAGTATAGTGAAATGAGCAAAGAAGCATACAAAGTCTAAAGGAACACACACATAAGACATACCAAAATAAAGGATAGTAATAATATGATTAATACTACTGCCTAAAAGAAATGGAAAATGTGAAGGTGTTGTCAAGGGAAAGGTCCCACCATGATCGCCATTTGTATGGCAAGGACAATACACCATTTCATTAACCAATATAAAATATGTTACAAGAAAATATTTTTATTACAATTAATTTTCTTGGGGTTTTACAAATGGGACCTCCAAAGAAGGAGGTGACCCTTTTACAAGACAATACAATGGTGTTATGAAATCTCCTATGTCACCACAAGAGTTGGGTGGGTTTAGAAGTGTTGTTGGTTTGATTGACCATCCTAGACCGAATGTTGCTCCAAGAGACCTCCACACAACCCACAATGAGAAGTCAGTAGCATCAAGAGACCTACCTTAGTTAGGCCCCAAATATCATAAAAAATACAAGTAATAAACTCTAATAAATTCTATTTAAACTGAAAATATGATGCCAAAATATCACAAAATACTAAAAATAGACCTTTGCTCACCTTACTGCTCTGTTTGTTGTTGAGATGCAATTCTGGTTCTATGGCACATAGTCTTTAGAACTTTGACCATCTATCCTCAGATGGCCACAAATCAAGACCATTTGGCCATTGGATGGTTATAACTGATGACTGTCCAAGTCTGGACAATGATAATTGGATGTAGACGATGAGAGGACTGTTTGTTGAATCTCAATTTGCCTTATGATAAGATGACCTTGAGCATATGCCAGACTTGTAAAATAGATAGAGGCTAGTGAAATGAGCAAAGAAGCGAACAAAGTCTAAAGTAACACATGCATAAGACATATACCTAAATAAGGGACAATAATAATATGATTAATACTACTGCCTAAAAAAATGGAAAATGTCAAGGTGTGGTCAAGGGAAAGGTCCCACTATGATCACCATTTGTGTGAGATAGAAAATGCACCTTTCATTTGATCCAATAAGAGATTATATTATAGATTACAATGTTTCTCTTTTACAAAGTTACCCACTTGGGATTTTACAAATGGGGCCTCCAAAGAAGGAAGGTGACCCTTTTACAAGATAATACAATGGTGTTATGAAATCTCCTATGCCACCATGAGAGTTGGGTGGGTTTAGAAGCTTTGTTGGCTTGATTGACCATCCTAGACTGAATGTTGCTCCAAAATACCTACACTTCTTAGGAGTCTTCAACAAATTAATCATGAATTGGGAGTCAGATTCAACTAGCACCTTTTTCCATCTAATATTAGCAGCCTCTCAAAGGCCTTTGAGGATACCATACCCCTCAACAAGGTTTTTGGAAAGGATACCTAAATTCTCAACAAAAGTGAAAACCAAGGAACCATCTGAAAGTCTACCAACTCCTCCCACACTATATTTTCCAAGGTTCCCCCTAGAGGCTCCATCTATATTAAATTTTCCAAAATCCTTTGGAGGAGGTTGCCAACTCCTGGTTATATCCATATTTTGATTACTCACATTCCCCTTAAGATGATTGCTAGTAGTATAATGAATCTTCAATCCTTGCATAAGTTGATCCCAACGTTGGTGGGAGTCTTTGGGGTGATTAAGGAGTTGTTTGACTGATTCAGCTATGTTGGCAATGGTCTTTTGCCAAATATAGTGAATATCCTTCATTTTTAATTTAAAAATTTGATTTTTTCTTTCCTTCTAGATATTCCAAGGTAGGATGGTAGTTCCCAACCAAACTAATTGTCTAACAAAATGATCAACAACCTCCTGCTTAGGCCAATCCCTCCAAAGTTGTTCAAGAGTATAAAAATTGGACCATTGCAAACCGAGTAAGGTAGCCATTCTCCTCCATGAATTAAAGGCTAAGGGACACTCAATAAAAATATGGCTAAGATTTTCCACATTCTTTCCACAAATATCATATCTAAACGGGCCATGAAAGTCATGTTTCATAAGTTGCTCACCAATGAGCACCCTTCAATGTAATAAAATCCAAATAAAAAACCTCACCTTATGCCATATCTTCTAACCCCATAGTTGTGTAAATATGTTATAGGAATGGTTAGGATTATTATGGCATAAGGCCAAATAACCTTGACCAATAGTATACTCACTCGTATTAATGTTGTTCCATCCAAAATAATCCTTATCATGGGACCAAGAGAGAGATCTCTATGAAGGATGTGTTGGATATATTTCCTTTGCCTTTCTAAAATTTTAATAGGCCATTCCTCAATAGGGATCCAATATCTACCAACCTCTAAATTACCAGTCTAGTACTGATAGTAATTAGCTACCTTTATCCAATTAGCTTGGTGAAGCTTCTCCATCTAGGACCCCCAATCAAGGAACTAAGTTATTAAAGGTTGGTGAACGTCCCAAGAATCTGTCCAAAAAATAGGTTTTTGACCATTATGAATGATCCAAAATAACTTCTTCTTTATCAAATACTCACCATTCCTAAGAATAGCCAAAATAGGAGAACCTTTGGAAGGAAGTTGATAGTGTACAAGGTCTATAGGACTTTTATTTTTAGCATATTTAGCACAAATATTATTGGCCCATAGGGCATTGGGGTTATTCAAAATCCTCCAATACAAATTTGTAGCTAAAGCCTTATTGTTTTTTATAGCAAACAAAAATCCTAACCCCCCTTCATGCTTGGGAAGGCATAAAATATCCCATTCACCAAGGTCCATTTTCTTTTCTCCTTAGTACCACTCAAGAGGAACCATTGATTGATTTGATCCAATTCTCAAAGAACAACTTTTGGGATATTCAACACAACAGAAACATAAATAGGTATAGCTTGGAGGACTGATTTTACCAAGGTAATTCTACCCCCAGATGAAAGTCATTCACTTTCCAATTTTCCCCTTTACTCTGTCCAAAAAACAATTCTAGTCTTTCTTTTTTTTTCTGTCTTTGGATGTTGATAAGAATACCTACATAAGTGATCGAAAGGGAGGCCTTCTTATATAATAATTTATATAGAACCATGGATTCTTGTCGAGGATATCAATGAAATAATATGATTTTTGATTTGTCTTCATTAATCAATTGCCCATAGCATTAGAGAAACAACAAATGATTTGATTAATCGTAGAGGCTTTCATAATTGTAGCTTTACCTAACAGAGTAGAGTCATCAACACATTGAAGATGATATATAGGCTTGGATCCATGAGCAATGGTAACTCTCTCAAGGGTTCTATTTTCTCTATTTTTTGTCATAGACCTGCCCAAGCATTCATCAAGAATGATGAATAAATAAGGGGAGAGGGGGTCGTCCTACCTAATACCTCTAGAAGTTGGGAACACCTATGAAGGGCAACCATTGATAATAACTGAGTAGAACATCGAAGAGATACATCCCATAATCCAATCTGTCCAATCTTGAGAGAAGCCAAATTACCTCATAACTTTGACAAGGAAGTGCTAATCCATTCTATCATAAGCTTTGAATAGGTCTAAATGGATGAACATAGAAGGAGATTTTTGAGCTTCAATGAAATGGATGGCTTCTTGAGCAAGAACTATCTCATCCACAATCTGATGCCCTTCCACATAACCTCCTTTTTTAGGGAAAATAATCTTATGCAAAAGAGGTTTCAGCCTCTTCGCCATGATCTTGGTAATGATTTTGAGAAGAACATTACATAAAGTTATTGGTCTAAAAGTTGAGATATGTTTTGCATCTTGAGCCTTTGGGACCAAAGCTATATAAGTTTTATTGATAACCTTCAAAATATCTTTGGCATTTATGGATTCTTCCACCACCCCTAATAAATCAACATGAAGAATATCCCAAAATTCATGGTAAAATTTGATAGGAAAACCATCAAGCCCTGGGGTCTTCCATTTTTGCATTTGGAAAACCACTTGTTGAAGCTCATTGATAGTAACTGGAATGATAAAAACAAAGTTCTCCTCAAAAGTTATAAGAGTTACCCAGGTGTTGTAGGTGAGTTAGAGAGGAGAGGGAAATCCTCCAAGGGAGGTCCCAGGTTCAAATCTCCACCCTACCAAAAAGTTGAATTGGGTATCCAAAATCTAATTGATAATATTGGTACGGGCAGGGTCGGGTGCGACTCTCGGGTGACTTTGACGATGTTAGAACCCCCTGTTCGTGGTCTCTCAGACCAAGGTGGCCCCGCAAGGGGTTTTTTTCTTTAAAAAAAAAAATTATAAGAGTTGGGATCACTCGAAGGACATTCTATTGAGAAGCCAAGTCAAGACATGCAATAGTGAACAGTTTGGAAAAGTACTTGACTGCAATAGACTTTATGCTATTCCAAGTGTGGATAGAGTCTCCAAAATATGAATTCAAGGAAGAAATAAAGTTGTGGAATATACAAGCTAGAAAATATTTGTGGAAGAATTTTATGTTTCGATCTCTTTCTTTGAGCCATTGGATCCTAGATTTCTGCTTCCATAAGAGCTCTTCTCTTTTTCCCATTCCTCCAACTGCACAGTGAGTCTAATTTCATTAATACTTATACTCTTAATGAGGCCATCTAAATATATTTGATCATTCAACTCTTCAATTTGAGGAATCACTTCTCGTTTCTTTTGCCTAACTTCTCCAAATTCCTTCCAATTCTAAATCTTGATTTTGGAATTGATGTATTGCAACCTTTTGGTGAAACAAAACATCTTCGTTCCATACCTTGGTTTACCTTCCTGCCACTATTACCACACTCAAGGTTTGAAGGAACTATCTCTGAGCTACATTAATTTAAATCGAAAGCACAAGAAACTGACCTTGGTTTTCTACATTTTAACCATGATTTGAACCAACATTATTAAGATTTTTCACCTTAGGAATGTGGCCATGGATTAATAAATTGCCAAAGAACAATAACCTATCCAATATTTCCATGATACAAGTAGAGCCTTGCCTTCTGTTAGACCAAGTAATGAGGCCATTATCTAGTTGGATGTCCACAAGGTGAAGGTTTGCAATATATTCACTCACGAGGTTTGAGCTCCCATCTAGACTCCTCTTTCCCCCCCTCTTCTCTTCTAAAGAGAGGATGATATTGAAGTCTCCTCCGATCAAGACCCGAGATTCAGGAAAATGAGAGATAATATAAGTTATATTCTTCCATTATCTCTACTTTTCCTCGAAAGTAATTAGAGCATAAATAGTCAAGTAGAGCATAATTTGGTTAGATTGTCTACTTTGTGGAGCCACAACCAAGATACCCTATAACTACCAACCATATGGTGAATAATGATCTCTTTTGGGTCCCAAACACAAGCAATGTTACTAGAAGCCCCATGGGAGCTGAGTGAAACCACTTTTCCTGTTGACCAAATTTTACTTGCAATAGACTTCATTTCCCTTAGAGACATCTTTGTTTCCTAAAGGAAAACTGGATGAGGTTGGTTTGTTTGAATTATTCTTCTAATTTTGTTTTTTTTTGAAAGACTCCCTTTGAGCCTTGTAATATTCCAAGTGACGATATTCATTAATAATGAGGCTAAAGATATTGGTAAGGGCATTAATATTACTTTCCTCTGCAAGCTTTTCACCTTCTTTTACCATATGATGTTGATTACTCTTATCGCCTGCCTTTTGGTTAGTGTCCATCTTCATTTTTTTTTCTTATTTCTTGTCTTACCCCAATTGAATCTAGGATAAATTCTAACCCTAAAATATGTGTATATGCAACCAAAGCGTTTTTGGAAGGTTCAACAAAGCCTGTCTTAGGGTCTAAATATTAATTTTTTTAGCATTTAAAAGTTTGTTCTTCTTTATTTTGTTGGATAATAAGGGGTTGTACTCGGGTCCCCCACCCTTGACAAATTACATCTCTCTTATTTAGAGCTTGAAAGTTTACACATAGATACACTTCTCATATCAATTTAAATTGAGATGTTATAGCTAGAAACCTACATCATTTTACATTAAAATGTCTACATTCTTGATTTTCATTTTATGGATCTTTTCAAATTTCTGTATGAATACAATTTCTCCAAAATTTAGCATCTTTCTTGAAATTTTCCTATAGCAGCCTTCACAATGCCAAAAATTCACCTCTATTATTTATGCCTTGCATCTTAGTAGAGTAACATTTCCAAAATGTTCACTTTACCAAATTTGAATTGCTAGTTTCTTTCCTCATTAATTTCATAGCCCTTCATTGCTCTTCCCATCGTTTGAACCCTAGTTGGTAAATATTTGCAATTTTATTTTTCATGACTTGAAAAATTGTCACTACCCTTGTTTCAAATGGTTGACTTCACAGGGTCGTATCTTCCTAAAATATGTGTATATGCAACCAAAGCATTATTGGAAGGTTCAACAAAGTCTGTCTTGGGGTCTAAATTATTTAATTTTTTAGCATTTAAAAGTTTGTTCTTCTTTTTTTTGTTGGATAATAAGGGGTTGTACTCGGGTCCCCCACCCTTGACAAATTACATCTCTCTTCTTTAGATCTTGAGAGTTTACAAATAGATACACTTCTCATCTCAATTGAAATTGAGATGTTATAGCTAGAAACCTACATCATTTTACATAAAAATGTCTACATTCTTGATTTTCATTTTATGGATCTTTTCAAATTTTTGTATGAATACAATTTCTCCAAAATTTAGCATCTTTCTTGACATTTTCCTATAGCAGCCTTCACAATGCCAAAACTTCACCTATATTATTTATGCCTTGCATCTTAGTGGAGTAACATTTCCAAAATGTTCACTTTACCAAATTTGAATTGCTAGTTTCCTTCCTCATTAAAGTCATAGCCCTTCATTGCTCTTCCCATCGTTTGAACCCTAGTTGGTAAATATTTGTAATTTTGTTTTTCACGACTTGAAAAATCGTCACTGCCCTTGTTTCAAATGGTTGACTTCATAGGGTCATATCTCCCTCAATATTGCTCATATTTTTGCATATGACCACTCATTTTAAATCTATTCAAATTCTACACAAGCTGGTCCAAGAATTAGCTAAATTGGATAACTCTTTGTGAAGATATGACTCCTAAAAGATGAGATTTTTTTTAGGAAAAACCCTAATCCTTCACACTTTGTAATTTCATTTTTTGTGACTTGAAAAATTGTCACTACCCTTGTTCCAAATGGTTGACTTCACAAGGTCATATCTCCCTCAATATTGCTCAAATTTTTGCATATGACCACTCATTTTAAAGCTATTCAAATTATGCACAAGTTGGTCCAAGAATCAACTGAATCGGATAACTTTTCGTAAAGATATGGCTCCTAAAAGATGAGATGTATTTTTTTAGGAAAAAACCCTAATCCTTCGCACTTTGCAATTTTGCTTTTGTCATTGTAAGTATCCTTCCACGCTCCTTTAGCCTTCCCAACCTTCCACTCAACACCCCAACCTTCCGTTGTAGCTCCTTTAGTTGACCTAGCCTTCCATGCTCCTTCAACCTTATCAGCCTTCCATGTTCCTTCAGCCATCCCAACCTTCCACCCAACATTCCAGCCTTTCATTGTAGCTCCTTCAGCCAACCCAACCTTCCATGCTCCTTTAGCCAACCCAGCCTTCCACCCTCCTTTAGCCTCTAGCCTTCCATGCTTCTTCAGCCTCTACCCTTCCACGCTCCTTCAGACTTCAACCTTCCACGCTCCTTCAGCCTCTAGCCTTCCACGCTCCTTCAACCTTTAGATTTGTTGATCATTAAAGCACCATACCATTTGCCAGGTCCCTTAGGGGGCAACCCGCAAGAGGCAACAAAGTTGGACTAATTTTTAAAGATCGTTCTTCTTGTCTATATTTTCTCCCTTATTTTTTTTGTTGAAAATATTTAATTTCCTGGTTTATCTTAGAGTCCTGCCCTACATCTTTAAATTGTTTTTATAATATTTATATCTCTATTATGTCCTCTTCCTCACCTATGAGGTTATTTATGGAAAGAATTCCAAACGTATTAGTTGACAACATCGCTTGATCATTCATAACTATTTTTTTAGTGGTTTTCTTCTTAGGCATTTGTAAACCTTCTAAGTTTGTGTCCCCTTTCTTTTGATCTAGAATCGTATTTGGATAGACACTACCCAAATGACCATATTCATGGTATATTCTACAACGAAAAGGAATGTTCTCATAGTCCACCACCTCCTCCCAAGTATCCTCCCCAAATTGTAATGATATATTTTATGGAAGGGGTTTGTCAAAATTCATTAAGGCATAAATTCAAGCATAAATATTGTGTTCAAATTTTTGTGTACAGTCAGCAGTCATAATGAAAGTTCCAAGGAAGTTTCTAATTGTAGAAAATACAACCGAATTTCAAAATTCAATGAAGAGGCCAAAGAGTCTAACCCACGTAGGTCTTGAAGAAGGTATCTCTTCTTTGGCTTTAAATTTAGTGTGCCAAGGGTTCATGAAAAACCCTACCCTTCCAAAGAACTAAGGAACCCCTTGAAATATTTTCTCTCTATCTTCATCATTAGCAAAAAAAAAAAAAATAACCATTGGGATAAATAGATTTTTGTAATTTACCTTATGTTTTCTAGTTTTTTATAGCCCACACTTTGAAAGCAGATAGGCTCGAACGAAAACCCAAGAAATGACAAACCAGTCCTCTTCTTCCCGGATCTTCTATGCCATCTTGAATGCCACCCATTTTTAGCTTAACAATCGAGGTTCCATCAACTGCTCTTAGACATCCCGACTTAGTTTTTTGGGATCAATCTTAGGCATTCTTAGAGGTCTATGAGGTGCCTTAAGATTAATATTAACATTATTCTAGGACTTTCCACCATGGAGGGCATCCCTAAAATTCATTTTTATGGCCGAATCCCTGAGATCCTTACCCTTGAAAGGGGTTTCTATAGTGGATTTGTTTTAGGGACGTTCCTTAGCAGTAAGATTACTTGAGTTCTAAACCATTTTTTCTTTTCCTAAGGAGGCTTCTCTTATTTGATATGTAGCTTGAAACTTGTTTGTGTCTCTTTAGTCCATGCCTCGACCATCGAGGAAAGGTGTGATTTTTACTTTTTCTTTGGGCAACAAATTGGAAGCAATTTTCAATCAAGTTTATAGCATGAAGATTTGCTAAATGAAGATTTCCTAACTTATCGTGGATCTCCTACAACATATCCTATGTTTATCTTGGGCAAAAACAACAAAATAAAATAGACTGGCCACTAGGGCCTATAGGCCTTGAAAAAAAGGTTTTGCCACCACCTGCACTCGACCCATAAACAAAACCCTCACACAACCACCTTCGAAGCTCTCATTGCTTTTCCAATATTTCTAGTTATCAAAGATAATATTTTTTATTTGTTAGGAGATATTTTATGTTGCATTCTAATATTCTGGATATTTTCCTCCATTTATTCTTTGGTCTATTTATAAACAATATCTTGCTCTTCTCCAAGTTTATCTTTTGTTGTGATACTTACTGATATAATTTCAAGATTCTCTTTATTTCTTTTAATTCCTTCATAGTTGCTACCCCTAGTAAAATTATGTCATAAATTGTTGATGGGTAATTGCTTCTAAGGTTGAGCTTGGTTTAAGGTCTATAATCTTTCCTAAAGTTTGAGTTACCTTTAAACATTTACCCAAAGCCTCCACCATAATAATGAATAAGTATAGATATAGCTAATCCCCTTGCCTTAATCCTCTTTCACTTCTAAAATATCCAATTGGACTATCGTTTATTATGATAGAGAATTTGGGGGAGGAATACAAATTTTTACCCAAAATCTCCACCTTTTATTGAATCCATATTTGGATAATATTTTATCCATGAACTTCCATGACACTCTATCATATGCTTTGTTCATGTACAACTTTACCACTTCTTGTTGTTATATGTAGTACTTCATTGATTGTGATTATTCCATCTAGAATTTGTCTTCCATGGACAAATCCTCCTTGTTGTTCTGATATTATATTTGAAAGAATTTTTTTCAACCTTAATGTTGTCACCTTAGTGATGATTTTATAGATGGAATTACATAAATTGAATGGCCTATAATATTTTAAGCTTTTGGAATTAAAGCTATAAAAGTATTATTGTATTCCTTGAGAACATTACCTAACCTCAAATATTCTTGCACTATAGCTACCACGTCCTCTTTTACTATCCTCCAAAAGGCTTAATAAAATCCAATCTAGAATCCATCTGGTCCTGGAGCCTTTTCTCTTCCTAATGAGAATACTACCTCTTCTACTTCTTCTTCCTTTACTTCTTTCATAAGTTCATCAGTATCCTTAATTGTGATCATTCTTGGGATATGATCCAATATTATCTCGATGGCTTCTATATCTTCTTCCCTCTCGTGTGTGAAAAATATTTTAAATTATATTATAGTGTTAGGACCCTCCTAACATATTAACATATCAGTTAGTATTTCATTATTTGTGTCCCTTCATTAAAGGACCAATGTGTCCCTTCATAGCTATTTATAAAACATCTAATTGGATATCACAAATCATCAATCAAAAACTCAATATATCTTATATTATTTGGTTTTTTTGCAAGGCAGATTCACCGTGTCAATGACAGATGTGAACCAGAGCACCGCTGGTTTGGTGAGGGTGGAAGCTTGGAATCGTAAGAAGGCTCTGATACCAGATGTAAGGGTTCCCTTGGTCCTGTTGAGGTTTTGACTTGACGAACTCCTGCAATGTAACTTTAACAAGCTAATGAAGAAATCGTTGTTTAATGAATCGCATTGTATATTAATTTGGAAAACCAAATAATAGAAGATATTGAGTTTTTGAATATAGATTGATGATTTGTGATATCCAATTGGATGTTTTATAAATAGCTATGAAGGGACATGTTGGTCCTTTAATGAAGGGACATGAATAATGAAATACTAACTGATATGTTAATATGTTAGGAGGGTCCTAATACATTATCAGTCATGTGACCCGGGTTCAATACCCATGGTGGATGTGTATAAGAAGTATTACTCAAAAAAAAAAAATTCAATGAAATATATAATAATATCTAAAAAATTATTATTAAACACTCTTATAATCAAATTTCATTTCTATGTTTCTTTTTTGGTTAGATAGGAGAGTTGGTCACAACCACACTATTTTTAGTAAAGTGCAGGGTTCAAACCATAGGGGCTGCTCCCACAAAACCTATTCCACCTCATTATTGTTGACCTGGCATGAAGGGAACCATTGATCACTCAGGATTTGTACTGTCATTATCGGTCTGATGCGCACTTAAAAGATTCAAATCAGACTACTACCTTTGCAAATAGACTGCCCCCGAGATTTGAACCTTGGTGTCTTCTTGGTAAGTGCCTAGCCAAACAAACACTCACCAATACACCTAGCCCTCGGGGCTAATTTTATTTCTATGTTGCCCCCAAGGGATAGGTGGATTCATAAAGGCTTAACTGACCAATTACTTGCCAAGAAGAAACCTGGGTTCAAACCTTGGGGTCACGCTGCCAGCTTTAGCAAAGGTAGTAGTCTATGTTGAATCCTTTGAGTGCACGCCAGATTGGTACAAACCTCGAGCGATCAATGGTCTCCATATCACATCGGGTCAACAACAACGAGACAAATAAGTTGTTGGGAGCAGTACCTGTGGTTTGAACCCTACACTTTCCAATTACTAAAAATAGTGGCTGTAACCAACTCCACTATGTAACAAAAATTTAAAAAATTATATGTTAAATATTATATAGTTTACAAAGGTGAAAAAAGAAAAAGAGAAAAAGTGGCTTTGAACATTAAAATACTATCTAACATTTTATTTATTTATTTTTAAAATAAGTTATATGTGGCTTCTATGGGGTTATGTCTATTAAAATAATAAAGCATCATATTGCTATCAAGTTAATTAAATCATATATAACTTGTTTTTTTATCAAAAATATTTTTTCATTTGCCTTTCTATGAAAGATATTTGTTATATTCCTCATATTGTAATGTTCTTTAATCAACTCCTTAACATTATTTTATTAAGAGATAAAATCTCACTCATCCAATTACCTTCTAAAATTTAAATTTGTTATGTTTTTTTGTTTTGTTAAATTTGTTAAGATTGATGTATTCTTAAATTGTTATTTTTTTTGCAATCAACTCCATAGTATTTTTTACTAAGAAATTGGATTTTGGATACCCAATTCAACTTTTTTATAGGGTGGAGATTTGAACCTGGGACCTCCCTTGGAGGATTGCCCTCTCCTCTCCAACTCACCTACAACACCTGGGTGTTTACTCAAAATATTATGATATTTACTAAGCAACTCCCTTTCCTCCAAACTTGGATTATTATGATTACATTTTTGGAATTATAAAAATGTATCTTTTAGTTCTTTTTTCTTCTCAAAAATATTTTCAAAAGTGTTCTTGTTCCATTTTTTTAATATAGACGTCATTGATTTAAATTTTTAGTAAGTGTATACAACCCACTATTTTCTAAAGAATTCCACTTTTGTGCTATCATATCAAGAAATTAAGGATGGTATTCCCACATATGCTCATATTTAAAATATGATATTTTTTAAAATTCACTTACCACCATTTTAACTCTTATTGGCCAATGATCTAAACCAATCATTGTCAAGGTATTAATTTTAGCACAAGTCTCTTCATATAGCTAATGATTTAAGAGTATATATTTGTCTAATTTGTTTGCTATTAGGTTATGGACTCTCCTATTTTTGGTCCACATATAGTTATCTTCTTCAGACTCAACCTCCCATAGATTATTATTAAAATTTGAGAAATATCTTATACTTTTTGTTAATTTTCTAATTTGACCTATGATCATGAATTGGGTTTCTTGGTCTTTACTTCTTATAAATGCTTCAATCCCACTACATACTTATAATCTAACTGATTGATTTCTAGGTCCATAGACATTAATGAGGATGAAACAAATGCATGCAAAGTAACAAGTGACTAAAGAGACCTAGAAAACCTATGCTTTGAGGGGGAATTAGAACCTCTTTTATCCCATGATATTGTAATAATGAATTATTAGGGGATATTGACACTAAATTTGAATTACCAATATAATTTTATTTTTTGGTGAAGAGAAGTTCAACCAACTTAGTTTATATTCCTTTCTCTATATTTGCTCTTGCTTCCTTGGATTTTGCTTGATTGTTTAAGGGTTTTCCTCTTTTACCTTACATGTATTAGGGTTAGGTATTATTATATCCCTCAATATTCTTTGAGAACCTTCTTTTTCATTATATTTATCCTCCCCTCGCTCTACTATGAAAGCTTTTGACTTGTCCTACTCATTTTTTGGTATTTTCTTATTAATGTTAGAGGTATTAACATCTAACACTATATTTTATCTAAAAAATTTATTCTCCTAAATGGTGCATGGTACTTGAAGAGAGTCTTAAAAATCTAATGATACACATTTCTTTAGTTCAACAAGAATATTTATCCTTAAATTTGAATCATATTGAATATATGGATCCTTGTTAATATTTTGAACTTGTTTTACTGTGTCCTCTAAGATTTGATATGATTTTTATTCATAGACTAAAGCCTCAAAAGAATTGGTATTTCTCCCAATAAACTTCCTTGACCTATTTATTTACTTTAATATGTTTGGACCTATTTTTTGGAAGTTGAAAACCATCCTCATATGTATCCATTTGTAAATTTCTCTTATGGTTTTTTACATATGATTCTGCTGAACTTTTCTTAGGGCATGATATTTCAATATGCCCCATATCATGGAATATTCTATATCTAAAATATATGTTTTCATAATCTATGACATGGTTCCACAAATTTCCCCCACACTTAAGAATTATTTATTCTAGTAAAGGTTTACTTATATCAATCATGACCAATAGCCAAGCATAAATAGCCAAGAATCCATATTTTATAGTTTTTAAAATCTCAAGGAATTATTTTAAAGTGTTGTCTATTGCCTTAAAGGTTTTTATTTCCAAAAATTCAATGGGTAATCCATACATACTAACCCAGACTGGTACTAGGGATAGATTTACATTTTTAGGTGCAAAGCCTTCATACCAGGAGGTAAGGAAGAGTCCCACTCTTCCCATAAACCAAGGATCCCCTTTTAGTATTCTATCTCTTTTCTCCTTGGAACAAAAAATGGCTAAATTTCTTGGTCAAAATTTTATCTAATGGTAAGGATTACGCACCCACATACCTTGAACAACTTTGAATGACCTCAAGATCATGAATCTCGAGGTCAATATTTGAATAAGGATGACTCCTTGAAAATTCTAACTAAACGCTTGGGGAAAAGGGAAGGAAAAGAGATTAAAGAGAACATAAATCTAGAACATAATGTGGTGCAGATCCAATCGCATCAAGATACATGCTCAATAATTTTGAAACATAAACAATATTCATGGACTACCTAACAGACCAACCATTGATTTCATTAATCATTTACGCACATAACCCTACCGAGAATTCTAGAATTAAAGAATAAACAACATGAAATCCAAATATCAAAATTAAAGCTAGTTTATTCATTTAACTTTAGCAAAAATAATCAGCAGAGCAAGATCATACATACATGAGAACAATTGAAGGCCAAACAGTAATCCACTTATATTGTTGAATGCATCAAATTGTACATGCAAGTTGTAATGACTGGAGAGTTGACACTAAAACATATATTACAAACATGTATATATAGCCCCTTCAAGGAGTGGGATTTCAAAAGACTAATTAATACTTCATTAATGGTGGATCAAAATGTTAGTATCTAGATAGTTTGAATGACCTCTTCTATGATCGCTCTGTCATAGATGGAACATTCTCCATTGTGTCTTGATGAGAGCTACTAACATTCTCTATTTGAGCCTTCATTTTCTAATTAATGAACTTGATGATGTTATTGCTTTATGAGCTGAGGTAGTCATGTTGCATCAATTCTTCATCTACCATCTTATGTACTTAGACTGATCCGGTCATTAAATTTATTCATCTTTTGCATCCTTGGATCTAGTGTTCTGACATCATTAGTGGGAAGGAGAAATTTAAATTTATGGAGTATCTATGTAGTTGGGCCTTTGTGCATTTATGATTGGATAGGATGGATCTTTGGGCTGAATGCACACTTTGGTTCCACCCCAATCTTACATCTAGATTGCATTCTCCTAGGACGGGGAAATGGGATCCCTTTCTTATCTTCTTCTTCCTTCTCTTTCCATCTTCTTTGTGGCTGGGTAAACCTTGAGTGAAAATTTGGGTCTGCCACCTTCAGAGTCTACCTCCAAATTCTCGGTCTCTATGAGTTTACCGCTTGGGCAGCAATCTGAGATCACTTTTCTTTTCATAATTCTCCTGATCCTCTGCCCAATTCCTTCCACTTGTAGACAAAGTTTTGGGAGTGCCCATGATATGTTTGCAACCCATTCTTCTATTAGGTACATTATTTGACTTACCTTCTTTTGGATGGAAACTTCGGATAGCGAATGGCTCGGAAGTGACTTATTTCTCCATCCATATTTTCTCTTAGCCATTTTTCAAAATACCCCATCATTTTTCTTCATGGAACAAAACAAGTGGGTGCAAAAAACTCACCCACATTCTTGGCGACTTACGAGGGGCTTTTACTAGGTAGAAGGCACAAAACCCAGCTAACTATAACATATCAATACATGCAAAAAAAACAATCAGACTAAACTTTATGGCCGCATCCTTTGGGCTATGGAGTCATTAAAATAGAATGGATTCAAAAATAGAACATAAAAGTTGTCTTCCATGACTTAGGCTAGACCTGATGGGTCTCTTGATTACTGTAGAGATGATTCAACATGAGGGACCACTGCTTGAGTGACTGCTCCACTCTGCAATTTGCTGCACATTTCAATATTATCATCCAATGAAGGGATAGGGGCACTTTTCATCTGATCCACAATATACTTGAGCTTGCACCCCTCTTTGTTGGGTGGGTCATTGTATCTGTCAACCATTTGATCAAAAATGATTGAAATACTGAATAACTTGGAGATTAAATTAAAAATTTGATCCAAGTGTTATAGGTTCTTGCAAAGCCATGATCATACTCTCATCTTCTTCAAGATCTTGGAACAACTTCTCAAGATTTTTCTCTGAGTATAATTGATGATTATTGTCCCAAAATCCTGGTGACCCAAGTGCTTTGAGTTGTTCATTAAATTCATTCATTACCCCCAACTCCTTCTTCAGCATGTCCATAAGCTTGGTTCCTTCACAATACAAGTCAGTCAGATGTAGAACTTGTTGTATCATGACTTCATACTATTCTTGCTCATGCCTTTGATAGATGTGAGGGTTAATGTTGTGATTGATCAACATTATGCATAAAGTAGCTACCTGTAGGCTCATATTGTGTATGATGTCCTTATTTTTATTGAACTCAGCCTTTGTTGCTACTAAGATCTCAAGATTACTTTCTATTGCCAGTGTGAAAGGAGAAATAATTTTCAAGGTCGCCTCCTTCGCTTTCTTCAAATGAACAAGCCTAACTCTCCTAAGGTTGTCTTTTTAAATGGTAGGCCTAGTAGGCTTCTCTTTTTCTTTCTATAGCTCTTGAAGGAGAAGATTAAGCTCACTCTCTTACCATTGGATCTTGCTTCTGCATTCATTGAGTAGGAGCTCCTATTGTTGCATCTTTATTTTGAATTCTTCGTTACATTCTTAGTTATCAAATTTGTAGAATTTTCTATATGAAATTTGAAAATCATAAAATTTAAAACCCTATCACATAAATTCAATGAACAAACCCTAAATTTGCCCAAAAAAAAGACTAGGTGAAAAATAAGCATCAAAAACCCTAAAATCAATTTTTAGTTATTTAAAAACAATATAGAGAAAGCACTATAAATACGACAACTATGAACAATCCCTCCTGCAATCTCCCTCTTGCAACATACAATTTGGAAGCTTGAAATTTTTTGAAGATACTATCGAAAGCAACCATTTTCAATCTATTCTCAACCTTATGGGGATGATGTTTTCTTTATTTATTTATCATCATTTGAGAGAATGGATAGCTCTGAAAGTTACGGTTGATAAAAAAAATCTCCCATTTGGAGGCTTCATTATTTCTACACCTGCTATTTGAAATGCTCCTTGTCTCAAATAATCTATGAGTTCTTCAAAATAAAAGAAAAAAAAACATTGCTCTTTAACCCTAAAATAAAAGAAAAAAAACATTGCTCTTTAACCCTAAAATAAAAGAAAAACATTGCTCTTTAACCCTAAAATAAAAGAAAAAAAATTGCTCTTTAACCCTAAAATAAAAGAAAAAAAGCATTGCTTTTAACCCTAAAATAAAAGAAAAAACATTGCTCTTTAACCCTAGCTTCTAAGGAAACCTAAAATTAAACTTTTCTAATTTTTAAACTTTAATAATATAAGATATTTTAAGTGCTTTTTATGTATGATCTGAACAATTTTTTATGATTTTTTATTATAATTGGTAGAAAACTTATAATTTATATTTAAAAAAATATTGATTTAACCTTTAAAAATATTCTCATGTGTTAAAAAATTACTATATTTACATAAAGTTATAAAAATGTTTATATTTTAAAAAATATTTTAATATATTTTAAAGTATATATTTTTAAAAAATATTATTAAAAACAAATATTATAATTTTGTATATTTGATTTTTAAATTTTATATAAAAAAATAAAATAAAATTATATGAAAATATATACATTTATAATATATATTGAATTTTATGTCGAATTTTATTACAAATTTTTAAACATGTCAAATTTCTTTGAAATTTAAAATTATCAAACTCGAATACGAACTCGAACTTGATAACTAAGGTTACATTGCTCCAGCCTACTACTCATTTCCTGTAATTCAATTTTGAGTTTAGCAATTTCTTCTTCCTTTTGCTATAGGATTTTGGGAGAGAGAGTTTTGTTTAGGGTATCACTCAACATTTTGTTTCTATTTTCAATAGCTTTCTTTTCACGTTGTACCCGATGAAACTAGGCCTCAAAGTTTTTTGCCTTCTTTTCTATTGTCTTCATCTTCTTTTCAATATTTTTCAATTTGAGGTATAGGGTATCAGAGTTCACATGTGATGCTTTCAATACTTTGATAGAGGGAATATCATCAATATGCTTGGTGAGGTGCTCAAACTCCTAATCATCATATTTCATGTCAACTTTTACCTTTTTGACTTTGGGCTTGGCAATCACCTTATGTTGTTTTCCCTCAATCGGATCGAGCTCATGCAAAATCACCATAGTGGCCTCTTCTTGACCCTAATGCTCCTATTGCAGCTACTCTTCTACCCATTTATTTTGGTTATCTCTTGCCACACGTATAACCTTGAATATTTTTTGTTCTTCTTCTTCTATTTCCTGAGATGAAAGTGGAAAAGACAACATAGAGGACAACGGGGACACTAGGAGTGTCATCAATGCTTGCTCTTGGTTTAGACCTATTGATTGACTTAAGGTTTTGGTGATGACTGATGTCGATGATGATTGGAATTGTTGGGGCAATATTTGTGAAGGAGGCGAAGGGGTGATTGAGGATATGGGAGTGATTGATGGATTGGATGAAGACATGGGGATGGATGATTCCAATAGATTTAGAGGAAGGTCAGGTAAGAGGCCTGGATATGGAGAAGGAGTTAATGAAGGTTTAAGGTACTCTTTATTTATCATAGGCCTTGTGGTTGGAATTCCCTCGAAATACAGGGTGACATGAGTGAAAGGGGGAGGATTATTCAATGGATTGTTGGGAGGATTCTGATTTGGAGAAGGTGTGTTGAGTTGTACCTGCAAGGGACTTTGTTCTTCTTCAAGCTCCACAACCTTTTGGCTTCCCTTGGTGTGATGTGCTAGTGCTTTTGATCCTTTTCTTGCACCACCTTGGTCTACAATCATTGATGCTTATGCCCTGACCCTTGTTCTTGCAGAATGATAGGGCTAGAGTGAGTCCTTTTCTTTCCACTTTGCATCGATCTCTGAGGGGAGGATCTAGATGAATGGTAAGTCTCTTGAAGGGTTTTTCTTGACCTCATTCTTTGATTACTTTGCTATTTTTGAGAGGATGAGACTTCTGGCTCGACTTGCACTTCATGAGTTGCACCATCGGATTCTTGCTGAGAACTAGGATCCTCCAGCTCTTGATCTCCCTCTTGCTCATCACTACTTCCTCCTACAGTAGGCTCTATAGAATCAGATTTCTTTAGCACTTTTGGGAAAATATTATCATCCTTCCTTTCTCACCATTTGCCAATGTGAGCCTTAAATTCCATTTGAAATTTAGCATCAACTACTCTTGGGAGGATTTCCCTAAGATCATCCTTCTCACACTTCATTATCCACCACTGTTCAACCTTTTCTTCATCATCCCAATCCTTCTGTTCTGCAACTCACTCAAAGAAATTGGTTCCTATTCTTTGGTCAGGGTTCCTCTCAGGATCAAATACCCTCTTATATGAGTACGGGGTCCTCCATGGTGGGTGCTTATGGAATTGGAACCGGGTAAATGGGACCAGTTGATCATCCGAGAGATTCCTAAATTGTAGAACATCTAGATTTACCTCATTCTCCTGATGCTCAAATGGTCAAGGTTTGACATTGTTGGTGATATTTCTTTTGATAACATCCTCAAGATCATAGTGCCACAGAGGAGGTACTATTAGGAGACCCAAAGCACACAACTTATTATCTAGTTTTAAATATGTGGGCTGATCTCTGAAGGGATTACTGATAGGGCTATGTGATACTAGGAACTAAAAAATCATTTTCTTCTTTACCCCTTGGCCATGCTTATCTTCTACTACAATGGCTTACCTACAAACCTCTAGGCCAAAGACCCAATCTATTACATAGTAGGGGAGAAGGAAAGGGAAGCCAGAGAAACCATATAACCTAATGCATGTTCCTTCTACCAGAAAATACCAATCCCCTACTTCAAGGAATTTTATTCTTAAAAATTGTATGGCTCTTTCAGATAGGTGAGGACAACTACCATAAATGTATGCCAAAGTAGGACCAAGGAAATTTTTATTGAATTCTAAGTAGGACTAGATTTTTCTAAGCAAATGCGTCCAGTCAACGACTAGGTGGGGATCATTTTCCATGACTTGCATAGAATGTGTTGATCTAGGCATGAAGTAAAGAAACAACCAAGCTAAATAAGAAGGGTAATGAAATCCCATACTCTATTTGGACTGATAGTCCGCTAGCTACTTTCTTAGGTTCTTGGCAAAAATTTCATTCCAATCCATCTTTAATGATCTATGAGCTCTCAAAACAGTGTGTGCCATGGCTATCTACTTCGAGAATACTATCTTATCTATTTCAACATCCTGCAATATGGCTATCATGCATAGGACTGGTTGAACCTCCTCCTTGAATTCTGCCAACTTCTAGGTCCTTTCTAAATAGTCTTTGGGTAAGCTTCTTAAGCTCAATACTTCCATCATCCATTCTTTTAGGCCATCCTTTGTGAGCTTCCCTCTTTGGGATTTTTCCTTAATAATTCTAAGATGCTTTATGGATACATCTTCAAGGGAGGGTTCTAGAGTTGCAAACACTTTTCTGATGTTCTGAGTGGTTATTTGAAATAGAGGTCGCTCATCTTGCCCTCTAATCATCCTCATACTAGCATCATAGAACTTAGACACAACATCTACTAGCTCGGGACACGGGTGCACAACAATTGGTAAGAACATCACCAATTGTGTGTTCCATGGAGCTACCCCTGTGACACTCGAGTTGATTGATTTTACCTTTTGCTCTACTCCCATTCATGATAGCTTTGCTTTGGCCTTAAGGGTAATGCATGTGTCCGCAATTCCCTCAAATGAGTCTTCCAATTTTTTCTTTGGCTTTGCCTTGGTCATCTTGCTCGACTCTGTATTTGCTTTCAAGGGCTACTAGACTCAGAACACTTGAAACTTATCAATAGTATTCATTAGGTGCTACATCATCATAGAACTTCAATAGGTATCCCCCTTTTATAATGCTAGGAATGTAGAGCCGACAGAATTAGCTATTGGAGATGTTGCATAAGATCTCACTTGCTACGAGGTAAATCTTGTTGAAGTACAGTATTACTATCAGATTATCTCCACCAACTCCTTTTGAGTTATGAACCTCCAACCAATCAAATGATCCAGGTGAGCAAACATCCTATTAAGATAGTTAAGTTGCTATTTTCCCAGGTAGATCACACTTCAGACCTCATCCTTCTATCATTTATGATGCATGTTCAAATCATTCTGAAGAGTGTGCTTTCATCGATCCTTCTATTAATGCGCAACTTCATGCCAAACCTTGATAGGTGCCAGCTGGATGACCATGCCCTCTTTTGGCCATTATGCACGTTGGAGTTTCTTGATATATGTGCCTATGATCTTCCTTTTGATTTTATCAGGATAGAGCATTAGCCATTTGTATGCATACAACTATGTTATTGGGCACTCCTTCCAACTCGATCATTAATCTTCCTGATGAATCAAGGGAGCTGATATTACCACTTGTACACCTACTCTTGATAACTGACAATTATAGGTCATAGCTCCTCTTTCCTTCCTCTTGTTTGAGTGGCATTTTGGGTCCCACTTTTTATTGCTACCGATCCCATTTTTATCCCTATTTGAAATAGACTTTTAGGATCCTTCCCTTAATTAAACATCTCCCATTTTCCCATCCATTTTTGGATTTAAATATTGCATCCGGGGAAATATCTTGAGGATCGAAAAGGCTTAGGTCACTTAATTATATAACAAAAAAGCATAATTACAACCTCCTTCTGTACAAAACAAAAAAAGGATATATACATATATACACAACTACCCAAGGTAGATCAAGCATAGTGTTTTAGATGTTGGTCATTCACTAGGATCGAAAGCAACTAACCCTCCAAATCTCATAACTGATATGCATTTGAAGTCTTACATTCTTCAATGAGATATGGACCCATCCAGAATGAATCAAATTTATCATGAGCACCTGGCTTAGCCCGATTTACAGCCCATCTAAGTACAAGGTCACCTCTGGAAAAGTCTATTAATTTTGCTTTCTTATCAAACTAGTGCTTTACTAGACTTTGATGTTGGGTTACATTATCAGATACCTTTTCCCATTCTTCTTCCAACTACATCGATTGTACTAATTTTTTTTAACTGGAGGGAACTCTTCATCATCTATATGATTTAGAAACTTTAGTGTCGATAGTTCAAGATTAATGGGAAGGATAACTTCTTTGCCATACACTAGAGAGTAAGGGGATGTCTTTAAATATTTATTTGGAGTTATCCTGTCTACCCATAATGCTTGATTTAACAAAAGATGCCAACTTCTAGGATTCTGCTCAATATTCCTTTTAATAATTTTCAATAAATTTTTATTTGAAGATTCTGCTAAGTCATTGCCTTGCGGATAATAATTTGAGGTTGCATTCTAGTATATTCCATATTTTCTAGCAAAGTCCATTATCTTAGCACCTATGAAAGAAGAGCCATTATCTGAGATGATAGTGGTTGGGACCCCAAATCTGGTAATTAATCTTTCCAAGAAGTCAATGACTATCTGTTGGTCAGCCTGTTTAGTTGCTTCAGCCTTAGTCCACTTAGTAAAGTAATATGTTGTTATAAGAATATACTTGTGTCCTACTGATGAGTTTGGATTTATGACCCCAATAAAATCTAGCCCCCATTACTGAAAAGGTTCTTCTGCTACTATCAACTTTAAAGGCATGGCATGGTGCTTTTCCTTCCCAACAAATCTTTGATATTTATCACATCTTCTGACTAACTTGAATGCATCTGAGAATATGGAAGGCCAGTAGAATCCTACCCTCAATATTTTGGTCATTGTGGTTTGCACCGAGTAATGGCCTCCCGAGAATCCAAAGTGAAATTCCTCAAGCAAATCCCTTGCTTTTTCTTGAGGTATGCAATGCAATAAAACACCATCAAAATTCTTTCGATAGAGAATGTTATTGACTAATGTATATTTTCTAGCTTGCAGCTTATATCTATGTCTTTGTGGTGTTGTCAATCCTTTTGAGCATTTGCTAGTATTAAGGTAGGAAGTCAAGTGGATGATCCAGGGGTCAAGTGACATCTTTGTTTGTGTTGATTCAGGATTATCTACTACTTTTATACATAAGTTGGAGTCTGTCACTACTGCTTCTACCAAATGTTGACAAAGCGCTCACCCCTTGACCAGATTTGTTGGTCAAATTTCTACATCAAACTCTTGAATCTTTGTTGTCCAACCAACCCTTTGATCACCCCATTCTCCTTGGATTACGAAACTCCTGATATCTGGGTGTACCACATATACCATTGTTTTACTCTATGAGATAAAATGCCTGAATTTCTTGAGGGATTTCATAACAACATATACTTGTCTTTCTATGAAATTATATCTTTCCTCATGATCATGCAGAGTTTGGCTGAGAAAAGTGATTGGTCTTTCATTACCATCATCTCCCTTTTGCATCAGAACTATCGCATAACTTTCTTCTACTCCAAAGGCATACAAAATAAAGTCCTTAGAATAATCAGGATTAATGAGAACTGGAGCTCATGAAATAGCTTCCTTAATGCTCCTAAAAGCATATTTTTGGGCATCTATCCATTTGAATTCAACATTCTTTTTAAGCATTTGAGTCATAGGCTTGACTATTTGTGCAAAGTCAGATACAAACTTTCGCACAAAGTTGATCTACCCAAAGAAAGACTGAAGTGTCTTCTTATTCATGGGTATTGGCAATTCTAAGATGGCATTGACCCTATCCGGGTCTATGGCGAGCCTTGCTTTTGACACAACATGTCCCAGGAGTTTACCTTCTTGCACGACAAATATTGATTTCTTTGGATTCAATGATATCCTAAAATCTCTACATTTCTCAAAAAATTTTCGGAGATGCTCCACATGATCCTACCTTTTGTGAGAAAAGATAGTCATGTCATCTAAGTAGATAACAATTACTTTATTAACCAATTCATCGAATGCTAGATCCATTACCCTTTGAAAGGTAGCACCAATGTTAGATAGGCCAAATGGCATCCTTTGGTATGCATATGTTCCCCATTTAGTGGTGAATGTTATCTTATGTTGATCTTCATCTTTAACCCAAACTTGGTTAAATCTTGAAAATCCATCCAGTAATGAGAACCATTCTGCTCCTACCACTGTATGCAATATTTGATCTATCTGTGGTAGAGGATAATGATCCTTCAAAGAGACTTTGTTTAGATTATGAAAATCTATGCAAAGCCTAATATCTCCATTATTTTTTTGATTGGAACTAGGTTAGCTACCCAAGTAGAGTGCTTAATGGGATAAATTATTTTGGCATTCAATAATTTCAACAACTCTTGTTTCATCAGGGCTTCTATTTTTGGATTTATTGGTCTCTGCTTTTATCGAAAAGGCTTTGCATCAGGCTCCAATTCAATGGTGTGTTGAATAACATCTTTACTATATACTTTGAGGTCATCATATGTCTAGGTGATAATATCATCATATCTTCTACACAATTCCTGAATTTGGTGGACTTCCTTATCTGAGCAATCTACCCCTATCTTCAAATCTTTTCCCACTAAAATTTGGACTTCCTTATAACCTTTGGAGTCAACTTTCATCATATGACCTTTTGGTCGATCACTATTGTCAAACAAGATTTCTAGGGTGATTAGTCCCTTTGGAATGTGATTATTTTTGAGTTGGATAAACCCTTCTTCTTCTTTATCATCTTCAGCTTCGAAGGACCCATCAGCTAAACAATTCATTTCATGAATTAAAAAATCCACTATTTATTCATCATTTTCAAATACTTGCCAGAAGATGTCTTTATCTGGGATGGATGGTCTATACACCAACCTAACTGATTTTGCTTTGTGAATGGTATTGGACACCGGACAAAAAATTGCTCCTATGGAGGCCAATATATCAACATGCCTATTTTGATCCCTAGGAATAGCTTTAATATTTAATGCCTCAAATGCTTCTAACAGGTCCCATACTCTGTTCTTGTAGGCTTTTAAGTAATGTTGCTTACTAATACATTTTTTAGTAATTTGATTAATCACCAGCTCAGAATCCCCAAATATTTGGAGCTGCTTGATTCCCAGCTTTTCTACCTTTTTGAGTCCCAAACAAAGGGCTTCATATTCTACTGCATTGTTAGTACAACTCCATGTTAATCTATATGAGAAAACCTTTTGGGCTCCTTCAGGAGAAATCAAGACTATTCTAGCTCCTGCACCATTTTTGCATCTTGCTCCATCGAAATATAGTTTCCATAACTGATGGGATGAAGACGAAGGTTCTTCCTAGGTGACTAGCTTTTTTATCTCTAGTTTCTCAATGGTATAAGTACCAACCCCTATTTCTATTATAGCATTGAAATTTTTTATAGAAAATTGATCTTCCATTTGTAGTTCTTCCAAGGCCTCTTCTATGAGATCTCCTTCCTCAATAATAGCATTTACTATGATTGCTTGCTAGTCTATTTCCTCTAACCTTTCTATATGAAAAGAAGATGGTTTTTTTGAATAAATCTTCACCCTCCTTCCTTTACATGGGATTTCCATATGAGAGTAATCAAGAGAAAGGTATCCCCCCAACTTGGCAGTGAATTCCCTGGAAAGGCACATCCCAAAGTATGGTTCTAGGTCTACTACCACAATTTCTTGTATAACAGTGACCTAAGGTAATCTATGAAGGACCATGGGTACATCCTTGATAACCCCAACAATTTTTATTAGGGTACCATCCAACTACAACACACCAAGACAAATTCTAGTATATTCCATACCCATGACATCACACACCACTTTGGGCATGACTGTAGTGGTGACACCTGAATCTATCATACAATTATGCACAACCCATCCTTCCATTTCCAAAGAAAGGTAAAATGGTGAAGGTCTATTATTTTTGCCTCCCATAATAGAGCTACTTTGAACCAGATTCTATTATGGTTGGACTTTGCTTTGGTCCTTAATCATTTTTAGGGAGGCTTGAAGTAGATCAATCTATCTAAGGATTAGCAAAGCATCATACATACTAGCCCTTGAGGGGGTTTTCTTTAATTCTTCCACAATATTGAAGGTGGGGATTTTAGATTGCCTATCCTTATATTTTGGAGGGGTTTCAAACTTACTCCTATATTCATGGGTGGCTTCAATCCATTGATACTTTGTCAAGGATGGATATTTAAGCTTGTCTCTAGCCTCCGTTTGAGTCTCCATTACTTTTGATTGAGTTTCACTAGGCTTAGGATCTTCTTTCTATTATTGAAGAAGCTTTTTAAAGGGAACCTTTTGAGGAGCATTACTTTCAACTTTATTTTCTTCTAGATCATCAGTAGCAATTTTCATGGGATTGGGCTCTTCAAGGTTCACTTGGAGTGGTTTCTTCCTAGATCTCGTCAAGACAGAGACTTGTTCCACTGATGGCACCATGAAATTATGTTCACTATTTTTGACCATGTTGATTTATCCTTTTTGAACTCTTTCCACCCTCTCAATGGCCATTCTCTGCATATAGTGTTGATGCATCATGCAGGTATTTTCCCCATGAGGATCATTACATGTAGAACACCAATAGTCTAAATCAGACATGGAAGTTGAAGGCTCACTTCCTTCATTAATAAGGATTGCATTAGTTCTCTCAGGTGGCCTACTAGTGGAAGTGGACTAATATTTTTCCACATATGGGAACCTTCTTGGTTGGAAGTTCCTTTTGGCCTCCCTCCTTTTCATCATGGTAACCTCATTGGATAGATTTTTTATAAAATCTTGCATCTCCCATAAGGTAGCAGCTTGTGAATCTAGAGTAGGTAATGTAGGTACTATAGGAGGAGCAGGAAGAGATAGTATTATAGGAGTGGTAGGAAGTGTTGGCACTACAGGTGTGTTAGACCATTGAGAAAATCCCATGGGAGGTGGAAGTGTTGTATAAGTAGGTACTAGGACAGCTAGCTATGGTTGACTATTAAGGAACTTAGGGAAAATAGGCATCAAAGGCTTGGGAGGTAATCTGCCTATAGCAATAAGGATTTTTACCTTTACAACTTCTTGGAATATCTGAGGGAAAGCAAGAACATTTGATTGCCTTATCATCAGTCCTAGATCTAAACTGAATGCTCTTAGATAATAATAAACAACTTGCTCATGGGTTGGTCTAAGACCATCAGGCACTCTTTGCCAGGTATGACTAAACCTGATATTAAAATCCATAATATCTTCTTGTGGATGTCTTTGTATCACTATGAACTGAGTGAGCAAGGAAAAGGGGTCTGCTTGTTCATTGAACTCTTCTATTAGCTTGGATGCCAAAGCATTCCAAGAATTTATACTCCCATTAGGTAGAGTTCTATACCAATAAAGCAATTTTCCTTTCAGAGAAATGACCAATAATTTGATCATCACATCCTCATCTTGGATGTTATGCATAACAACCAATGATGCTACATCCTAAACATGTTCATATACTATTTTTCCTATACCATCATAGGTTGGAAGGGCTTTCAAGGTTACTTGTGGAATCACATGTTGATCAACCAGGTTAAGGGGTCTTATATTATTCTAGTTAGGGACTCTTGGGTTTTGATTTTGGGCCATTACTATTTGATGCAAGATGGATATTTGGGATATGGGTACCAATTGAGTATCAATCTGATCTTGCTCTTGTTCTTCAATAGAATTAAGGGCTTCAATGATCAACTTAGGCTATTGCTTTCTAGATGATAACTTCCAAAACTCAACTAGTTCTTCTGAAATACTAGCCCTATGTCTTGTAATCATGAAATAACTACAGGGTCGATATGGCTTTCTGGGTATGTCTTTAATAGAGTCACCAGGTGATTAGGAAATCTAGACAAAATCGGGTATCACCAGTCCTTTTGTTTATCCAAAATGTGGGAAAGGGTCCCATCGAGCATGCCAAAAACTATTGGTCGAAAGTTTATCTAATGGTAAGGATTACGCACCCACAGACCTCGACCAACTTTGAATGACCTCAAGATCATGAATCTTGGGGTCAATCTTCGGAGAAGGTTGGCTCCTTGTAAATTCTAACTAAACGCTTGGGGAAAAGGGAAGGGAAAGAGATTAAAGAGAATGTAAAGCTAGAACATAATGTGGTGCAGATCCAATCGCATCAAGATACATGCCCAATAAGTTTGAAACATAAACAACATTCATGGACTACCTAACAGACCAACCACTGATTTCATTAATCATTTACACACATAACTCTACTGAGAATTCCAAAATTAAAGAATAAACAACATGAAATCCAGATATCAAAATTAAAGCTAGTTCATTCATTTAACTTTAGCAAAAATAATCAACAGAGCAAGATCATACATACATGAAAATAATTGAAGGCCAGACAATAATCCACTTATATTGCTAAATGCATCAAACTGTACATGCAGGTTGTAATGACTGGAGAGATGACACTAAAACATATATTACAAACATGTATATATAACCCCTTCAAGGAGTGGGATTTCAAAAGACTAATTAATATTTCATTAATGGTGGATCAAAATGTTAGTATCCAGCTGGTTTGAATGATCTCTTCTGCGATCGCTCTATCACAGATGGAACATTCTCCACTATGTCTAGATAGGAGCTACTGACATTCTCTATCTGAGCCTTCCTTTCATATTTAATGAACTTGATGTTGCTACTACTTTATGAGTTGAGGTAGTCATACTGCATCAATTCTTCATCTACCACCTTATGTACTCAGACTGATCAATCATTAAATTTGCTCATCTACTGCATCCTTGGATCCAATGTTCTGACATCATTGGTGAGAAGGAGAAATTTGAATTGAGGAGCCTTCTATGTAGCTGGGCCTTTGTGCATTTATGACTGGATAGGATGGAGCTCTGGGCTGAATGCATACCTTGGTTCCACCCCAATATTACATCTGGATCACATTCTCCTGGGATGGGGAAATGGGAGCCCTTGCTTATCTTCTTCTTCCTTCTCTTTCCATATTCCTTGTGGTTGGGTAAACCTTGGGTGGAACTTTGGGTCTTCCACCTCTCCAATTCTCCATCTATATGAGTTTACCACTTGGGCGGCAATCTGGGATCACTTTCCTTTTCGTCATTCTCCTGATCCTCTGCCCGATTCCTTCCACTTGCGGATGGAGTTTTGGGAGTGCCCATGATATGTTCGCAGCCCATTCTTCCATCAGGTGCATTCTTTGACTTGCCTTCTTTTGGATGGAAACTTTGGATAGCCGATGGCCCAGAAGTGACCCATTTCTCCGTCCATATTTTCTCTTAGCCATTTTTCAAAATAACCCCCTTTCTCTTCATGGAACAAAACAAGTGGGTGCAAAAAAGAAACCTTTGGGAAGGAAGGATAGAATTACTCTTAGATATTTGCAACTCCTATCAATCCATTTTCTCAATGTTGGAGCCCCTAGCCAAGACCCATTAAATTTACCAAAAAAATTCCTATCTTTGAGATATGAAGATTGCTCCTCTATAAGGTGCTCACTAACCTGTACTACTAGAGATAATTCTAAGTATTTGGCTATAAATTGATCCAAGTGAAGGAAATTAAAACTCAAAATCTACTAAAAATAACTCAAATATCCTATAGCAATTATAATATAGGAAAAAAACCTAAAATAATTTGCAAGCAAAATTTCTAAGAAAAAGAAAGGAAAAAAAAACTTAGGTAAAACATTCTATGCCCAGATAGAATGTCTTGCCTCATTGAAACCCTAGCCCTCCATAGCTCCTCTTTTCATCCAAACCCTGACTAAAAAATATCTGCAATTTCATTTTTTGTGACTTAAAAATTGTCATTTCCCTTGTTTTGTATGGCTAACTTCATAGGGTTGCATCTACCTAAATATTGCTCAAGTTCCTTTATATGACCATTCATTTTAAAGCTCTTCAAACTCCACACAAACTAGTCCAAAAATCAGTCAAGTTAGACAACCCTTTGAGAAGATAAGGCTCCTAAAATATGAGATTTAAAAAAAAACCTTAATGTTGCCCTAGTTTCAAATGATTGTCTTCAGATTCAAATTATTAATTTGCACAATCATTATGATTTATATTTATACTAAACCTATATGAATTTCTATTCTCCCAATGTCTTTCTAATAAAGATAACAATTATCCAAAACAACTTGTGTTCCGCATATTTGAATATATTTACTTAATAAGATCACTAACAAATCTTAGGACTATGGATATATAAAGGATGTCAATGTATATGAGTAGATATATTTCTTAATCATAAAATATGGGTAAAAAACAAAAAATGCCTACATAGACATTAAATTATAGGCTTGATAGGTAAGTTTTTAATAAATTATTGCATCAACTATCATATATTAATTTGGACTTCTATAATTAGGAGGCTAAGGAAAGAAGACATAAAATCTATTATTATCTTTTAGAATTTTGCATGGATTTTGATACTAGTTCTAAACATTCACTCATCCAACTTACTGCCCCTCGAAATAGTCTGAATACATAAGCACTTATGGATCTTCTCTTGTCCAAATATCTAGCCCAATTAGCATCCATAAGATCTTGTAGATTTACAATATTACTATCTCCAAATTTTTCTTGGTAATAGATAACATAGTCTAAAGTTCCACGCAAGTATCTGAAGATCCTCTTCATAGTAGTCCAATGTTCCTTTCTTGTATTGGACATATATCTTCTAACTACTCCCAATATTAGGTCTAGTATAGACTATTGCATACATCAGACTACTAACAACGCTAGCATAACGAACATGATGCATTATTCAATTTCCTCATCTATTTTAGGACACTGCTCAACAAATAATTTTTGAGCAATAGGATATGGAGTACATATTGGTTTACAATAATGCATCCTAAACCTTTATAGTATAAAATTAACATATTTCCTTTGGTTTAACCACAACTTTCTATTTGCATGATCCCTTATTATTTTCATCCCCAAAATAAATTTTGTAGCACCCAAATCCTTCATGTAAATTTTAGAAGATAACTAAAATTGTAGTAAATGTATCTTCTTATTGTTACCAATTAACAACATATCATCCACATACAAAACAATGATAACAAAAAATTCACCGTCTTGTTTAAAATACATATGAATTTGTTTTGCTTTTTCCAAGTCCAAGTGTTAAAACAAAGCTATCAAATTTTTGGTTCCACATTCTTGGAGATTGCTTCAAACCATAAAAATATTTTTTCAACTTACATACGAAGTCTTTACCTTTTACACTAAAGCATTATGGTTGTGATATATGTGTGTGTGTGTGTGTGTGTGTGTGTCTTTATCAAGTTCACCATGTATAAATGTTGTCTTTACATCCATCTCTTCTTTTTCAAGATCAAAAGCAACAAAAATAGTTAACATAAATCTAATTGAATGTATTTTAGCCACAAGAGAAAAAAAATCACCAAATTCAATTCCCTCAACTTGAGAAAATCATTTTTCTACTAGGAAAATACCTTGTACTTCTCCAAATTTTCTTCTATATTGTACTTCTTGAATACCAACTTACAACCAACCAATTTTCTTTTGGAGATTATTTCACCAAGTCCCACATCTTATTTTTATCTAGGGACTCGATTTCCTTCTCCATAGCCCTTTTCCAAGACTTATTTTCACTTGACTGAAGTTCCTCCTTTATAGTCTTGGGTTCTTTATCAGTAATTGATATATTAAATACAAAACAAAGATTTGAAGGGCTATACCTTTATGGGAGTCTTCTCACTTGATTTTATCTCCTCAAACTTGAAGTTCTAGGTTCTGCATCTTCAACTTCCTCCTCACCTTCTTCCTCTAAAATTTTCTCTTTAGAATTTCTATAGTTCATGTTCTTTTGTAGCACTAGGTTCTACCATAGGTTCTTCATCCTGTTTCAATCTTACTTGAACTATTTTAGGTTCTTTTCTTGGTTGCATTTTTTCTTTCAAAACCCTTTTTGTTTCTCTAAATATCACATTATGACTGTAAATAATCTTTTATGTTTTTGGGTTCCATAACTTATATCCTTTAACACTAATACTATAATCCACAAATATGCATTTTTTATATTTATAGTCTAGCTTAGTCTTTTTCTCTTTTGGGACATACATATAAGCATCACAACCAAAAACACTTATATGATTGATAGAGGGTTTCTTATTAGTCCACACTTCTTATGGAGTCTAATCCACCAAAGCTGAGGTAGGAGATCTATTTATAAGGTAACAAGTAGTTAACATGACTTCTGCCCAAAATTTTCTTTTTAACCCTGCACCACTTAGTATGCTTCTGGTCTTATCCATCAACATTCTATTCATTCAATCTGCAAATCCATTCTATTGTAGAGATACAAAGTTGGTTTCTACCTTTCTATTCCACAATCCTTGCAAAATTGCTCAAATTCATTAGTTCAATACTCACCACCATTATCACTTCTCAAAACCTTTATCTTTTTCTTCATATAATTTTCTACAAGAGCCTTAAACTCTTTAAATTTATTGAAAACTGTAACAACCCAGGTCTAACTCTCCTAGTTGTTCAAAACACAAAGTCAAAATTTTTGATTCATTTGAAACCAAAGTCACTAACTAATTGTTGTACACCCAACTTATTATTAGTACGTAGGTATAAATTTCACACTTCGAGATCAATGATCGTTGTAGATGATATTTTGAGTGCTCGAGATTGGCCAAATCCCATAAAAAAAGTGTCATTTAGTGAATCTCACCTCATTCTTGAGTTCTACGTTTACAACAAGGGGTTGTCCTTCTAGGGTCCATAATACCTAGAAGGGTGGATGCATAATTTTTCCATCTCGTAGCATGGAGGACATAGGTTTCTCTAACTTATGTTCTATCCTTAGCCTCAACTTTTATTTTTCTTAACCATGCTAGAAAATAGCATTAATATACCTAGTGTTTGGTTGCAGATCATCTACTTATGATCTCAACCAAGGCCCACCGATTCTTTGGCTTTTGGGTCCAAGTATCCTAGGTCACGTTGTAGCTGACGATGAGGTGTCTCATTCCATACATCGTTGGACCTTCCAACCCCGATGACTAACACTTCTAGTCTCGGGTTATTGCTGGCAATTCTACAGCTAAATTATATTAGTATATGTGAGAACCCTCACAGTACTACTTCGTATGATAGTTTGTAATGACATCTCATTCCACCATTTGTTACTCTCCATAGCAGAAGGTCCACTTGACCCATACATAACTGCTAGAGAATAGCTATCTCTGATTCACAATAACCACCACTTACGAACTGTCGAAGTTGGATGGATGATTATCCTTCTCGATGTATATCTTAATATACCATCCTTCTCAATGGTTTTTAAAAGGTCTTACTTAATATAATTTACACCTTTAAAAATAGACTAGAAAGTAGATCTTTTAAGGCAAAGGCAAATACTCATGTTTAAGCTTCTAGAAACTATTTTAAAAACATCCTAAATAAATTCCACTATATTCCATAGAAATGGTTTTACAACCTAAAGAAACAATAATAACAATTTCCCTTAAAAAGAATATTGTTTCTAAATACCCTATTGAATGAAACTTGTTCATCTTCAAAAAGTTCTCTATAGCTTTAAAAATATCTCAAGGTGTTAAAGTTCAACCCAAGTTTGACTTCTCCTATAAGGAAACTTTAATAACTATATTATTCAGTTCTCTTAAGTGATGAAATTTCCCTACTTATTCAAAGGGTAAGACTATTTTATAGGCATTTACCAATTAACCCCGATTAGATTTCCGTCTAACTAATGCTACGAAAGGAAAGTTATATTTAGATAAAGAAATTTTCTAAAAGAAGGTATGAAATACCTACACAATGTCCAACATGGTTTAAGCAACATGGATTGATTCTTTCTTTGCTTTAAAGAGCACTTTCCCTTTTCTCGATTTTAGGTTTACCTTCTAGGTTTAACTTCCTTTTCGATGGTTGGGTTATGATGGGTCAATTCTTGTTTTGAGGTTTGATTGAACCTGCATACCACCATACATTCTTTTTACATGCATCTTTGGTTTCAATAAAAGCATACCATCACCTAATACCTCTACCTTAAAAACACCTAATGTAAAATAATCAATTAACTATTAAACTATTTTGTTGAAAAAGCCCCACAGCCGCACATTAACAATACGAAAGTCACCAATAGAGATTCTATACTTAAAAAAGTTTAATCGTTATAAACCATAATATTTTAATTCAAACTACAAGCTAAGTTTAACCTATTTTTGGTTGAAGGATGAGATTGTAAATAAATATCGTTCTAAACTAAATATTTAGTTTATAGCTATTACCTTAATTTTAACCCCTAATTCTTTTAGTCTAGTATATAACTTACATAGCCCAAAGGTTTCATTTAATACAAACAATGCTTCTTTTCTTTTTTCCCCTAAGCTGTCCTCAAACAAATCTAACCATAATATACATAAATGTTGTGTAGTGTAAATTTATTCGTTCTAAAAGGAATTGTTTTACATTTCATCATTCTAGTTGAGTTTGGTGTTCGTCCATTGCTTACAAAAGCAATATTTATTTTTGTCTCTTTACTACGTAGATTTTATTGTATGCCGGACATGAGAAGATATCCATATTTAGCACTACAATCTCAATGTAATTGGTAAATCAAGGGGTCAAGAATTGTTGGTATGCTCAGACTACTACTCTACTTCAATCTCTTGGTCTAGACATCATGAGACCTCCTCCTACTAAAGCATCAATCAAAGCACCATACTCCAATAAAGATATTCGAGATGAGATTTACTTAGCATATATAAAAACTACTTGGACTGATCCAAAGAAATCTCTTTCACCAAAATTGCTCCATTACTCTCACTTTTATCTCCAACTAGAGAATGGATTGATCACTACTCCAAAATATAACTTGATACAAATTTCAAACTACCTCAGGTTTCCTCTAGCTCAGCTACGAGTTTGCTCCCACCAGCTGCGTATTGAGACAGATCATCACCGTATTTGCAGATTGTGCAATCTTGATGTGGAATCCGATGAGCATTTCATTTTCACCTTTTCTATCTACTACGAGATACTGTCTACTACGAGATACGAGGTAGATATTATTGTTTATTCATAGACACTCATACACTAAAATCTTGGATTAATTATGAAGATCAGAGATGCATTGAAAAGGGAATTATTCAATCTCAAGAAAGAACTACTTAGTAACATTTTGCAGAAGATAACAAGATCTTGACTTATCACTTCATTCTTCCAGCCTCCAAAGGCCACGACCAGGAAGCGCCAAGGTGATCACAAAGATACAACAAGATCAACTCATCGTCGACTCCAACAAAGAACATCTACGACGACATCCAACTCTTACATCACTCACTTTTCTTTAGCCTTGAATATTGAGAGTAATCCTTGATCCATATATCTTGTATATCATATGTCATCCTGTTTATTGTTTTTCTTACTTAATTTTCTCTGGAGCTGCATTAAGCACTCTCATTGCTTTGTATATGTCTTACTTTGCAGTCCTATTTAAACTTTCTCAAATAATAAAAGGCAGTAATCAACGTTTCTCATTCTAATAAGGTAAGTATATTAATAATACCTATATACATGTGTAATATGATTTACGTGTAGAAAGATTAACCCGTTTATAAAGTGAACTTTCCATGGTTTTTAAAAGCTACTTAGTTTGGTAATAAGGAATCAGACCAGGCTCATATTCATTTAAGTATAAGTTACTAAAGATTCCATTTTCCCAATTACATAACCATTTGAAAAGTTTTACCATAGTGTATATCTGCTCGAAGTTGCTGAGTGAAACATTCGATAAAATGTAGGCTCCCTTTAGGTTTACATACTTATCCATTCTAACCAAGTAAAGTGTATGCCGTGATACTGTTTTAAGTTTACAACTAAGTCAACATTTATACATTTAAACTCTATCAAATTGTTGTTTTATTAAACATGCCATGGGTGTTATTCTAGGTAAGGCTTTACAATTACCATTATTGTCGGAAAAAGGGTCATAAAGAGGAACATAGCATTTTCATTTCATAAAAAGGAAGCAAAATATAATAACCTTTACTTAACGTGCTACAATTTTTCCAAAGTTGATATTATAAACTAACATGTAGTAAACTATAGCTATAGCAAATGAAAATATCTACCATGTCATTTTAAATAAAATCTCTCGTGCTACAATTTTTCCAAAGTTGATATTATAAACTAACATGTAGTAAACTATAGCAAATGAAAATATCTACCATGTCATTTTAAATAAAATCTCACTTTAATATAAACTAACATGTAGTAAACTATAGCAAATGAAAATATCTACCATGTCATTTTAAATAAAATCTCTCGTGCTACAATTTTTCCAAAGTTGATATTATAAACTAACATGTAGTAAACTATAGCAAATGAAAATATCTACCATGTCATTTTAAATAAAATCTCACGATTTAAAGAGACAAGTTAACCAATATGGTTTCACCCAAGTATATTTTTTTAATTTAAATTTTCCAATGTGTATAATCATTCGCGTTGGTCTTCTCTAGCCTTTACAAGATTCAAACTATTTGAACTTGTCTTTATTATAACCAAGTTTTTGCGGCAACCGAAAGTCACCATCCCATTGACAAATAGAATGGGGTGAGCAATTTTAGATCAAATTAAAGTTTACGTTCCCCAGGTGGACACAATAAGGTATCAAACTAATTAAGTGTACATAAACATTGTTTATGGAATTACTAATTTAATAATTATTTTTGGACATAAATTTACACAGTGTTACTCATTCCTCTTTGAAATAAAATAAAACTTTATTGAATTTCAGATGTCTACTACATCAAACGACATTACAACACTATTGTTATTGAATACAGACATTATCCGATGAAAGACGTATATAACAGATAAATATGTCCACATAGTAAACAATTTTTAGACATCAGAAAAACAAATTAACTTGACTTTGATACAATACTCTTCTATGTTTAGATTTGAAAAATGTAATAGTTTGTTTTAAATAAAAGTTTGCTACAACGCCTTCTGGACAGTCTACAACCATGACTCACATTTTGGGCTACAGTGGGGTTATAAGTAACCCAACCAGTGAGTAGTAGAGAAAACTAATAAAAACCTTGTTGAGAAGCTTCTCTTTCCCATCTTCACAGAGCTACACAGCTAGATTTCGCTAGTTCAACATCGTCGAAGACACTTCTTGGTAGAGAGATAAGGATTGTGGCACTTATATTTATATTGGGTCAGCACAGTTTTGAATGATAATGCATCTACATGCAACAAACATTCTTTTTGCACAGTTTCCCACAACCATGCATTTATGTTATGTTAAGTATTTATTTAAATATATGATTCTATTAACCTCTGTGAACACATCTCGCCTTCAGCTTAAAGTAATAACTAACTTAAATTTTATCATTCCCCAATAGATATTACAATCAACCCAAGCAGTCCCAAACAGAATATCCAAGAAAACAAAACTCACACGCAAGTTTTTACAAACTCTTTAGAGTTGAAAACGAACCAGAGTTCACATACAAGCTTTACAAGCTTTTTCAGAATTGAAACGAACTGAAATCTCACACACACACACACGTTTTACAAGCTTTTCAGAATTGAAATGAACTGAAATCACACACATGCTTAACAAGCTTTTCAGAATTGAAATGAACTGAAATCACACACATGCTTTACAAGCTTTTCAGAATTGAAATGAACTGAAATCACACACATGCTTTACAACGTAAAGAACCGACCTTTCACGTTGGGTGAGAACCGACCTACTTTTCAGCTGCATGGTTTGTTTGAAAAGTAGCCGGGTGGCTCTCCTAGCCGCTGCTCGGTAAGAACTATTATATATATACTATTGGAACAAACAATTATATTCAATAAAAAATAAGAGATGTTACAATAAAAAGGAGCTGAAAAATTACAGTTCAGGGCATAAGGCCAATAAAACAACCTGATGATGGATAATATCACCCCCTCCACCTGCAACGCCGAAACCTCAAAGAAATAGAGGGACCTTAAGGTGGAGGGAGGTTAGGCAAAGCTATGTTGATAGTGCACCGAGCCTCATTCCAGAACTTGACAAGATTTATCAAATGCACCAACTCATGAGTCAACTTGGAAGCCTATGAATGTAACTGAACAATAACAACAAAAAATACTGTAAAACTTTTCATGCAAGGAAAACTGACTAAAAATTGAATCTTGATAATAGACAACAGTATTCCTAGCTTTCCAAAGTTGAAACAAAATAATAGCACAGAAGAAATTCCACAGAGGAGCAATATAGGCAGACCAACAACTATTATCTCCAAAAAAGATCATCTACCATCTGAAAAATTTAGGATGAAAGAGCTTGAACAATGAGTGAATCCAGGACCAAGCAGACTGAGCACGAGGGTAAAACCAAAATAGATGTTTGAAAGTCTCAAAATGACCACAAGTTGGACACTTAGGATTAGGAATACCAACCCTACTAAGTCTCTCTCCCATAGGAAGCCCTTGATAAATAAGAGATCGGAGAAAAAAAGTAATCTTGGGTTCAAGGTTAGACTACCAGATATGTCTTAGACGAGCAATCTAAGTATAGGATGTAGAGTGAGTCTGCCATCTCTCATTAAGTTTATCAACACCAGGGGAAACATGACTAAGAAGCTGATAAAACAAGGAAGAAAAGTAGTTCTTAAAAGGAGTATCCACATTCCAGCGCCAATCCCTCCACTACGCACTTGGGGGTTAAAGGTCGAGCTTATGAAGCATGACATCAGGTATGAGTTCTTGAATCTTAAGAATAAAAGGAAGATCTAAATTTTGAAGATTAAATTTTTGTTTGAGATCAAGCCAAGGAATCCAGTCTCGAGAGTGCACTAAATCATTAATATAGCAGATGCCCTTGCAAAACAACCTCAAAGCTTTAATCCCTAGCATATCAGCAAGAAGAACTGAAGAGTCAGACAGAATAGGAGACCACCAGATATTCTGAGAATTGAATAAAAGACCACCAATCTAATGAAGATGAGGTTTCACCGCCTCAAAAGCTCACAAAATACTTTTAACAACAAAGGAACCTTGAATCTTAATTGGAGCAAAAGTAATGATGAGAGTATGGAGGCCAATATTAGCCCAAGATTTGCACCCATAAGGTAGCCCTGAAGAAATACAATGATGAATCAAAACCTTCCAAGCTTCAGGGCCTTCAATAGCTTTAACCACCCACTTAGCGCAGAAAGAAATACTTTACCTGTAGATGTCAATAATGCCCATCCCACCCTTATCAGTAGGTGTGCAACAAATATCCCAAGCAACTCGATGAAAACCATGCGAATTATTCCCCTTGGCCCAAAGAAAATCCCTAAGGAGTTTGGCCAGCTTATTATAAGAATTCTTATAAGGGGCCCAACAAGAGGAGTAATAAACATGGGTGGTAGCAAGAATCTTTGTGCAAACATGAAACTTATCAGTAAGAGAAAGGGGATGCGAGGCCCAACAAGAAATATTCTTTTAAATTTGTCAATGATATACTACCAAAGTTCATAGGGTGAGTTATTAAAAGCAAAGGGGATTCCTAAGAACTTAAAATGCTCACCCCATTGAATCCAATGCCATGAAACATATCTAAGCCAAGCAAGCACAATCGAAAAAGCAAGGCAAAAATAAAGGGACTTAGACCAATTGATGTTGGATCCTGAAGCCTTACAAAAAGTGTCCAAACAAACCAAAGTTGTAGAAACTGAGACCTCATCCTCATTGATAGTGAGAAAAGAATCATCAAGTAAACAAATGCAACAGAATATATGCATCAAGAAAACAAATGCAACAAAACATATGCATCAAGAAAACAGATGCAGCAACAATCTTGTACAAAATGCAGACAACAATCAATATGTCCCTATATGAATTTTATTCCAGTGAGCTTTCATGTACTCACAACTATGGTGCTTTTAAGCACTGGTATCATATCCCACCTTACTTGAAGTGAACAATCCTTATATTTTTTCCTGGAGGTGGGTAATAGGTACACTGATCTGTTCGTTAGCTTATATTTATCTGCTCCTACACTCACCAAAATTTTATCATAAGTATTTCATTCTACAACAAATATGAAACAGATATATAGAAAAATAGTGGGGATGTTACAAAAACATTAGATTTGTTCTATAAAAAATATACCTAGGTCTTTCTTGAAAAGTCATCTCTAAATGCAACAAAATAGATAGATTTACCTAACAATGGTACTTTTGTAGGTCCAAACACATCACTATGAACTAGATGACCTATCTAGTAAAGCTCACAAATACCTGCCCAAATTCCAAGATAAACCACCATTACTGAGGAAGATCATATAAAAAGATTTTTATATGCACTAGACAACCTTGAAGTTGAAAACGAGGATGACATTCTTAGACTGTTCCTACAAATAGAAAAGTATGCAAGAGACTGGTTTAAATGTCTCCCACCTAATCAAATTCTTGATTTTTAGACCATGGAAGAGGTTATTATAAAGAAATATGAAGAAAGAAAAAATGAGCAATCCTTACAGAACTTGCCACAGTAAAGAAGAAAGAAAATGAATCAGTAGAAGATTTTAATAGACGATTCTTCAAGATTAGAAATAAAATCTCCACAACTCTGAGGTCCATTGACCATTAAGCTATATATTTCTATAAAAAATACTTTTCATGGGGAATTCAGCTACGAGTTAAGAAAATATAGAACCAACTCCATTAAAGAATGCATGAAACAAGCCCTAGAAATTGAGAGAAACATGATAGATAGTTGAAAGATGAAACCATATTCATCTGAGTCAAGCTCTAGTCAAGTGGACAAGAAGCCTAAAAATTTTGGATTCTCACTGTTAAAAAAGATTGAAATAGATCCCATATAAAAATTATCCAACCAGTTTATTGAGATGTTCAACAAAATAATAATAGGCTATCCAGGATTGAAAGAGAAAAATCAGTAAATGATGAGCCACCTGCTCAACCACCGAATGATAACAAGTCTCAATTCAGGATGAATTTTAATAGAATATGGGTTAGAAATAACACAAAAGAAGGAAATAAAAATAGGAATAACAACAATGGCTAGAAGAAAAAGGAAGGATCAAAGAACTTGGATTCAGTCTCTAACCCCATGGCCATAACTAATATGGTTTTTGATTTTCTATTATTTCATTTTACGTGTGATGCCCCACATAATCCAACTAGCTATGGCATATATCTAAGTACACATGCCAATTTAAATTTAGAAGAAGAATCTAACGAAGAAATAAGAATCAATGTTTGTTGGACCAAAGATGATGAAGGAAGAGAAATATAGTTTGAGAAATAAATGGATGAGTTACCTAAGTTATAAAAAGAACCTGGATCCTTTGTCTTAGAAAATGTGGAAATCTTATAAATATCCAGGATAACATATTTGAAAAGATAAATCAAGGTAAGGTCATCCCAACAGCTAAAGAAATTGAAACATAAAAAAAGATCCATGCCACTAACTTGGGAAACGGAACAATCCTTGATAAGGCTGATAAGTCTGAAAATATTGATACAAGTCAACTTGTCCAAAATAAATATAAGACTTCAAAGAAATAAAATAATAATAAGAAACCAACACCCCCTATGGTTGAAACAAGGAATGAATTTCAGAGATAGTTGGATTCTAACAGAAACACAAAAGTTAAGAAAGTTGAATTTGATGTTGGTTAGGAGTTGGCCAAACAAAAAATCAATATCACTTTTGGAGAACTGATGACCATCCCAAAATACAAGGATCAGGTGTGTTGAGCCTTTGGTCTAGTTGAGCAACCAAGCAATCATGTATGCAATGTTTCAGCAGTAGAAAAGCCCAGGCTTGTTCCTAGGAATCCATCATCAATCAAACCCTTTTATATCTCCCAAAGGTATAATTCAAACTTAGGTGATCAGTATGTGATTCATAATTGTATGTTAGATAGCAAAGTGTTACACTATCATGCCTAAACAAGTAGTATATGAGCTAGGTTTAATGTACACCAAATATTCTCCCCCAATATTAGTCATGGATAGTAGATAAGTCCCTTATGCTGGAATTATCACGAGGCTATTAGTTTATCTAGACCAATATCCAAAGAAAGGAATAGTTATTTTTGTATTTGTGGTTGATGTAGACCCTTTATTTTCATTACTATTATCAAGATATTGGGCTGAACAATTAGGAGGATCTATCTAGTTAGACTGGTCTTATGCTACTATTTCTTTGACATCCAAAGAACATGCTATTCTTAGAAGAGAACCATTTCATAGGTACTCACTAGAGTTGAAGAAATATGATAATACTACAATAAATAAAGTCTAATTTTTGAATAAAATGAAATAGGAGTATACTCCATTTGGCATTCACCATTCCTAGCTGAGGTACCAGAGGTAGTAGACATGGACCCACAAACAATAATAGAAATAGATGTTGAGTCTACCAGAATATTAACGTTTGAAATGTGGATCATGACATTTTATGGAGCAAAATCGCATACCAGAGTAGGGGCAGGGATCAACTTAACTGATATAAATAAAAATTATTTGGACATACCATACAGATTGTAGTTTGCATACACTAATAATGTGGTAGAGTATGAGACACTATTATTAGGTTTGAGAAAAGCTAAGGAGATTATATTAATTACTTGGCTGTGTATGGGGATGTAAAATTGATAATACAGTATATTAAAGGGAAACATTAGACCAAACACCCTAGGTTAAAGCAATATAAAAAGGCTATTCAAAAATAAATTGATAAATATTTGGCTTTTAATATATCTTACATCCCTCGAGATGAGAATCATATAGCCAATTTGTTAGTTGTAAATGTATCTCGTTCAAATAGTCCAAAAATAGATACACAATATCAGGAGAAATTTCCACCTATTTTAGTATATCATCCATCTGATTTAGATATTATAGCATAATTACAAGTTTTTCAAGGTGATGTAGATATCAAAGATCTTATGACATTATAAAATCACTATGTTGATATTATATGCGATGAAGAAGATGAGGAAAAACTATAAAATGTAATTGGAGATCTTGTGGAGGTTATACAATTAAATAATAAAAAACTTTCCAAAGGTCTAATTTCATTAGAGAGTCTTTTTGATGATTTTTATAGAGCTCACAAACCTGCTATTCAAGGATTAGAAGTAGAAAAAATCAATATTGTAACTGAATAGGAGCCTAGAATGGTGAAGGTTGAAAATTCTATGTCTAAAAAGGAAAAGAAATACTACATAAAATATTTGAAGAAGCATAAATATACCTTTGCACGAAATTATGAAGATCTCAGAATATTTAACACAGGTAATAAAACACATTATTCCATTAAAAGAAGGCACTAAGCCGCACATGGGAAAATAGAGAACCTATCAGTAATTTTTGAATCTCCTTTTGCATTACAAGGTGTAAAGTTCTCTACATGGATAGCTAATCTAGTGCCAGTAAGAAAGAAAAATGGAGATATCAGACTATGCATGGACTTTAGGAATCTAAACAAAAATTCCTTAAAAGACAATTATCTCCTCTCACTAGGATGTCATTGCTAGATGGATTCTATGGCTACAATAAGATTCAAATAAACCCTAAAGAAAGGCACAAAATAATATTTACTACCCTATGGGGAATATTTGAATACCTCAGGATACCATTTGGTTTGATGAATGTAAGAACCCGTTTTCAAAGGGCAATGGATTTTTCTTTTAAGGGTTTGATTTTTAAGATAGTGGTAGTTTACCTGGATGATATAACTGTCTTCTCTAGGAATTTTGAGGATCACTTTGAACATCTAACTCAAGTGTTTGAAATATTTAAGGAATTTGGTATTTCATTAAATCTCAAGAAGTGCATCTTTAGAGCAAGGCAAGGCAAGCTATTAGTACATATTGTTTCTAAGTAAGGAATTAGTATTGATCCTAAAAGAACTGAGGCTATTGCAAAGGTTCCTCCACCAAAGAATTTAAAAGGAGTCAGGTCATTTTTTGGGAAAATAAATTTTGTTAGAAGGTTTGTCCCTAACTTTGTTCAAATTGCAAAACTAATGACATGATCCAAAAAGATGATAATATTAGATGGACAGAGGAAAACCTGAAGGTTTTCCAAAAAATAAAGGATGCAATTACACAGGCCCTTGTATTAGCATGTCCAAATTATCTCAGAGATTTTAATATATACTCCTTTGCTTCAGATGACATAATTCCTATTGTTTTATCATAGAAAGATCAATAAAATAGTGAAAGACCAGTAGCATTTATGAGTTAAGGGTTAAAATGAGCTTTGTTGAAGTATATAATGATAGAAAAACATATCTTCTCACTAATAAAATATTTAGAGCATTTCAAAGAAATTTTTGGGTCAAACAAAGTGATAGCCTGCATTACTTACATAGTTGTCAAGGATATTTTTACTCAAAATGAACCAATAAATAGTTTAGTCAGGTGGATGGTTAAATTGCAGCAGTATGATGTTGATTTCAAGGCTATAAAAACCATCAAAGGGTAAGGTTTGGCCAAGTACATGGCAACCAAAGGTGGTGAAGATTTCAACAATATAGTTATAATAGTAAATGTACAATAGAATGCTGAGATAGAATATTCTAACGATAATTGGTATAAGGATATTGTTAATTATCTTAAGATATGGACATTTACAAACTGGTAGTTCTTAAAATAGAATGAGGAGCATTAAACTGCAAGCACAAAAGTATTATATTCAGGATACCAAATTATAATGGGGGTAAAATGCAAAATGCCTTGGAATCATTGAAAAGTTTCATGCGGTTTCTATGGAGGAAATTTTGCACCCAAAGCAACTATTAATAGCATATTGAGAGCATGCTACTATTGGCCATCCATGTTCAAATATGTGCATCTATTTGTAAGAAAGTGCCAAAACTACCAAATGTTTGATGGTAAAAAAAAGTTGTCTAGAATGCAACTAAAACCAGTGGTAGTAGAAGCTCCCTTCACACTGTGGGGTACTGACTTGAAAGGAGAAATTAATCCAAATTCTTTAGGAGGACATATATGGATAATAACTACAACTTACTACTTTATTAAGTGGGTATAATTTTCCCATTAAAGAGGTCTGCCACTGATGTGATTATAAAATTTCTAGAAGAAAGTATCCTCACTAGGATTGGAGTACCTAGGAAACTAGTCATTGACAATGGCAAGGGCTTTATTTCATTTGAAATAGTAGAATTTTGTAGTAAGTATAGCATTGAACTGGCACACTCAACCAATTACTATCCTCAAGGTAATGGCCTGGTAGAGTCTTCAAATAAAATTATCATTAGTAGAATTAAAATATCTCTTAGCAGAAATAAAATAGGCTGGGATAATGAATTAAAATTTGCATTATGGGCTGATAGGATTTTTGTTAAGAGGGCCATAGGAAAAACACCCTATGAACTAGTTTATGGAGAAAATACCTTACTTCCTCCATAGGTAGAAAGACCTGCTTTGGCATTATTACTTCAAGATCACAAAAAGCCAAATGCCTTTCAAAGGAGAATGGATCAAATTGTCAAACTAGAAGAAGATAGAAGAGATGCTTTGAAGAGACCTAGGAAACTCAAAAAATAATCCAGGTTTTTAATAGGAAATCCATTTGCTAAAGGAGATATAGTGTTATATTGGGATCCGAAGAATGAGAAACTAAGATACAAAGGTAAATTGGAACCAAAATGGTTGGTCCCTTATTAGATCATCCAAAAGAAAAGCCATCATACTTACAGGTTACAAACCTTGTAAGGAGAGGAAACGTAGTTTCCAATAAATGGATAACATCTAAAGGTGTATTATCCCTGTGATGGGGATTAGTCCACTTGAACTATTTTTGTTTGCCTTCTCAAAAAAAAAACAATGTTGTGTGTTAACCCGTGTTAAGGTTTTAGTCTTTGTTACTGTAGGTATTTTTAGTTCTGATTATTTTTTAGCCTGTCTCGGTCTTGTTATCTGGTATTTTAGGTTATTAGGAAAATAAGTATTTTTTTTAGGTGATTAGGCTAAAATTTTAGGTGATTAATATTTTTTTTACAAGTCAAATTCTAGTTTCAGGTCACTTTGTATACGTCCTTATGTAAGCCAAAATAATGAGCATGGTCACAGTAAGCTTGGAGTTAGTTGTCCACCTTGAATTCAAATGTGTGTATACACGATCAAGTCAATCGAATATCCAAGAGTTCTCAAGAGGATTCTTATCCTTGAAATTCAAATACTCCTATTGTCCTAGATATAGTCTATGTTGTGCTTTGAAAAATCCCAACTTATATTACACCCATAAATTTAAAAATATGTCAAATTTTGAGTGTCTAGGTGATTATAGGATGTGATGGTCTATTTATAAGAGTCAAAAAATATTATGAAGGTCATGAAAGTCCAAAAGAGTCTCCATGGTCATGGAATTTAGAGGTCTTGGTCATCTTGTGCTTAATTCATGTAAAAATATCCTTCACAAATTCATTCCTATCATCTCCATTTTACCATAATATTATCATTTTACCATTCATCTTCACCAAAGCCTCCACTCCATCCATTTTTCCAAATCCACCTTCATCCACTAATAATTATTATGATCACCCCATACATTATTATTTCTTCCCTCATATATCATTTTTTCACCCTTCATCCATAACATTATCACATATATTAACCATCTACCTCATATTTCCATAAATACTTTATATTTAGTAGATATGTACCACTATGCGTATATTATAGTGTGTATTAGCATGTTAAAATCACTCATATGTTTCTCTTATGATAGGTCATGATTCCATCCAATGAGGTCCCCACAATGACTAAAGGTATGACTCCTTTAATTTTCCTAATTCACCTAGGTTGACCAAATAATTAAATTTCCATAAACATAGGCCATATCTCCCTAAGGATAGCCATGAAAATTCCCCACTACAGTCATTACATTTCCCCTAAGTCCTAAAGTAGCCTTCATCATGCATAAATATGCCCAATTCTATTTCACCTAAGTTTTTGAGGGTAACCTCCACATAGTAAATATTTTTCTCTTCAACCCTATACAAATGTCATGTGACCTAAAACCTTAGTCGTAGGAAAACCTAAGCCCGCATCCATTACAAACCAAGGTCCAAAATTAATAAGTCCATTAAGGTCTGAAGGCAAAATTTCTATCGGTTCGTTGATTGAAAGAACGCTAGCAATTGGTACACTAGGCTTTAGCACAGGCTAGAGATTGGATGATACAAAAATACAAGAAAAATTCTTCCTCAACAATATTATACCATGGAAGGCATAATACATCAATCTTTAATTTTGATTGGTCATCCAGCTAGAAACGAATGTTGGTGATTGGTCCACCAGACATCAAAGAAAAACAGAGATTGGTTTTCCAACCTCGACGCTTGTTGGTGATAGGCTAGTACTAGAAGACAAAAGAGGTGGTCCCATGGTAAAAGGAAGTGGAAGGAATGGAAAATAAAATAAAATCCTAAGAAGAAAACTAAAATTCTATTGGCCTGCTAGTCTTTGATACATGCTAGTGATTGGTCGACCCTACCCACGGAGATTGGCTATTGGTTAGAGCATGAAGACAAGGAAGCCGACACCATGCTAATGGAGATTTAAGTCTATACCAAAAGGAGAAAAAGTAAAAACAAAAATATAATTGGTCAAAGAATGCTCAATTATGACTAGTTCGTCAATCGAGAGATTGTTGATGATTGGTTCGTTGACCTTTGGTAAAGAGCGGTGATTGGTTGATGCTCAAAGACAAAAGGGGAGACTCTAGCATGGATGTCGACTTGACCATATCACCTGATGATTGATAAATATTGGCCCACCATGTCTTAATGCTCATTGATGATTGGATCCCCCTTTCCACATCGCATATAAGGACAAATTAGTGTACATCATGGTGGATGAAATTTTAAATTGTGTCACAGTGAAGATTAAAAAGGTTAAGGTCTAGCATATATTTAAATTTTGGTTAAATATTTTTATTGGTCTACTAAAAAATGGGTACATCAATGATTGGCTTGCCAAGTCTAGAGAACACCATCGATTGGATGACAAAAGAAGACAATGAATACCCCTTTGGTCAGTTAAGGCAAAGGAGAAATACCACGAATGACAATTAATCCACTGGCCTTTGGTGGAGATAGGTGATTGGTTAGAGTGTAAAGACAAACAAATTTCCACCATGGTGCAAAGGACAAAGAATTTTGCACCACGATGAGTTGATGAGAAATAAAACAAAATAAAAATATGCTCAAATTGAAAAAGAGCTTATTGGTTTGCCAGAATGCAAAGATTACTAGCGATTGGTCTATCCTAATCATACTACTTGGTCATTGGCTACCACTAAAGACAAATAATTTCTCTCCCCTTGGTTATGTGTACCATGGTATTTTATAAAAGAGAAAGTGAACAAGGCAAAGAGTTGACCAGCCACTATCCAGCTCATGACATCCTTGACAGTGATTGGTCCACTACTTTTGTGAAGATTAGCAATTTGTTGGCATATAAGGACAAACAAGTGGCTACCAAGGTAGACAGAGGATAATTTTATACCATGAGTGATCTAAGGAGAAATAAATAAAAATGGGAACATTTAAATTTTATTTATCACCTAATCTTAAGCATGTCTTGAGGATTGGTCAGATTTAAATGATATAAAAATTAAATCTACCAAAAACAAGGGGATCTAAAGGATTGAGTACTCATTATAGTGCTAGAGAGTAAATTATTTTTGAATCTATGGTGAGCTATGATCTATTGAGGGCTGGTGAATGACTCAGATTTAATTAGATAAATGACTGAAAGTACATAGATAATAAGATGGTACCCCGTACGCAAGACAACAAATGAGCATATCAACCAAATCCGTTTGACTAACTCAAAGCAATAACTTTTCATGACATCGCCAAATAAGCACAAATACGTGCAGAAGCTCGAGTGAGCATAGAAGAAGTACCCCTATCCTAAATCCATTTAGAAGATAATAAAAATAAGTTGAGCTGCAAAGTTTGGTTAACTCAAAAAATGCTCAAAGGAGAAAGTATTGAACCACATGAATAAATTTTACCACACAAGTTGAGATCTCACAAACTATACCAAGAAGAGTAAACTCATGTAACAAGAAGCAAGGATGATAGATCCAATGTATGTGCAAGATAGCTATATCCATATATCTACATAACATGATTGTGCCACCGTCAGCTGATGAAATGGATCATCTCAATATGACTTTATATGAATGCAATTGTCAAAGAAAATATTTTCGCGATAGAAATGGTCCAAAGTGTGCAAAAAATGATTTTCGAAGAGACGCCAAAGGTGTAGTAAAGAAAAATAGACATCGAAGCTTTAGCAAACTATCTGCATTGAAAATATGCAAGTGCCTCGATGGAATATAGTTACAAAGGAGACACTCCAACAAAATATAGGTAGGGAGGTACTGTGTTTTTATGCTTTCATTCATTTTTGTACCTCTAGATCTCATTTTTATTTCTATTCCTAGAACCTTAGTGCTGCTTCCACCTTCCCACCTATAAATACACCACTATCCTCCTCTTTTTAGGCATTCTCTCTTTATTGTTGTTAATTTTTATTCCCAAAAGTGCCATCTTGCCACCATCCTGTAGTCTTCCACATCCATTGTATTCAATTATTTCCAATACCATCCATACTATTTCCCATTTTGTTTTATTGTGTCGTGTTTTCTCTCTTCACTCTTCACCATCACATTGGGGGTATTCCTCTATCTCACCTTAAAAATATATTTGCGCTAAACCTAGTCAAGGTCTATCTAAATATAGATAAATGAATTACTAAGATAAACAATCAAGATAAGACACAATCAAAGGCTTGGCCCACCATAGTATGAGAGCTCCCTTCAAATAAAAAGTAGTTATAACATAAAAAACTAAAAGGATGAGTTGTAGTAGTGGATGACATGGTTTTGAGCAAATATTAGTCTAACAAATATTTTGATAGTTTGCATCAACTGATTTTTGGCTGTTACACACTCAAGAAGCCAAAGAGACACAAGGCTAATGGAAATATACTTGGCTAAACTAGCACTAAGCATTTGTAACTAATTTTGGACAATTGGAGCAGCTAAGATTCATCATCAAGCTTCTAAATGTAAAATCTTGCAAGTAAGGTATACTAAGTGTTGAGTCTTAGGTTTTTATATTTCCCTGTGTTAGTTTTCCTTTATTTTGTTCTTATTCTTCCCCCACTTATGCAAGAATTCCAGAGGATGCATCTAGCCAGTTGAGATTATTTTTAGCTTTTGGGTCAGAGATCATAAGCTCTTGATTACTTCATTAGGATTGAGAGTAATTGGTTCTTTTGTTTGATTATTTGAATAGATAGAGCAATTGTATAGGGTTTCATGAAGATATAGACAATCTGCCAAATTATTGTTGTAATACCTTTCGTGAAACTTAATAAAAGTTTGATCTCTTCCTTCTTGTAATTTTATAGTATAATGTGTGTGTGTCTTGCCTACTTATGTCTTGCATTATTTTAATATATAAACAACACATTCTCTTTTTGTTCAATGGTTTATATGCATTACATAATTTGAATGGATTTAAACGAACCAATTTTTCTTTCTCTTTCAATATTTTCATGATGGCATTGATTCATGCTACAATTACCCAATAGATTAGGCATCGGTCTACTTCTAGAAATTATTTAGTAAACATCATCATAAATAAAAATTCTTTATAATTCATTAGATCTGGTAGAGCTTAGGAAGACCGAAATTCATAATTAATTAGGCTCTATGTGGGGTGTCCAGACCTAACATGTGTCCTTAAGTATTTAGTATTCTCAGGTTAAAGAGGTGAGTTTACTAGAGCTCACATATCTTGTTGTGAATTAGGAAGTTTTGATAGCGTGATAACCATCTTTTGAGGATATCAAAATTTTCCACAATAGTTTTTTGATGTTGTTTTCGGGGATGAACCTTTGAATTTTTTTATTATCTCCCTCACGACATATTTTTTTACTGGCCCGTCAACTTAAAGAAATATTTTTCTAGCATCGTTTCCAAAGATAGCCTTCTACACTTATATTTTTTTTTAGGATATCTCCATACAAAAAAAAAAATTACCTATAGACTTATACCAACTTTCTGGTGTTCTTACCGAGAACAATTTTTTTTGTATAACCATAGTTTGTCTCCTTATAGAATTTTTTGAGGATCTATACATTTTGGGATACCTCTACTTATATTTGATAAATTAAAATATAAAATAGTCCAACAATCTTGGTCAAAGTGATATTATGTTGCATTTGCAGTGCTAGCGACTCTGAACAAACCCAAAATATAGAAGAATATGACCTGGCACATACTAGACGAACCAAAAAACATCTCTTCCCAGAATTTGATGACTTAGAGGTATACCCACACCCATAAAGTTCCAATTCCTAAGAAATTGGTGTATGAAAATAAATTTTTATTTTGCTAGTAAGAAATCCTCTAGAAAATATACTCTTGTAGACAATTCTTTATAAAATAATCCTACCATTACACCTGTTGTTAGCACCTCTATCCATCCTATTGTTATTACTCTAGTAATCAACATGGCTCAGCCTAACTAGAACCAGAACCTTCAAACCTGGAGGACCAATAGGTATAGACCTTTTAGGTTACCCCAAAATTTGCATGACTTACCTAGTAAAGCTCACAAATACTTGCCCAAATTCTAAGGTAATGCCACCATTACTAGGGAATATCATATAAAAAGATTTTTATATGCACTAGATAGCCTTGAAGTTGAACACGAGGATGTCATTCTTAGACTATTCCTACAAACACTAGAAAAGGATGCAAGATATTGGTTTAATTGTCTCCCACCTGATCAGATCCCTAATTTATAAACTATGGAAGATTTTTTTCTAAAGAAATACGGAGAAAAAAAATGAGCAATCCTTACTTACAAAACTTGCAATAGTAAAGAAGAAAGAAAATGAATTAGTAGAAGATTTTAATAGACGGTTCTTCAATACTAGGAATAAAATCCCCACAAATTTAAGCCCCACTGACCACCAAGCTATATGTTTCTATAAAAATGCTTTTTCTAGGGAATTCAGCTATGAGTTAAAATAGTATAAAACCAACTCCATTGACGAATGCATGGAATAAGCCCTGGAAATTGAGAGAAATATGATAGATAGTATAAAGATGAAACCATACTCATTTGAGTCAAGCTCTAGTCAAGTAGACAAGAAGCCTAAAAATTTTGGATTTTTGTTATTAAATAATATTTTTTTTTTAATTTACATGGTGGAATTGGTAGCGCCACGAATCCGGGCAAGCTGTCTAGCTTTTATGGTCGCCATAGTATTCTGCGTTGCTCACCCCAAAATCTGCCACACAAATCTTCGTACAGTCCGCCCCTATAACCACCATGCCACAATCATTTTAAACCTTTTACGCTGCTAAAAGCACTAGGAAAGGGACAATCGTTCAATCCGACGAAGCTTGATATTTGAACCTTGGACCTCCGCCCCTTATGGGGTTTGATGAACCAATTGGTCTACACCTCGAACCTTTGTTAAATAATATTGAAATAGATCCCATAGAAAAATTATCCAACCAATTTATTGAGATGTTCAACACAATTAATAATAGGTTGTCCAAAATTGAAAGAGAAAAATCAGTAAATGATGAGCCACCTGCTCAACCACAGAATGATAAAAGACCTCAATTTAGGAGGAATTTTAATAGAACTTGGGTTAGAAATAATGCAAAAGAAGGAAATAAAAATGGGAATAACAATAATGGCTAGAAGAAAAAGGAAGGATCAAAGGACATAGATTCAATCTCTAACCCCATGGCCACAACTAATATGGTTTTTTTATTTTACATTATTTTGTTTTGTGTGTTATTATCCACATAATCCAACTGGCTATGGCATATATCTAAGTACACATGCCAATAAAAATTTAGAAGAAGAATATGATGAAGAAATAAGAATCAATGCTTGTTGGACCAAAGATGATGAAGAAAGAGAAATATAGTTTGAGAAAGAAATGGATGAGTTGCCTAAGTCAAAAAAAGAACCTAGAGCCTTTGTCTTGGAAAATATGGAAATCTTAAAAAGACCCTAGGACAACAAGTTTGAAAAGATAAAGTAAGGTAAGGTTATTCCAATAATTAAAGAAATTAAAATATTAGAAAGGATCCATACCATTAACCTGAGAAATAGAACAATCCTGACAAGGCTGATAAGTATGAAAAGATTGATACATGTCAACCTATACAAATTAAAGATAAGAATTCCAAGAAATAGAATAATAATAAGCAACCAACACCCCCTATGGTTGAAACAGAAAATTAATTTTAGAGACAGTTGGATTCTAACAGAAACACAAAAGTTAAGAAATTTGAATTTTATGATGGTTAGGATTTGTCCAAACAAGAAATCAATATCACTTTTGGAGAACTGATGACCATCCCAAAATACAAGTATCAGGTGTGCCAAGCCTTCAGTCTAGTTGAGAAACCAAGCAATCATGTATTCAATTTTTCAGCAATAAAAAAGCCTAGGTCTGTTCCTAGGAATCCATCATTAGTTAGACCCTTTTATATCTCCCTAAGGTATAATTCATACTTAGGTGATCAATATGTGATTCATAACTGTATGTTAGATAGTAGAGCGTCATACAATGTCATGCCTAAACAAGTAGCAGATGAGCTAGGATAGTAGACAAGTTCCTTATGCTGGAATTATCATGGGGTTGTTAGTTTATCTAAAATAGTATCCAAAGAAAGGAATAGTTATGGATGTAGCCTTGGTTGATGTAGACCCTTTCTTTTCGTTACTATTATCAAGACATTGGGTTGAATAATTAGGAGGATCTATCCAATTAGTTTGGTCTTATGCCACTATTCCTTTGACAACCAAAGAACATGTTATTCTTAGAAGAGAACCCTTTCATAGGTACTCAGTAGAGTTGAAGAAATATGATAATACTACAATAAATTTAGTTCAATCTTTTGAAGAAAAGAAAATGAGAGTATACTCCATTTGGCATTCACCATTCCTAGCTGAGGTACCAGAGGTAGTAGACATAGACCCACAAACAACAACAAAAATAGATGCTAAGTCTACCAGAATATTAACATCTAAAATGTGGACCATGACATTTTATGGAGCAAAATCACATACCAAAGCAGGGCCAGGGATCAACTTGATTGATATAAATGAAAATTATTTGGGTATACCATACAAATTGTAGTTTTCATACACTAATAATGTGGTAGAGTATGAGATACTATTATTAGGTTTGAGAAAAGTTAAGGAGATTGATATTAATTATTTGACTATGTATGGGGATGCAGAATTGATAACACATCAGATTAAAGGGAAATATCAGACCAAACACCCTAGGTTAAAGCAATATAAACAAGTTGTTCAAGAAGAAATTGATAAATTTTTGGCTTTTAATATATCTTATATCCCTCGAGATGAGAATCATGTAGCCAATTTGTTAGTTGTAAATGCATCTGGTTCAGATAGTCCAGAAATAGATACAAAATATCAGGAGAAATTTCCAACTATTTTAGTCTATCATCCATATGATTCAGATAATATAGGTTATATACAAGTTTTTCAAGATGATGTGGATATCAAAGATTTTATGACATTACAAAATCACTATGTTGATATTATATGTGATGAAGAAGATGAGAAAAAACTAAAAAATATAATTGGAGAGCCTGTGGAGGTTATACAATTAAAGACTAACAAACTTCCGAAAGATCTAATTTCATTAGAGAGCATTTTTGATGATTTTTATAGAGCTCACAAACCTACTCTTCAAGGATTAGAAGCAGAAGAAATCAATATTGGAACTGAACAGGAGCCTAGGATGGTGAAGGTTGAAAAGTCTGTCTAAAAAAGAAAAGAAAGACTATATAAAATATTTGAAGAAGCATAAAGATACCTTTGCATGGAGTTATGAAGATCTCAGAACATTTAACATAGAGGTAATGAAGCACATTATCCCATTAAAAGAAGGCACTAAGCCACATAGGTAAAAACAGATAAATTTTAATCCCACCTTACACCCTGTAATGCAAAAGGAGGTCCAAAAATTACTAGATGCCAAGATTATCAAGAAAGTGAGGTTCTCTACTTGGATAGCTAATCTAGTGCCAGTAAGAAAGAAAAATGGAGATATCAGGCTATGTGTGGACTTTAGGAATCTGAACAAAAATTCCTTAAAAGATAATTATCCCTTGCCCAATATGGAGTAGTTGTTGCAGGTTGTTGTAGGATCAACTAGGATGTCATTACTTGATGGATTCTCTGGCTATAATCAGATTCAAGTCAACCTTGAAGATAGGCACAAAATAACATTTACTACCCCATGGGGAACATTTGAATACCTCAGGATGCCATTTGGTTTGATGAATGCAAGAGCCACTTTTCAAAGGGCCATGGACTTTGCTTTCAAAGGCTTGATGTTTAAGATAGTGGTAGTTTACCTAGATGATATAATTGTCTTCTCTAAGAATCTTGAGGATCACTTTGAACATTTGACTCAAGTGTTTGAAATATGTAAGGAATTTGGTATTTCATTAAATCCCAAGAAGTGTATCTTTGGAGCAAGGCAAGGCAAGCTATTAGGACATATTGTTTCTAAGGAAGGAATTAGTATTGATCCTGAAAGGACTGAGGCCATTGCAAAGGTTCCTCCACCAAAGAACTTGAAAGGATTCAGGTCATTTTTTGGGAAAATAATTTTTTTTAGAAGGTTTGTCCCAAACTTTGCTCAAATTGCAAAACCAATAAATGACATGATAAAAAAATATGGGAATATTAGATGGACAGAGGAAAACTTGGAGGCTTTCCAAAAAATAAAGGATGCAATTACATAGGCCCCTTGTATTAGCATGTCTAGATTATCTCAGAGATTTTAATATATACTCCTTTGCTTCAAATGACACAATTGTCACTATTCTATCATAGAAATATCAATAAAATAATGAAAGGCCAGTAGAATTTATGAGTTCAAGCTTAAAAGGAGCTCAACTGAAGTATACAATGATAGAAAAATAGGCCTTCTCATTAATAAAAGCTTTAGAGCATTTTAAAGGAATTTTTGGGTCAAACAAAGTGATAGCCTGCATCCCATATAACTGTCAAAGAGGTTTTTACTTAAAATGAACCAACGGGCAGTTCAACCAGGTGGATGGTTAAATTGCAATCGTATGATGTTGATTTCAAGGCTATAAAAACCATCAAAGGATAAGGTTTGACCAAGTACATGGAAACCATATGTGGTGAAGATGTCAACAACACAGTTATACCAATAAATGTACAACATAATGTTGAGATAGAATGAAGATAACTGGTATAAGGATATTGTTAATTACATTAAGATATTGACATTCCTAGTTGGAAGTTCTTAGAAAAAAATGATGAGCTTTAAACTGCAAGCATAGAAGTATTTTATTTAGGATAACAAATTATATTGGAGGTATCCAAATGGAGTATTATTACTCTTACTCTTTCAGACAAAAGTCCCTGGAATCATTGAAGAGTTTCATATTGGTTTCTGTGGAGGACATTTTACACCAAAAGTAATTGTTAATAGCATAATGAGAGTAGGCTAATATTGGCCATCCATGTTCAAATATGTGCATCTATTTGTAAGAAAGTGCCAAAGCTGCCAAATATTTGATGGTAAGAAAAATTTACCTGCAATGCCATTAAAACCAGTGGTAGTAGAAGCTCCCTTCACACAATGGGGTATTGACTTGATAGGAGAAATTAATCCAAATTCTTTAGGAGGTCATATATGGATAATAACTACAACCAATTATTTTACTAAGTGGGTAGAAGTTGCCCCATTAAAGAGGTCAACCACTGAAGTGATTATCAAATTTCTGGAAGAAAGTATCCTCACTAGGTTTGGAGTACCCAAGAAGCTAGTCACTGACAATGGCAAGGGCTTTGTTTCATATGAAATGGTAGAATTCTATAGTAGATATAGCATTGAGTTGGCACACTCAACCAATTACTACCCTCAAGGTAATGGTCTGGCAGAGTCTTCAAATAAAAATCTCATTACCAGAATTAAAAGATCTCTTGGCAGAAATAAAAGAAGCTGGGATAATGAATTGAAATTTGCTTTATGGGCTGATAGGATTTCTATTAAGAGAGCAATAGGAAAAACACCTTATGAACTAGTTTATGGAGAAAATGCCTTACTTCCTCCATAGGTAGAAAGACTTTCTTTGGCCTTATTACTTCAAGATCACAAAAATCCAGATGCCTTCCAAATGAGAATGGATCAAATTATCAAACTGGAAGAAGATAGAAGAGATGCTTTGAAGAGAATGACCCAAGAAACTCAAAATATAATCTAGGTTTTTAACAAGAAAGCTAATGGAAAGCTATTTGCTGAAGGAGACATAGTGTTATACTAGGATCCGAAGAATGACAAACTAGGAGACAAAGGTAAATTGGAACCAAAATGGTTGGGCCCTTATCAGATCATCTAGAAAACAAGCCATCATACTTATAGGTTGCAGACCTTGCAAGGAGAGGAAATGTAATTTCCAATAAATGGCCAACATCTGAAGGTGTATTATCCCTATGATGGGTATTAGTCCACTTGAACTATTTTTATCTGCCTTCTCAAAAAATCAGTGTCATGTATTAATATGTGTCAAGGTTTTAGTATTTGTTAATGTATATTTTAGTCTGTTTCAATATTTTTATCTGGTATTTTAGGTGATTAAGAAAATAAGTGTTTTTTTATGTGATTAGGCTAAAGTTTTAGGTGATTAAGATTTTTTTACGAGTCAAATTCTAGTTTCAGGTCACTTTGTATACGTCCTTATGTAAGCCAGAAGAATGAGCATGGTCATAGTCATCTTGGAGTTAGTTTTATATCATGAATTCAAATGTGTGTATATACGATCAAGTCGACCAAAGATCTAGAAGTTCTCAAGAGGATTCTTATCCTTGAAATTCAAATACTCCTCTTATCTCAAATAGAGCCTATGTTGGGCTTCAAAAAAATCCCAACTTATATTACACCCCTAATTTTTCAAAAGATGTCAAAAATTGGGTGTCTAGGTGATTATAGGATGTGGTGGTCTATTTCAAAAGTGAAAAATCTTAGGAAGGTCATGATAGTCCAAAAGAGTCTCCATGGTCATGGAAGGTATAGGTATTGGTCATCTTGTGCTTAATTCATTCAAGGGTATCCTTCACAAATTCATTCCTATCATTTCCATTTTACCATAATATTATCATTTTACCATTCATCTTCATCAAAGTGTTCCCTCTCCACTCCATCCATTTCACCAAATCCACCTTCATCCATTAATAATTATTATGATCACCCCATACATTATTATTTCTACCCTCATATATCATTTTATCACCCCTAATCCATGACATTATCACATATATTAAACATCCACCTCATATTCCCATAAATACTTCATATTTATTAGATATGTACCACTATGCATATATTATAGCATGTACTAGCATGTTAAAATCACTCATATTTTTTCCTTATGATAGGTCATGATTCCATCCAATGAGATCCTCACGATTACTAAAGGTATTACTCCTTTAATTTTCCTATTTTACCTAGGTTAACAAACCAATTAAATTTCCATAGACATAGGCCATATCTCCCTAATAATAGCCACAAAAAATCCCCACTATGGTAATTACATTTCCCCTAAGTCCTAAAGTATCCATCGTCATGCATAAATATGACCTATTCTATTTCACCTAAGTTTTTGAGTGTAACCTCCACATAGTAAACATTTTCCCCTTCAACCCCATGTGAATTTCATGTGACCTACAACCTTAGTCATAGGAAAACCTAAGCCTACATCCATTACAAACCAAGGTCAAAAATTAATAAGTCCACTAGGGTTTGAAGGCAAAATTTTTATTAGTACATTGATTAAAATAACACTAGTGATTGGTCTGCTAGGATTTGGCATAGGCTATTTATTGGATGATACAAAAAGACAAGAAAATTTATCCCTCAAAAATATTATACCATGAAAGATGCAAGACATCAATATTTAATCTTGATTGGTCCACCAGCTAGAAATGGACGTTGGTGATTGGTCTGCCAGACATCAAAGGAAAGCAACGATTGCTTCACCAATATCGATTCTTGTTGGTTATAGGCTAGCACTAGAAGATAAAATATGTAGCCCCATGATGAAAGGAAGTGTAAGGGAAGGAAAATAAGATACAAGCCTAAGAAGAAAACTGAAATTCTATTGGCCCACTATTCTTTGATACAGGCTAGTGTTTGGTCCACCCTACCCATAGAGATTGGCTATTGGTCAGAGCATGAATATAAGGAATGTGGCATGATGCTAACAAATATTTAAGTCTGTACTAGAAGGAGGAAAATTAAAAATAAAAATATACTTGGTTAAAGAATACTCGATTATGATTTGTCTGTTGGTTGAGAGATTGTTGGCGATTGGTCCACTAGCATTTGGTGAAGAGCAGTGATTGGTTGGCACTCAAAGATAAAAAGGGAAGACTCCAACATGTATGTCGACTCGACCATATCACTTGATTCTTGATAACTATTGGCTCACCATGTATTAATGCTCATCTGTGATTGGATCCCCCTTTACACATTGTATATAAGGATAAATTAGTGTACATAATGGTAGATGAAATTTTAAATTGTGTAACAGTGGAGATTAAAAAGGCTAAGATCTAACATATCTTTAAAGTTTAGTTAAGTATTTTTATTGGTTCACTAAACAATGGGCACATCAGTGATTGGCTTGCTATGGCTAGAGAATGCTAGCAATTGGCCGATAGAAGAAGACAATGAATACCTCCTCCTTCGGTCAATTAAGGCAAAGGAGTATTACCACGACTGACGTTTGGTCCACTGGAATTTGGTGGAGAGAGGTGATTGGTTGGAGTGTAAATATAAATAAATTGCCACCACGGTGCAAAGGATAAATAATTCTATACCATAATGATTTGGGGAGAAATAAAACAAAAGAAAAAGATGCCTAAATAGGAAAAGAGCTCATTGGTCCACCAGAATGTAGAGATTACTAGTGATTGGTCTACCTTAATCATACTATCTGGCGATTGGTTGTTGCTAAAGACAAAGAATTTCTCCCCTATTACCCTTGGTTATGTGTACCATGGTGTTTTATAAAAGAGAAAGTGAACAAGGCAAATATTTGACCAGCCACTATCCAATTCATGGCATCCTTGATGGTGATTGGTCCACTACTTTCGTAAAGATTAACAATTCATTGACATATAAGGAAAAACAAGTGGATACCAAGGCAGATGAAGGAGAAATTTATACCATGAGCAAGCTAAGGAGAAATAAAATAAAAGGGGAAAATATTAAAATTTAATCGCCTAATCTTAAGCACGGGTTGAGGATCGATCAGATTTAAATGATATAAAAATTAAACCCACCAAAAACAAAGGTATCTAAAGGTTTACAGTTGAGTACTCATTATAGTGTTAAAGAGTAAATTAGTTCTAAATCTATGGTGAGTTGTGATCTATCCAAGGTTGGTGAACAACTTAGATTATTTATATAAATTACTGAAAGCATACAGATAACAATATGGTACCCCATACACAAGACAATAAACAAGCATATCAAACAAATCCATCAAACTAACTCAAAGCGACAACTTCTCACGACATCACCAAATAAGCACACATACATGTAAAAGCTTGATTGAGCATAGAATAAGTACCCCTAGCCTAAAAGCCATTCATAAGATAATAAAAACAAGTTGAGCTATAAAGTTTGGTTAACTCAAAAAATGCTTGAAGGAGAAAGTATTGAACTACACAAATAAAGTTTTCCACACAGGTTGAGATCTTATGGACTATACCAAGAAGAGTAAACTCATGGAATAAGCAGCATAGATGATAGATCTGATGCAGGTTCAAGATAACCAGATCGACACATATGTATAGAACATGATTGTACCATCGTTAGCTAAAAAAATAGATCATCTCATTTCAAATTTATATGAAGGTAGTTATAAAAAAAATATTTAAGTGATAGAAATGGGCCAGAGTGTGCAAAAAGTGACTTTTGAAGAAAAAAATTGAATAGTCTAATGAGTTCCTGTGTATTAATAATAAGAGATGCAAAAGGTATAGCAAAGAAAAATAGATGTCAAAGCTTTAGTAATCTATCTGCATTGAAAATATGCAAGCACCTCGATGGAATATATTTAGGGAGGTATTGTATTTTTTGTGCTTTCATTCATTTTTTTACCTTCGATCTCATTTTTCATTATTTTTTCTTCCTATTCCTAGCTCCTTAGTGCTACTTCCACCTTCCCACCTATAAATACACTGCCACCCTCCTCTTTTTGCATTATCTCTTTATTGTTGTTACATTTTATCCCCAAAAGTGCCATCTCACCACCATTATATGTAGTCTTCCATGTCCATTGTATTCAATTGTTCCCACTCCTATCCATATTGTTTCCCATTCTATTTCACTGTGTTGTTTTTTCTCTTTTCTCTCTTCACCATCACTTCGGGGGTATTCCTCTATCTCACCTTAAAAATATATCTACGTTGAACCTAGTCAAGGTCTAGCTAAATACAAAGAAATGGATGATTAGGATAAACATGAATAGTATATATATATATTTTACACAAAATATAAGATAAAATCAAAATCTTGGCCCACCATAGTTGAGATCCCCCTTCAAATCAAAAGTAGTTAGAACATAAAAAGATGAAAGGATGAGTTATAGTAGAGGATGGCAAAGTTTTGAGAAAATAGCAGTCTGACAAAGAATTTATAGTTGGTGTAAACTAGTTTTTGGTTGTAATACACTTAGGAAGTTGAAGAGACACAAGGATGATGGAAATACATGTGGCTAAACCAACACCAAGCATTTGTAACCAATTTTGGATAGCCAAGCTACATAAGGAGCTAAAGCGGCCAAGATTTATCATCAAGCTTCTAAATGCAAAATTTTGCAAGCAAGGTAAATTGAGTACTGAGTCTTAGGTTTTTCTATTTCCATGTATTATTTTTTCTTTATTCTATTCTTATTCTCCCCCCACTTATGCAGAAATTCCAAAGGATGCATCTAGCCAGTTGAGATTATTCCTAACTACTAGGTCAAATATTAGAAGCTCTTGATCACTTCATTAGGATTAAGATAATTGGTTCCTCTATTGTATTATTTTAATAGAGAGCAATTGTATTGGGTTTCATGAAGATCTAGGCAATCTATTAGATTATTGTTGTAATATCTTTCATAAAACTTAATAAAAATTTTGATCTCTTCCTTATTGTAATTTCATTGTATAATGTGTGTGTTGCATATTTATGTCTTGCATAATTTGAATATATAAACAACACATTCTCTCATTTTTTAATCATTTATATCCATTACATAATTTGAATGGATGTAAATGAACCAAATTTTCTTTCTCTTTCAATCTTTTCATGATGATTTTAATTCATGCTAAAATTACCCAATAGATTAGGCACCAATCTACTTTTGAGGCTAAAAATAGAAATTACTCAGTAAGCTTGGTCATAAATAAAAAAAATTATTATTCATTAGATCTGGTAGAGCTTAGGAAGATTGAAATTCATAATTAATTAGGCTCTATGTGGGGTGTCTAGTCCCAACCTGTGTCCTTCAAAATTTAGTATTCTTGTGTTAAAGAGGTCAGTTTACAAGAGCTCACATATCTCGTTGTGAATTATGAAGTTTTGATAGCGTGACAACCATCTTTTGAGGATATCAAAATTTTCCACAATAGATCTACTTTCTTTTTATAATTCCCTAATTTACCACGCTTTCAACATTTCCTCATTTTTGGAGCAACAAATTTACCCCTAGATCTTGATTTCCTTTCTCCTAATTTTTTTTCTTCTTTCTTAAGAATGACCTCTCACAACCAAAGCATCCTTCTGATGATAATCCTTAGAATAGTTTTGTTTAATTTCCTCATATAGCAATGTTCCTACTATATCCTCTACTTTCAATGTAGAAGTAGTATTGGTGATAGCCATAACTAGGTTATCCCACAAATCAAGTAATAAACAAAGTAAATTAATACACTTTTTCTCTTCATCCATTTTTACTTCAACAAAGTTTAATTGACTTATTACAGTGTTAAAAATATTTAAATTCAGCCACAGAGTCATCATCATTCATCCAAAGTGAATACAACTTCTTCCAGAGAAATTTTTTATTTACTAGTGACTTTGTTTGATACAAAGTTCCCAACTTATCCCATAACGACTTTGTCATGGTCTCTATCGATACATTCAACAATACTAAATTAGATAAGCATAATATGATAGAACTCCTTGACTTTGTATTGATATTCAACCAATCATCATCTATTGTTGATGTTGGTTTTATTCTTGAGTTTGAAATCCACTAATCTCTATCAACCAACAAATCCTCTATCTTGAGTTTCCATAGATCAAAATTCTAATAAATAAAATTTTTAATCTCTATCCATGTGCTTCTTGTCATTTTTCTTTGTTCAAATTCTTTTGCATACGACTCCCAGTCAAGCATCATAGGGTTGAAACCCTTACTCCTCAAACAAAGCTAAAAAACCTAGCTTTGATACCAAATGAAGAACAAAAGGCCCCAATAAACTAAATATAGAAAAATAGTAAATACATAATCAAAGGAAAAAAGAAGATAACAGATACACATAACATAGTATTTCACCTAGGAAACCCTTACGAGAAAAAACCTAGCATAGTAATATCTCCTTATTGTATAAACTTAATCATCTCCAATACAATAATGTTCATCTCTCATCTCACTTCAAACCCTGATGTAAGTGCAATTAAATAACAACACAAGAATGGATTTTACAATACCATGGGCAAAAAACCATGGGTTCAAATATTTAACCCTAAACAACCCATATGGGTCTAAAAATAGCTTAAGAAACCCTAAAACTTTTGTACCCCAACAAGGATACATGGAGAGTGTCCAGTACCTTTTAGAGTTAATTCCACCAAAATGACATGGAAAATATTCAACATATTTCCAACAAATTACTCAAAATGTATACAAGATTTATTACAAATATATATATGAATTGTATATATATTTTGGTTATATGTGGCTTCTATTGGGGGCCACTCCTATAAAAATATCAAAATATTACATTTGCTATAGTAAACATTTTTATCACAGTTTTTTCTCTTAAATATATTCTTTAAATTCTTCAACGTGCTATGTTTCCATAATCAACTCCTTGACATCATTTTTATTAAGACATAAAATCTCATTTGGCCAGTTGTCTTCTAAATTTTGAATTTCACAAGGATGTAGATGAACACCATAATTCGCTAATTTATCTGCCACTTGATTTACTTCTCTATAAATATGCTTACACTGCCAAGAGATTGCCTCTAGTAATAGATGCTGAACATCAACAATAATATTATTTTTTATCCAGCCTCCACATCCATTTTTGTTAATAGCATTGATGATAATTTGTGTGTCCCCCTCAATTGAAATATATTTCCATTTTCTGCTACAATTTTAATCCCAGTAAAAAGTGCCCTAGCCTCTGCAAGTATATGTCAGTAGTAAACTAGAGATGAGTCCTATGTGTCACTTTGGTTTGGTGGGGGGTGGTTGTTGGTGTAGTTGGAGTTTAGCCAAACCAAAAAAATTGAATTACAAGAAAGTAAATTCTATAGAAAATTGTAGGAAAACTAATTTAAACTATCAAACACATGACCGAAAGAAAATTGCAGGAAAATAAACACACTTGCAGAATTGAATAAAGCAAAAAAATGCAAAAATTAAACACACTGTGCAAAAATAAATAAAATAGGAAAAACATACTTGTAGAAAAAAATAATGATAGCAAAAAAATAGTGGAGGAATACTATCTGGAGTGGGCCCAAACTCCTACAGACATACACCTGACTAATTCACGTGATCACTCTCTGAACACAACAAAATAATCAAAACACTCGATATTTTATTATGCAGTACCAAATTACAAAACAAGTTTGAAATCTCTTTCTTTAGGGGTGACCTACATTTTCATACAAAATGTGATCTTCCCCTATTACAAATTTATATGTTGCTAATTTTATTCATTCTAACATGATTTGCTATGATGGGCGTACATAAATTAATTAGATGCCTAATAAAATAGTAGTCATGCTAAAATTAACCCTTACGGGATAATCATAGTTTTCCCTATTTTTCCTTAACAAAATGCATCTAATTTTATAATGGTCATCAAAATTTATAGTCAATGCACAAGTTTTTATTTTTTTGGGTACACACATTGTTTGGCCCATCGCTAGAAAACAAGTGTCTTTCCAATCAATTATCGAGATAAAGATGTCGCAGTTAGCCTTTTATTGTTCATTGAAGATCATTGATTTTTGAGCATCAAATAGTGAGCACATGTTCTATCATCGTGAGATAGGCACTATCTAGCCTGTTGTCGGGAGACATGCTTTTCTTGTGTACTGGGAGATAGGTACTTCCTTTTTTTGGGACATAGGTGCCTTCCAACCTATTATTGGAAGACAAGCATCGTACTTTAGCATTTTTGAAATGCCTTACTCCTTTGCCACTATCACCATTTAATCACCAACCATTCCTTAATTGTGTTATGAAAGCTATCAAATGCCAAGTCCACATGGTACCTTAACTAAAAGGTGTAAAAAAATCATATGATACTACATCTACACATAATTTTCACTCAAAACACACATTAGGCATAATACGTCATTTTCCATTAAATGTATACAAAAATCTCATAAAAATGCATTTCTAATATAATAATGCCACACATTTATTTCATTAAAGCATTTTTGGTGCTCATCATTTTCCCCATGCCTAATTATTTCCACATCCTCATGGCACCCAATGCTGATAATCCCCTATTTCAACAATAGCCTACCAATATTCCCTATTTTGATGTTTTTTCTTCCTATTTGTGGCTCTATCTCATTCCTTGTGTTTCCATTCTATTTTGATTGAGTGGGACCTACTTCTATATTTGGTGCTTTTTGGCACTCACTATGTCATAAGGGCTTGATGGATCCTACCCCTATATTCAACTTCTTTTTACTCCACCCCTTCTTACCTGTAACTTTATCCATATAGAACTTTATGAATGTGGTGGCATCCTTCTAGAATGTAGGCTCAGCTTGCATCAAGTATTGATAGTTTGGGGAAGCTAATCTGCCATAAGGAAGTTAGGCTTACCCGAAGGTGGATAATGATATGTAGCATGTACCTGGGCCTTCAAAAATATCACCAACTTCAGGTTGAGCATTGTGTCATCTGCATCATTCTCCTCTACATATTTAGGTTGTAGAGACTTAGGTGATCGAACTAGTGATGGCATCATTGATTATTTGTTAAATATACCTATGTTCTACATATATTCTTGCATACTTGAGGGATTGCCATTAGTTGAACTATACAAATTTTAAAATTACCTTGGTCAGGTAGTTGACAGAAATGCTTGTCTCTCTGGTCATCTGTTTGTGAGCCTTCCACTCCCTTTTAGCCTTTTTCAGGCCCTTCTTGAGCTCTTGGAGTTTCTCCTTTTAGATGGTGAAATATTTCATCGATGCAACCCATTATTCATATGAGTTTGGGTTTGGATATACCATCAACTTTCATTGGGGTACTTTCTACTATCATTGGGGTGTTGTTTAGGCCCTTGTCTTTGACCTTCTTTGTGATGCTCTCTCTGCTTTTCATTTGGGCCATAATTTCTTGGTTGGTCTAGGTGTTTCTACATCAGTTGTGGGAACCAAGGGACCAACCTCTACTATATTTTATGGAGGTGGTATTTCCTAACCTCAAAATACTATATTTCTTGTTCATCCTGGTCCACTAGTGCATCCACAATTGGTTCAATCATGATATATTTGTCAAATTGATCAGCCATGGTTTGGTCAACCAATGGCTAACCATATAACTATATAGCCTTCATGGGATTGGCTGACTCCTATGGATGGTCCACCTCATATTTTTTCTCTTGTCCTACCTCTAACTAGCCAAATATAGGTATGTCATCAATGGATTTAATGGCATCCATCTGTGCCTCAGACTCTCCAATTGACTAGGTAGTTCTTGCTTGGTCATCTAGTGGTTGACCATCTAATTGTGCAACCATAGATGTTCTTGTTGACTCCTCAGCTTCACTGTCTTTGATTTTAATTACAAGGGATTCCTATTACACAATATCGTTCCCCTATTCTTGGGAAGCAGTCTTCATAAGGACCTCTGATTGGTCCCCTATTTTGATCCTCTAGCCGCATGATGCCCTCCTAGCATAAGAGTGAAATGCTCCTATGGAAATAATTTTCTCCTTTAATTTCATGAAAGAAAATGTTGTGTCCATGGCCCAGTTAGTTTGCACAGCAACATCGACCTTATCTAGTTTGGTAGCCTGCAAATGTTGGACTCTATTTTCCAATTGTTGCACCATATCTCACAACTACTACAAAGCATCATTCACTTCCTACTACCTTGTTGTGGTAGCCCATCACAATTTCTAAAATTTAGCCTACTCCTTTTTATAAATTTTCTCCCATTGGGAGGCTTGTTCTTTCATTTTCTGTAGCTAGATCTATAGATTTTTCTCTTGAGCATCACGATAGGATGTGTCACCACTAGCCATGCCATGCAACACTTGAGCAGCTATTTCATCCTTTATCATGGGGGTGTCTTCTTCCTTAGACAAAATGTAATCAACCTAGAGGCTCCTTATGTGTTCTACTTCTGGTTGTTGGTGGTGACGAAGCTCGAAATAGATTTGAAATAGTTTGGTCTACCTCCCAATTTTAATTTTGGGATACAGGCAACTATGTTGCCCATGATAAACTATGTTTAGCTTACCTTGCCTCCCCTGTATAATGGTTATGTTGGGAGGTAGGTGATGTTATTGTGAAAGAAGGACCTAAATATGCCTACCCTATTTTTTTGTAGTTTGATGGATATGGGATTCGGACACCTCTTATTTCCTTTGCTGCTCCTTGGATACATCTGCAAGAACACCTTCTTCATCCTCTTCATCTTCTTTTTGCTCTTCAGTTGTATCTGTAACATTTTCTCCAATATATGGTGCATCCCTGTGCATCTCAACATATCAAAATAGGTCTGAAATCAACCTATGATGCCCTAATATCGTTATTGTTCCTACATGATACCAATTGGATTTATCTTTTAGGGCACACATTAAGTAATAAGGAATATTGATTTTATTCCCATGTAATAGATGATTGAGAAATCTGAAATTTTTGGCATTCAACCATGAATACTTGCCAGTGCAAGCAAAAAATCAAGCCACTTACTTGAACACATTCGTCCATAGGTTTGGCATATATTGTTTTAACAACCCTACAAATGTTATATGTGTTGATGGTTGCCTAAAAAATTGTTGCACACATCGCGCTACACTATCCTCCTTATATGTCTAGTCCCTTGTGTGTGGAAGACCAATCACCTCCGTAATGTATGCCTCTATGACTGGTATGACTAGTCCGTACATCCGTATGACATCGTAATCCATTGAGGCTACAAATTCATGTGCTACCATAAGATCTTGGTCTTGGATAACCAATCAGTAATACTCCATCCATCCAGCAGCCTCAAACTAGTTCCTAACATCACTATTTATGCCCAAAATATCCCAAGGCTCATTATTCTTCAAAGCATGATTAGTTGAAGGTCCTCCCATGGTGGTTATTGGTTATGTTCTCTAAATTTATGTGTTTGCAAAATAAACATTAGTATCTAGTTTAAAATATACCAAAATTTATGCATACAAAGCACCTATCTTCCCGTAATCAATAATAATTATAGGTAATCTATGTAATTAAATCTAAAATTATGTTCTATATTTAGATGGGTACCATTACAACCACTTCCTTCCATCTGATTGGCACCACATGGCATACTACAGATTTTGGATTTGTATGATTGGATTATGGGACATGTGCCAACACATTATACAAAAATGTTTTTTTTAATTATGCACACACAACAAAAAAATTAGTACATACCTGGATGGTGTTTCATGATTTATGATATGCAAATGCTAGTGATGCAATTTTATTGGTTGATTTTTAACAATAGTTTCTTCGAGATAAATGAACGATGTGCATTTTTTCGTGCGAAGTAATCATGTCAAATGAATTGTCATTGGGTACTATAATTTTATTAGTCTCGAGGTCTCATGCAAAAACTAAATAAAACATGGAATTTTTATTTTACAATGGAATGACACATGTCCCCCTTGGAAGCTATTTTATTTGTGCCTTGGGAGCATGTATGGATCACCAACAAAAAATCATGAACTCCAGTGGTCAATCAACTGAGAAGTAAATGGATTCTATCGATGGAAATAAAAATAGACATACTCTAGTCCATGAAAAATTTTGACTTTGAACATGCTTTTATTTTAGTTCTAACATGGCTTTGATCACTTCTTCGATGCTAAATATAGGATTCATCACTGTGTTAGAATACATGCACCCTTATTTGTGTGGAAGATAGGCACATTTCTCTATATTGTGGATAGAGGCACTCTTATTTGTGTGGAAGATAGGCACCCTTTTTTGTATTGCGGATACAAGCATCCATTTTGTTGTAAGATAGGTGCCTTACTTTGACTTACTACATACGGGCACCATCTATTATTGTGAATACAAGCACCTTTATTCTAACATTCTGGATACTAGCATCTGTAAAAGATAGCAATTTTTTTCACAAACAAGCCTTTTTTTTGCTTGTTGTATATGATAGATAGGCACCTTTTGTAAATATAGGGACCTTAAAAATATTATGCATGTAGGTGCCTTTGCTATACATGGGATATAGGCACCCTCTCTCAGCTGGACAGTCAACGTCCACTGGATTGACCTGCAGTTAGATGCATTTCATAAAACTGAATATAGGCACTTCCTCTTGAAGATAAAGCTAGCATCTGTTGCCTTGACCCGTATACAGGTATTTTATTTCATAAGGAAGTAGACACATGTATAAATATCCAACTATAAGTACCCTCTCCTAGTTGGGTTTGGTGCTTCTTTCATTTGTCTATCCTCCTAGAAAGTTGAAAAGTATAGGGCACTACAACATAAAATAGGAATCATGGCCTATGCCTGATAGGCCTAGGTTTATCAGGATGCATATAGATTGCATTTAGGGTATGATTTTCTACAAAAAAATAAATAAAGCAAAAATAGAAAATAATTTATACTTATTAAAAAATAATAATAATAATATTTTTTTGTGGATGCATACGCGTTCGTCAACTACTCGAAAAGGATTTTTATTATGATGGGATCTCCCCCATGCTTGCTTTGGATCCAATCATATAGATTGGTGGTGCATGATATGTCCATAACCGATGATTATTGACTATCAACATGATGCCACTTCCATCTATGGTTCAGATGCACACAATACTATTATTGATAATTTCAACCACTTTATACAGTCCCATCCAACACTGCATAAGCTTCCCCTTTCACTCCTAGAATCGAGAGTCATATAACAATGCCCAATCTTCTTCATTGAACTATTTTGGTTTTATGTGGTGATCATGCCACCGAACCCTCTATTTTTGCATGATCTCTATATGTTGCAGAGCATCCTATTAGTACTTATCCAGATGGTTGAGTTGTTGAATATGTTCTTTCTAGGTAGCATCTAAATTTAAATTTAATTCTACAATAGTTCGAAGAGTTTTAATCTCGAACTCAATTTGCATCATGGCATTTTTCTCGTACACTAATTGGAATGTTGTAAATCTAGTGGTGGTTTTTCACGTAGTGTGATATACCCATACTGCTTTTAGTAAATGAGTGTAGACACTAAAATCATGTCAATATGATTAGGCGATCAAAAGTATTGACTAATTGACATCATATGACCCCCTTGGGCAACCCTCAAAGGTTTAATAGTGGTCCTAACCACTCTTGGAAGGCTCTAACCCAATTTTGGAAGGTTTTGGGCTGCATAGGCATGACCATCCCACCCTAGGATAGTCACAGATCACCACCATCCCACCCAAGGACAGTGGAAAAGTGGCCATCCCTAGGTAGGATGGCCACAAGGTTTGACTCCCAAAAAGTCAAATTTGGACAATGGGCACCCAAAAACTATCATCTATCCCACCTATGTGAGCATGCAAGACTTGAGGGCACAAAATATTTATGGCATGCTACATATTGAAGGTCAAAATGAGATATTATCTTCCCCTTCTAATGCATGATCAGTAGACAAGTGGCACCTCTTGTCCTACATGCCTTTGCATGCCCATTTGCCCAAAGGCCTCCTTTGGCTATAAAGTGGATCTATTTTCCACACAAGATAGAGACAGGATTTTTTGAGACATAGCAACGAAGTGCTGCCAAGATTTCCCCTCACCCTTTTGTGTCTTTTTCCCTCGAAATCTCTACCTAGCGAAGGAGGTTTGTGAGTGATTCAAGAGGCACAATTTTTTTGCAAAACTGGATCAATTGAGTGAATTTCACCACCAAATTTGATGGTAAAACTTGTAGAAATGTTTCTAACCAATTCATAGAGGAATTAATGGTAAATTAGGAGCAGAAGTGGTGGTCGTCCCACCCTAGGATGGTCCCCATTTTGTGATAATCACCACCATCCCAGCAAGGTACAGTGATAGATATATGCATGATTTTTTTACTATTATGTTTTAGGCATATTCTATAGTAACATATGAATCTCTAGTCCAAATTTCATGCAATTTAAAGTCATATTGAGCAAGATATTATATTTTTAGTGTTTTATAGTCTTATAGGGACCATCTGAAGATGCACATGGATATGTGACTTATTTTACTAATCCACTAATATGGGTTCTCTTAAAATCATATTTTATGCATACTTTCCAAGTTTCATTTGATTTGGATGTGTTTTGGTCCAAAATTTGCTTTTTTTGTGTTTTGCAGGCTTTGTAGGTAAATCGCGGATGCACCACACTATCGGATGAAATTTCTGTTCTATTTATGATCATATCTTCCCAAAATCATATATTTTACATATCTCAGCAATTTCATATCATTTTTAGTTGTTTTAGATAGGTGCATTGCATATTTACATTTTCTAGTATTTTCATGCATGTGGGGTTTTTGCATATTTCACATTACACACTTGCTATTTAACAAATCTGATTTCCTTTTGTGTAGGTGCAAGTCTTATAGTTTAAAAGGAAGGAATACAATATTATAACATTGAATAACAAAGTGGTGGCATCATAGGTTTGCCCACCTCAATTGTGGGTATGAGGAAGAACATTGGAAGTGCACACGAGCTATTGAAAGGACTTGATCCTTTGGGCACCCCATTTTTTTAGCAATTGTATCAATCTAGAGCTCTCAAGGGGAAATTTATGTAACCATGGTTTTGATCAATCAAAATAATATAAGAAAGCTTCATTTCACTTCATTTCGTGCATTTTGGTTATCTTTCCATGCTTACTTGAATGCTTCCATTTTGATGCTCATCACTCATTAGTGATAGATGCACATTGTTTAGCTTCATTAGGTGCACCATTTTTCCCATACTTCAATGGCAATCATGGTGGTACTCTATCCCCATTGCTTTAATTGAATATTTAACCCTATTTTTGCTTGCTTTTTGTTGCAAGTACTGGTCATTCTAGCCTAAAATGACCTCTAGATTGCTGACCATCCCACCCTAGGATGGCCATCAAATTGGCCACCATCCCACCCTGGGACGATCACAAAATAGGAGCTTTTCTGCTCCAAATTCCAAAAAGTAGGCTTATAGGCCATCGAGTTAGGTAGAAAAACCTTCTATTTTCATTTATATTGTTCAAAACTGCTATAATCTATTTTTTCTTGCCTCTTTGATTGCTTGGAAAGTAGAAGTTAGACTTGATTTTCTATAACAGAGAAAACAAAAAAATAATAAGAAAAACTGGAAAGGAACTAAGTATAAATGCATATCTATGGTTTGTTTGCTTGTAGCCTACCCAATGGGTAGGTTATCATTTAGGAGTTGCATCTTCTAGGTTACTTTTTATCTAGCCTTTTTTGAAAGTAAAATGTTATTTCTTTGCATTTAGTGAAATATCATTGAATGCTTCAATGTTTACTTTCTTTTGGCTTAAAAATAACCACACACACCACATTCCACTTGAATGATAGTGAGTTGGATTTCATCACCAACCACTAGTAGAGGTCAGCAATGGTGGCTTTCATCTCCACCCGTTGTCTCAAATCCTACAAACCCTTGTTCTTTGCCAAGGCCTATTTCAAGATCCGTCATAACCCATGGGTTATAGCTCATATATCTCTTCAAAGAGGTATATCGTAGACTATGGGTGAAATGGGTGAGGAACTGGTAGGACCTGTGCTCCCTGACCAGGTATAGGTTTCATCTCCATACTGTGGTGGGTTTACGTGATCGTGACTTTCATTGTCGATTGTCGAACTGCAAGCATACAGATGAAATCCAATTAAATATATGATTATCATTCAATGAAATTCAAACATGTGACACAAGGTCATATTTACAAAAAACAGATCTGAAACACACAAAACATCGTAGGGATTCACATCTAAAAATTAAAAGAGATAATCACTTGTTTTATTGTTTCCTTTCTTGTTTGTTGTTTCATTAAGAATTTATAAAGGATATAATCATATAGGGTTTGGTAGAGAGTAAAAATAACGTGCACCCGCAGCAAATCCCAATCATGGGTGGAAGCTACAAAGTGTGGACTAGGATACACTAGTCATCTCTCCTTTAGCCCCAAGGATTTGGTCATACCTCCTTGGTGAGTCTCTACTCACCCAAGTTCTAGGGCAGCAGGACATGAGCAACACATACAAGGGAGCCCTATGCGGGACATCCTGTTGTATGGTGGACCATACATGGGAGAGTGTTCCCGATATGTAGACACATCGCATACCTTCTTTGATTAAAGTTAATAGTATACTAAGGCGCAAGTAGATAGAGAGGTGCCACGCATCCATGATAGGTGGTGATGATGCTTAAAATGGGCTCAACCCAAGCTGCCCTACCTCCCATTCCAAATTGCTTTATCAAGAGACAAGCACCTCTACTTCTCTGTCTAGGGTATCCTTGCTCCGTTATTTTGATTTTTGATGTGAATTTTTCTTCTCCAGTATCCAGTATTGGCAGCCCAACTTGTTGCCTCTCTACATGATGAATTAGGTCTAAAATGAGCCCGTGGTGAGCCAATGCCATTTGTGTTTCCATCTGGTATTCTCTTGATTCATATTTTAGGGCACTCATGAGATAAAATAGGATATTGATCCTATCACCATACAATAAATTATTCAGAAAGTAAAAATGGTTTGCATTAATGAATGAATACCTCTCAGTACAAATGAAGAATCAAGCCAATTACTCATATACCAATTTCCATGCATCTGGGAGGTACTTCTTTAGCAACCCCAAATATATCAAATGTATTTTTGGTTACCCAAAGGACCTATAGGTACATTACTTAATTTTATCACCCTTGTATATTCATTCCCTTATGCATGGTAGGCCAATGAATACTGTGATATGTTCTTCTATCACCAGTATAACCATACCCCTCATGTGCAAAGTAACTAAAAAGGTAAGAAAACATAACTGATGATTTCATTAATTTGTAAAGTTTATATAGGCATTAGCATGCCCAAAATACATAGCAAGTCCCCCAAATCATGCATAAGGAGGATGAATAGGGAGGAAAAAAATAACATAAGCATAGTGCTCCTAATAGCTAGATAGCAACTAACCTAATATGAGATATATCTAGCTAGTGACTAAAAATGGCCTACGTGAGTGTTTAGGCTCATGTATGAATTATTTGTAAATCATATAACCTAGGAATAAATATAACCTAGGAATGTGATGCCATCATACCTTCCCACTCAAGAAGCATTGGACTCCAATTATTTTACAATAGGAGTGGAAGTTGGAGTAACCAAATGCTGCAATAAGGCTCATAACTAGGCAGAATAATATAATGGAAATCATGGGATGTCGGTGTAGAGAAACAACATTGAGAGAACTCCCTTACCAAGTGAAAAACTAGGACAAGGAGTAATGACCTACTGTTGGATCTGTGAAGGCTACTAAACTTTTGGAACTTGTGAAGGTGGTGTTGAAAGAGTTTACTATAGTGTTCGATTTGGAACAATAGGAGCAGTATGAGCAATAGGAGGAGGTACTGATGATGGAGGAGGAATGACCTCCTTAGGAATAGAAGGACGAAGGTCCTTTGGCCATGAGACTAAATAAATCCTTGGTGAAGACACCAAGAATTGTGTATGTGGAAGATTACGAATAAGAAAGCTCTTACTCTGATGATGCAAAGAATATATTTTATGATAAGCATCATATGAAGCCCGCTTATCATATTGATAAGGCTAGCCAAGAATCATTCCACACAAGTCCATGGGAGTCATGTCATAGGTGACTCGATCCACATAGTGTGGACCAAGGGCAAATGATAAAGTACAATATTTTGTGATTGTAGAGGCAGTTCACTCATCCTTCCAACTAAGTTAATATGAGGAAGTATGGGGTTCGACTAGCAATTTGAGTTGATCGACCATGGATTGAGAAATAAGATTTATCATGGACCCATTGTCGAAGATGCAACTCACATAAAAGTTGTGGATAAGATGTGCTCTTATGAAGAACAAATTTGTCTCTATGTTTTTGTCGATGTAGGAGGGTCACTTGGTTTAGTTTCCCCTAAAGTTTTGGATACACCCTATCTTATCCTATAGAATCAATGGGCCCATCTTGTGGGGCCTCCTATTGAGGTTGTGCAAGTAAATTTTTCTTCTTTCTGAAGCACTCAGCCTTGATGTGTCCTCATTTCTTACAATGATTACAAAAAAAATTTCCATTATAATAAGAGGAAGAATAAGAAGTATAATAAGGAGTTTTTGAAGCCTTGGCGGACTATTGCTACTGTGGTGGTCCTGTTTTGGGTGTCTTTTAGGATGCACTTGACTTCATAGCAATTTTCTCTTCCTCAAGTTGTGCCTTATTATACACTTCATTCAAAGTGGCACAAGGTGTATATTTTAACTCTCTAAAGAGTTGATCTTGCAAACCACTCTTAAACTTGTTGATAAGTTTAGGAGTGTGATCTAGGATTCCATTGAGAATCCATAATTTTTTGAACTTTTGAATGTAATCTTGAACACTCATGTTGTGTCCTTACCTCAAATAAAGCCATTGGAAGTCAAGATCTTCAACAAAATTGGAAGGATAGAATGTATCCTTCAATACTTTGACCAAATCATCCCAAGTGTCTATGGGATCCTAAGTGCTTTGATGATCTTGTACCAAAACTTTAGTAATACTAGAGTTTTAGTTTTGCAAAAGCAACTTGGTCATATTTTTTAATTTTGTTGTAGGCAAACCAGGTATCCATGTCAAGAATCCAACTATTGAGAATATCTAGATCTCGAGAGCCATTATAAATATTAACCTCACATTTGATTTGAGGTCGAGGTTTAGGAGTTGGACTAGGTGGACTAGGCCCAGTTATGTTTTGAACCTTGTCAGCCAAGATGCTGATAACTTTAGCTATGGCAGATACTTGTTCCACCAAATCAGTAGCCATATGATTTTTGGTGTAATCCAGGAGAGCTACTCAACTATTCTAAAAAATATTTACAAAATTTATCTTGAATGGCAAGTACAATGGTGCTATGAGTTCCAAGCACTTTCAATGAGCCGTAAAAGGCTTACAATTTGTTGCCTCTTAGGAAATTTTCAAGAGTCCAAAATATTAGCCATCTAGGCTATTACAAGAAGCTACAATGAGCTTTTACAATAAGGCTTTTAGCCTTTGTCTAAGCAAAATAAATATTTGCTTGAAAAAATTCTAAAAAAATGTGAATGCAATTGTTTAATGTTTAATTAATTACTTTAATAAAGTAAAGTAATCAATAAAAATTAATTAAAATAAAATATTTTAATTAATAAAAAACCTTGGGTAAAAATATTTGGGACATGAAATAGCACACCTGGTGTTGGAATGCAATTAATACAATGATCAATGATGTGACGCTCACTTCTCATGGTTGAGCTCCAGATATGCCAAGTGCAACAGGGACTTGCCTACAACTGGTAGAGAGGAGCGACCACAGCATGGGGTCCACATGACTACCGCATGGTGGTCATAGATTAATTAGTGCCTCAATGCTTTTGAAGGTTTAAAAAGACTATCCCATTGGAAATGTGGGATAATGACCCGCTCTGAAAAACTTACCAATATTTTTCCCATCGATTATGTGTAATAGAGAACTTGCAATTGATATTACCTCGAGAACCCAGCAAAACATATTGTTGCCATGCAATCCTGTTTGTAGGAAAAATCCATTGAATACTACCAACAACTGTGTGCAATGCCACATCACCAAAAGAAAACTTGGTTGAAGAGTGTTTCACTAGTCTAGATCGTCATTGAATCCTCATAGAAATAGCAATATCAAGCATATCACTAGAGAGGTTAGTCAGTAAACTAGCATTTTAGATTGAAACTCACTATGTTGGTTTCCATATCTAGTTGGTGCAAGGTCTAAAACTGTGCTTATTGCACCATTCTATCATTGTAGTTTGATTTTGTGACACACGCAGATGAGGTCTTCTAGGGGACAAAAACAACATATTACTCTCGTGACACACATGAGGTTCACTATTTGCATGAACACTATGATAAGCAACATTGTTTAATCCTACATTTGGGATGTGATATCTTAGGAGTGTATAAAAAATAAATGCATTGAATGGTTTATGACCATCACTTAGTGGTCAGCCTCCTTTCGATCATCCTTTACTTGCCACATGCTCACTCACCATCTGTGTTAGTCCCTCATTCGTGCATCATATCAGTCTTACTGTTGTCATGTAGGTTACTTGCATTCAATCTAGTTCTTGATTTTTTGATAGTCTTGTATGCCTCAGATCATAGTCTATCAGCGTTAGTTTATCTGATGTGTTGTCTAGTCCAGCCAGATTTGTTGGTGTCTATCAGTGTTAGTTTGTTCGATGTGTTGTCCAATCCAACCAAATTTGTTGGCTAGTCCTATCATTTTGTTTAGTTTTTCCACCAACCATATTTATTAGCTAGTCATATCAATTTTTCCATCGAGGTGGAGGAGGGCCGCCAGCTGTTTTGTTGGTCAAAATTATTGTTAAACAAATTTTGAAAATGATTGGTAGAAAATTTTTTCCAAAACTTGTTGTGAACAACCATCAATAATTCATCAAAATTGTCATCCAAAATTTACCCAACAAAATTTGGTGTCAAAAGTTTCAAACGCATATGGATTCCAAGTCCAAAACCAAACGGTAACCAAAATTCAAAAGTGAATTGTCAAAATGCCAACGAGCATTCGTCAGGATCAATGCTCTGATACCAGTGAAAAGGTAAGAAAACCTAATTTATAATTTCATTAATTTTAAAAGTTTATATAGGCATTAACATGCCCAAAATACATAACAAGTCCCCCAAATCATGCATAAGGATGAGGAATAGGGAGGAAACAAATAACATAAGTGTAGTGATGCTAATAACTAGCTAACAACTAACCTAATATGAGCTATATCCATCTAGCGACTAAAAATAGCCTATGTGAGTGTTTAGGCTCACGTATGAATTATTTGTAAATCATATAACCTAGGAATAAATCTAACCTAGGAACGTCAGTAACATTCTCTAGGGATGTTGCAAATTCATGCACTATAGCTAGATCTTGACCTTGGTTGATCAAACTACAATAGTTCAATCAACCTGTAGCTTTGAACTATTCCTAGACTACCCTTGTGATGGTCATGAGATTTGTGAGTTTATTTTTCTTTTGTGTGATTCTTTGATGGTCCTCCCATAGCTACCATGCTCTTAATATATTTTTTTCTATTGTTTAAGTAATTATCATGCTTATGATGCCTAGTGGTGTAACATGATTGGTCAATGTGTTGATTACGATGTACTAGCAAACTTGTGACTTACGCTTTCCTTCATGTGGTGTGATCTTGTGAATGTAGTTGTATTGGATACTATAAATTTATGAGTTTAAGGTCTCATGCTAAAAATAAAAACACCATTACTCATCGTAGAAGAAGACACACTTTCTAGTTGGAACTTAAAAGTAGTAGGTATACCCTGATATTAACATCTCGAGAATAAGTGTACTTATGTCATTAGGAATAGGCATACTCCATTGGTAGAAGTTGGTAAGTAGGTGTATTTCAACATCATAAACCGAGAAGTAGGCTTACTCCATCAAAAATTAGGTATCTCCATGTTTACTCGGATATAAGTGCCACCTCCATGGTGGAAAGTAGGTGTCTCTAGTTTTTGGTACTAATATGAAAGTAGGCACCACTCTCATATTCAGAAGTAGGCACTGCTTATGCTATTTTTTTAAATAGGTACCATCCTCTCGGTATGAGGTAGGCACCTCTGCTCTTTACTCGCATATAGGCACCACCCTCCTAGTGGGAAGTAGGTGCCTCTGTGTTGATATGGATATAAGCACTATTCTTTTAGTGGGAAGTAGGAACCTATATACTATCTTGGATATAGGCACCACCCTCCTGGTGAGAAGTAGATGACATCTCCATATCAATATACTCCTAGAAAGCAGGAAGAATAAGGTGGCATAGGTCGTACCTAATAGGCACAGTGACCTACAACCTACAATGGGTTCCATGTAGCCCTACAAAATAAAAATGAAAATAAAAGAAAAACTATTCTAAAGCATTAGTAGAATATATATATATATATATATATATATATATATAACGGTGAACACATGAGCATTTGTCAAACTATTGAAATTATTTCCAAAAATGGGGTCTTCTCCATACCTACATTTGAGCTAATTTCATGAATTTGAGGTGCATGGTAAGGTTGTAAGCAATGTCCATTGATCGTAAGTATTATTTTGCTATAATTTATTATATGTGGATAGCTCCATTGTTAATTATTTCAACTACCTCATATAGGCCCAACCACCTCTACATGAGCTTCCCCTTTCTCTCTTGAAATTAGGAGTCCTACAATAACACCCATTCTCCTTTAAATTGTTTTGGCCAGATATGGTGATCATGCCACATTGCTCATTATTTCTACATTGTCTTTATATACTGCAATGTGTCTTGCCTATATTTTTTCAACTAAATCAATTGGTGAAAACATTCTTTTTATGTAGCATCTAGGTTCAAATTAAGTTCTATAGTAATTTGTAGAGTTTTTATTTCGAATTCAATGGGTATCATCACATTTTTCTCGTACACCAATTGGAATAGTGTAAATATTATGGTTGTCTTCCATGTAGTGAGATAGGCCCATATCACTTATGGAAGACATTTTTCCTAACATTTTTATGTTTTCATACTATCTTCATCAAAATGTTCTCCAACTGGTGATTAGTAACCTATACCTGGTTGTTAGCTTATGGATGATATGGGGTAGTTTTGTTATGCCAAATTTGAAATTGTTTCATTAGTTCTTGTATCATATTTGAAGTGAACTGAGTTTCCTGGTCAGTGGTAATATCCCTAGGAACATCGAAATTGGTGAAGATGAACTCATACAGAAATTGTGCCACATTCTTCTCCTTGGTGCTCCATAATTCCTACACTTCAACCCATTTAGTAACATAATTATTACACACTAAAATATACCTCTTACCATTATATTATGGATTAATAGGCCCAACAATATCCATCCCCCATTTATCAAATGATTCAAACATGCAAATGTGGTTGAAGAGGTATTTTGTCTCTTGTAGTTGGTCAACCCATTCTTTGACATTTATTGCAATGATTGGTGTGTTTAACTACATCTTTAAATAATTCCTACAAAATGCTAACCACATGGTTCATCATGATGGACTTTTAAAATATTTGGAATTTTATTTTCTACCACACATCTTCACATAATTTAATCAGGGCCAATTTTAAACAAACAACCATCAATTCATGAGAATGTTGCACTCTTTTTAATTAATTTTTAAGCTTCTCAGGGGGTGAGTGTAGGTGATACTTTATCAGTTTCCAGATAATTGGCCATACCAGTATACCATTGTGTCTAGTCATCTAATGTAAAGAGATGCTCATCCAAAAATTTATCCTCAATTGCAATGTTATCTTGAGAAACTAATTTGGATAGAAAATATGCAGCCACATTATCCCTTCTGGGTTTGTCTACAATAGAACATCAAATTCCTGTAGGATTAAAATCCATCTAATAACCTTGCCACTTACCATTGGCTTGTTCATAAAATTTCTAATGGCTACATGATCAGTATGCATAAAGATTTTATAGCCCATGATATAATTATAATTTATTTATATCATGTATAATTACAAGGGATTTTTTTTTAGTGATAGTGTAATTTAACTTAGTTCCCATAAGGTTTTTAGTGACATAATAAATGGCATATACTTCATTTTTTCCTTCTATCCCAATGCTGCCCCTCTAGAATTGTTAGATACATATGCATAGATGTGGAAGGGAAGATCCCAATTTGGACCTCTAAGCATTGGAGCAATTGTCATTTTTTTTTTAATACTTAAAACACTTGTTCACATCATTTGTCCATATAAACTCAACTTCTTTGTTTAATAATGTGTGTAGTGGTTTAGCAATTATACTATAATCTTTGATAAAATATTGGTAGTATCCAACATAGCCTAAGAAACTTTGGACATCTCTCTACTTTTGGGGGGTAAGCAATTTTTTGATAACTTCTATCTTTCTTTTATCTACCTTTATCCCCTTAGTAGAGATGTGATGTCCTAAAACTATCCCTTTTGTCATTAACATGAAGTATTTTTTGTTACTCAAGGATAGGTTAATCTCTTGGAAATTGTAGACACCAAAATCTAGCCACTTGTCCTCCATCCATTTTTTCCCATCATTTCCACCACCAAAACATAGCCACTTGTCCTCCATCCTAGCTTTCCCACCATTTTTACCTATTATTTATATATATTTATATTTATTTATAATATATATTTAAATAATAATATTTTAATATTATATTTGATATATATTTAATAAATATGTATTTATATAAATAAATTAATCCTAGCAATCCGATTTCATTTAATCTCATCTGTCCATCTGCATTAATCCATGCCACACACTAAACTTAATTTCCACCATTGGATGTGCTTTAATCTCAACCACACGATTAGTGTCGTTGAAACCCTAGCATGCCCTAGGTTGGACTATAAGTAGAAGCCATTTTGATGGCTCAACCCCCTGATTCTACTAAGTCCCTGAGTTCCAAGTTTTTTAATACACTAATTTGGCTAATTTTCTTGATTACCCTAAGCTTCCAAATACCCTGATTTCCCAATCCAACATTTGCGCCCTAGCCTCCACTTCGTCCACCATATCCATGATATTCTCACTCGCTTCCACCTTTGTCGCCTCCCTTCCCACCGTTATATCTGCTTCTGTAGGTCTAATCTAACCCTTTGAGCGCACGACTGCTCTCTGTGAGGGCTCTACTACTCTTTGCGAGTGCCCTACTACTCTTTATCATAGTCTTAAGCACCCTATCACTCTCTACGAGCACTCTGCCATTTTCTACAAGTGCCCTACTGCTCTCAACTGCATTCGCAGGCACCCTTTTGCTCTTTTTGAGAGCCCTATCTTGTTTCAAAGTCCCCTTCTTAAGATAAGTGATATCCTTGAGTTTTGTTAGGGCACGTCTCCATCGTCAAACTATAACAAGATCCATTCATCCATGGATAAACAATAAGAAGTAAGGTAAATCACATATTTCTATTATTTTATTTCATATCTTTAGATTTACATGCAATTTCATTTATCAATAGCTAGGGTTTTATTGATATATGAGGGTCTCACACAGTGGAGCCCTCACGGTTATTACTAACTCCCTATTATTATTTTTATGTGTGCAGGTTTGGATATCTAGCAACGTTGGATAGTTTTTTAAGCTGGAGTGGCTCAACATCGGATATCAAGAAGCCCACTCAACACTATTGGGATCAAGAATGCACCTGAAGACACCACAGCCTTGTTTTTAGGGTTTTGGAGAACCCTAACCCCTGTAAAATTGTATCAAAAGGATTAAAAAATATCCTAATTGTAACAATGAAGTTTCTAAGCTCCCCCCATTAATACAAGATCAATTTATTATTGTGCAATTTTGATTCTTTGTGTCTATTTTATTTAGCATTGTTTGGTGTTGCATTTTTGCATTCACAAATGGAAATCATGGTGGGACCCCCTAAGGGTTTCTATTTATGATTTATATTACTAATTTACTTGCTATTTTTTGTTATCTTGCAGGTTTTTCAAAAGCATTGATTTCATAGATTTTACTGAATCTAGGGTTTTTGAAAGTTTACAAAAGTTACAGGAAGTGCCTGAACATCGTGTTGCACTCGAGGATCATCCAAAAGCACCCTGAGACATTCTAGAAGCATCTAGCTATATTTTTATAGTTCCAAAAGCACCTTTGGGTGTTTTATAAGCACCCAACTACATTTTTTAGTGATTTGGAATAGATACGTAGGCTTTACAGTAAGTCTATTGTCTAAAACCTAAGTTTTCGTTCTTACGTATTTTGGGTTGTTTGTTGTATTTTTTAGATTTTAAACATAAAATGAACCATCATTGAGTAAAATATAAAATAATCCATTTTTGTTTAAATTTTTAGGTTTGCATTCATTCACATATTCTGATTAGGGTTTCTATTTTCTTGATACAAACTGTTGTATTTTGTTTGCATTTGAACTGAGAAATTGCATAGCATAGTATTGCATATTAGGGTTAGAAACATTTTCTTTCATTTATCTAAGTAGGAACACCATTAGAGTGCCAAAATTATCCTTGTCGTTGGGTTATTCTAGGTAAAGGGGTCGATGAACCCTCTGATTGTTATTTAGACAAGGGATCTTAAGCGATGTACTTCATACCCTTTGGAGAACTTGGCATTCTCTTATTGGATTCTAATTTAGATCTATGAAATTAATTTTTTCTAGCATTGTTTGTACACAATAGAAAACAAAAACTTTAAAAATAATTCACACACAACACAATTCATTCAAAATAGTAGTGGTTGGATTTCATCACCAACCATTACTTGAGATTTGGTGATGGTGGCATTCATCTCCATCCATCAATCTCTACCCTTAGTCACCATAGGATACCCCAATAAAACTTGTTGGATTTCATCACCAACAAGAATATCGTTGACCTATCTTAGCCATGTTTTTCATATTTGTTTCATTAAGTAAGATTAGAACATCAAAACACAAAAAACTAGCACATAAAATGAATACATATTAAAAGGAGATAATCAATGAACAAGGTAAGCCACATTGGTTGTTTGTTTCCTTAAGAATTTCAGCTTTTGTGTTACATTTGGTATTTTAATCTGTATCTTGATTTATTTTGCTTATGGTATTAACTAAAAATTAAAAGAAATCTATAAGTCAAGATAACTTAATGGAACCTTCATCCACCTTCCCTACCACTTCTGTGGTAAATTCCCTTAATGTGACACAGGTAGACTTATCTGTAGGTCCCCCATATTCTTTGCCATTCACAGCCTATCACATGACCATGCCCCAAGAGGAGTCAACCTCCCCTACCATAGATAACCACATCACCCATATAGACATAGATAAAGTAGAAGCTCTCATGAAGTCTTCTAATTATGTCTTAGATTCTATTCCCAATTCACCTAGATAGGAGTCTACTTTACAACAAGAGCCTATCTACTCCTAGCCACCATCTAGGTTTACCTAGGTGTATACCAACCCTCTTTTTGAGGCATCAGTTGCACCTTCATCTCATGTGTCCATTCCCCAACCTTCATGTGCTCCTAGCACCTCATACACTTCCACCTACACCAACCCCTTGTATGAAGCACATGTAAATGTTGCTTCATAAGTCTCAGCCTCCTAAGTTACCATACCTAGTGTAACTTACCCTCAAACCACATCGTCCATACCCTCCACCTCCATACCCTTAGCCTCTGATAGAGAAATTAGTGAACCATGGGAGCACTTGAACAAATTGCTTAGACAACATCAAAATTCTCAATAGTAAGTATAGGTTTATCCTAAGCCTTTACATACCTCTACTCAGATTATCCTTGTCAACCAGGGTCCATCATGGGCACCACAGTCTTCTGTGGTCTCTATCCCTATTCCCCCATCAAGTCATACTTGTACAACCTTGGGAAGTAGGTACCTAGTCTACTTGTAGCATTTTATCAAAAGAAATAACCATGAATGCGTAAATAACACGAAAGTAACAAATTTAAGAAATATCTTTTATTAATTCATTGAAATCTAGTTACATATTGGTCCCTCTTAGGGATACCCCATTTGATACAATGAAATACAAGCAAAAATAAATACCCCTTGCAAGGGGATGGTGCACTCCGCAGGCCTCCCAATATCATACACAAACTTGTATAAGTGCTTATTGATGCCTTCTTCTCCTTCTCTTATCTGAAGGGATCTAATGCTTTACACACTTTGGCTTGGTCTTGGAATCTATATCATGTGTACAAGAAACAATAGTAGGAGATCAGTAGCATGGGCAACCTCTCATGATGAGGCTTTATTAGTAGATATACGAAGCATGATATATAGTAAGATCAAAATGCACCAAAAATAAGCGATAAATGCATAGAAATATTAGAAATAACAGTGCAAATGCATTAAAGCAAATAGATCTATGCTAAAACTAATTGATAAAGAAAAAAATAATGACAAATCTAAGATAAAACTTAGGAAATAGTGCTTAAAACCTTGTTCATTACTGCTCAAGGCAGTCGTGACTGCAAGCCATTATCGAAGACAACGTTCGCTAACCTACGACTTTTACCTCAAGATCCAAGGGCTATGGCACTTGATCCCTCATCTAAATTAATATCCAAGGGTTGCCTCTGTGTCTAGACACTGGTTGGCGATGAAGAACAGTTGATCTGAATGTGGGTGCATTGTTGGGCAAAATATTGGTTAGTTTTCTACAGTTCAATTAATTGCCTCCATTTAATTGTCAACCTAGGGTAGCTCATAGACTTGTGAGTATCACAACACAATATATGCCTGTAGTGCGAGGAATGAGTCCCTATGTACCTATTGGTTTGGGGGGTGTTGGTGTTTCATTGAAGTTCTAAATTTGATTTCCAAACCAATAATCTAACCTATGAAAACATACCTAAACTACATTCAGAAATTAAAATCACACATTGCTGGAAATTACAGAAAGTAGGGAAAAATACATAATTTAAATAATCTAAAAATACAATAAATAAATTAACTAAGAAAGTAAGGTAAAAGGGGAGGAGTACTTTTTAGAGTGGGCCCAAGCTCCAGCAGTCTTTCGCCTGATCAATTCATTCACTAGATGCTAAGTTGAGATTTATAAAAACACTCAAATGAATATATTGCAGCTTCAGAAAATTATAGCAAATATAAAATCTAGGATATCTTTATCAGGGGTGGCCTGCAATTTATAATATATGCAGCCATGCCCTGTTACAATTGAGAGCAAACAAATTCTTGATTTTTTAGTTACAATAATATGCAAGAATAATGGAGATAAAGCAAATACATTTAATTCTGGACTGATTTAACGTATTGTGTTTTTTATCAGAATAGAATACATCTGATTTATTTGCATTGATATTTACGTATTTGCTGGAAAATAGAAAACACATGGTCTTTGATATTGTCTTTCATCTTCATCCTTACTGAAATATCATCCGCATCCATCACTGAAATATTTGTTCTGTTTTACCGTCCACAGGAGTCGCGTTGTCATTTTATGTCAATGAAATTCAAGCACTTTATCTTATATGGGAAGCAGGCACCTTATTTTTATATGGAAAGCAAGCACCTTATTTTGTATGGGAAGCAGGCGCCTTATTTTGTATGGGATTCATGCACCTTATTTTATATGGGAAGCAAGCACCTAACGGGAAGCAAGTGCCCGTCAGTTAAACACAAAACAAAAGTTGAGTACTTCAAAGGGAATCGGGTGCCTAACTTAACACTTTTCATCGGTGTACTACAAATGTTTTACCTTCATCAAATTGACAGTGCTAGGTCCGAGTGGGACCTTGACATAAACATGCTAAAATACCGTAAAAACCACTAAATCTGCACACAATTCACTTAAAAACAAATATTAGATAATATACATAATTTACTATTAAATATATATTAAAATTTCATAAAACATACATTCTATAATAATAATGCCACATAATATGTTAGAAATCCATGTATAAAAATGAGCATTTTTTGTGCTCATCATCCCCCCATGCTTAAAAGAGTGGTGTGTCCTCATGACACCTCCCATGCTTAAAGAGTGGCACACGCTTGTGACAGTTGGTGCTTATAATTTCTAGTTTTAGCAATGATTATCCAATAAGCTCTATTTTTCTTTTTCCTCTTTCTGGTTGTGCAACTCATTCTTTTTTCAGTAAATGACTTGTGGATTTCCCCCATGGTCAATCTCATTTTTTTTTCTTTTTTTTATGGGATTCAGGCACCTGTATATGGTCTGTATATGGGAAGCAGGCACCTGTATATGGAAATCAGGCCTGTATATGGGAATCAGTCTTGTATATGGGAAGTAGGTGCTTGTATATGGGAAATAGGCATGTATATGGGAATAAGGCATGTATATGGAAAACATGCTTGTATATGGGAAGCAGGCGCCTGTATATGGGAAACAGGCTTGTATATGGGAAATAGGCCTGTATATGGGAAGCTGGGAAGGTTCATGTTGCATGTGCTTGTTAAGCCTAGGTTTCCCAAGCTGCTTAACAGCTACACCAAGGTCATGTTCCTACAAAATAAAAACACAAATAAAATAAAATTTATGTTAAGTAAAACAGGTCCATGTTGTCTTTCCCTCTCTTTTTTTTCTTCTTCTTTTTATGACTAATACATGAACATTAGTCAAATGGTTGGTACGCATTTAAAAATATAGAGTCTCCCCCATGCTTGTTTTTTATTCAATCTCACAAATGTGAGGTGCATGACAAAGCTGTAAATGGAGCCCATTGTGTGTTGTTACAGACTCTCCATAAAAATCCCTCACTTTGTGAAATCTTCATAGCCAACTATTTTTTTTTTATGAGCAAAGATGTGTTGCTCAATAGAGTCCTATGAACCATTTGAGCTCATTTTTTGTCCTCCACATCTGATGCTACCATGGCCGAGTGTTGCACATCTACCTGTGGCACCAACCCGTATGCAACAGATGTGTTTTATTGAGCGCTTGGTAGCAGATCCCATAAAAACTTTAAAGTTAAGCATTATGGCCTAGAGTAGAACTAGAATGGGTGACCACTTGAGAAGTCTCGTGGAACTGCACTCTTTTTTTTTAATATATTCTATAATTTTCCAAAAAAATTTGGAATTTTCCAAAATTTTAATATTCTGGAATTTTCTAAAATTTTAATATTCTAGAATTTTCCAAAAAATTTCAGATTTTGAATTTTTTTTTTCTTTTCTTTTGGAAAAATAGAATGGAACGGCATATGCTGGTAGGTCAGATTGCCTTGGATGCCTACAATCTGCATTGAGCCTTTTGTTGTCTACAAAACATAATAAAATAAAAAATAAAAACCCTAAACTAATGGCGTTAAATAAAATTCTAATTTTTTTTTAAATTGAACGTTGTAATAGCGTTCATCATGTTGTGGATGATAACATTGAAGGTGGGGTCTCCCCCATGCTTGCAATCGAGCAAGCCTCTGGAATTTGGGGCTTGTGATAAGATCTTAGTCTATGTCAAAAATTTGATACAACTAAGTCTTTGTTTGTCCCATCCCCTTCTTTATCCAGTTTTATGATACATTGCAGCATGGGAAGAGAATCTTCCTGGATGACCTCAAAATTAAACTCGTCCAACTCATTGGTAGATTGTGCAAGCAGAGAAATGACTATTTTTTTTACAATTTTTTTATTAACTATCATTTTTCTTACTCTACAACTAATATCAGCATTAATATTTACCAAAGTGTTGGAAAATGTTAAGCCTAAAAATTTTATCATTAAAGTTGGGCTTTTGAGATAGGTTTTGTCTAATATTAGATTAACATGTTGACCTATCACCTTCATTTTTTTTTATTGTGGTTCCCATCTCGGTCTCTTGAGGTAAAAATCCCTAATGAATTTAGTTTAAATAGGCACATACCTGCTAGTTTGAGGAATGATATCAGTAAGATTTCTCAACTGTTTCATAATATCAAACTTAGGTGGTGTCATTTCTCTGGTTTTCTATAACCATTGGGGATACGGTGGAAGTCCTTCATTACTTGATTTTTCAATAGCACAATTTATTTCTACACTATTATGGCACATTGGGTTTATTCCTATAACTCCCTGATCAGCTAGTGAATTTAAACAGTTACTACTAGGATTCGACTCTGGTGGTGCCAGCAACTGTTTTGGCTTGGTAGAAATTGAAACTGGTAAGTTGGAATTTTTTTATGGTTGTGTTTGTAGATATTGATCCATGAAGTAAGTTTCTACTTCTAGATTTTTTTTATAACTTGTGGACACAACCTGGTCTGATGATTCAGGTGACAGTTTTCAAAGACTTCTACTATATTCTTCGGACATTTATTTTTTCATGGTTTTCTCTACACCTTGAACAAAAAAAGACAAACATTGCTTCAAATTTTTGCTTCTTCTTCTAGAATGTGTCTGACTGTGAAGCAAGAGATAAAATTTCATTTTTCACACCATTAAATAGTGTTTCTATTTTTGTTTTAATTGTGGAGGCTATTCCTCGTATTGGCAGTTTTTTCTTTTTACTAGAATACTTCTGAAATAATTGTTGAATTTTCCCCATCCTAGTCACTAAATTCTATAAAATGAATATTTGTGACAATATGACTCAAATGGATGGGATTTTCTCTTTAATAACTATTTCCAGAATATTCTAAGCTTAAGGTGTTTTCTATTTTTTTTAATAAATGATCTGTTGGATTTTTTAGGCTCTTGGTGGACTCATGCTTCACGGGTAAATGATCTACAGGTAAGGAAATCTGAATTTAATTTTCAAACTAATTGACCTATGGAACATACACTACAGTTGTGACACTCCCCGACAACGGTGCCAAAATGTTGGGCAAAACATTGGTTAGTTTTCTACGGTTCAAATAAATTTCCTCCATTTAATTGTCAACCTAGGGTAGCTCATAGACTTATATCACAGCACAGTATAATGCCTGTAGTGTGAGGAATGAGTCCCTATGTGCCTTTTGGTTTGGGGGGTGTTGGTGTTTTGTTGAAGTTTTGAATTTTATTTCCAAACCAATAATCTAACCTATGAAAACATACCTAAACTACATTCAGAAATTAAAATCACACATTGCTGGAAATTACAAAAAGCAGGGGAAAATACATAATTTAAATAATCTAAAAAAACAATAAATAAATTAACTAAGAAAGCAAGGTAAAAGGGGAGGAGTACTATTTAGAGTGGGCCTAAGCTCCAACAGTCTTCCACCCGATCAATTCATTCATTGGATGCTAAGTTGAGATTTATAAAAACACTCAAATGAATATATTGCAACTTCAAAAAATTACAGCAAATATAAAATATAGAATATCTTTATTAGGGGTGGCCTGCATATTTATAATATATGCAGCCATATCCTGTTATAATTGAGAGCAAATAAATTCTTGATTTTCTAGTTACAACAATACGCAAGAATAATGGAGATAAAGCAAATACATTTTTTTATGTAAATAAAAGTCTTCATTAATTACCGGGTTTTGCAGGTTAACCCAAAACCTATTACAATATCCAGCCTTCTGCTGAGATTGTAGATCTTAGTCATCCTTGAAACTTTCTTACCAGAAATTGTGTTGAATCCCCTACAACACCTTACTAACAAAGCACACCCATACCTAAACATAACTGTAAACATTACTTACATTGATAGGAATTGAAGTTTGGAACTTTGCACTTGTGAAACTTGTTGCTTGCCCATTTCCTATTCTCTGTCGAAATCTTCCAAGGCTTACACCCTGTTACCTTCATTTCCAATTTGGTATGATTTAGAGGGAAACCCCATAGTTATTACCAACTCCATGGGGAAAGAACACCCATTCATCTTTCTCCTTAACGGATAGGTTTCTTTTCATGACTAATAATGTTTTCCACTTCACGTGGCACACCTTGTGTCCATGTCACCAAACTACCAACATCAACACCTATGTTGGCTAATTTGTCAACTGACCTATTGGCCTCATGATACATGTGATGAGCCCTCCTATTCTGTCTTGTCGTAAAAAGGATCCTCACTTCATGGATGACTCCCTCGATTCTCCATGGAGGTTTTTTGCCATTGGTTAACAGGTTGATGATGTTCATAGAATCACCTTCAATCATCAAGTTACCTTGAGTTACTTGGGAAAAGCAAATACATTTAATTCTAGACTGATTTAACATATTCTATTTTTTATCAGAACATAATACATCTGATTTATTTGCATTGATAATTACGTATTTGCTGGAAAATAGAAAACATGTGGTCTTTGATATTGTCCTTCATCTTCATCCTTGCTGAAATATCATCCGCATCCATCGCTGAAATATATGTTCTATTTTGTCGTCCATAGGAGTCACACTGTCATTTTACGTCAACGAAAGTCGGGCACTTTATTTTATATGGGAAGCAGGCACCTTATTTTTATATGGGAAGCAGGCACCTTATTTTGTATGAGAAGCAGGTACCTTATTTTGTATGGTAATTAGGCACCTTATTTTGTATGGGAAGCAGGCATCTTATTTTATATGGGAAGTAGATGCCTAACGGGAAGCAAGCGCCCGTTAGTTAAACATAAAATAAAATTTGAACGTTTCAAAGGGAATCGGATGCCTGACTTAGCACTTCTCACTAGTGTACTACAGATTTTTGCCTTCATCAAATTGACAATGCCAGGTCCGAGTGGTACCTTGACGTAAACATGCTAAAATACCATAAAAACCACTAAATCTGCACACAATTCACTTTAAAAAATATTAGATAATATATACATAATTTACTATTAAATAAATATTAAACTTTCATAAAACATAAATTCTATAATAATAATACAGCATAATATTTTAGAAATCCATGTATAAAAATGAACATTTTTGGTGCTCATCATGCAAGTTGTTGCTCAACCGAACATCGCTTCACTACTCCTTAGAGGGGTGTGGAATCACTCTCCAATTTTCTAGGACTCATCTGCACAAAAATTTAGATTCTCTATATATCTTCTTTTTCTTGGGAGGCTGCATATGTAGACCTCTCAGATCTAGATCTAGATCTTGGCTTCCTGGGGAAGCCAAGATCCAGATCTGCATGCAAACTAACCATAAAAGAGAGAAGGTTCAGTCACAGATTGGCATTGAAGGGATAGTCAAGAGGATCTCTAGGAATTCCAATAGAAAACCATTCATAAACCATGCAACTGCCATCACTACCCATGATTTAGGCCCTCCTTTATGGCCAATCTATGTTTCAATGCTAGCCGATATCCAGAGCAGCGGTCGCTCTGAGCTTTAGTGGCCTATGTTGGCGATAGCTCTGGTCGATAGCGGTCAATATTGAATGGGCTATAACTGCCCCTTATGAGTGGTTAGGACCACTTCTAGCTCTTGGAAAGATCCAAGATTAGTCATATGGTCTGTATTTGTGCCCATATGAGTATTCTCCTAAACATAACACGTTTTAGGTGTCTATAGATGCCCCTTTTTGGGATGCATTATGGGGAAAACATAACGCTAAGAAAAAATAGACCACTGAGGACCAAATTATAGGGTGTGTGATGATCATGGATCTGATCAACATTAGATGCCCCAATCATGAGAAAGACGTACATCTTAGAATCGTTGCTTCCAACGGGATGGAAAGCTTAAATTTGCAAAAGCTCTCACGAGTTCCTCGAGGCGATCTGGTAGCCTTGGTGCTATGATTGGTCCGAATTAAGGAGAGGTCATCAAGCTTAACTGTCATGTTTGCTTTTTTCCCTAGCAAAGGGTAAGCTTATGATAGTTGTTGGTAATGATTTGCAAGACGAATGCAATTTGACATGATCGAGTGATCTTTTGTTGATTTTGATTATGATTGTTTAAATTTTGACTACCCCCTCAAGCAATGAGTCGATGAGGGAAGGACAATGAATAAAGCGATGAGTCACTTGACCAAGATGATAGATTTGGATCCTTTTAGAGGGTTTCTTTGTTGTTATATGATAGGTCCCATTGCAGGTGTGATTTCAACCATTAATAGTAATTGTATATCTCTATCCCACGAAGTGATCCAGACACAATAGCCTTCTTTGGGAATCAAGATGATAGTAATTCTATTCAAGCTTGTTTTGAATCACTATGTTCGATGTAAATTTCATAGAAGAATTGAGATAAATCCTCATTCCCGAGGGTTAGTTCGATCGTCATGGCCTTCTTCGAGATTGAAGTGAAGCATCTCAATTCAACCATGACTAATTTACCCTAAATGGCCTTATGGTAATCTACTCATCTTTTCGGATTGCATGGAGCACCAGTTGTTGCAACCACCAAGTGTATAGAGTAAAAAACTGAATACGAGGTGCATTTGAGATTTTTTTGTTATTTTATTTTTTGTTACTTTTGTATTTTATATTGTTTTTTATGTTTTATTTATGTGATTTTTTTTGTTATTTTGCAATTTTTGGTGATTATGGACCACTAGATGTGCTTATTTGTCCATTTTGAGACCCCTCATGGTGAGAATCTAGTACATTTATTGTTTTTTGCTAGCCATTGTCAGCAATAGCAGCATCTATTTACATTTTATCGACTGCTATCGATGTCAATAGCTAGAAAGTGCAAGCCACTAGCGTCAACAGTGGCCATGGAAAAACTAGAAAATATAAAAATAAGAATTAGGATTTGTTTTTCATTATTTTCCAGCTGTCATTTGCACTTTTAAGCTTTGAGGTGAGAAAGAGTGAAAGTGACCCGAGGTACTATCAAATTCCAGACATCATGGTGGAGTAGGGCGAGGCATTGATGAGCGGAGGTGCCAGAGCTTCACGGGTATCTCTCAAACCCTAGCTTTCTTTTTATTAGTCGGTAAAATGAACCACACTAAGAAATTGGAAAATGAACTAAACTAAACCTGTTGGCAATGAACCTAATTCGTATATAGGCTTAGTTTAGGTTTAATTTAAGTGGGTTTGTCTTAATTTTATGTTTTTGTAAAAAAAATTTGTGTTTTTGGGTGAGGGCGGACGTCGTTGGCATGCCACCTTGTGGCCACTGTCACTCAAAGCGGTCCCTAATTTGCGAATAGGGGTCGTTGTCATCGATAGCAGCTAGTTTGAATTCCAATGGTCAAAAATTTGACTATTGGCGGCTAGCCGCTACCGGTGTGAGCAATCGCAGGACTTTAGGAAAATTATTAAAAAAAAAAAAAATTATTTTTAGTGGTTTTAATTTTTTTTTTAATTTTTAAGTGCAAATTTTGATTTTTCTACATGGTTAGGTGCAGTTAGTCATTTTTTCATAGCCTTAGGCTATCTTAGGTTTATTTTGTACCATTTTATTGTTATTTTTAGCTTTTTAGTGCATATAATTTAGGCATTTATTTTACACTTTTAGCTCCTATCAGTGCAGGCTCGAGAGCCCAATTTGCTTGGAACATTTTTGCAGCTCATGATACAAGCGGATTGGGATTGGTTTGATGCTTGTAGCTTGATGTACGTTGTTAGGTTATCGACCATGATGTTAGACCAGGATTATCTAATGACATTGGGCCACATATGGGATAGTAGGACCAACACCTTCCATCTCCCTACTGGTGAGATGACTGTCACCCTTGAGGATGTTTATAGGATCTTCAAGATCCCATTTGATGGACGGGCCATCGTTTCCACTCCAACTACACAGAGGCCAATAATTTTTTATAGTCTTTGGTGCTTGGGCATGGGTAGCTTTGGGGGATATTTAGCATGGAGGAGTCTTTGTCGCTCGTTGGTATCATGAGCGAGTTTTCTCATAGCGCCAAGACATTTTGATGTATGTTATCTATAATGTGCTCCTCCCTGATACATCAAGAGTGAGGTTCCCCTAGAATCTTCTAATGATGGTGCATGATATTTTGGATAGCTATGAGCCAATCATTATGGCTTGGTGTAGTGCTTTACTGGTGCATCTCTATGATGAGTTGTATAGGATTCAATGGCGAGGTCGGGCTAGAGTTGGCTGGAACCTGCTATTACAAATATGGGGCTAGGATCATATTAGGATAGATTGCTCGGTCAGATTTCCCTAGGCCATCACTGATATAGTCATTGAGACATGGTGCTACATGTCCAGGTGGCCTCTAGTTGTAGAGGATCGATGGAGTCATCACCATGCAGGGTATCTAGCACATTATGCAAGTTCTTTGACTAGGCTACATGATCGAGATATCATTTAGAGACCTTATATAGATTGCCTAGAATGGCCCAAGGTAGAGAAGTTTCTAGCTCACATCCGACACGATCGATGGATCATCGGTCACAAGGTAGGCATCAGATGGTACTTCCATTTTTCCAGGGTGACCAGACAATATGGTATACAGCAAGACATCCCATTGGATTTGATTTTGTACTGGTAGATTCAGGTCGATAGGGACCTTCATGTACCTCAGGTTATAGCAATCTTAGATGAGGATGACCCTCTTGTAGTTGATACCGATGTAGTGGATGTTGAGAAAATCGAGGCATACACCTAGTGGTAGGTTATACAACTATGGTAGGGTGGTGATAGCTTGATCCAAGCTAGGGATGAGGTAGTTCCTGGGAAGGATCTTGATGGGCATGGAGTGCAAGCCTGCATAGAGGAATGGGGTCAAGCTACTAAGGAGCAAGCAACAGAGGAGCAGGTACCTAAGGAGGAGGAGGATATTGCTCCTAAGGAGCAAGAATATCCCCTCTGAGCTTAGTTACATAGTGTAGAGGGTGAGCTACAGATAGCTCATCAACATATCATGGAGCGGTATGCCACCATTGCTACTCTCTGGACTCGAATCAAGGATTTTGATGAGGAGAAGATCGTCCTCCAGGCACATATTGACTTAGTTTAGCTTAGGATAGAGTAGCTTACTACAAATAGGGATGATGTTCAAGGCTAGGTTGTAACCATTGCTTCAGCTTCTTAGGGGCCAACAGGTTTGGATCTGAGGGTGGAGATCAGGCACCTGCAAGAGCTTTTATCATATGACTTGGCTCAACATACATGAGATAGTGCTTACATCCTTATGTTGGAGCATGAGGTTAGGCTACAAGAAGTTATTCTACCATCTAGGTCTACAGTAAGGGGTTTGTAGAGGAGTCAGAGCTAGTCATGGTAGTCTTTAATGCAGCCCAGCCACAAGTTAGGGGCCAGGTCAGAGAGGACTACACGCACTAGTTCTAGGCCACCTCATAGAGAGGGTGATGAGGATGGAGGTGACACCAGTGGCATAGGCCACTCATGATTATGCCTTAGGTATATTGTATCATTTTTGGGTGTAAGGTTAGATGACCTACACAGTTGTAGCCTACGAGCAATTTTGTACCTCTATGTACTTATTTGACACACATATTTATATGATATTTTAGTTTTATCACGGCTTATTATGTGTATCATTTTATTGTTTTATGTTTATGTGATGCAATATGGATGCCATGGTTATGATTTTATGCTATATGATGTGATATATATAAACTTATGCTATATGATGTGATGTATTATTGACATGTACTAGCTATATGATGGATGTATGATTAGATGTTGTTACCTAGATATGTAGATGGACTACTTATGATGTATGCATATATGGGTGTAATAATTTGTGTTGAATGGATGTTTAGTATGATTTGATACATGCATTTGATTTATGTTATTATGATATGGTAAATGCTATGTGTGTAATGCATTATTTACAGGATGTTAATCTAATGCAAATGGACTTGTATGCTTCAATCATTTAAAATATATGGAATGAATGCAATTGTGTTTAACAATCTAATGGGTGACACCACATAATGTATAAAAATCATGTATGTAATAATAAATTAATCATTTACACATCCACATGTGAGCTGAGATGATGTGATATGTATGTACTTTCTTTATAAGCTTTTGTAAATTAAAATATATGCACAAAATAGTCAGTGGTCGTCTAAATATCATTGCTGATATTTATCCGGTATCTATCATATTTCATGAACACCCTTTAATGAACAAAACCTCATAAATAAAGTTGATGATTTGATTGATGGTATGATTTATTGCTATTTAGGAATATTTGAGGTTTTCCATGAGACTCAAACACCCTAGTTACTTTATCAAAAGTTGTATACTGACCATACCGGACTCCTGAAATATGAGGTTTTTGCTATGAAGACCTAGATATTCATCATCCTTGTGTGTGCAAATGAATATATTGGATGATACATAAGCATACCCCAATGCTAGGTGGGATTCATTCAGCCCATTGTTGTATTGGAGATCCTCAAATGTTCATCTTGATCCTAAGTTGGACTCAGTTGGATTGGACCATCTAGCGATATAGGACACCTAAAGCTAGCTCTTTTTTGTGAATTGCTTAGAACTACCCTAATTCTAGGTGGGATTCATTCAGCCCATTGTTGTATTAGGGATCACTCAATGGTTTATGGAGATTGACCATTCCAGGAATTCAAGCTCTTCACCCCCTTCTTTTCTTCACATTTATTTAGGATACTTGCTCGTGCTTAGTGATGAAAATAGTTGTTTATTTTTGAATTTTTGTTTTCTTTTCAGCAAGGGATTTATGTAGTGATGATAATCACTGTTTATTTTGCTTTGTTTTGAGATTTTTGCTTGTTTTGATGAAAGCATTGGATTTATTTGGGTAGGGGGGAACTTGTCCTTTTACCAATGATCAAAATCCTAGACCATGCACATCGCGAGATGAGCAAGTAAAAACCTTTCTCTCAAGATGCCTAGTACCACTTTGTGGTGTTCATCTTTCCCTTGTTCCAACCAAGATTTTAATGTTTTGATTAGTGATAGGATTTGATATATGCTAGGTACTATCAAAACTAGAACTCATCTTCTACTAGTGAAGATAGCTTTCTACAAATTTTGATAAAATCACTAGGTAAGGTTGAGTGACCGAAAAACCCTAGTACATTCCTTATAGCAACAAGAAGGGGTTGTGTTGAAAAATACAGTTACATACATGGGTGGTGGATGATTATAGATTTGGAGATGCATGATTGAGATACAAACGTGGTGTCATTTGTAAGATTGCAAACATGACTTATCCTAATGCAAGTGCAATGGATGGAGTTGCATGTATGCAATGCAAATACATGGATGCAAATGTGAATGTAAGATGCATAATGCAAATGTCCTTTTGTATTGTTGCAATGTTTTGTAATTTTTTTTGGGTTTTATTACTTTTGATTTTTGATATTTTCCATTGGAGCCTTTAGTATACCTTTGGAGCCTTTTGTGATTTTACCAAAGGGCTTTAGGATGCCTTTGGAGCCTTTTGTGATTTTATCGAAGGGCTTTAGGATGCCTTTGGAGCCTTTTGTGATTTTACCAAAGGGCTTTAGGATACCTTTAGGACTTTTTGTGATTTTATCAAAGGGCTTTGAGATGCCTTTGGAGCCTTTTGTGATTTGACCAAATGGCTTTAAGATACCTTTGGGGATTTTTGTGATTTGACCAAAGGGCTTTAAGATGCCTTTGGGGCCTTTTGTGATTTGACCAAAGAGCTTTAAGATGCCTTTGGAGATTTTTGTGATTTGACCAAAGGGCTTTAAGATGCCTTTGGAGCCTTTTGTGATTTGACTAAAGGGCTTTAATATGCCTTTGGGGCCTTTTGTGAGTTGACCAAAGGGCATCAGGATGCCTTTGGGGCATTTTGTGAGTGACCAAAGGGCTTTAATATGCCTTTGGAGATTTTTGTGATTTGACCAAAGGACTATAAGATGCCTTTGGAGCCTTTTGTGATTTGACCAAAGGGCTTTAAGATGCCTTTGGAGCCTTTTGTGATTTGACCAAAGAGATTTAAGATACCTTTGGGGCATTTTGTGTTTTGACCAAAGGGATTTAAGATGCCTTTGGGGCCTTTTGTGATTTGACCAAAGAGCTTTAAGATGCCTTTGGGGCTTTTTGTGATTTGACCAAAGGGCTTTAAGATTCCTTTGGAGCCTTTTGTGATTTGACCAAAGGGATTTAAGATGCCTATGGGGCCTTTTATGAGTTGACCAAAGGGCGTTAGGATACCTTTGGGGCCTTTTGTGATTTGACCAAAGGGCATTAGGATACCTTTGAAGCCTTTCATGAGTTGACCAGATGGCTTTAAGATGCCTTTGGAGCCTTTTGTGAGTTGACCAAAGGGCTTTATGATGCCTTTGGGGCTCTTTGTGATTTGACAAAAGGGATATAATATGCCTTTGGAGCCTTTTGTGATTTGACCAAAGGGCTTTAAGATGCCTTTGGAGCTTTTTGTGGTTTAACTAAAGGGCTATAAGATGCCTTTGTAGACTTTTATGATTTGATCAAAGGGCTTTAATATACCTTTGGGGCCTTTTTGTGAGTTTACCAAAGGGCTTTAAGATACCTTTGGAGCCTTTTATTATTTGACCAAAGGACTTTAAGATGCCTTTGGGGCCTTTTGTGATTTGACCAAAGGGCTTTAAGATGCCTTTGGGGTCTTTTGTGAATATACCAAAGGGATTTATGATACCTTTGGGGCCTTTTGTGAGTTGACCAAAGGGCTTTAGGATGCCTTTTGGGCCTTTTGCAAGTTGACCAAAGGGGTTTAAGATGCCTTTGGGGATTTTTTTAATTTGACCAAAGGGCTTTAATATGCCTTTGGAGCTTTTTGTGGTTTGACCAAAGGGCTATAAGTTGCCTTTGGAGTCTTTTGTGATTTGACCAAAGGTTTTTAAGATGCCTTTGGGGCATTTTTGTGAGTTGACCAAAGGGCTTTAAGATGCCTTTGGAGCCTTTTGTGATTTGACCAAAGGACTTTAAGATGCCTTTGAGGCATTTTGTGAGTTGACCAAAGGGCTTTAATATGCCTTTGGAGCCTTTTGATTTTGATATTTTTTTATTTGTTTGGATTTTTTATGTTTTCTATTGTTTTTGTAAATTTGAATTTTTTGAATGTTTTTGGGTTTTGTTATTTTTATGTATAAAATGCCTTAAAATGAATAATGTTAAGGGGCTCAGGATCCTCAACACCTTCTAATGATGTTAGGTGATATGTCCCAGGTCTAATCTTCTCTAATATGATATAATGACCTATCCAGTTTGTCACGAATTTATCGCGCAAATGCAATGGCATATTTGAGTTCTATTTGTTCTCTTTAAGCACAAGATCCCCAACCTTAAAGTCTCTCAGGTGGACTTTATTGTTATAAGCTCGTGTTAAATGACCTTGGTAAACACGTAGATGCTCAAGAGCATTGATTCAAAATTCATCAAGAAAGGTCAATTGGTCAAGGTGAGCTTGATGCGTAGTGTCATCATCGATGAACTCTTTCAATGCGATGTGCAATGTTGGGATTTCCAACTCTAAGGGCATGATGGCCTCGGTATCATATACAATCAAAAATGGTTTTGCCCCAGTGTTTATCCGTATACTAGTCCTATAAGCCCATAATGTAAGAGGCAACTACAAATGCCAATCCCTATGGTTTTCTTTCACCATCTTCTTTAAGATAGCTACAATTATTTTGTTTGAGGCTTCTACTTGCCCATTTGCTTGTGGATTATATGGTGTTGCAAAACTATGTTGAATGTTATATTTGGTCATTAAACCCTGAACATATTTGTTTTTGAATGAAGGACCATTATCTAAAATTATTTTGGATGGGGCTCCAAAGCGACAGATAATATTGTGAAGTATAAACTCCACAATTCGTGGTCCAATCATCAATGTTAAGGGGGCCGCTTCCACCTACTTGGTAAAGTACTTAGTGGTCATTAAGATAAATGTGTGTTGGCTCAATGATGGGGGAGAGATATTTCCAATTAGATCGAGACCCCATTGAGAAAATGGCCAAGCCGCCTGAATGGGCTGTAAGGCTTGTGATGGTAGGTGCATCATATTTGCATGATGCTAACATTTAGCACACATCCTGACATACTCATATCAATCCTTTTCCATGGTGGGCCGATAATAGCCCATTTGAAGGATGCACTTGATGATGGCCATGCCACTAAAATGGCCACCGTATGTACCATCGTGTGCTTGAAAAATTGCCCAAGCTAATTACTAAGGCTCAAGACAATGGAGGGCTCGATCATAGCTTCGATGATACAACATATATCCTAAGATATATCTTATCATGTTTTGCTTGAATACTCATTTTCTAGCTTGCAACAATCCTTGTGGTATGATTCCAAGTTTAAGGAAGTCTTGTAATTGGGTTAACCAATCCTGATAGGCCACAACCTCAATAGATAAGATGACTTGTTCCTCCTACGGTTCGATGTGCATAAATACATATTGAGAAACCACCTTGTGGTGAATGATGATACCATTCACCATAGGACCCTGAGAGATGAAAGACCCCCAAGGCACCTTCTCTAGAAATTATTTTGCCTTATAGAACCATTTATGGTTTGGTTCTATATGAATCATGTTGACTAATTCTTTATTGTCAAAAGCCTCATGCTGCATCGCTAATTATGAGAGCATCTTTACATGAATGGTAGTGAAATCAACAGATGGATTCTGGGGGATTAAGGATCCCAAAGATGCCATAGTATCTACAAATATATTATATGTGCAAGGGATTGCCTCAATGTCATACCATTCTAGTTGGGCTAGGTATGTGTCAACAAGCTCTTTGTAAGCTTTCAGGATTGGGTACCTACATTGGAATAATCCCTTAACTTAGTTAACTATGAGAAGGGAGTCACCAAAGATATATAGCCTTTTGATCTTCATAGTGATAGTTGTTTGGATACCTAATATTAGGGCCTCGTATTCAACGTTGTTATTTTTGCAAGGGAATTCTAGCTTAAATCCACCACCCCCTTGCTCACACTTCGAACCATCAAAGAACAAAATCATATTAGCTCTATTCTAATATTATTTGAGTTTGGGTGCCTCTAATAATGCAAAGACTACCTCATCAAGAAGTTCTATGACAATAGGTATACTATCCTGAAGAGGTGTCTCTACCAGTTGATTAGCTATGACTTATTCCTTGATGGAATTTTTGCTTATGAACTCTAAATCAAATTCTATCAATAGCATGATCCACTTTACAGTATGTGTATTATGATATGTCTTGCTCATCATTTATTGCAAAGTATTTTGTTTTGATATCACATGTGTTGTGTGGCTCAACATGTAGTGGCACAACTTATTAGTCACAAAGACCACTGCTAAGAATAACTTTTCTACGTATGTGTATCCTAGCTCATATTTCACCAAGGTGCAACTGATGTAATATATTGTTTGTTCTTTGTCTTGCTCATTCTTTTGGTCCAACATGGTGCCCAAAGAAAAATTGGTGGCCAATATATAAAGCAAGAATGGCACATCTGGCCTTGGTGGAGCTAGTACTGGCGGTGTTTCTAGGTATTTCTTGATCTCAGCAAAAGCTTGCTGACACTCGTCATCCCAATGGAATGGGACCCTCTTATGTAGTAATTGATTCATGGGTTGATATTTATCTGATATTCATGTGATGAAACACTTTATGGATGTTACTTTACCCTGTATACTTCTTATCTCTTTAATGTTAGTGGGCAGGACCATTTCCAGGATAGCCTTTACCTTTGTTGGGTCCACTTCGATGCCTCATTTAGAAATGATGAATCCTAAGAGCTTTTCAAAAGTTACACCAAAGACACATTTCTTGGGATTCAATCTAATGTTGTGCTCAATCAGATGATCGAAGACCTTTCTCAGAACCTTAGCATGCTCTTCACGCAGCAATGACTTGGCTAGTAAGTCATCAATGTAGTCTTCTAGGATCTTGTGCATGTAGTCATAAAAAATGTATGTCATAGCCCGCTAATATATAACACTAGCATTTTTAAGACCAAATGGCATCACTTTATAACAAAATTTCCCCCATGGAGTGGTGAACGTAATTTTGTGTTGGTATTTGAGTTTAATTCGAATCTAATTATAACCATAAAAATCATCCATGAGGAAGAGCATCTCATGACCTGCAGTTGTGTCTATAAGAGCGTCTATGTTGGGCAACAAAAATAAATCCTTTGGAGTTGCCTTATTGAGGTATCCAAAATTTGTGCAAATATGAATTCTTCCATTAGGTTTACCTACAGGTACCATGTTTGATAACCACTTTGGATAATCGATGGGTATAATGAAGACTACATCCAATAGCTTTTGTAGCTCATTCTTTACCATCAAGGTCACGATTGGATGCATATTTCTAAGCTTTTGCTTGATCGATTTCTTTGCGAGGTCTAGCAAAAGGTTGTGGACAACCAATTTTAGATCTAGTCCTAGCATATCCTTGTAGGTCCAAGCAGAGAGATTGAGTCTCTCTTTCAATAGAGGTATGACGATGGCTTGCTCTTTTAGAGATAAGCTCTCTCTGAACTTGACATTATTTGTATTAGAAGGGTCATTGTTGATGTCCACATCGAAAGTCTCCTTTATTACCATATGTGACCCCTCCTCTAATTGGTGAGGAGTGGGAATTAAGTGGATGTCATCTACTAGGTTTAAAATTTTAACTAAATTAGGATCAAAACCAACATGATAGACATCATGTGCATGGCCTGGTTCAAAATGGAATGGTTGTAGCATTTATTCACTAAGGAAGAAATCCTCAGGCTCTAGGGGTGAATTAGTGTGATCCCAATAAATAGCATGTAAGTTAAAAACATAATGGTTTTGAAGTATCAGCTGGGTTATGAAGTGGAGTGGTCAAATCAATGGAGATCATGTTGATGGATGGGATGAAATCTCTAGGACCATGTGGGTGAAACTCCTCATTGATGATTTGCCTTCCATACCCAGGATGAGGCTCTGGGGGTATGGGGATTACAGGATATGGCCTATGAATATACAAGATGATGGGATCATTTGGCTAAAGTAGTTCTCTGAATTTAGGCAGATCAAGGAAAACCATGTGATGGATCGTATTTGAACTAGGCGATCTTCCCTTGAAGTGAGGGCTAGGATATATTGTGTGAAGTATCTCATCTATTTTAACAAGTCGATTGACTTAACGTAAGTGATGAGACCCAAGATAAGCCATATCGATCTTGTCCTCATAGTCACTATCATCTATGAATAACCCCTCATTCCTACCCACTAGAATTGGGCGATGACCTGGATGTTGGGTCCCTAGGTAGGCCAGTTCAGTCTCATCCTCATAATCATTGTTGCCTATGAATAATCCATTGTCCATTTCTACTATCCCTATGATGTGGCGTGCATGTCTAGGCCCAAGGTAGACCATCTTAGTTGAGTCCTCTAACTCATAACCACTTTCATCCAAGATGTATCTACCTTTTGTGTTACCTGACCAAGCGAGGTGTTGTAAATACCAAGGCCCATGTTAGGTCAATTCGGTTACATCCTCAGACTCACTTGTGATATACTCATTCTCTTTTCACTCATAGACATAACCTAGTTCATCCTCCCAAAGGGTGATTCCTAATGGGCTTGCATCGAGAGAGAAATTTGGATGATATTCATTGGGTGGTTCAACATTGACCATTGTCACCCGCCTATCAGTCAAGTAGTCTCTATTTGGGGGTTGATAGGGATTCCATTCGATGTCTTCCTTGAAACCCAAGATTAGCCTATCTAGAGATGTTGCTAATGAATCATCATGGATTTGGGTATGATAGCCTAGACCAAACCTATCATTCGATAATTGGTATTACGATTGGTATGGAAATCGGTGCCCTTGCTCATATAGACCTAGACCATAGCCATGCCAACGGCATCGTTTAAAGTACCTTAGAGCAAACTCAAGGTTTGATAAGTAATGAACATTCATGGTGAATGGCTCATCCTCATCCTCCTTTATATCTAAAGTATATTGGGTGCAATCTAAACCAGCATAGATGAAGTTGGTTTGGTTAGGGGGATCCCTAATGGAACCATCATCCCTATTGGTAATTTTAGGACTCTAGGTCATCCCATGTCTTGCGTAGACTCGATAATGGGTGTGAAAGTCACATTCTGCATAAGATATTCCCTTAACCCTATGTTGGCTAGGTGAACTATCACCTGAGGTGCATATGACACCATTAATGAAGCAAACAAGGCAGGTTGAGGTACCTCCTCGGCTATGTCTTGGGTATCTTCCTCTTCCATAGGATTTGGAATTTCCACAACTACTATAGTTGGAAGTTCTTTAGGTCCTTCCTCCACTAGGGGTGCTTTCAGCTTCTGAGAGTCTTTTTTTTAATGTTGTGGGTTTCTCAGAAGTGCCAGTGCTTTAGATGCAGGAGGTGGTGCCAATGTGGATGGGTCACCTCACACTGATTTTTTCTTGATTTATAGCTGTGTGGTAGGGATGAGGCCTGATGTATAGATGTGTTGATATAAGGACAAAGTCCCTCAACAATTCAACCTGATGCATGTATGTAAATGGATCTTCATTGGATGGAACCACATGTACTTGTCCCTCATGCACATACTTGATGCATTGGTGCAAAATTGAGGGAACGCACTGCAGGTCTTTATTGGACATTTTGAGTAGATTTGTTGTCATTGATGTCAAAATCATTTTATACTATGTTCGTCATCTTTGATGACATTAAGTGTTTCCTCAAAAAGCAAGAAGGTCTTGTAAAGCAATAGGTTATAATATTTATTTTTAAATATTATACACCCAAGTGGGCTTAAAGGATGAAGACCCAAGGAAGGAGAAACAAATGATAAGAAATAATAAATTATTATTTCTCCAAAAAAAAGACCCGTGCAAATATTACTAAAGTCCTAATGTTTAAATTATTAAATATTAAATATTTCACCTAAGGTAAAATTTAATATTTAATTAATTTAGTTTGAAATTTGAAATCAATTCAAATTCGAAGAGGAAAGCATCGACGTGGTTGAAGAAACCCTCCAATGCATATAAATATGAAAATGGTTTTATTTCCAAAGTCTCTCAATGCAATTTTAATAAGTCTCCAATACTATATGCATTATGTTATGTTTCATTCACCGCATCCGAAGGAAAGACTATGTTTTCTTGCATGAGAGGCTTGAGAGCTTAATTGGACAATGCAAATGTAGCTATCCCACCAGTGGTGTAATGCAGGAAGTAAGCTAATATTTGTTGAAGCTTTGGCTTATGGTGTATTTGCAGTTCAACTCCTGTGGTCAGCATCATTAAGGGGAAGCACCAAAAAAAAAATTGGTGCCTAAGGTTTTTGATTGTCGTGTTTTGCGTCGAATCATTGAAAGTTGAGCACCATGAGGATGCAGTCCTTGGAGGGCCAAAGCCATGATCAAAAATGTCAAAGCATTGGAAGGAGAGCGTAGGGTGTCTCACATGGTAACGCAGCCTTTAGAGGGCCCAAGCCATGGTGATAGTTGCCAAAACCAGTAAAGGGTTAAAAAAAGTATGCAAAAATTAAAGTTTAATTTTTATGGATAGGGAGTTATAAGGTGAAAATATTAATTGTTTTCATTGTGATTTTTGTATTAGTTTTATTTTTAAGTTTGGAGATTATAAGGTCTACAAGGAAATTGTTATATATTATTTTAATGAAAGTTTTGATTTAAAATATTGAGTTTGGAGATTATAAGGCGTACAAGGAAATTGCCATATATATTATTTTGATGAAAGTTTTGATTTAAAAAATTGAGTTTGGAGATTATAATGTGTACAAAAGGACTTGATGTTTTGTGTGAAAATTATTTTGTGAAGATCTTATAAAAGGTTGTGGTAACCTAACCCTTGAGATTGGCAAAGAGTTTGATCTTGTTAAAACAGGTTTTGAAGTCTTCTCTTCATCAAGTAAAAGGTATGGGCACATTATTCCTTGGTTGAAGTAATTGAATGGTTGAGGTTTTCTAAAAATAAGTTTGGAGTGAAAAGGACTAGGTCAAGTTATCCTTTGTGATTTGATGAATTTTTTGAAATGGAAGTGAATGTTAAGTTGGAGTGAATAATATTGTTTGATAAGCATTGTTGGAAACAATTGAGTGAGTGCTCATATGTTTGGACTAGGTTTTGTGATCAAGGATTATTTCATTGAGTGATTGGTTAAGTAGAATTGGTTGAGCCTAGTCAAGTGGATGTGTTGAAGTGATAGTTCAATTTTTGTGAAACAAATTGTTCTATATTCTAAATTGATTTGAGAAAAAGGTTGAGTGTTTGTGAGTGTGAAACATATTGCGTCTCTAACAATTCTCTATATGTTTTGTGGTAAAAAGAGAGATTGAAAGTGATTGAGAATTATGGTGAATGTGAAGCATATTGAGTCTCTAACAATTATCTATATGTTTCTGTGAGATTGGACAAATTCTAGTGAGGACTTGTTGAGCAAAATTGAGATAAGTCTTAGAGAAGACTTGTGGACAGATTTGTGTGAGCTTTTGTGGAAGCTTACAATACATATTTGAGGATAGAGATTGAGAGTAGACTGGACAAGTTCTAGAGAGGACTTGTGGATATATTGGTATGAGCTTTTGTGGAAGCTTACAAGGTAGATTTGAGATAAGCCTTTGAGAAGACTTGTGAGTAGAGTTGATTGATTGATTTGTTCAAACCTTGAGTTAAGGTTTGGGGCAGATCCAACAGAGTTGATTTATGATTGAGTCAAGATTTTTGTTAAGGCTTGAGGACAAAGATTGAGGATAGATTTGTGCTAGACCTAAGGGTTGTGTTTAGTGTATATTTAAGGATAGAGATTGAGCAGATTTGTTCTAGATCGAAGGACTGTGTTTAGTGTAGATTTGAGGACATATATTGAGAAGATTTGTGCTATATCGAAGGACTATGTTTAGTACAGATTTGAGGATAGATTTTGGTGTATATTTGAGGATAGGTTTGTTCTAGACCAGAGATAGAGATTAAACAAATTTGTACTAAATCAAAGGGCTTTGTTTAGTACAGATTTGAGACAGATCTAAGAACAAGCTTTGGAGGTGATAGAGTATAGAGTACGATAGTCTCCAGTGGATAGAGATCCATTACCCAAGGTAGTGAGGATAGGTCTTTTGAGTGGGGATATGAGTCTTCAGTGGATAGAGATCCATTAGCCAGTGCATTGGAGGCAGCAGTTATTCTAGAATATCACCAGCCAGAGCAAAGGAGAAAGGAGTTCTCCTATGGATAGAGATCCATGAACTTGACTAGGGGATTGGTGTCTCCTTTGGATAGAGGTCCATAAAAATTGTAATAGGGAAATGATTCCCAAGAGATTAATTGAGAAAATATTAGTGAAATATTTTCTCTATGGAGTAGCCCACATTGGGTGAACCACATAAAATTAGTGTCTCTATTGTGTGTGGTGATTTGTGCATTGCTTTGATTATTACTTTTGATATTTTTATTGATACATTGCATAATATTGATTAGGAAAGAAAAGTAAAAAGTGGTATTATACTCTTCACCCCCATCTCAGTATAAGATTGTGTTCTTCTATCCCTTATCCAGGTATGCCCTAGGAGGATGTTGTACTGCATTACCCCCTCCAATACATGACACATCACTAGGATGGTCTTATGTCCTACCTTTATAGGTAGGAAAACTATTCCTACTGTGGAGCATAGTGTATCATTGAAATCCTTCAATGTATAGGAGTTTGGGACAATGTTTGACCTAGGGATTTTTAGGTGCCTTATATCTTTTGTTGTGATTATATTAATCGATGAGTTTGTATCAATTAAAACATGCTTGAAGGGTATGTCATTGATGGATGCGATAATATGCAGAGGTGAGTTTGCTATGGTAGTAGGCAATACCTTGATTTCATGATCATAGAAATAGATCACAAGCTCTTGACACTGTTGCACATGCCCCACAAATTTTGTGAACACATTAGGTTTTGGGGTTGTAGCTCAATCGATATCAATATTTTAATAAAAGTCTCCTTGTATCTTGGGGACTATTGAATGAGCTCATAAATTGATAACTTGGTCAGTATCATTTTGTTAGTCTTACAATGGCACTGAGAGGGGGGCGTGAATCAGTGCAGCTAATTAAAAAATTAAATCTTCATCTCTTAATGTATAACTAATGAATGCTTAAAACTAGATGCAGTAAGAGTAACAAGATAGCAACACATAACACAAGATTTAATGAGGTTCACCAGTTTTGGCTACTCTTCAAAAATAGACTGCTTGGACTCCCATCCAAATCCAGCCTTTGCAAAGCACCAACTTCACAATCAGTTTACCAAGGACCCACTAGAAGGAGCACCAACCCCTGATTTATCTGCACCAATAGAAAGGAGCACCAACCCCTGATTCCAAGCACCAACTTGGACTTCTATTTTAAATCTTGATTGACATAAAAATACCTTCTATGTTACAATACCCTCACTGGTCTATCTTAACTCAAATCAATCTCATGGAAGCATAAGGAGAACTGTTAGAAACTCAATATGTTCTGTTCTCAACTCTTACGGTTCTACTTACCACACACTTACAGCCCTATCTTACAGCTCACTCTTACAGCTCTCTTGCTGCTCTACTTACTACACACTTATAGCATCCTCACAGCTCACTTACAGCCAATAGCACTCCTGCTCTATACTTATTGCACTCTTATAGCATCCTCACAGCTCACTTACAGCCAGCAGCACTCCTGCTCTATACTTATTGCACTCTTACAGCACTCTCATCTCACTTATAGCCAGCAGCACTCTTGCTCTATATGACGACACTTTTCCACTATATGCAACACGCTGCTCTCTCTTCTCGCACGAAGCTCAACCTTGCTACTTCACGCAAATCTCCTTTTATAACTATGTTCTATTTCTATTATTAACTTCCATATTCATGCATGGAGCCTATTAATAGTAATGGCTCCTTTATTCTCACATGCAATCTTATTAATAGAACGGTTCTTTGTTTGGTCTTCGAGACGTTTCTCTGTCCAACTCGTGGTCTTCGTCTGATGACTTTCAGTAACTGCTGTTGCATGATATTTCTTTGTAAAGGCTCCTGTAACTGCAGTAATGACTTCTATTTACTGTCACTATAACCGCCCCTGTAACTGTCGTAATTATTTCGATTCATTATTCTTATTTAACTGCATGATTTCTATCTATAACTGCACCTGTAACTGATGAACTGACTTCAGTTAACTCTTCTAATTTTGGCTACATGTATTTCCTCTGCAAATGCATCTGTAACTGTCATTTTCCTTCAGTTAACTTTACTTCAGCTGGGTTCTGCTTTTTATCACGCAGAAACAACATGTCGCGATATCGTGACATTTCTGCCCCTTTAACTCTTCCTTGGCGTTTGACCGTGAAAACAAGACATGTCACGATATCATGACATTTTTTGCCTCCTAGTCCTCTTTTCAGCATGCACCCACAAAAACATGACATGTCACAAAATCGTGACACTTTTTGCTTCCTTGCACTCTTCTCTGCATGCACAAACAAAAACATGACATGTCACGAAATCGTGACACTTTATGCTGCCATACACTCTTCTTTGCATGCACCAACGAAAACGAAACATGTCATGAAATCATGACACTTTACGCTGATGTACACTCTTCTTTGCATGCACCAGCAAAAATGGAACATGTCACGAAATTGTGACACTTTACGCTGTCGTACACTCTTCTTTGCATGCACCAACGAAAATGGAACATGTCACGAAATTGTGACACTTTCATTGCCTTGAGCTTTTCTCTGCCTTACGCCCGCGAAAACATAACATGTCATGAAATTGTGACGCTTTCGCCTTTGAGCTCTTCCTCCTTGAATTTGTCATGAAATCACGATGCTTCTGCTTCCATGCTCTTTCATTTTGCTTCTATTGTGAAATCATGACACTTCATCCTCGAATTCTTCCTCTCTACTGTTGTCACGATATCATGACATTTCTATCTTCGTACATTCTCCCTCCTCAGTCACAAAAATGTGACATGTCACGATATCGTGACATCTTTTCTCCTTAGCTCTTCTCTTCTCTTCAGGTCATGAAAATGTGACATGTCGTGATATCATGACACTTGTTCTCTTGAGCTCTTCCTCTTGCAATATGTCACGAAATCATGACACTTTTTATTACAGGCTCTTTCTCTCAAACATGTCACGAAATCGTGACACATTTTCGTTTGTACTGCCTCTCTTGTAGATTATCGCAAAATCGTGACACTTTTCTTTGCGAGCTCCTTCTCCCCGAACATGTCGTGAAATCGTGATAGTTTTCCTTGCATGCGCTTCTTCTTCAAACATGTCGTGAAATCATGACAATTTTCTTACTTGCCTTCTTTGCTTCCAACATGTCGTGAAATCGTGATAGTTTATCTTGCACTTTCTCTCTTTTCCAACATGTCGCAAAATCATGACAGTTTTTCTACTGGCCTTCATTGCTTCCAACATGTCACAAAATCGTGATAGTTTTCCTTGCGCTTTCTCTCTCTTCGAACATGTCACAAAATCGCGACAATTTTTCCACTTGCTTTCTTCTCTGCCAACATGTCGTGAAATCGCGACAGTTTTTCCACTTGGCTTCTTTGCCTCCAACATGTCGTGAAATCATGACAGTTTTTCTACTTGCCTTCTTTGCTTTCAACATGTCATGAAATTGCGACAGTTTTTCTTGTGCTTTCTCTCTCTTCCAACATGTCGCAATATCGCAACAGTTTCTCATGCATGCTCAACATGTCACGATATCGTGACAGTTTTCTTACTTGTCTTTTTCTTTGAGCTTTTGCATATGGGCCACTTCTTTCTTCTTGAAGAATCATTGTACATGCTCTAAATGCTTTGAACTCTTGTTCACTTCATCAACCGATCTATTGTCCACTGCATCAACCGATCTCCCTGACTGTGTCCATTGTATCAACCGATCAACCTGACTATGTTGACAACAATAACAATAATGTTGTTGCACCTTGCTCATCAATGAACTCCTATCCATTGTATCAACCGATCCTCTGTCTGTGTTGACAACAATGACAATACTTTGGCTGCACCTTGAACATCAATCTCCCCCTTTGGAATTGTTGGCAATACACATAATTGTGTGCAATTACCTGTAATTCTTCTCGCCCTTTAACAATAATACCAAAGGGTGGCTGCAAAACTCCCCTTGAGTCCATGCACAACATTCTCAGGCAAAAATTATTACATTTAGCAAAAAGCATAAACATGAGCAATAAGATAAACAGATGCATAAATGCTCCCCCTAAAAATTTGATCCCGATAGCTAGTCAATTCTTAGACTATTCTTGGGAATATGTGACCACTTCATTTCACTGTTTGACAACATCATGATAAGCATAAAAGGCATCACTCAGATCTATCTTCAACTGTGTTGGCTCATTGGATCTCTATCCATTGAGACTTTGTTCTCTGTACTCTATCAATAGGCTCACACAGAACCTGCTTAACAAGCTCTCATAGAACTTGTCCAAATCAGCTCACAAGTCCTCACTAGAACCTGTCCAATTCAGCTCACAAGTCTTCACTAGAACTTGTCCAAATCAGCTCACAAGTTCATCAAGAAAAACTTGCTTAGCATGAACCCACAAAGAGAATTGTTAGAGACCCAATGTGATTCATCAACCTCATAGAAGCATAAAGAGAATTGTTAGAGACTCAATATGTTCTATACTTAACTCCCAATCTCAACACAACTCAACCAATCACTTTTTACATTTTCAACTTGGTCTATGTTTTCTACAGTCACGGCTGGTCACACCTTACTTTCAACTGTTCGACTCAGGAGACAACATTTTGTCACACACTTCATGGCCAACTTTTTGTTCTGCAATGCTAGCAACATCTGCATACATCTCCACCATGCATCTTGGATATTCTCAACAAGCTTGAACCTAATGACAGTTGTTTGTCTCTCTCTGCAGTGAGAATCCAGTAGGCTACCTCAATCCACCCAGCCAAAAATATGTCTGTAGTATGCTCTGCACCGTTCCATTCGAACTTAGCGATTGTCTTCACATTTTGCATTCTCTGTGCACTCCGCTCTCTCTTTGCACTCACTTCGCACACATACACAACACTTCCTCAAACCACTACTAAAACTGAAAACACACTTTAACAACTGAAACAACAATATCTCGACTACTTGCCTTTCATCCTCAGATACCCAGACAAATACATAGGAGCATTAAAATAAAACTTTAATATTGCTCCCCTTGAGGATGTGCCACCTAGAGTGGCTTAGTGCAATAGCGGAGTAGTCTCCTTCAGTCCAAGGAGACACGATTCCCTTTCTTCTGTCTTTCTCTAGACTTTCCTAAACTTGGGCTTGAGTTTTTCAACTACATCCCAATTTTGCCCCTGTTCGTGAACTTGAACATTTCTCTTGCGGGGTTGTCTCTTATGCATCCTTGATGGATGAATATTTTCCTTTCTTTTATGCACATGATATGTTCCCTGTCTGTGTTGCCCTCTTTGTGTCTGATGAAATCTAGGTTTTTGCCTTAGATTAGATATAGAAGTACATGGGCAAAACCTTGCTATGTGCCCTTGACCATTACATTTAAAACATTGCACATGTTTTATTCCCTGTCTGCATTGCATTCTGTGTGTATGATGAAATCTATGGTCTTGCCTTAAATTGGATATAGAAGTGCTTGGACAAAACCTTGTTATGTGCCCATGGCCATTACATTTAAAACATTGCATAGGGTGTTCACTTAGGAAAGCAGATGTGTTTTTAATAGCATAACTTTTTGATCTATTGTTCAGTCCACAATAAATTGCCTTGTGACCATAGCAGTTGCATTTAGAACAATAGCCATTAAAAGCATTATTATTAAAAGAGTGAGAGTGAGAGAACCTCTTTTGTTGTGGTTGCTTTGTTGTAGATCTTCTTTGATGCTTTATCATTATATCTAACAACTCTGTGCTCTTCTCAAATTTGAGACTTATATTGGCCTCTTCTAGTTGTTTCTTCAATGAAACAATCTCTTCTTCTTGTTGGCAGCAACATTTGAGACCTAAGAATATCTTCAATCCTTTTGTACTATTCTACTTGCAGCTTTAGATCAACAATAACTTTGTTAGATTCCTCTTCACTTGTGCTGCATACATCATCCTCATCATCCATGTGTGTCTTCAAGGCTTCTTCTAATTTCTTGGCCTTTTGAACTTATAGGAAGAGATCTTCAATCTCATCCCCATATTCTTCTAACTTCTTGGACAATATTTTGTTCTTTTTCTTTTCTATACTCAACTCTTCAAGTGCTGCTATCAACTCACCTTCTAGATCTACTTCAATCTCCAGGTTTTCATTGCATACTTCAGAATCCACTTCTTCTACCTTCTCTAGTTTAGTTTTCTCTTCCACAAGAACTGAAACTGGTTGAGATGCATTTTTGGAGGAGGATCTATTCTTCTTACCCATTGTGTACTAATCCAAGATCAACCTTAGCTGATTTAGCCTATTCAAGAACTTGGCTCTGATACCAATTGTTAGTCTTACAATGGCACTAAGAGGGGGGTGAATCAGTGCAACTAATTAAAAACTTAAATCTTCATCTCTTAATGTAGAACTAATGAATGCTTAAAACTAGATGCAGTAAGAGTAACAAGATAGCAACACATAACACAAGATTTAACGAGGTTCACCAATTTTGGCTACTCAAAAATAGACTGCTTGGACTCCCATCCAAATCTAGCCTTTGCAAAGCACCAACTTCATAATCAATTTACCAGCACCCACTGGAAGGAGCACCAACCCCCGATTTATCCGCACCAACGAAAGGAGCACCAACCCCTGATTCCAAGCACCAACTTGGACTTCTATTTTAAATCTTGATTGACATAAAAATGCCTTCTATGTTACAAGACCCTCACTGGTCTATCTTAACTCAAATAAATCTCATGGAAGCATAAGGAGAATTGTTAGAAACTCAATATGTTCTGTTCTCAACTCTTACGGTTCTACTTACCGCACACTTACAGCCCTATCTTACGGCTCACTCTTACAGCTCTCTTGTTGCTCTACTTACTACACACTTACAGCATCTTCATAGCTCATAGCCAACAGCACTCCTGCTCTATACTTACTGCACTCTTACAGCATCCTCACAGCTCACTTACAGCCAGCAGCACTCCTGCTCTATACTTATTGCACTCTTACAGCACTCTCAGCTCACTTACAGCCAGTAGCACTCTTGCTCTATACGGTGACACTTTTCCACTATATGTAGCACGCTGCTCTCTCTTCTCGCACAAAGCTCAACCTTGCTAATTCATGCAAATCTCCTTTTATAACTGTGTTCTATTTCTATTCTTAACTTCCATATTCATGCATGCAACCTATTAATAGTAATGGCTCCTTTATTCTCACATGCAATCTTATTAATAGAACGGTTCTTTGTTTGGGCTTCGAGACGTTTCTCTATCCAACTCGTGGTCTTCGTCTAATGACTTTCAGTAACCGCTATTGCATGATATTTCTTTGTAATGGCTCCTGTAACTACAGTAATGACTTCTATTTACTGTCACTGTAACTGCCCCTGTAACTGTCGTAATTACTTCAATTCACTATTCTTATTTAACTACATGATTTCTATCTGAACTGCACCTGTAACTGATGAACTGACTTTAGTTAACTCTTCTAATTTTGGCTGCATGTATTTCCTCTACAAATGCATCTGTAACTGTCATTTTCCTTCAGTTAACTTTACTTCGACTGGGTTCTGCTTTTTATCACGCAGAAACAACATGTCGCGATATCGTGACATTTTTGCCCCTTTAACTCTTCCTTGGCATTTGACCGTGAAAACAAGACATGTCGCTATATCGTGACATTTTTTGCCTCCTAGTCCTCTTCTTGGCATGCACCCACAAAAACATGACATGTCACGAAATCGTGACACTTTTTGCTTCCTTGCACTCTTCTCTGCATGCACCAGCGAAAACATGACATGTCACGAAATCATGACACTTTACGCTGTCGTACACTCTTCTTTGCATGCACCAATGAAAATAAAACATGTCATGAAATCATGACACTTTACGCTGTCGTACACTCTTCTTTGCATGCACCAGTGAAAATAGAACATGTCACAAAATCGTGACACTTTACGCTACCGTACACTCTTCTTTGCATGCACAAGTGAAAATGGAACATGTCGCGAAATCGTGACACTTTCGTTGCCTTGAGCTTTTCCCTGCCTTACACCTGTGAAAATAGAACATGTCATGAAATCACAACGCTTTTGCCTTTGAGCTCTTCCTCCTTGAATTTGTCATGAAATCACGACACTTCTGCTTCCATGCTCTTTTGTTTTGCTTCTATCGCGAAATCGTGACACTTCATCCTTCAGAGTCTTCCTCTCTGTTGTTGTCATGATATCACGACATTTCTATCTCTGTACATTCTCTCTCCTCTCTTAGTCGCAAAAATGTGACATGTCATGATATCGTGACATCTTTTCTCCTTAGCTCTTCTCTTCTCTTTAGGTCACGAAAACACGACATGTCGCGATATCACGACACTTTTTCTCTCGAGCTCTTCCTCTTGCAATATGTCGCGAAATTGTGACACTTTTTCTTGCAGGCTCTTTCTCTCAAACATGTCACAAAATCGTGACACATTTTCATTCGTACTGCTTCTCTTGCAGATTGTCACGAAATCGTGACACTTTTCTTTACGATCTCCTTCTCCTCGAACATGTCACGAAATTGCGAAAGTTTTCTTACTTGCCTTCTTTGCTTCCAACATGTCATGAAATCACGATAGTTTATCTTGCTCTTTCTCTCTTTTCCAACATGTCACGAAATCATGATATTTTTTCTACTAGCTTTCATTGCTTCCAACATGTCGCGAAATCGTGACAGTTTTCCTTGTGCTTTCACTCTCTTCGAACATGTCGCGAAATCGCGACAGTTTTTCCACTTGCTTTCTTCTCTGCCAACATGTCGCAAAATTGCGACAATTTTTCCACTTGGCTTCTTTGCCTCAAACATGTCGCAAAATCATGATAGTTTTTCTACTTGCCTTCTTTGCTTTCAACATGTCGCGAAATCATGACAGTTTTTCTTGTGCTTTCTCTCTCTTCCAACATGTCACGATATCGCGACAATTTCTCATGCATGCTCAACATGTCATGATATCGCGACAATTTTCTTACTTGTCTTTTTCTTTGAGCTTTTGCATATGGGCCACTTCTTTCTTCTTGAAGAATCATTGTACATGCTCTGAACGCTCTGAACTCTTGTTCACTTCATCAACCGATCTATTGTCCACTGCATCAACCGATCTCCCTGACTGTGTCCATTGTATCAACCGATCAACCTGACTGTGTTGACAACAATAACAATACTTTTGCTGCACCTTGCTCATCAGTGAACTCCTGTCCATTGTATCAACCGATACTTTGTCTATGTTGACAACAATGACAATACTTTGGCTGTGCCTTGCACATCACATTTATAGGTTTTGTACAAGTTTGCTCTAAACAGTTACCACAGGTTATGTTGGTGGACCTGGAGGATTATTTTACACCTACCTTTGTTGAGGTGCAACCAAGATACAAATAGGGGCTACTAGGGGAACTGGTTGGTCGTATCACTGAATTCTTGTCACCACATTGACTATTTCAACCATTTCGATGAATCCTTGAGTGGGAGGTTCGACTTAGACTTAGTTTACTTGGGCACCTCTGGGGACCTCATGATTAGGCAATGGGTTTTTGAATATACCCATGTCTCTATTATCAGGTGCTAGTGGATTGTCAACTTGTAGTTCACCCTTCTCAATCATGTTTTGTACAACATTCTTGAATCTTATGCATGCTTCAATGTCATGCCCTGGTTGTCTGTGATATGGGTAATACTGATCTTCCCTATGTTTCTTGGGCTTGGGATGGTTAGGGTCAAGAAGTTGTCCTTTAGGTATTTTGAGCCTTTGTGCCTTGCTTAACTGATTAAATATTGATTGCATTCATTCAGATAAAGGCATGAAATAGTGAGGTGACCAACATTGCTTGTTTCAGCCTTGGTTGTTGTTCTGATTTTAATTGGTCGATGGGGGTTGAGCCTAATAGTTTTGTGATTGTTGGTTGTTCCCTCCCTTCGATGCATTTAACATAACCTGATTGACTTGAGTAGGCTTGACCTGCTTTTGTTGATTCTTATTATTATCGTTGTTGTTATTCTAGTCCTTTTTATTTTAGATTTTAAGATCTCCTTCTTCAACCTTGATGTCTTCTATTAGCTTGGCTTGAGCCAAGGCTTCCTTGAATGTTTTATACTGCTACAGTTGTAATATCAACAATATGTGCTTTGCACAACTCTTGGTAAACATTCGGGTGAGCTCTACAGTGGGAGAAAATAATGGTAATTTTACCATTATCTTCCTCCATTTGTTCCCATAGTCCATAATTGACCTGTTGTCATATTGCTTTAGGTTTTCCAGATCATATAAATTTACCTTCTTCTTAATGCCAAAGGAAAAGTGTTCAATAAATGCATTCACCAGTTGCTCAAAATTGATGATATTGTGCTTAGGTAGTTGGTTGAACCATTTGGTTGTTGCACCTAATAATTTCATGATGAAAGTTCTTAGCATTAGGGCATCATTATGCTCAAGTTAGAAGAACACATTCATGAATTATGTGATATGTTCTTGCGTGTCTTCCTCTCATTTAAATTTGTCTAGCCTAGGCATATCGAAGTTCCTAGGATATGCAGGACTTGGTACTGAACGACATAAAGGTTAGTTGTGTATTTTACTCAGGGTTGGCTTTTGCCCAACCATGTCTTGTTTCTCAAGAGATTTGACTCTCTTAGTGAGTATCCGGTACACCTTCAAATAAATGATCTCCTATTATCGAAGGTTGACTTACAATGGTCAAGGATCTAACCCTATGTCTTTTTTATTTGGATTTCTATGTTCATCTCCCATGACTACAAATAAAGGTTCAAGATATATCTATTTTTTATCCTCCATTCTTTCCTATTCTTTATTATGTTGTGTATGTTTTGTATCTAGGCAGTGTTGAGGCTTGGAGATATGGTGAGTGCGCTCATCTCCTTGTCTAGTGTGTCTCTCATGCTGAGAATCGGTATGCCTATCAGGTTGGTTATACTCACTACCTATATGCAAGTTGGCCCAAGCTAACCTATCTGTTTGCTCTTCATGCTCTATCTGTTTCTCTCTCAAGCTTTGCTCATGTAGGCACAAACACCTTTTTATTCGTGCTTCTTGCTCAAGAGTTTCCAATCACTCTTGTTATACATGTAGCACTTCTTCTACCTTATATATGCGGTTATATTGATCTACCATTGAAGGTTCATGACCCTGTAAATCCATGCGAGGAGTCCTAATGGATAGGTCTCTTGGAGAGGCTCCTACTTTGTTTTTACCCTTATCTATAAAGGTAGCGTGTTCTGTGTACTATGACCTATGTTGTGTACTCCCATGGTCAGAGGTAGTGTACATGTTTCGGAGCCGCTTTGAATCTTCCCTTGGTTCATTGGTGTGCCTAGTTATTTTATGGATACATGAACTTTCTAAGATGGAATGTGCAGTAGTAGTGCTTCTTTGAGCTGGTCTCAAGAAAACTTGATCCAACTCATCAAGTTGTCTGGACCTCCATGGTTGATCCCGTGGAGTCCCATTAGCCCTAATTATATGATCTATGGGTATCCTCTCATCTTCAAGGAGGCTAGGAGGTGCTTTGGGTCTATGACTGGAGGTATCCCTAGTGTCTTACCCCTTGGTGGACATATCTATCCTAAGTATGTCATGTGAGGATTGGGTCCTTGAAGCCCCCTCATGTTTGTGTGAATATTGGGGCCTAGAAGCCCCATCATGCCTATGTGAATATTGGGTCCTTAAGGCCCCATATTGTCTATGTTATGATTGGGGCCTTGAGGCCCCATCATGCCTATGTGATGAGTGGGGCCTTGAGGCCCCATCATGCCTATGTGATGATTGGGGCCTTGAGGCCCCATCATGCCTATGTGATGATGAACCCAGATAAGGTTCTCTCATTGGGGTTTCTTGATGGGTACCCCCAAGAGTTGAGTTATCACCCCTAAGACTTGCTGAAGTTTGTTCAAAAACATTGTGTGTGGGCAGCTCAACGTTATTGTGATTGTAACTTTTATTGTTCAAAATGTCAGCTTTCACCTCAGTGTTGGATAGAGGGTGGTTTCTCTGCATGCAGACCATGATAATTGTGAATTATATTTTTATGTAAATTTTAGAACACACAAATAAAGTAAACAAGTGTTTATCTCTTTTAATTTTTCTTGGTGTTCCTAGACTGGTTTTGTGTGTTTGATATTTGTTGATATCTTAGACTATTCTCATCATGTTTTGCATTCATTGATGTAATTCTAGAATAGTTAAAAGTATTTCACCTATACACTTTCTCAGGGCGGTCGTGACTATAGGCCACTGTCGAATATAGCGATTGCTAACCTACGACTTTTACCTCAAGATCCAACGACTATGGCACTTGATCCCTCATATAAATTGATGTTCAAGTGTCACCTCTATGTTTAGACACTGGTTTGTAGTGAATAATGGGTTGATCTAAATGTGGGTGCATAGTCATCGCTCAATCGGACAACACTTCGCTACTCCTCAGAGTGGTGTGGAATCACTCTCCAATTTGCTAGTGCTCCACTGCACAAAAATTTGGATTCTCTGTATATCTTCTTTTTCTTGGGAGGTTGCATATGTAGACCTCCTAGATATAGATCTAGATCCATATCTTGGCTTCCTAGGGAAGCCAAGATCCATATTTGCATGCAAACTGACCGTCAAAGAGGGAAGGTTCAGTCATAGATAGGTATTGAAGGGATAGTCAGGAGGAGCTCTGGGATTTCCATGCTAAAAACTATTAACAAACCATGCAACTGTTGTCATTGCCCATGATTTGGACCCTCCTTTATGGCTAATCTATGTTTTAGTGCTAGTCGATGTCTAGAGCAATGGATAGCAGTGGTTGCTCTAAGCTTCAGCGACATATGTTGGCAGCTGCTCTAGTCAATAGCAACCAAGCTTGAAAGGGCTAGAACTATCCTTTATGAGTGGTTAGGACCACTGCTAGCTCTTGGAAAGGTCCAAGATCAGTCATATGGTTTACAGATGTGTCCATGTGAGTAGTCTCATAAACATGACATGTTTTAGGTGTCTATAATACCATCACCCATCCTATTCCCATTGGCCATCCTAGCCATAACCCCCATCCATCAACATCATTCCATAATTCCCCATATTTTCATCAACAATCCCCCATTCATCAATTTCCATCTAATTCACCTAGCCATCAATACCAATCTCCTCATCACCTAGTCACTCCACAACATTTCTCCACACCACCACAAACCCATCAGGTAATTCAGGGTTTCCACATTCCTAAGGAAGACCCTCGAATTGAGGCCATGTAGAAACAAATAGATCAATTGATGCAATATACTCCTAGTTTTTCAAACTAGAAACCAACCTTACGCCAATTGATCAATCAACCAATTCATCCTTTGATACCATCATCGCCATATCCGATAGATTTTACGATACCCAAGTTTGAAAATTTTAAGGGAACTGAGGATCCCAAAGAACATGTGAGCACTTTTGTACATGTTTGCTTTAGAATTCAAGATGACAATGCTCTCATGCTTTGAAATTTTCCTCAAACATTAGGAGGGGATGCCATAGAATGGTATAATCAATTGCCAAGCCATAGTATCTATACTTTTGAGCAATTGATTGATCAATTCTTTGATCGCTTCATCCTAAATGTTAAAAAGAAGATCTCATTGTTAGATGTCTATGCTTTAAGGCAACATGATGATGAATCTATCTATGATTTTGGTAACCGTTGGAGGGTCATCATCACTAAATTGCCATTCACCCTACCAATGGATGAGCTAATTAATTTATTCACCAAGAGTTGCTTAAAACCTATCTCTTGGATGCTTCAACTACGAACTTATCAATCATTTGAAGAAGCTTTAGCTCAGGCTAGTGTCATTGAGGATATCAAAATCCAAGAAGGCATACTTAATCCTAAGAAGAAAGAATGGCAAAATAAGGGCCAATACAAAAGTAATTATTTTAGCCAACAAAAATCAACATAGGCTACCCCAACCTCTCAACCTAATCAAGTCAATCAAGTGGTCATGAGCCAGTTGGTAATGGCTCAACAACAACCTATGCAACAAACACCACAACAAATTTCCTATCATGTGATCCCCTCAACAACACAAGCTCCAACAGTACAAACATAGATGCCAACTATGGAAAACCATCCCCGATGATAGTCTATCCAAAAAAATCACCAATACACCCCTTTAGATGAGTCATATGCTTCCCTTTTTAGAAGGTTGTATGAGAAAAATAAACTTGCTTTACCTAACATTAGACTGGATGATCCCGCCAAACGTGGGAAACATTATCAAGAACATCTATTTTATCCTTATCATAGGCAAAACGGGTATGATATCAACAATTGCCATGTGTTTAAAGACATAGTCCAAGACCTCATTGACTTGGGGGTGATCAAGCTTGATAATCCCCTAGCTCAACAAAACCAAAACCTTAGTATATTTCAAACACCACTTCCTCATCATGAGGAAGTGCAACCAAATGTAGGGGGGCTAACACCAAAACTCCTCCTAATCAAGTCAATCATATACAACAATACCAAGGGTTTGTAGGGGCCATTCATGTGGTCACTAGAGGTCAAAGGAATAACCAACAAAGGCAACCACCTCAAGCAAGTGAGTCACAACCTTCTACATCACCACCCATCCAAGTTTCCCCCAATCCTTCATCACCCATCCATATCCCTAGCCAATCGAATCCTCCAAATCCACCCATCAATCATCCACCTCGACCAGTCATCTCCTTGAGTAGCTGATTAACCACAAGTCTAAAAATAGCTTTCACCAAATTGTCAATCTATGAGTTAATCCAACAATCTCCTCCACATCAAGAGGCATTAATGGATATTTTGAAATCCATCAAATTGCAATCGCAAGATCCTAATGCCTTCAAAAACTTTGTGGGGAGCATCCAAACATGCATGGAGCCTTCCATAACATTCTATGACTTTGAGATTAAGCCAATCTCATCGGAATCCATAGACCCTCCATTGCATATCATGGCTCTAATTGACAAGAAGCCTTTTAAAAGAGTGCTAATTGACACTGGTTCCTCTATCAACATCATCACCACATCCGCTCTTCATCATTTGAACCTTCCTCCATCACATATCACCAAGTCATCCTTCACCCTCAAAGCATTTAATGATGCTTTGTGTTCCATAGTTGGCACTATTGTTTTACCCATCGAAGTAGGGGCTAAAATATTGCACACAATGTTCCACATCTTGGAAGGATCCATGGCATACAATGTACTCCTTGGAAGACCTTGGATGAGGGAAATGAGATGTGTCCCTTCAATACTACATCAATGTTTGAAATATGTTCATGAGGGACAAGTACATTGCATACCGATGGATGTTGAGTCATTTAAGTATTGCAATTTCATTTCAAATCCTTATGAGTCCATGCTTCCTTCCACCCATCTTTTCCTATCACCATCATCCAATCCATCCACCACTTCACCAATCTCTTCATCAAAGGATCCCATTCCTGAAGAGCTCCCTATCACCAACCCTCATCAAACTTCCACACCCCCATCATCGTCATCATTGACTACATGCACATGTGGTCATAGTCAGTCCACATCATCAACATCATTACCATCCACATCATCACCATCCACTCAGTAGCCTCCCCAATCCAATCCATATCCTTCACCCAATGTTTCACAAGTCGAATTGATGAATTGTGAGATATCCCCATATTCACCATTCCTCGAGTCATCATCCGACCATAGTTCTGCCATGTCATCCCAAGTCGAGGTCCACCTCACTAATCCTGGTATTGGTGAATACGTGGTCGAAGACATTACCATCACACCCCTCACCATCCCTAGTGCTAAGGATTTTGGTCACCCACGTGACCCACCTTTAGCAATAGGAGTAGTCTATAACATGGGTTCAGCTCCAAATAGCATAAATTTTGTATATGGGAGGGATTGAATCTTCATCAAGTCTAGCTCCCATAGAAGAACCCAAAGAATCGGTTCTTACCAATATTCCAAACATGTCGGGATTTCCATATCGATACTTCCACATTGTCAATTGGCAAGGCCATGGCCTAGGATTGCATGAACAGGGAGTGCCTCAACCTATCGATGTTCCATATCAAGAGGTGCACGATCGTTCAAGTCTAGGTTACCACCCACTTTCCACCACCTCTTCTTTTGAACAAGCCTTCCAAAGGCTTAATCTAAATTTAGGAGAAGAAGCCCTCCATCCCAATAATTCTGAGGATGAAATCTATGAAGAATTTGAGCTTATGTCGATAATTTTGGATGAATCTGAAGAAGAATCAGAGCCCATCATTCCCCATACCAAACAAGATGAGTTTTATCTCAACATGTTCCCCATCCATGAGCCCATATTTCACTTGCTTCTTCCACAAGAGTGAGCCACCCCTACCGATGAACCACCTCCATTCCATTAAGCCATTCCATAAGCCAAACTTGTAACATATGTACATAATACAAAAATAGTGGTTTTCACCACTACCAAAAAAATCAAAAATCAAAATCAAGAAAAATATTTTATTGCTTTGCATTGCATATGTACATATCATTTAGACAAATGCATTTACTTGTGTTGCTTGTTGTTGTTTAGGTTAACCAAGCCACTAGCATCGATTCTTAAGTTCCTTCCATCCATTCCATCCGACCGCACCTTGCCCATAAGTCAACATGAATCCTGTTGATTTATTTACCCCACTCCGTAATCCATACGATCCAGCTAAGCCAATTCTAATTGACGTAAGTCTCATTGATATGGATCGGATTTCCTCACCTCCAACCTTCTTCAAATTTGTCTTGATCGAGGAATTGTTAAGGGCTTCCACCAACTACATTCCTCCATCCCCTCCACCTTCACCTTCACCTTCACCTTCACCTTTGGATCCTAAGGTTTTCCAAGCAGAAATAGATGAGGATAAGCCAGAAGAGTTAGATGACATCATAGACTATCCTGACTGGCTCTCAAACATGGTACCCATTCACAAGCTTAATGGGGCGATACACATTTGTATTGATTTTCGAGACCGGTCTTAGCTCTTCCTCATCTAGGGGTCCTCTTCTATGCATGATTTGATTATATATATGTATATATATACATGGCTAATACACAAAAATATTTGCATACACTTCATTCATAACATTACATTTCACTTCAAAACATTGCATCCACCAACATTTCATATTGCATTTTACAAAATTGCATATCATACATTACATTCACATTCCATTCACATTTCATATTAGGGATCATTTATTAAGTTCAAGGTCTTTAATTGGTCCAATAAAATCATGTTGCCTTAATCAGGGGCACCCTCACAAAGTCATCCACACAATTCCATCAAGTCATATTGCCATTCACACAAACCACAATGTCCAAAAGTCCTAGGTGTTTTCAATCACTCAGCCACTCCTAGTGTTTTAAGCAACCTCCAAAATACATGTCGAGTTCTTTTAGGACCATTACACATATACACTAAGAAAATCTTGAGTTTTGGGAATTGACTCCAAAACATTCTTGAACCAAACATAATTTCACATCTTAAAAATATCTTGTGTCAAAGAGGGATAACACCATACTTGGTATGAACCTTGAAGTGAAAAGGGTCATCCTTGCTAGTCCCATCATGCAACATAGTCCAAAAAATAGTGGTTTTCACCACTATCACAATTTCAAAAATAAAAGAAAGAGTAGGGAAAAATCCTTAATAAAAACTCTAAATATTTTACATCACACACCACTGATCATTGGGTTGTAAGGATCGTACTACATTTCCAGTCAGATGGTTAGGTAGTCATCCCCAAAATTCAAGAGATCAAAAATACAAATCATGGACTATGGAGTTAGCCTCCACCAGAGCTATAGATGCTTGACTGGCAATGGAGTACGCTCATGCATGGTGACACATCTCTTTAAAAGAGATCTCTGACCGCTCATACGGACAAGCTAGCTTCTTGGTTTCATCCATAACAGGTTTACCCAATTTACTCAAGATGAGTTAATGAACTCACTTGCACACACATTGGTTCTTGATTACCTCGAGTCATTACCATGCTCTTGATTCGGTAAATGAATCCACTACACACATATTTGGTCCTAGAGGGATTAGGTAGTATTAGTGAGTTTGTTTGATACACTAGGATGTTTGAGTCTCTGTAAAATAGTCAGTTTTCCATATCAACATCCATATCTTCTTCCATATCAACATCCATATCTTCTTCCATATCAACATCCATGTCATTTCATGAGCCATTATCCACCAAATGCCACCAAGTTTGGTGCCCCTGATTAAACAACAATGCTAAACATGGCCAAAGCAAAGATCTAAACCATAAATTATCATTAGCATTCTACCTTGCATTAATCATCCATACATGCCATCTTGCATTAATCATCCATAACATAGCATATGCATTCATCATAAATAGAAAATATGCATTCCATAAAAGCATTCAACACAAAAGCATCCACAAAAACACATATAACACAAAAGGTAAAATCCATGTATATATATGTGTATAAATATCACATGTACAATGAGTGCCAAAAGGCTACATATAATAGAGCACCAAGGCTCATATACAAAAAGTGCATCTAAGCACTAGCTAATACCTATGAGTGGACCCCTGTGACCTACTAGGAGCCCTAGACCTAGAACTCTATCTAGACTCAATCGGCCTAGTCGACTGCATCATAGAAAAATATGGAGGATCTAGAAACATGATATGATTAGCCATACATAAATCCTCCAAGGAGTGCACATATGCCTCGCTCACCCAAAGTCACCACAAGTCCAGCCCATGTCATCGCTCCCTGCCTAGAAGCTCTACTTAGAGCCTCATGATCATCTCTCGATCATCTCCACCATCTCCTCCCATCACCCGCTCCACCTGCATCTAAGCTATAGTCGCATCCCATGCACTAAGATCCACCCATAGTTGTGCTACAACCTCATCATGAGACTGCACTAAAGCCTCCCGCTCCACTTATAGCTGCTCCATCTTGGCCTACAACCTCACCACCTCCGATATCTCCCCCATATCATCCTCCTCCTCATCCTCCCCTCCACCAACCACAGGAGTCTACTACCTCACACCTCTTGACTTCTTCCTCTAACTACTAGCTCGGAGGGGTCTCGGTCACTTCAAAGTCCCATCAAACTCCTCAGCATCATCCTCACCATCAGCCACCACCTTAGGTACCCATACTAGTTGGGCACCAAACCATGTAACATACTCGAGGGTCATCCTCGCATCCTCCACATCCAAGACCTCCAAATCCTCATCATCCTCAATCACCTCCCTCCATGGCTCCACACATGGAAGCCCCACCTCCTCTCGATACCTCCTATAAAGCACCGGCTCATCTGGTACTCCCTATGGTAAGTCGAACTACCGCAACACCCATGAGAACTAGAAGTACTCCACCTCACTCACCCTCCTCCCAACTATCCACCTTGGATACCTCACCCACCGTAATTGCTCCCTATCCCTAGTCCATGTGGTCCCCCACCAAGACCTCCACATCACTTGGGTAGATGTTAGTCCAACCCACATATCCCAGTACCACTAACTCGATCACATTGGATGACTCGGTTGTACCTCCTCCACCACTACCCATCTCCTAGCATAGGGTTGCACACCATCCCACTCCTCACAAGGCAGACCCTCCGATCATGCCACCCTAAAATTCTCCCATCCCCAACACTGAAGAAGAAAGTTGCATCCTAAGCCCTTCCTCTTCCATCGTGTCACCTCATACAACTCCTGGTACACCTGCACCAACAAAGTGGGAGCCCATGCATATTGCTGTGGTGTAGTGAGAAAGTCACTCACCAATCCCAATAGGTTCCATGGGAACCTACAACTAGTACTATTAGGGATCACTATGTTCACCAACACGAACATCACCAAGGCCAGGAGGGGCTCCAACTCCTTGGCCACATACATGGACAAGTATGGAATCCCTCCACTCTCCACCTTCACCTCATCCCACCTATCCCCAAACATCTTGCTCATCTGCACCTTCTTGTCATAGCCCACCTCCACCTTCACCCCCTCCACTGGCACCTTGAGAATGTGATACACATCCTCAAGGGTAATCGTCACCTCCCTGGTAGGCAGCTGGAAGGTCCCCCTATCCGCATCCCATATTTTAGCCAAAGCTGAAAGATACCCCTCATCCGCCCTCACCACATCCAATCAGGCTACACCATCTATCCCCATAGCCTCCAACACTTCCCACTCATCCTTCGACAACTATTTTCTCATCCCTAGAACGAGAGGAGAAAATCAATGTCGTGGCTCCAAAATCCGCAACTGCAGCAATAAACACATTTCATAAGTCAAAAAAAACAACAAAATTTTGCACAATGAACAAAGGCTTCAAATGCATTACCTTAGCAAATCTTGCTTTCATTCCAACCACCGCACTCATTCCCTCCACCACCATAGCTTCTATACCAAATTTCACTACCTCACTTCACTCCTCAAATCCACTCCACCCCTCAGACGTAGCTTCTCAAACTTGTAAACGCACAAATGAGCTCCATTTTCCAATTTGAAGGCTATTTATAGCTATTTCAGGCACATTGAAGCACCTTGGGGCATTTCAGACATGCTTAAGCATGCCTGGGCATTTTCTAGGGTGCACAACCACACACGGGTGTTTCTTGGCACCCTGAAGCACAGTCGAGCATTTATTGCACCCCAAAAATGCATACGAGTATTTATCATGTAAATCAACAAAAGGTAAAATCGATCAAAATGGTAGCTTACCTCCTCCAAATCTCACCAAATTTCACCCACACATCAATTCCATCATAAAATTAGGTTTTGTAAAAATAAAAATCAGTTTGGACGCATAATTTTTGTTTGCGACCACAAGTCATAAAAAGCACAATTCCACTTACAAAACGTATCAAACTGGTCCAAATTTTTACAAAACAACCATCTTCATCATATGCATCATAATTCCCATCATCCCACCAATTTTTGTGAAAATATGAGTTGATTTGGACCAATAAATCAAATTTTGTGTCCAAAAAGGCACTAGATTAACCAATATGCCATTCAATCTTCTCCAATCAATTTCTATTTTTCACAAAATCATCACATTTCATCTTCACAACTTCAAAATTCACCAACATCATCATCCATCATCCATTTCTTCCCACATGTACCAAATTTCAAGTGAATCTTGTATATAGTGGTTTGTTCTATATACTTGGTGATTGCAGTGATTTGCGTCCATGCAATTCGGTAAGATGAATGAATTACCATAAGAACACTTGGTCATCATCATCATTCCATATCTCCTAGTTCGAAAGCACAATCAAATTTGGTTCCTCACATTTCAAGTGAAACCTTTGACAAAGATGAATCTTGCTAAAAAGCTATCATTGATGGCCTAGTTCATGGGGCTTAAAACATGGACAAAATCATAACTTTTCATCATCTCCTATTACACCTATATCTGAGGATGCAGGCTAGGTAAAGTGATTGAGCAACCGTTTAGGGATTCTATGTAGGAATTGTTGCAATCATGAGTGGCCCCGAGGATAGACTATTTTTCTTTTCTTTTTGCATTTTCATACTTGCATATCAATGATGCCATATGATAAAATTTATTCCAAATCATGGAATCACCCCAAATTTGGGGCAACCAAAATTTGATTATGATTTTCCCACAATGGGATACATCTTACATGATCATGACATCTACATTTGGCACAAAACCCTTCATCTATTGGGGTAAAAATAGACACAATCATCATCATCATTTCTCCCAAAACCCTTCATCTATTGGGGCAAAAATAGATGCAATCATCATCATCATTTCTCCCAAAACCCTTCATCTATTGGGGCAAAAATAGACGCATTCATATTTCCCATTTCACCAACCCCCTTCAACCATTGGGGCCAAAAATGGTCGCACATTCCATCATTCCCATTTCCTTCTTTGCACAACATTTCTTCCATCCATTCTTTTTCAATTGGCTCATGAGATTCATCCGCAACTCATTCACCAATTGAGGGGGTAAGCTATGCAATAACTCCAAAATTATTTATTCTTTTACCTTCAATTTTGTTCCACATTCCAACAAGAGAGAGAAGTTGCTTCTGTGCCTAGCCCGATTAGGTGTCTCGTATTTTTGCACCATATTGTGTTTCATGCAACATGGTACAAAAAGAGGTATTTGTAGACTATTGGGGCAAAAACACTGGTTAAATATAGTCCTATTTCTATCACAACCCTCTCATTTAATTTGTTAGATCAAGGAGCTCATAAAATTTTGAAGTACCACTTTCAAGATTAATTGCAACACCATTCTGAGATTGTTAGAATAAATATTTATTCTCTTAAGTTCTACTAGGATAGACTTCCTTGAGTTACTACTCTTCCATGAGTCAGGTGAACTCTCAGTTTAGACTAGTTCAACTTTGTTGAGTGGTTGTAATCCAACGACTCTCAATGATCAACTTTGCTATTTATACAAAGTTGATCCATGCAATAAAGTAATCAGTTCTTGATCTTTTAGTAATGCTTTGCATGTCTAGTATCAAAATTCTAACATGGTATCAGAGCTAGGCTATATTTTTCTTGCATTCAGGTTTTCATAGAGCTGGTTCACCTTATTTGGATAAGTTTTTTTTTACTACAAAAACTTGCTTAGAGTTAAAAGTAGTCATACTCTTTATTCATAAGTCATTTTTTTCAACAAAATTATTTTATTTTGTTGAAAATTATTTGAATTTACCTTCTGCGTATATCTCATTGCATGAATGTAATTTTGTGGTATTACTACTGACATTTCAAGCCTTAATTCTCATTTTGAATATTTAAAAGAGATTGGTTTTGTTATAAGTTGAAATATTTACCATATGGTATAAATATCATGCAAAGTACATGCTTCAATTTCCTTTAGAAGCATGTTCTAACAGTCTTCGCAGGCCATTCAAGAAGAAATATTCTGCTACGTTTCTTTGATCATGCACCCATGACCCGAGACTCTCCACTTGAAGCTGCTCATCATCTTTTTTGTTAGGAGATTTTTTTTATCTTCTGGAATGTCGATATCCTTGACGCATGAAGTTTTTTGGTCACCAAGCTCTATGAATATCCCATTCAAATTGTTGCTCAACACCCTTCAATATTCGTACCTCATTCTCTTGGTTCGAATCGCACTCGTTTACATGTAATAGCTTGGTACCCTTTGAAATGTTCCCTTCGTGGCATGCTATCACCTTGGCTCAACCGCCCTTTGAATTTCATGCTTCATTCTCTTGGCACAATCGTGCTTGTTTGGTTGAATTTAGGTCGACATCCTTTGAACGTTATCTCATTGACGTCCTTATTTTCCTTGGTTTTTGTTCATAAACATTGGATCCCTTGAGTTACATGCACCATTAAGTCTCCATTGGCATGTGTTCCTAATACTATCATGTTGGAGATTTTTTAGGATTTGCTCACCCTCAATCAGCTTGTCGTCCCTCCAACGGACGTCTTTCCAACGTCTTTTTCCTTGGCACCTTGGCTGGTGTCTCTTCAGTTATATATTCATTGAGAGATATTCTTCATTCTCACTCACCCTATATATCAACTCCCTCCCTCTGTAGCAGTGGATCAATATATTTTTCTCACTTTGTACGGAGTCATAAACTAGCCACTAGTAAGGATATTTGTTTGTTCTAACTTTTTTGTGATCCAGTGAAAATATGACTTCAAATCTACATTAGTAAGGGAGTACTTTGATGCAATCCATGACCTTTTAGCACCTTCGATGATGTCGTTCGAGTGTAGAACTTAAGGTTGCATAACTCCAAGTGTAGAGCTCGAACGTCAAGCACAACATCTGGAACATCAATTTGAGTACAGAGCTCATGGAATGGTGAGCGTGGTAATTCGTCTATAGCTGGCGATGTCTGTGGGATAGGCAATCAAAATATTTGAGTGCTGAGCTCTCCTCATTTGGATATAGCTGGTGACGTTTGTGAAATAGACAATCGAGGAGTTCAAACGTAATATTTCCATGGGTATTCCAAGTTTGAAGGTAATATTATTTCATTAAGAGAGCAATATTATAAAGAATAGGCATCCTTCTATAAATTTATTGCTATCGGATGCTAGAATATGTATAAATCTCAATTGTTCCTCTTCAACAAGAAAGTTTTCTTATAGGATCATCTCACTATTATCTGCCTCCTTTTTTAAGACATTCAAAGTGAGAATCTCCTTGTAAACTCCTCAAAGACTACTATCACCTTTTTTGTTGATCTGTGCCTATTTTGAGCACTCAAAAAAGTGACATGTCCATTTGTAAACCATAAATACAAATATTTTTCTTGGGGTGGGGGTTTCTGGAGGTGCTAATTCTTGCACTTATTTTGAAGAGTTCAGGGGGGGTTGTTAGTGATGGTCCCTGCCTTTTTTTGATACATTTCTTCACAAAGTTCTTTTGCTCCTTTCCTATAAGCAAGTATATATAAAGAAGAGTGGTATGATCTAAAAGTGACCCACTTATTGCCACTTGGTATTGTAGCTTACATCTCATTTTTTCAACATCTTCAAATGCATAACTATTTTATTAAAAACACATAAAAACTTGAAAATAAAGTAAGCAAAACTTGAAATGTTTTCAAAGCACATATCCTTGTAATAGCCTATGTTCCACGTATCATTCTTCTCATTCACTTATAGTTTCCCTCATGTAAGGGTGGGTAATTGAGAAGATTCGATATAGAGGTCTACCAATTTACTCTTTCTTCATAAGCCCATGTTCCACATATCAATTATCCTCAAATACTTATATTTTCCCTCACGTAAGGATGAGTAAATTAAATAGATTGGTATAAAGGTTAGTCTTCTGTTGCCTCCTTAAAATAGGTGTTTCTGCTAAAGCATCATTGTATTCTCTAAGAAGACCTTGAGGTTAAAGGGGGGATTATTGGTTCACTTCAATTTTTCTTTGGAAAAATGAATACAATTGATCCTCTCACCCCTCATAACTATCATACATGGAAGCCAAAAATATTAAATTTCATTTCTCAAAAAGGGCTCACACACTTGCTAGAAGAGAAGCAACCTAAATTTGAAAAGGAATATGAAACAATTTTCATAAAGGGAAGATGTATGAAACAATGGGTATTATAAGCACAAATGTAAATGAAAGATTATGGTTTCACATTTCATAATGTAAAACCCCATTTGAAATTTGGGAAAAACTAAAGAACTTGTTTGGTAAAGTGGATAAAATAAGGTCAATGCAGCTAGAGGCAGAGTTAACAACATTATCTCCTGAAGACTTCAGCAATATTGTTGACTTTCTCACCAAATTTAAAGAAGTCCTCACTCAACTAAAAGGTAGTGGCAAGGATAAAACAGAAGAAGAATGCATCTATCTTATTCTTTCTAAATTAAATGGAGTGTTTCAAATTTTTGCTACCACATTTTTGTCCATAAAAGATGCACTTGGTACAATTTTTAAAATGTCCTCTTTAGAGGAGTTTTGTGATAGGCTAACTAGAGAGGAAACTAAACTTGCAAAATATGAGATCTCTCCCTCTTCCTCAAAAGCATTAGTAGCATCCACCTCCACTAAAGAAAAATTCAAAAAGAGAGAAAGAGGCACTATAACTTGTACACATTGCAAAAATAATGGACATTCTGTGAACAAATGTTGGAAAAGACTACAACAACTAGAGGCAGCAATGAAGGACCACAAAATAGACATCAACAAGCAAACAGGGAAAGCCTTAAATGTTCAAGGCAAAAATATAAAAACTCCATCAAAATATTGGGTTCTTGATTCAGGGGTAACTCATCATATGACTTCTTCACATGAGTCATTCTCTTCAATCTCCTCAAGCTCAACTTGTAGCATAGAAGTTTGTGACTCATCATTTATCCTTGTCAAAGGACAAGGTGACATATCTATTGATGGTGGGTATATCAATAATGTTCTCTATATCCCAAATATAGTTACAAATCTCCTATCGATATATCATATTTGTACTTCTTCAAAAGGTAGAACTATTCTATTTTATCCAATAGGGGTTGAAATAAGAGAATTTCAAGAACCTCACTCTCTCATAGCAAAAGGAGATATTGATCATAAAACTCACTTATTTCACTTCAATGGATTCAAAAATTCATATAGAGCCTCCTGTTTTGTTGCACATGGAGATCTTGAAAGCAAAATCTGGCATGAAAGGTTTGGATATCTCAATTATAACTATCTAAAAGAGTTGAATACTCATAAAATGGTAACAAGGTTACCAAAAGTCTCTTCTATTGAAGGAGTATGTCCTGGATGTGCTCTTGGAAAACAACATCAAGATCCTTTTCATCCAAGTAGTTCTCAAAAGGCCTCATCCCCTCTAGAGTTAATCCATAGTGACTTGATGGTCTTCCTAGAGCCTTTTTTCAAAGGAGAAAAATATGCCTTGACCTTCATTGATGATTTTTCAAGAAGAACTTGGGTCTACTTTCTAAAATACAAAAGTGGTGTGCTATCCCACTTCAAAATCTTCAAAGCCTTAGTTGAAAATCAAGCCAATTGAAAAATCAAGCAAATTTGTACAAATAATGGGGGGAATACTTTAGTAATGAGTTCTCCATATTCCTATCAACTCATGGCATAATTCATCAACATTCAGTCTCCCATAATCCTTAGAAAAATGGCATTGCAGAAAGGAAAAATAGATCTTTGAAATAAATGGCAAACTGTATGCTCCACTCAAGAGATCTTCCAGTAATTTTTTGGGTTGAAGCTATTAATTATGCAAACTATATTCAAAACCGCACACCTCATAAAGCTCTTGGCCATTTGACTCCCGAAGAAGCATGGACTAGATCCAAACCTGATGTCTCCTTTTTTAAAGTTTTTGGATGTACTACTTGGGCACACATCCCAAAGAAGAAAAGGAAGGCTCTAGATAATAAAAGCAAGCATCTCATCTTTGTTGGTTATTGTGAGAAAACGAAAGCATACGGGCTTCTTGATCCCACAACTCATGAGGTCTTTTTTCACATAAATGTTCAATTTTATGAAACATTCCCTAATAAAGATCCTCAACCATCCTCTTCCAATATTAATTCTCTTGAGCCATCTCCAATATTAGAGCCTCAATATAATGAAGATCCCATTTGAAGATAAATGATCAAAATGAGGATCCTATTCTCCAAACTCCAACTCAAAGTCTTGCCACACTCATTACTCCTTCCACAATGCCAAAATGGGCCCGCACCATAGTTGAAGAAGCCACTCCTTACATCCAAAATCTTCCATCATCCAAATTAGGCAACTCCATAGGTTCTGGTCTTGTTTGTCAGTCCATTTCCATAGATCCTCAATCCTTCAAGGAAGCAACTGGTATAAAAGAATGGGATGATGCCATGGAAAATGAATTCTCTTCCTTAATCAAAAATAAAACTTGGGATTTAGTTCCTCTACCTAAAGGAAGGAATTTAGTTCAATGTAAATGGATTTACAAAACTAAGTATGGACCTAATGGAGAAATTGACAAACACAAAGCTCGCTTGGTAGCTAAAGGTTTCTCACAAATTGAAGGAATTGATTATTCTAAAACCTTTGCACCAATTGCCAAAATGGATTATGTTAGGTTGGTACTTGCACTAGCTGCTTCCCAAAAATGGCCTATTTTTTAGATGGATGTAAAAAGTGCTTTCCTACATGGGGACTTAAAAGAAGAGATATTCATGGAACAACCTACTGGATTCACCCAAGATTCCTCCCTTGTTTTTAGACTAAGGAAATCTCTCTATGGTCTCAAACAAGCTCCTAGAGCTTGGTATGAAAAAATAGACTCCTTCCTTCTTTCCTTAGGTTTTTCTCATTGTGAGTCTGATGCCACAGTCTACATTTGGAGAGATGAAGAAAAAATCACCATACTTGTTCTCTATGTTGATGATCTACTACTCACTAGTAGTGACATTTCTCACATTCAGACTATCAAAGACTCCCTTTCTAAAAAATTTGAAATGGTTGATCTGGGTTTAGCTCATTACTTCCTTGGGATTCAAATAAATCAAACAAATGCAAGAATTTCATTGTGTCAATAGAAATACACTCTAGACCTTCTTCAACGGTTTAAGATGACTGATTGTAAGCCTTCTTCTACACCTTTTCAGTCTGGAGTGACTCTAAGTACTTCCTACAAATCCCCTCTATGTGATGCTACTCTCTATAGATAGCTTGTAGGAATTATATTATACCTCACTCATACTCACCCAGATATTTCATATGTTGTTGGCTTGATATCTAGATTCTCACATCAACCTCATTTCAGCCATTGGCAAGCAGCAAAGAGAATCCTTTGCTACTTGCAAGGAACTACTCACTTTGGGCTCTTATATGAGGGTGGATCCATGGATATCAATGGTTACACAAATTCTTATTGGGAAGGTTCATTTGAAGATAGATGTTCCACCTCTGGCTATGTTTTTTGTCTTGGTTCTTCACCTATTGCTTGGTCATGCAAAAAACAATAGGCAGTAGCTTTATCATCCATAGAGGCTGAATACAGGGTAGCAGTTTTAGCCAGTCAAGAAGCTCTTTGGCTTCATCAGATACTATGGGAATTTTTTTTTCCATAACCAACCTATCACCCTTTTGTGTGACAATCAGAGCACAATTCATATTTCTCACAATCCAGTAGAACATCAACGCACCAAGCACATTGAGATTCACATGCACTTCATTTGACAACATATTCAGCAAGGGGATCTAAACTTGGAGTACATTCCTACAAAAAATCAAATTGTAGACATCTTCACCAAATCCTTTCCTTCTCCACGTTACATTCAGTTGTGAGAGAAACTTGGAGTAAGGCAGATGCATTAGAAGGGTGCATAGAGGTTTTCACCTCTCCTTTCTTCTTATTATTTTTTTTGGAATATGGTTTTTCCCATGTGGTTTTTTCACCATCTCTCCTATATGTAATAACATTGTACATGAGTACCTCATCAAGCCCAATTTCTAGGACTCATTTCTTTTTTTTCAATGAGGATAATCTTCGTCATCCGAAGACATGCCTCTACTTTTTCTTTTCTGAAATATGGTTTTTTCCCATGTGTTTTTTTACCATCTCTTCAATAAGATTCATTGTACATGAGTACCTCATCAGGCCTGGTTATCGGGACTCATTTATTACATTCACCCCTAGTATCACTTAAGAGGGGTGTTAGAATAAATATTTATTCTCTTAAGTTCTACTAGGATAGACTTACTTGAGTTACCACTCTTCCATGAGTCAGGTGAACTCTCAGTTTAGACTAGTTCAGATTTGTTGAGTTGTTGTAATCCAACGACTCTCAATGATCAACTTTGCTATTTATACAAAGTTGATCCATGGAATAAAGTAATCAGTTCTTGATCTTTTAGTAATGCTTTACATTTCTAGTATCAAAATTCTAACAGATATGAGTCTAGTAAACCTATCATTGGGGGGGGTGTTTGTAAAATAACATTGATTCATCCATACCAATTATGTATAAATAAAAGTACGGGAAAGTAAATCACACCACACTACACTTGGAAAATAAAGGAAAGCAGTAAAGCACACTTTTCAAAAATAAAAGATACAACACACTTAAATAAATAATCTAATATAGTTAAAATAATTGAAATTATGGGAGGAATACTAGCTTGGAGTGGATCGAGGCTCCAGTAGCTTTCGCTCGACTAGTTTCAAAGATAGAACGCTAATGAAATAACTTTTGAGCACTTTATTAATATTGCAGTGTAATGTTTACATATTGTAGACACCTAAAATGTGTCATGTTGAGGAGACTACTCATATGGGCATTCTAACAGACCATATGAATGATCTTGGACCATTCAAAGATAAAGCAGTGGTTCTAACAACTCAATTTAGGCAACTTTGGCCTACTCAATCCTAGTCACTGCTGACACCCACGGATAAGGTCCTAGTCATGCCTTAGAGCCACGGCTAGTCTTGAAACTATTTTTGAATTCCCGAGCTCAGCCAAATTTAATTACAATAGTTTTTGCAATGAATTTCAAGTAGTTTCAAGAGAGGAAGCTTTCGAATTTTTCCTCCAAAATGCTCCAACATCCTGGTTCTTGATCTTGGCTTCTCCATGAAGCTAGGATTAAGGATTGAGAGGGCTATAATACCCCCCTCCAAATTGGGAAGAGGTCTAGAGAGAGTGTCAATTTACATGCAGCAAAGCCTTGTCAAATTGGAGAACCATTTGCAACCCTTGATGAGTGCCTACATGCTACCAATTTGGAGAATTGTGACTGTATGTGAAGCTATGGAAGTTTCAAGAGCTTGAGGAGATCAATCATCCCAATTGAACCACTTCCACTACAAATTCAAATAATCTACATCACCAATTCATTATAGAACATAGTGGTGACCCTTGATCATCAATTCCATAGAGGAAATTTGAGATTTAAGCCCTGATTGCAAGAGCAAGAAGATTTTCTCCTCAGTCGCGATTGTCAGCTGCAGCTAACAGAGCCAGTTGCGCTTAATACTTGTGGCTAGGGTTTGACACTTTATTTCCCTTGTTTTAGCCATAGGATTTCCCTTTCAAACATGCAATTAGTTAGATCTAACATATATTAGCCTTCATTTATACTTTTGTATGGTTAATTTAGGGAATTAGAGATAGCTTTGCTCTTATTTCCTTGCATTTTTCAATTGCACTAGTTTTATTAGATTTAATTCATTTCAAGTTTTAATGGAAAATTATGCATCATAACAACTAGATTTACTGCTTTCTTATCATTCTTTACAATAATTCAAAGTTTTTATAATTATATTTACAATTTTACATGCTTTCTTGCTATATTTGTCCTCATTCATGCAAATCCCTATCAAGAGCCTGATCATGAGAGGTCTCCTTTGTTTCTAACACTTTTATGTTATTTCTTGAATGTAGATTTATAGGATATAATCACATTCGAAGCATTCTTGGCAGCATATTCCTCCTATAAAGTGAGAAGAAGGCTACCTTGAGCCTTAAGCAGTTCATATCTATGTTACAAAGCATGCGGATTGTATCATCCCCATTTAGAGGCTTCATAATTGTATCAATTGTATCAAGAATTTGGTATTCCTAAGAGGGACGTATTTGTAATTGGTGTTTACAATGATAATATAAATAATTTGACATTTCCTTGTTCAATTTATTGTTTTTGTGCTTTATTACTTTAATGTTTCACATAATTGATGCAATACTCTAGGTACATGCTTTTTAGTATAGTACATATGGTGATCACGGTGGAAACCCCACAAATTGCATTGTAGATGATTGATTTCTTTATGTTTTGTACTACAAGTCTTAGTCACACTTAACGACCATGGCCCATAGTCTCAGTTGTGGCTAGCAGCATAGCAAAAATATAGGCAATAAGTAGCATGTCTCTCTATCAAATGAGGATTTCCAAGTAATCATGTTCCTCTTATTTTCTCGTTTTTTATTTTTGCCTATCAGTAGCTAAGCAGATCACTTAGAAAAAACATAAAAGGTAAAATTTAATGAAAATTTCATGTTATCTATCAACCACGACTGACAATGGTAGCTAGAACTGTTAGCTACTATTGTCAACAGCGGCTAAGTTTTTGGGCTACAGTTCTATCCCACGGCCAGCACTGTTACCTACAGCACATAACAACAACTAGCAGTTAAAAATTATGTGTAGAGTTTGCTTGCTTGGGACCTGATCAGAGGATGATTTATCATGTAGAATGCATTCTCTGATCTTCATATAGCCAAGTATATGCATATTTATGAATTTGAAATATCTTTATTTTAGGCATGTAGGAAATATCATGTTTGCTTGGTGATGCATTTTCTTTTTTCATGCAAGGTTAAAATGAACACACACAAACCATGCAACACTTAAATGATAGTGATATGTAATTCACACCCATCCACTAGTAGAGTTCAATGATGGTGGCAGTCATTTCCATCTGTTGGCTCAATTCCTGTGAACCCTATTCTTTTGGCCAATATTGACTCCAAGATCCGTCCTATCCATGCAAAATAGCCTGCATTCCTCTTCATAGGGGTGTATCATTGTACACAGTGTGTTGGGTGAGGATCGACAGGACTTGTGCTCCTTGCATGGGTGTGGGTTTCATCTCCACACTTTGGAGGGTTTACGTGATCATGACTTTCATTTTTTTATTGTCAATCTATGAGCGTAAAAGTGAAAACCTTAAATAATTTGAGCATTACATCAACAATTTCAAACATGATGAATTTTAAACACATCAAACCAGTTTAGGGTCACAATAAATCCTTAAAAGATATAATCATAATTGTATGCTTTGTTTGCTATAAAATCTTCATAACATATAATACACATTATGGTTCATACACGAAGAGGCCAACATCAGTGCATAATCAAAGTCAATATTGAAGCTCCACCTACTACACAGGACAACACATCCCAACCTCAACCACAAGAGGAGGTTGAACGACGTTCGACTAGCCTTAGAGGTGATAACTCGACACGTGGGGGTTCTCATCAGAATACCCTAGTCATAGGAGTTGATGCACACTCCTTAATAAATAGATCAGAGGATGGCTCAAGGCCCCCATCATCCCATCAAAGATAACCATAAAATCCACCTAATCAAGGGTAGAAAAATAGGGCCGCCTCAAAGCATAGGCCCATTCAAACTCCAAACAACAATGAACTTAGCAAGTTCACAATTGATGTGTCCAAAGTTGGAGTGAATGGCACGGCACCCCGTGAGCCATGGCAAACTAGGCAGCTCAATAGACTTGACAATTTCCTAGGGCAATAATGGTATAGACCCCATCTATGCATTCTCATTTCATGAATTTGTGCAGTGAGGCTACACACAGGTCTATTAGAGAGCCAGGAGAATATTCTAATTTTTCTCATAGTATACGTGCTCCTTCTATCCATGAGGGCACAACTAAAATATTACAGGTCCACACCAATACCATCTACACAAACAAAGGTAAAAGTGTGGTAGATAAATCTATTGGGACTTACACAAACAAGGCCCCTAGAACTGAGATTCATAGCCAAAGGCCTCACACTACCAATCTTATCGATCGCTCACAAAGGTTGGTTTCTTAACATAAATAGCGCATCTTTCAAGATCAATTGTAAGATGTGTGTACAGTATACAAGCATCTTGAGAGAGAGGATACTCAACACTAGATGTTTCTAAAGAAACGCCTGTATGAGTAGCACATGCGCAAGCAATGCATCCTTGAGCAAAAGAAGTGTACAGAGAGAGGATATATTGGCTCATGCCAATTTTCCTCCTCAAAGTGAGTATAGGGATCATACACATAGATGAGCTACATCACAGTTCGAATTGTGCCCTACTCATATGGGAAATCATACACATTATACAGCCCAAAACACATTACAGTACTAGGCACTCGAACAATAGGGGCATATGTAGTATGAAGAGGTGGAAGAAGATGACCAAGAACAACAATATCTTTATATATCCTTAGTGGACATGGACGATGAACCAAATCCACCACCTCACCAAAAGAAGAATCTACCTCCACTAGCCCCACAAAGACCTCTCAAGGAGGAGGAGATTTTGTCCTCACAAGCGTATAAAGTTTTAGCATAAAAAGTGAGTTCAATTGAGAAGAAAGGAACGGGTTATCAAAAATTGACCTTGAGCAAGATTCATAACACACCTTTGTGCCCATCAGTGCCAAGTACAACATATATTGATCATTTCGATATGCCAAAGTTGGACAAATTTCAAGGTGATGAAGATGCACAAAAATATGTGACATATTTTATGAACATGTACTTTCAAATCCAAAGCAGTGACACTTTGCTCTTGAGAATGTTCATCATGACCCTTTCAGGCCCTACCCTGGAGTGGTTCAACCAACTAATAAGGCACATCATAACCAGCTTTGAGCAGCTAGCTAATGCCTTTCTTGAATGCTTCTCCTTCGATGTCAAGAAGAATATAAACCTATCCGATTTGGTTGGCCTAAAGCAGTATCACAATGAGCCAATTATAGAAATAGATGGAGAAAGTTAATGGTCGAGTTGCCATTTTCCATTTTGACAATAGACCTTACTCGAATGTTTAAGATTTGTGCCAAGCACATCTCGTTATTGTTGCAACTCCAATAATATCAAACATTCAAGGAGGCCTTGGCCCAAGCCAAGTTAATTGAGGAAATCAAGTTATAGGAGGGTGACTTGAAGCTTTGCAATAAGAAGGAATGGAACAACAAGACCACAAAAAATCAAAATCACCAAGCCAAACCAGTCCACATGAACCAGGTGGTGTTAAATCTCCAGAAAGAGGACAAGGGTCAAAAATAATAGAACTATCAGGCCCAACCTCCTACGCAGTACAACCAGTGTAGCAAAAAGAAACGATGTAAGAATAAGGAGCAACACCCTCCTCATCAGTTTATGCCACTATCAGAGACCATGACATCTATCTTGCATCAACTGTGTGAGGCTAAGACCATAAACTTACCTAAGATCAAGATGCAAGATCCCAATCAACCCAAACCAAAGGGGTATAGGGAAGACCAATATTGTTCTTACCATAGGATGAAAGGACATGACATCAAAGGATTTTATAGTTTCAAAAACTTGGTTCAGAACATGATAGACAAAGGTGAGGTAGTTGTGGGCAACCCTTGGGCTTTGAACAACCAAAACATGGGGATCTTCAAGAATTCCCTACCAAATCATAAGTCATTAAGGAACAATGTCAGCCAGGTGAATCAAGTGTGGATTGAATTGCCAACTCAAGGATTTGTAGGTATGGTAAATATTATCACAAGACAAGGGAGGTATGAACGACCAAATATACATCTAGCTCCAATCAGGGTTCAATATGTGCCCCCTCAAAGGCCAGCATAAAATGTGCCAGGCCCATCGACTAGACCAGTGGTGACCATTAGGAATAGGTTTGTTCAAAGCCTATAGAAAACTTCAGCCAAGTTGTCAATATATAAACTAATTCAGTAGTATCCTAAGCATAAGGAGATGCTCATGGACATTCTAAGGTCAATTGAAATTCAGTCACAAGATCTCGAAGCATTCACAAATTTTGTGGGACATGTGCAGTAATGCAAAGATCTTGTGATTCAATTTTATGATCATGATATGAAAGTGATCTCTACCACTATAGTGAACCCACCACTACATATAATTATGTGTGTTAACCACACACCATTCAAACAAGTATTGATCGAAACTAGGTCTTCGATCAATATAATTACAACCAAGGCATTGGCACACTTGAAGTTGCCCAAATCACACATTGTACCTTCAACATTTACCTTGCAAGCATTTAACAATGCACTATGCTCAATGGTAGGTACTATAGTTTTACCTATTCAGGTCAAACTGAAGACCATCCCTATGATGTGTCATGTACTTGAAGGTGCAATGCAGTATAACATCCTCCTAATGAGACCTTGGATTAGATAAATACGTTGCATTCCCTCAATTTTACATCAATGTATTAAGTATATACATGAGAAACAAGTTCGCATGGTTCCTTTCGATGAGGAGCTATTTAAATATGTGAACCAAGTAGATTTTCCTAGGGATTTTGTTCTCCCTTCAATGCATCTAGATATACGATCGACGTCACCCATCAAAAATCTAAAAGGTAAACAAAAAGAAGTGTGCATGGAGCCTTCAATAGTGGCACCACAATCATTTGAGCATACAATAGTAGCTTCAACGAAACCTACATCATCGGTCATGCTTAGGAATGACAAGAAGCTTAAGGTAGTAATGGGCAAAAAAGAGCCAAAAGAGGCACCCAAGGTAGCTATTATCAAGGTTCCCAATCCCATTGATGAAGAGGATGCTCAAAATGAAGTCGAGGAGGCACCCCAGCCTACCTTACCTTCTTCAACTGGGTCATCTGCACCACAAGTGACTATCCATTTGGTTAATCCTGAGTTGGCAGAGTATATAGTGCAGAACGTGACTTTCATGCCCTTTATTGAAACTGCACAGGACATGGGTAGACCTCAAGCCCATCACCTGCCTATAGGGATGGTGGTACCACTAGGGGTGCCACCCAACCAAACAAAATTCATCATGGAGAGCTTGACCAACTAGCAAACCGTACGTCCATAGATGAGGATGATGATGAGCCATTCTTCATGAATATTCATTATCTATCCAACCTAGATTTTACATTGCACTACTTTAAATGTTACCACTGGCATGGTTACGATCTCAAGCTATTTTAGCAAGGGCACTGAACTCCCTACAAACCAAAATATCAATTGCCAACTGATAGGTTTGGGTTGGGATATCATACAAGAGGTTAGGATGAGCTCCTAGTAGCATATTTAGATCACTTGAATCTCAGTCTAGGGGATAATGTGAATTCGAATCCATATCACCCTAACCCTTCTTGACATCGAATGGGAATCCGACCAGTAACTATGGTTGCTATTGAATCACCTATGAGCTATAATGATGACATCTCAATGGAGAACAGTCCAAAAAATATTCCAAGAGCTAACTTAGAGCAACAAAATCATGAAATTATCAATGACATAGGTATGCAAGCTCAGAACACCATTTCAAAAAAATATGTTGAATCAAAATTTCCTTCTGAAGAGGGTAAAGTAGAGTCCATTTACAAAAGAGATGGACCAGAATATGATTCTAAGAGTGATTATGATGAGCAATCCTCAAGCAATGAAGAAATATTTCACTTTGCAATTCAATCAATCTTTCCAAACCATTATGTCTTAATATAGATGCTATTGATTGGGATCATGCTGATTCACCTTTACAACCTAAATATTTCTTTCCTAACGAAGAAATATTTCAACTATTCTATTTTGCACTAGGTTGTGCACATGATGTTTATCACACTAAGGATAATTCCAATATGAAACCTTTAAACCAGCGGATGACATCCATTTGATCCCTACACCTCATCATCTTGAGTAGGGATGACACATGTCAGTAGAGGAGACCTTCGAAGTGGATATCAGTGATGATCCCACTAATCCTAAGAAAGTTAAATTTAGAAAAAATTTATCTCTTGAGGAACGTGCTAACCTCATTCCTTTACTAAAAAAGAGACATGATCTCTTTGCTTGGACTTACAAAGACATGCCAGGACTAGATCCAAAATTGGTTACACATAACCTTTTTCTAGATCCCTCTAAAAATCTAGTCAAGCAGAAACTTAGGAAAATGCATCCAATAGTCATTTTAATGGTTAAAGACGAATTGCAAAAACTACTAGATGTGGATTTTATTATTTCTGTCGACTATCTAGAATGGGTATCAAATATCTAGAATGGGTATCAAACATGGTGCCTATATAAAAACCAGATGGAAGAATCTGTATCTATACAGATTTCAGAGACCTGAACAAGGCAACACCAAAGGATTCATTTTCGTTGCCCAACATAGATGCTCTCATAGATGCAACTATAGGTCATGAATGCTCTCCTTAATGGATGGTTTCTCTAGTTATAATCAAATTTGTATTAAACCTGAAGACCAGCACAAAATCACATTCACAATGCCATGGGGAACATTATGTTATAAGGTTATTCCATTCGGACTTAAAAAGCTAGTGCCACATATCAGTGGACCATGACATACATCTTTCATGACTACATGCACAAGATCCTAGAGGATTACATTGATGACTTTCTTGCTATATATATTAACTACTGACTTTGCATTGGGAACCATGTTAGCCCAAAAGAATGTGCAAGATAAAGAGCAAGCGATATATTATATCAGTCACACCTTGTTGAGTTATGATCTAGGGTATGCATACATAGAAAATGTGTGCTTGGAAGTGGTCTTCACAACAAAGAAGTTACATCACTACATGCTAAGTCATACGACGTATGTAATATCCAAAAAAAATCCTTTGTAGTACATGATGAGCAAGACTTATCACAATACATGTACTACAAAGTGGATCATGCTATTGACAAAATTTGACTTGGAATTTATTATTCAAAATTCCATCAAGAGATAGGTCATAATTGATCAATTGGTAGAGGATCCACTTTAGGACAATAAGCCCCTAGTCATAGAACTTTCTAATGATGTAGTTTTTGCATTATTGGAGTCACCCGAACCCGAAGAACTAGATAACAAAGTCGACATGACTTTGTTCTTTGATAGTTTAAAGTGTGAGCAAGGGGGTGGTGCAGGAATAGTGTTTTTCATGCCACAAGATGATCTAATTACCTTGTCATTCAAGCTAAACTTTTCTTGCACCAAAAACAACATTGAATATGAGGCCATAATCTTGGACCTCCAAACAGTGATCGCCATGAAGATCAAAAGGCTAAATATATTTGGTGACTCCCTTCTCATTGTAAAACCAAGTTAAGGGATTATTTCAATTTAGGTGTCCTATCCTAAAAGCTTATAAGGATATTATTAACACTTGTCTAGCCCAGCTAGAATGGTACGACATCAAGGCAATATTTCTTACTTCAAATAGATTTGTAGACACCATGGCATATTTGGGATCCTTAATCCCTCAAAATTTGTCTATCGATTTCACTATCATTCATGTGAAAATGCTCTCACACTCTACAGTGTAGCGTGAGGCTTTCGACAACAAAGAATTGGTCAACATGATTCATATAGAACCAAACCATGAGTGGTTCTATAAAGCCAAATACTTTCTCAAGAAGATGCCCTGGGGGTTGTTGATCTTGCAAGGTCCTATGGGGAGTGGCACTACCATTCACCACAAGGTCATTTCCAGTCTGCATTTGTGCATGTCGAATTGTAAAGGGAACAAGTCATCTTATCAGTCGAGGCTGAAGCTTATCAGGATTGGGTGTCATAATTACATGACTTCCTTAAGCTTGTATTAATCCCTCAAGGATTATCGCATGTCGCAAAATGAACATTTAAATAAAAAGAAACAAAATATGTCTTGCTAGGAGATATTTTGTATCATCAAAGCTACGATGGAATCCTCATTCCTTGTCTTGAACCCCAATAATTAGATTGGATAATTTTGCAAGCTCACAATGGTACATGCGATGGCCATTTCAGTGACATGGCCATCGTCAAGTGAATCCTTCAGATGGGTTATTATTGGCCTACTATGGAGAAGGATTGCACAGTGTATGTCAATAAATGCATTAAATATTAGCATCATGCTAATCTTACGCACTTGCCATTACAGGCCTTATAGCCCATTCAAGAAGCTTAGCCATTTGCTTAGTGGGGTTTGGATCTAATAAAAAATATCTCTCCCTTGTCATCGGTTCGGCATACATTTATCATCACGGCTACTAAGTATTTCATAAAATGGGTGGAATCAATCCCTCTAACAATGACAACTAGAGCACGCATTATGGATTTCATACTCCAAAATATCATATATCATTTTGGGATACCATCCAAAATTATTTTGAATAATAGAACTTCATTCAAGAATAAAACTATGAGGGCTTTGACATCCAAGTAAAATATACAACACAATTTTGTGACTCCATATTATTCACAAGCAAACGAGCAAGTTGAAGCTTCAAATAATATAGTGGTAACCATTTTGAAAAAGATGGTACAATAAAACCACAAAGATTGGCACATATAGCTACCCCTTGCATTATGAGCTTACAGGACTAGCATACGGATGCCCATTGGGGCAACATCATTTTTGCTAGTATATGGCACTGAGGCCATTATTCCCTTAGAGTTGGAAATCCCAACCTTGTGCATCGCATTGAAAGAGTTCATTGATGATGACACTATGCGGCAAGCTCACCTTGATCAACTGACACTTCTTGATGAACGTTGCATGAATGCCCTTGAGCATCTATGTGTTTACCAAGAGCACTTAAAACAAGCTTATAATAATAAATTTCATCAAAGGGACTTTAAAGTTGGGGATCTTGTGCTAAAAGAGAACCAATAGAACTCAAACCAGTTACCACACTTACAAGATAAATATGTGGCCAACTGGTTAGGTCCTTACATCATCTTCGAGAAGATTGGACCTGGTACATATCACCTAACATCACTTGAAGGTGTTGAAGAGCCTGAACCTCTCAACATTCTTCATATTAAGGCATTTTACACATAAAATCAAAAAAATAAAAAACATTCAAATAATTTAAAAATTTTCAAAAAAAATGGAAAACATCAAAATCCATAAAAATAAAAAAGCAATAAATCCAAAAACATTGCAAAATATTGAAAATACAAAAATATTTGCTTTATGCATTTCATTTGCACATACATTCAGTTAGTTGCATTGTATTAGGCATGTCTATCCATTGCACTTGTATTAGGATAGATTGTGTTTCCAATATTACAAACGACACCATGTTTGTATTTCAACCATGCATCCATACATCATCATCTTCCATCATCCTTGCGAGCAATTGTGTTTCTCAACACAACCCCTCCTGTTGCTATAAGGAATATACAAGGGTTTTTCGGACATTCAGCCATGCCTAGTTACTTTCTTAGATGTTGTAGAAATATAGCTTTGCTTTTGGAGATGAGGTCTAGTTTTGATAGCACTTAGCATATATCAAAATCCCATCATATATCAACACATTAAAAATCTTAGTCTAGACAAGGAAGGATGAACGCTACAAAGTGATCCTAGTTACCTTTACCGAAAGATTTATACTTGCTCATCTTGTGATGTGCATGGTATAGAGTCTTAACCATTTGCAAAATGACAAGATCCCCCCTACCCAAACAAGTCTCTTGCTTTCAAATAAGATAAGCAAAATCCCAAATCAAAATCAAAATCCCTTGCTAAAAAAAAAACATATGCAAAATAAACAGTGATTTTCATCACTATGCATGAGCAAGTATCCCAATAAATATGAAGAAAATAAGGGGGTGAAGAGCTTGAATCCCTAGAATGTTCACTACTCAAAGCCATTGAGTGATCCCCAATACAACAATGGGTTGAATGAATCCTGCCTGGCATTGGGGTAGTTCAAAGCAATTTATAAATGAGCTAGCTAGAGGTGGCCTGTATTACCTAGTAGTCTAGTCTAACTGAGTATAAACTTAAGATCATGATGAACATTTGGTGATCCTCATTACAACAATGGGTTGAATGAATCCTTCCTATCAATGAGGTAGTCTTATGTCTCATCTAATATATTCATTTGCACACATAGGGATAATAAATATCTAGGTTTACATTACAATAGCTTTTGTCTTTCAGAAGTCCTGTATAGTGATTATAAAACTTTTGAGGAGTCAATTAGGGTGTTTGAGTCTCATGGAAAACCTCAAAAATTCTGCAATAGCAACAATCAAATCATCTCATATATCACTACATATATCTCACAATACCATATCATATATGGGTGTAAAATGATTAATTCTTATGATGAGACTTATCATTTTCATTCATGATTTTTATACATTATGTGGTGTCATCCATTAGATTGTTAAGCATATATTGCATTCATTCCTTATGTTTTAGTTATTAAAGCATACACTTTCATTTACATTAGATCATCATCATGTAAATAATGCATTACATACATTGCATTCATCATATCATAACATCATAAATTAAATGCATACAAGTAAATCATGCATTTAACATAAACATCACATCCATATATGCACACATAGTAGTCCATCTACACATCTAGATCATTGTATCTAATCATACATCCATTAGCTAGTTAGTGCATGTCATTAATACATCACATCATATAGCATCAAATCAACATCGCATATAAGCATTGCATCCATGTGCATCTCATAAACATAACAACAATAAAAAGTACACACGTAATGAGATTATAATGTCAAATCATATATATATATATATATATGTGTGTGTGTGTGTGTGTGTGTGTGTGTGTGTGTCAAAAGAGTACATATGAGGGGTGCATCAAAAATGCCCATAGGCTACAACTATGCAGGTCCTCGGACCTTACACCAAAAAAAGGTACATATCTCAAAATATGTACTAAACAAGGTTTGCACCACTTGAGTCACCTCCACCCTCAGTCCCATCCATAGGAGTCTACCTAGAGCCTATCCCTGCTGATCTCTTTGATCGAGCAGTTGTCCTATGGCTGGAGCATGCTAAATACTGCCTAGTCTCTTGGGTCCTGGTCCTTTGAGACCCTGAAACCCCTGATATCTTAGGTACTACACCACCCCATAGCCTGACCTCCCCCTCTAGGATATTAATGTACACTGCATCAAAAGCATATCACCTAGTACCATCATATATGAGGGCCTACAGTCTTCTGATCTCTACAGTCATATCCAATCCTACTAACCCTTATATAGCTGGAGCGGTAGGAGTAGCCTGAGAGGTTGAGGTCTCATCCCTCACTATCCTAAGTAGATCTCGCTTTGCAGTCTAAAAATCTAGCTAAGCCTTTAGAAGATCACATTACATGGTGATCTTCTTTATCTCGGTAGTCGTAGTGTCTATTTTACCTTGGAGAGCTGATCTCTCCTGATAACCATGCCACTGTGTTTGCCCAGCTGCCAATTGAGCCTGTAATGCTCTCATATGTGCCTATAGTGTATCAATGAAGATATCCCTCCCTAATATATGCATCTATGTAGTTTGTAGCTAGGACTACAAGCTAGCTACCTGGGCCCTAAGCTAGGACACCTCATCATCTAGCTCCTCCTCGCCCTCCTCAATCAGGGCCTCCTCCTCTGTTGTTGTAGTCTATCCCCATCCACCCTTGGTCCTCTGGTAAACTTGTCACCCCTCTAGATATGTTGCCTCCACTACTACCCCATCCCTAGATCTACCTAGCGGGCCACCACCCTACCATGACCTGGTATTCCACCAAGCATCATAATTTGTAGTGGTCCCTACATCTACCAACCCTGAGTCCTGATAACCATCATCCTCATCACCCAGTGGAGTCACCCATGGCCAGGCTAAATGTGTCTCTACCTTAAGGTGGTGGTAGAGGATTGGCTCCTTTGCTATGTCCTGATAGATCCCAAACTTCTTGGTGATGCACAAGAAGTAGAAGAACTCATGCACCTTAGGATTACACCTAAGGAGCCATCTATCATGTCGTATCCACCTCAGGTAGTGGTCTACCTCCTCCCATGTTGTATAGTCCATGTAGGGGCACCATAGAACCTGCCCTGCCCTTAGCCCTATGATATGATCCATGTATACTATAGATCCCCTACACAAGCCTTGCTCTTGAACCCCTCGATCTCCCTAGACCAGCAAGCGACATAGCATTGACACTCCTCTACAATGTTGTTGATTCATAGAGGCAATACCCTAGGGTGATCAATAGTTATGTGCTCTCACACCCATATCTACAATAGCAAGCTACATTTGATTCCCATGTGGCCCCATTGTGTGATGCATTACAACTCATCATAGAGCTACGCGAGGAAAGAACTCCCCCATGAGAGAATTAGTGGCTCCACCGTCATACTCGCTAGCAAGTCTTGCATCCTGGCAAGGAGGTTCCAAGGGAACCTCACTCCTGATGTATTTGGGAGTATAACATGTAAAATAATATACATCAGCATGGCCTTCCATCATGAGAAGACCCACACCTTGTACCAGCGCTCAATAGGCATGCCCTCATGCTCTGTGTCATCCAATGCCTTGTCACCCTAAGCACCAAAAGTACTCTAAAATATGGTAGGCTTTGCCTTCATAGGTGAAGAGGTGATGGCCTCGCCATCGATGGGGATGTGGAATATGTGGTAGACATCCTCCAAAGTGACTGTGATCTCTCTAGTCAGCAAGTGAAAGGCGGTGGTCTGTGCATCCCAACAATGGGCCAAAGTAATCATATAGGTTTGATCAACCCTTATAGATGGAAGACAGAGAACGTAGCCGAGGCCTATGGCCATGAACCAATATCGGTCAATGACATCCATGTCGCATAGAAGCTTACAGAAGAGCTCGGACTCCCGCACTCTACCAACCAGCTAAAGGGAGATAATAACAAAATTCAATTAAAATCACGAAAACATAAAAAAAAATACTTAAAAATGCAAATAAATTCAAAAATCCTTTGAAAAGGTAAAAACAATCACAAATGCATTCAAAACACTCAAAAACAATCAAAATTTCACTTGGAAATTTTCAAAAAAATCAATTAATTCAGTCAAACAACAAAAAAAAAAAAAAATTTAAAATTTCCTAAAGTCTCTCAGTCGCGATTGTCACCCGCAGCCTACGGCAATAGTCAAATTTTTTATCGTTGGGATTTGAATTCAGCTGCGGTTGCCACCCACGGCTATAAAAAAGACCTTTTTCGAGGTCATTTCCTACCCCAAACAACCCCATAATTAAACCCACCCTCTAACTAGCCTAATCTAAATCCTAACTAGGGTGAGGTTCATTACTAATAGTTTAATTTGTTCATTTAGCCCATTAATTAATGAGGTTTATTTTACTTTTTGGTCAAATCAATAAGTGAGTCTCACGATGCTACCTTCGTAGAACCGGATCTGCCACTGGTGGATGCCTCCTGTTGGTCAGCCATATGGGTAGTTTGTGTAAATTTTGGTAGCGTTTCGTGTCATGTTTGCACTTTCTCCCCTCAGAGATCTCTCTTAGCAGTTGGAAAATGGAAATAATGAAATTGAAAATGACATATTTTACTTTTATATTTTCAATTTTATCCTTTGTTTTGGATTTCAGTCATGGGTGAAGAATTAGGGTTTTTTGACCGCGGCTATCAGACGCGGCTAAGGAATTTGCCAAATTTGGCTGTAGCTGACAACCACAGCTAGAAACTAGCAATAAATTCTCTCAAAATCCAACCGTGAGGAGCTTTAAAATGCAAAATTAAAAATATTCAACCATCCAAAAATCTCAAAATTTTCAAAAATAACAAAAAAATCAAATAATTCAAAATTCAAATGCACCTCGTATCCAGTTATTTACCCTATACACTTGGCGGTTGCAACGACTTGCACTCCATGCAATATAGTAAGATGAGTAAATTACCATAAGGCCACTTGGGGTAAATTAGTCATCATTGAAGGGCAATGCTTCATTTCAATCTCGAAGAAGGCCATGGTGGTCGGACTGCTCCACGGGAATGAGGTGTTCATTTCACTTCTCCTATGATATTTTCATAAAATCATAGAACAAAAGTGATTCAACACAAGCCTAATTGGAATTGCTATCACCTTAATTCCCTAAGAAGGCCATTGTGGTTGAACTGCTCCATGGGATAGAGATGTACAATTACTATTAACAATTATAATAATGGCTAAAATAGGCCTTGCCAAATAACAAAATGCTAAAGTCTTAAATATTCCAAATCAATCATCTTGGTCAAGCGACTTCTCACTTTATTAATTATCATTACCCTCATCAACTCGTCGCTTGAGGGGGTAGTCATAATATCAAAAATCATAATCAAAATCAATAAAATATCACTTGATCTTGTCAAATTGTGTTCATCTTACGAATCATTGCCAACAACTATCATAAGCTTACCCTTTTTGGGAAAAAAAGCAAATATGACAGTTAAGCTAGTAGCTTTCCACCTATCGAAACAATTGTAGCGTCGACTACCCGATCGCCTTGGATACATGAAACCTTTGCAAATTTAAGCCTTCCCTCAGTTGGAAGCAATGATTCTAGGATGTGCATACTTTTGCAAAACTGGGGCATCTAATGTTGATCAGATCAATGATCATCATTCAACCTACATCATCGCTTTAGGCGGTTTATTTTTGCTCAACGTTGTGTCTTCCCACAACGCATCATAAAAGGGGTATTTGTAGACACCTAAAATGTGTCATGTTGAGGGGACTACTCATATGGGTATTCTAAAAAACCATATGAATGATATTGGACCATTCCAAGGCAAAGCAGTGGTTCTAACAACTCAATTTAGGCAACTTTGGCCTACTCAGTCCTAACCGTTGTTGACACCCATGACTAAGATCCTAGCCGTACCTCAGAGTCATGGCTAGCCCTAAAACTATTTTGAATTCTTGGGCCAAGCCAAATTTAGTTACAACAGCTTTGGCAATAGATTTCAAGCGATTTCAAGCGATTAAGCTTCTAGATTCTTCCTCCCAACTACTCCAACCTCCTGGTTCTTGATCTTGGATTATCCATGAAGCTAGGATTAGAGATTGAGAGGGCTATAAGACAACCCCTCCAAATTGGAAAGAGGTCTAGAGAGAGTGTCAATTTGAATGTAGCAAAGCCATGTCAAATTGGAGAACCATTTACAACCCTTGAGGTGTGCCTACATGCTACCAATTTGGATAATTATAAATGTATGTGAAGCTATGGAAGTTTCAAGAGCTTGAGGAGATCAATCATCCCAATTGAACCAATTCCACTAGAATTTTGAAGAATCTACACCACAAATGTTATAAAACATAGTGGTGACCATTGATCATCAATTCCATGGAGGAAATTTGAGATTCAAGCTCTAATTGCAAGAGCAAGAATATTTTCTCCTTAACCATGGCTATCAACCGCAGCTAACAGAGTCAGTTGTGCTTAAGACCCGTGGCTAGGGTTTGACACTTGATTTACCTCGTTTTAGCCATAGGATTTCCCTTTTAAACATGCAATTAGTTATATCTGACATAGATTAGCCTTCATTTATACTTTTGTACGGTAAATTTAGGGAATTAGAGGTAGCTTTACTCTTATTTCCTTGCATTTGTCAATTTGCACTAGTTTTGTTAGATTTGATTCATTTCAAGTTTTAATGGTAAATTATGCATCATAATAGCTAGATTTACTACTTTATTATCATTCTTTATAATAATTCAAAGGTTTTGTAATTATCTTTACAATTTTACATGCTTTCTTGTTATATTTTTCCTCATTCATGCAAATCCCTATCAAGAGCTTCATCATGAGAGGCCTCCTTTGTTTCTAATGCTTTTATGTTGTTTCTTGAATGTATATTTACAAGATATAACCACATTTGAAGAATTTTTGGCAACATATTCCTCCTATCAAGTGAGAATAAGGCTACCTTGAGCCTTAAGCAGTTCGTATCTATGTTAAAGAACCTACAGATTGTATCATCCCCATTTAGGGGCTTCATAATTGTATCAATTATATCAAGAATTCAGTATCCCTAAGAGGGACATATTTGTAATTGGAATTTACAATGAAAATATAAACAATTTGGCATTTCCTTGTTCAATTCATTGTTTATGAGCTTTATTGCTTTAATGTTTCACATAATTGATGCAATAGTCTAGGTACATGCTTTTTAGTATAGTACACATATGTCGACACTCTTAGAAAAATTACCTCCCTATCTTAGAGAAGTTTGTGTGTTTATATAATACACAAAGAACTTCCTATTATGGTGTTGTTACAATAGAAGGCCTGGTTATAGTCTAAACTGAGATAGTTTAGTTACTGTAACATGCGCATGATAAAAACAGTTAAACCACTTTTCATTTTTTTTTGGAGATAGAATATTTTCAAGTTTGATCTCTATGTTTTTCATGTTCTGCTTCATCGAGTGGTTATGCATTTATTTCATATGGTTGGGATAGCTCATACGTTCGATAGTATTCTAAGGATAGCCTGCATGATGTGGAGTCAAAGGTTTACCACGATCAATAGGACCATCTTCAGTTGTACGATCAAAGCGCGTAACATCAAGGCGCCCACTTGTAGAGTAAGGTGCCTACTTGTAGAGTAAGGCGCCTACTTGTACAGTAAGGTGCCTACCTGAAGAGTAAGGTGCCTACCTCTAGAGTAAGGCACCTACCTAAAGAGTAAGGCACCTACCTCTAGAGTAAGGTGCCTACCTGAAGAGTAAGGCACCTACTTGTAGAGTAAGGCATCTACCTAGAGAGTAAGACACCTACTTGTAGAGTAAGGCATCTTCTTGAATATCAAGGCGCCTTCCCAATATGCCTTAGACTCATGAAGCAGAAGCATTTCAAGTCCACGTAGGACCTCGACTGATCAAAAGACAACAAAATCAACAAATATCTACACAAAACACACTTCACACACAAATTAGATAATGCAAATAATTTTATTAAATAGATACATAATAATTCATAGAAATATACAACTCTTATTATGTTGCTGCACAAAAATTGTTAGAACTCATACAAAAATATGAGCATTTTTTATGCTCATCATCCCCCCATGCCTAATATGTGCCACACCCTTATGGCACCTAAAGTTGGTGGTCAACCCCTTCTAGTAGGCCTTCCTTCTATTTTCTTTTCTTGTTGGTGACCTTGGCCTTCCCTTCCATTCTTGATGAGGGGCACTAGTTTTTTGTGGGATGTTTTTGGGCTACGCTGGCTTCCGACTGCATTGGTTTCCAGTTGCATTGGTATGGCTTTCATCTTTTAGTTGTTTTGGCTTCCTATTGCACTGGTTGTGCCTTCTTGTTCTGCTAGACCCAATAGTTGTGTTGGGTAACACAACCATGGTTTTTTCTCTTTTTTGGAATGCAACTTTCGCTTCGTGCAAAATGTCGGTATGCTGAGGCTGTAACTCTTCAAATGGAATATCGAAGTCATCCCTCTATCGTCTGACCACCCTAGCCTTGAATTTCTTTGGTTATCACAACTTCCTCTGCTTCCAACCCGAATATCCCCCATCTCTCCAAATATTTCCTCATTCTGGAGGGTCGGCCTTGGGACAAACCGTATATCCACAAGAACTGATCTTCCATAGAAGGGTCAACGCAAATACTAGGCCCCCTTTCAGCCTTCTTGGTAGCTTTCCTAACTACCTTTGTCATCTCGAATTCTTCACGAAGTCTTTCAAATTTCTCCTTTCGTGAGGTAAAATTTTGTATATCTTCTGCCCATTCCTCGTCTAACTGGATGGTAGGTTCGGCAAATGTGACCTTTCCCTTGCTCTTAGCCTTCTTTCATGACATCCAAGGCACCTTCTTCTTGGGTCTCTCTGGTATAATGATAGATTGTGTGGGGATGTTCCCCTCTCCTACATAAGATGCCTCCTTGTTGTCGTTATAGGGTTTAGGTATTTGCCCCTCTAGCCTTGAATCACCCACAACTACTTCCCCTGTTTTGTACTCACCCAACGACTGCTCTATGGGTCCTTCTACTGTAGATACTGGTTGCTCCTAAGAGTCCTTAGTTTTGGGTTCAGTACCTTGCCTCTAGCTCTGATCTGAGTGGTCTTCATAATCAATAATATCTATAACATGGGGATTTGGTTGAAAGATAGAGTTCCCCTGTTCTTTTATCACCATCCTGTCAAAAGTGAACGAAATCTCCCCTACCTCCATATATTTATTTTTGGCATCCAACCTGAATGCCCCAGATGAAACTACTATTTTTGGTGAGGTCAAAGAGTTCATGGGCACTTCAATTGCCCAATCTATTTAGGTGCAAGTGTTTATTATTTCCACCACCCTAGCTTGAAACTGTTGATTTTTTACCTTGATCTGGTGAACCAGTTGCTATAGTTGAGCTATGGTGGCCTCATGCCTCTATATTTTCCTTACAATAATTTTTCTAAATCCATAAAAAAGTGCTTGCACCTCAAAATACTCACTCTACCAGGTGAGGCCTTCTTCTAGCGCCAAATCGAGTTGTTGTTGCAGGCCTATCGAAGGTTGTGGGTCATGTGGACTTTAAGCAGCTAAAGTTTGTAATGTTTGAGCTACGAACCTGACCTTCGTATCCTCCCCTTCTTCCTCACTCATCATAATTAATCATCGCAGGCACCTCCTACCACTTATATGCTCTATTTGGTGAGTTGTTGGTTCAGGATTGGAATAATCCAGTCTGTCCTCTATATAATCGAGCAGAGAAATTTGCCCTTCTACTATAGCATCCTAGGAGGTTTGGGGTCATTCTTCTTCCTCTTCAACCACTCCTCGTAATTTAGCTTCCTGCCTTGCTTCAGTTGCAAACTGCATCTGCATGCCAAAAATTTTTATCCCTTCTACCAATAGGTTCTCTCTATGTTCCTTGGCATATTTAATTAGGGTTGTAACTAGCCCATGATGTGCTAGGGTAAAGGTTGCTCCTCTCTGATATCAGAAAGCCTCATCCTTTAGAATGCTTACTAGATAGAATGGCACATTGATTTTCTGCCCATGCACCAGGTGATTCAAATATTGCATGTGGTTTGCATTCAGGTGAGAGTATTTGCCTCTACATATGAAGAACCTCGCTACTTGTTTGAAGAGCTTCCACAAGTGCTCCAGGAGTCTTTGTTTTAGAAGCCCAGCATCATTGAATCAAATGTTCCCTTACCTGAGTAGCAGCTCTGTGCATTGACCTGGCACACCCTCCTTGTAAGTGCACTCTCCAGTGAAGGAGAGGTCGATAATAAGGGAAATATACTCCAGCATGACTGGAATATCCAATCTGAGTAGCTAAGTGACCTCCCCTCTCACAGCGGCAGCAAATTCCTTCGTTGCCTCAAGTCCTATATTTGGCTAGCTAGGAGGCAATATTCCGTCCACCTAGCCGCTTCAAACCGTTCATGAGCTTCATCGCTAATTCTCTCAGTACTAATGGGCTCATTTTTCTTGTGTGCATGGTTCTTTGATTGACCTTCCATTGTGAATTCTTGGCTCCTTTTCCCCTAACTGGTTCGGTGCCCTATTCTCATAAGAAGGCACCTTTTTGTAGATCAAGGTGCTTACCTAGTGAATTAATTTTACATTGGGGTTGACAAGGTACGCCACCTGAATTGGCTTTCGATACGACGTATTAGACATGGGGGGCAGTACAATTTTTGTGATGGCATTATTTTTAGAGAAGTATAAATTATAAAAAATTATGTATATATTTAAAAAATCATGTGCATACCTGATTGGTTGTTCGTGTGTTATGGAGTATGCCAATTCGGTGATCCGTGATAGGGGTGATGGTGTATTCCCCATATGTTGATTACGTTATCTTGGTCACTGCAACTCTGGTTCGCTCAAGGTCACATGCTGAAAATGTGGAGGTCTGGTTGGTTCAGATAATAGGACATATATCTCTTTTTTATTTGGCTTTAGGATGTGCAAAAATCCTACCCAATGATTTTACAATATTTTTGAGTGACTTTGAATTTTCATAACGTGAAGTGATAACATCGGCTTTGGTTGCTCCCTCATACCGCATGTGCTTTCAATTAGATCAAGTTGCCTGTATGATATCGAGATGCCTACTTCAAGAGTAAGGCACCTTTAATTGAGATGCCTACCTGAAGAGTAAGTTACCTACCTGAAGATTAAGGTGCCTACTTGTAGAGTAAGGTGCCTACTTGAAGAGTAAGGTGCCTACCTCTAGAGTAAGGTGCCTACTTGAAGAGTAAGGTGTCTACCTCTAGAGTAAGGCGCCTACCTAAAGAGTAAGGTGCTTACTTGTAGAGTAAGGTGCCTACCTGAAGAGTAAGGTGCCTACTTATAGAGTGAGACGCCTACCTGAGGAGTAAGGCACCTTTGACCGTAGTGCCTCATCACTTTTTTTTCTTTTTTTTAATCAAGGTGCCCTTGATGCATGACATCAAGGCACCTCATCACTTTTTTTTGGAATTTTCAACCAAATTCTAGCACTTCCACTGATGTACATTGAGGTGCCTACTTGTAGAGTAAGATGCCTACCTAAAGAGTAAGGTACCTACCTTAAGAGTAAGGTGCCTACCTGAAGAGTAAGATACCTACTTGAAGAGTAAGGCATCTACCTAAAGAGTAAGGCGCATACCTGAAGAGTAAGGTGCCTACCTCTAAAGTGAGGCACCTACCTAAAGATTAAGGTGCCCTTGTTACAACATCTACTGGAAGATTAAGGCACTCTTTTAATGTTGAAAAGTCAACAATGGTTGACGTGTTCACTAATGCAAGGTCGATCAAGTCCTCCAAAAAAATTTATCATGTTGCATCAGCGTCTGCTTTGCCCAAGCACAGGGGTGAGTATTTTTTCCTTTGTGGGGAATTAGTGCCCATATCTATGCTCAAATAAAAACTATCTCCTCCAAAAAAATGTGCAGGTTCATGGATGTTGAGCTGATTTAGGCCTTGTCTCCCAAGATGCCTATTTTTTGTACAATCAAGCCATTTCACCTGTAAAAGAAAATGAAAAAAAATAAAATAAAAATGTAGTTACTCTCAGGATGCCTATAGCTTGCATGCGGGTGATGTCTCTGCAAAACACATTGTAAGCTAGAAAGCAAAAAAATGCAAGTTTGGTGCAATCTGTAACTATTAGGCCCTAGCTCTCAAGATGCCTGTAGCTTGCATGCAAGCACTGTACCTGCAACACATAGACAAAAAAACTAAGACTAAATTTTTTTCAGTGGACATCCCTGTGTCCACCGTGTTGCTAAGAAGTTAACATATTTTCAATTGGATGGTGTCTCCCCCATGCCTATTCTGGACTCCACCATTAAATTTTTAGACATGTGATATGGACGCAATCGGTGGTTGTTAACTATCAATATGGTGTTGCTACCATCAATTGTCTTGACACATGCAACACCATTTTTAATCAGCTCTACCACCACATATAGTACCATCCACATTTTCATCAACTTACCCTTACATTCCTAGAATCTAGAATTGTACAGTAATACCCAGTCTCCTTCCTTGAACTGCTTTGACTTAATGTGGTGGTCATGCCACTGTTTCCTTTGCCTTTGGATGATTTCCATCTTTTACAGGGTGTCCATTCGATATTTTTCCAACTGATTTAGTTGTTGAATTCTCTCCCTCTATCCATCGTCTAGGCCTAGGGTCAATTCTGTTGCAGTTTTGAGCATTTTAATTTCAAATTCGATGGGCATCATTGTACTCTTCCCATATAATAGTTGGAACAAGGTAAAGCTTATGATTGTTTTCCATGTTGTTTTGTATGCCCATAATACCTTCAATAGTCTTGCAATCCAATATTTCTTATGTTGTTGCATAATTTTTTTCAGGATGTTCTCTAACTCCCTGTTGGTCACTTCTACCTGTTCATTCACTTATGGATGGTAGGGGGTGGTTTTGTTATATCGAAATATGTATTTTCGTATTAGCTCCTCAATTAAATTAGAGGTGAATTGGGGCCCTTAATCCATTGTAATCTCTTTAGGTATCTTGAACCTCATAAAAATTTGAGCAAACAGGAATTCTACCACTGTTCCTTCTTTGAAGTCCCTCAATGCTTGCACTTTGACCCATTTGGTGACGTAGTTAGTGCTGACTAGAATATATCTCTTTCCAGCCAGATATAGGTTAATTGGCCCCACAAAATCCATACCCCATTTGTCGAAGGGCTCTATGTGTACGTGAGGTTGAAGGGGTATTTCATCCCTGTGGGTTGGCCTGCCCATCCTTTGGTATTCGTCACACTGGATGGCATATTTGGCTGCATCTTTGAGCAATGTGGACCAATAATACCCAGTCTATAGGACTTTATACACAATCCTCCTTCTTGCAAAATATCCTACGCATGGCTCATTGTGGCAAGCTTTGAGAACTTCCAAAAAATTTGTGCTAAGCTACGCACCTCTTCATGACTTTATTAGGCCAACTTTTAAACAGGAAGCCATCAATCCATGAAAAATATGCGCTCTTTTCTATCACCGTCTACTTCTCTCATGATGAAAGAGTAGGGGATGTTCTACTGGTGGCCAAGTAATTGGCTATGTCTACGTACCATGGTGCCTTCTCGCTAATGACAAATAGATGTTCATCCAGGAACTGGTCTTCCACGACTACATGATGTGATGGTATCAGTCTAGATAAGAATTCTGCTACTACGTTATCCTTGTCAAGTTTATCCATGATGATAATATCAAACTCTTGTAGAAGCAAGAGCCATCTAATGATTATGCTACTAATCACAGGTTTACTCATTAAATATCAAATAGCCGCATGGTCCGTATGGATGAACACCTTGTAACTTGTGATGTAGTGGCAAAACTTGTTGATGGTGTGCATGATTGCAAGGAACTCCTCTATCACCATGTAATTGAGCTCAACTTTGGCTAAATTCTTGCTGACATAGTAGATGGCATAGAATTCCTTGCCATCCTTCTATCCTAGGACCGCTCCATTCACATTGTTGGATGTGTCACAGTAAATGTGGAATGGGATGGCCCAATTTGGGCCCCATAGGACTGGGGTAGTAATCAGCTTTTCTTTCAATGTTTGAAAAGCTTATTCATAGTATTTAGTCCATATGAATTCCATGTCCTTGGAGAGCATTGTGTGTAGGGGTTTAGCGATTTTGCTAAAGTCGGTGATGAAATACCTATAGTATTTGGTGGAGCCAAGAAAACTTCTCACATCCCTTTGCATATTAGGACTAGGTAGGTCCTTTATGACTTTGATTTTCTTTTTGTCCACCTTAATTCCTTCCACAAAGAGGTGGTGTCCCAGCACTATTCCTTCGCTCATCACCATGAAGTATTTTTTATTGCTGAGGGATAAGTTGTTTTCCTCGCATTGCTGGAGTACTCATTATAAAGTAGCCATCGCTTCATCAAAGGTTTCATCATATATGGTGAAATCATCCATGTAAAATTCTACTACTTCCCCCATCATGTTCGAGAATATGCTCAAAACCACCCTTTAAAATGTGGTTGGTGCATTGCACAACCCAAAGGGCAAGACTCTATACGCAAATGTTCCCCATGGGAAGGTAAACGTTGTCTTGTCCTAGTCCTTCCTTCTAATTTGGATCTGGTTATATCTGCTAAACCCATATAGAAAGGAGAAGTACTTTCTCCCTGACAGTGTATCCAAGACTTGATCAACGAAGGGTAGTGGAAAATGATCTTTCTTGGTTGCCTTGTTCAACAACTTGTAGTCGACATAGATCCGCCACTTCCTATTTTTCTTGGGAACCACCACTAGTGGTGACACCCATTCACTATCAAATATGGGGTAGATAAACCCTACTAAATGAAGAGACAAAAACATGACACTAAAACATATATAAAATAAATAATTCCAGAAAGACAGTAATTGCACAAAATGATATTTTATTCAATAATGGGGGGAGTTGAGAAACTCCTTATTACAATTTTTTTATCCAATAGAATTATTTTGATACAGTAATTACAATTACTAGGGTTCTTCGAAACCCTAGCTACCAAAAATAAGTATCTTCAATGTGCTTTGCTCCCAACAGAGTGAGTGGGCTTTATGATATCCGATTCCAGGCCACTCTAGCTTCAACAGCTACTTAAGATCTCTTGATTTGATGTTATCCAACCCTACACACACAACAAATAATAAAGTTGTTAGTAAACAAAATGAGGGTTCCATGGTGTGAACACTTTGAAATATAGACTAAAATACTAGATCTATGTGAACAAAAATGTGTAAAAATAAATGGCACCAGTTAATAACAAAATAAAGATTTACCTTGTTGTTGATGATGATGATCCATTGCTTTGTTGCAGATTTGGTGGCAGGGTGCCCTAGTAGCACCTGATGATCTTGTATGGCAGGTTCTCGTTCACGTTAATGATGACGGTAGGCTCTAGTGGGTGTTTGGAAGGCTCTGGATTGAGCCTACGGGATGTGATAGGCTCTGGAAAGCACTTGGCAGGCTCTGGTGGGTGTGGCAAGCTTTGGGAGGAACCTTTGGGTTAGGGTTTGATCTGCAAAAGTAGATCATGGTGATGAGAAGGATGCGGTGAATGGAATATGGAGGCAGTGACAGAAGATGGCTGAGGAAGTGGCTGGAATGGGAAAATCCTAAGGAAAGCTAGGGTTTTAAAGTAGACTATGCTAGGGAACAATCCACTCAACTCTAACAATGGTATTCAGAATGCATGGACCTCAGACTTCTTCAAGATTTTAGGATTCATATTTTCCAAAGGTTGAGCTTTGAGAATGCTCCTATTTATAATCAAGCCTAGGGTTTTCTTAGGGTTTTAGCTTAACACTTTTGATCGTGTGGCTAATATTAAATCAAATCCAAATGCTGAGATTATACTTTAAGTGTGACACGGATTAAGGCAGATGGATGGCTAAGATTAGATTAGATCTAATTGCTGAGGCTAATTGGACTTATAAATATATTTTTTTAATAAATATATTAAAATATAATATAAAATATCATATTTAAACATAGATAATATAAAATAAATATAAAATAAGTCAAATGAGGTCAAAAAATGGCAAAAAAGGGCTAAAGTGGGCCATAGGATGGCGAGAAAGGCATGGAATGGCCAATTGAATGGCGAGAAAGGTGGATGGTGGACCTATGGGTGGTAGACTGACTAGGATGAAGAATAAGTGGCTAGGAATTGGTGTCTACACTAATAAAAGCTTCTATAACTCTGCTTTGATGATTTCTTTCATGGCAGGGTTCATCCTCCTTTGTGGTTGTCTGATTGGAGTTGTCTGCTCTTCGAGATAAATTTGATAGGTACATATTTCTGGGTTGATTCCCTTCGTGTCTGAGTAAACCCAAGCAAAGGTTTGTTGATGCATGGTTAAAACTTCTTTTAATTTTGTTAGTTGTGTGGGTGTCAAACCACTACTGATGTTTAATGTTCTACCAAGCCCTATTTTGATTTTTTTGGTGTGGTGATCTTGGGCACCGACCAAATGTGATTCAAGAATAATAGGGGAGGACTATCCATGGTAGAATCTTGTAATGATGTTTTCTTCATCAAATTCCTTCTCTAATTCCTTCAGCGCCATCACTGGTTGGAGCATTGACAATGACCCATCCTCTTGGTTGTCCCACATGGGCTCTCCCACCATATCTATGAACTGTGTAGGGGGAGATATTGTCAACCTTTGACATTTTGACCATTTTAAATGGTCATTTGTCCATCATAGTAGTTGATGTAGGTGTTAGTTGTTGCTAGCCATGGCCTCCTCAAGATGAGTGGGTAACCACACAGTATTGATTTGGACTGCAAAAACAAGAAAAATTTTGGGTACTCCCATGCGTCCATCGTCACAATAATGTCTTCGAGAATCCCTTATGGTGCTACGGTCAACCTATCAACTAGCTGCAGCACCGTCATGGTGGGCTTCAAATTTGTGAGCCTCAACTTCTACATAGTTTCCTTTGGCATAACATTGATAAATGCTTAGGTATAATGTTGATGGCTGCACCCAAATCAACCAAAGTGTTAGCCAACAAATGATCGCCTATTTTTACAACCAAAACTGGACTGCTTATATTTGCATATTTAGGGTGGCACATATTTCCCATCATTAGATCAACCAACTTCCCTACTATGTTGATGGTTTAGATCGTCTTCCATCCTGGTCTCCTTAGACAAAGTTCCTTTATTGCCTTGGTGTAAATAGGAATGTCTCTAATAGCTTGAAAGAGTGGAATAGTGACTGTTAAGTTCCTCAAGCTTGAAAGGATATCAAAATTAGGTTGTATTGGCTTTTTCTGCTCCTATAACCTCTTAGGAAAAGGAGCTTTTGTTTTCTCAACAACATGTTCTTCTTCGACCTCTTCTACAAGAAGTGGTTCTCCTACGTTTTCCTCCTCTTCTACTAGGGAAGGAACTTCTACTCCTAACTACCTACCTGATCTAAGCTGAAATGGATTAAAACTAATATTATACATTGGATACATCTCTCCTTTCAGTTGGCATGCTAGATGGTTTGTCTTGTTATTCAAATTGATCATTAGTTGTGCTAGTAGCTGTGCAGGTCTCATTATAGGGAGAGTCGGTAGGCTTTGCTATAGTGGAGCCTGTGCTATGTTCTATGGAGTTGAGTTCCACAAATCATGGTTTCTCCACTACTACTCGGATAGCTAGTATGACATCCATGGGTGCTAGTTGGAAAACGTGGCCCCTAGAGGTATGTTCATCCATGGTAGCGATCCCCACCACCCCATATTAGGTGGTTGAGCCTACCCTTATGGCATGTAAGGTCCTCCTCCATAGGGTGGAATCCCAATTAGCATATTTCCCATAGGGGGTTGCTTCCAGTTTCTTCAATTGCCCATGAAATAAGCTTCACTAACTTTAGCATCCTCCTTAATATTTGGAAGTTATGGGTATAGTCGGGTCTTATGATTTTGCTGGCGAATAGAACATACTCTAATTTTGTTCTCTGGGCATGCATTCCTTGCATGCTTCCCTCTATATTTTGGGAAAAATTAGGCTAACGTAACTTCATTCTCTTTCATATTTTTCTCTAGCAAGAGCGTGTCTAACTAAAATACTAGAGAGAAGAGCATTTTGCTCTTCAAATCCTCTAGCATATTATTTATCTCCATCTTTGTGACTGAAGAGATTGCCTTCATGGTCCTAGAATTTGGTTTACCTCTTCTCCGCGAGTAGTTCCAACACAATTATTGGATGTCTTCCATCGGGTGTTGGTAAACATCACCTCCAGAGATCATGTTGAGTGCTTCGAGTGATTTGTTGTTAAGTCCCCTTAATAAAATACTCTTGAGGGACTTGTCACCTAGCTTCATATGAGGGGATCTCTATAGATTAAAGTTGAATCTCTCCCAGTACTCCTCCAGGGATTCATCCTCCTTTTGCATCATGCTTAGAACCTCTTCCTTGGAATCTCGTGTTCTGTCGAATTCTTGATACTGTTCTAGGAAGAGCTTCTTCAGTTCTTCCCAAGTGGTGATCTATTTGTTCCCCAAGACAATAAACCAACGTAGGGCTGAGTCATACAATATTGAAGGGAAGAGCTTCAACTTTTAGGTGTCTGATTTATAATCTATAGACCTGCATAAGACATTGAACTTGAATAAAAATAGGTCAGGATCTTCGGTTGGGTATCCCCTAAAGGTAGGAAGATGGGTAGGGGATATGTTTTTTATTTTTGTATCTCACGCACCTTCTTCTAACGAGAAGCTAAAACCAGTCAAAGCCTCTTTAGCCAATTTTTTAGGGAATGTGGTCTCTAATACAAATTCTATAGCCTTTCGATCATTTTGAACCTTTTGTACGAGAACCTCTAAGTCAGATGGTGTTATGGTTTGATCCTCTATGGATTTCCATAGTAATTCCTCTTTGAAAGGTGTCCTTTTAAACAAAGGATTTTATATAATCAGCTCCTTTCCTATACTATGGGACGAGGAAGAGCTTTGTACAAAGATAGGGTGTTCACTCCAGTGTACTTTTGGTGGTGATTGAAGAGAGTCTAACTCAAACTCATAATTTTTGGTTGACTCAAGTTTTTCTTGTGGGCTCTACTTTATGAAACAATCGTCAGGTCCTCTTTTCCTTAATGGACTTATGCAAAGTCATATGGAAGGTTTAAGGTATTGTAATTAATCTATTAGTGGCACTTCCCCAACAACAGTGCCAAAATGTTGGGGAAAAAACATTGGTTAAATATAATCCTATTTCTGTCACAACCCTCTTATTTAATTTGTCAGACCAGGAAACTCATAAAATTTTGAAGTACCACGTTCAAGGTTAATTACAACACCATTTTGAGATGAGTCCACTAAACCTATCATTGGGGGGAAAGTTCATAAAATTACATTGATTCATCTACACCAATTATGCATAAATAAAAGTACGAGAAAGTAAATCACACCACACTACACTCTAAAAATAAAGGAAAGCAATAAAACACACTTTGTGGAAATAAAAGATACACCACACTTAAATAAATAATATAATCTAGGAAAAACAATAGAAAGTAGGGGAGGAATACTAGCTTGGAGTGGGCCCAAGTTGTAGCATCCTCCACCCGACTAGTTACAAATATAGAACGCTAATGAAAGAACTTTTGAGCACTTTATTAATATTGCAGTGTAATATTTACATATGTCAACACTCTTAGAAAAATTACCTCCCTATCTTAGAGAAGTTTGTGTATATATATAACACACAGAGAACTTCCTATTACAGTGCTATTACAATAAAAGCCCTGGTTACAATCTAAATTGAGATAGTTTAGTTACTGTAACAGGAGAATGATAAAAATAGTTAAATCCTAAAGATAGAATATTTTTAGGTTTTATCTCTGTGTTGTTCGTGTTCTGCTTTATCGAGTGGTTATGTATTTCTTCCAATATGGCTAGGACAACTCAAACATTTGGTAGTCTTCCAAGGATAGCCTACGTGGTGTGGAGTCAAAGGTTTACCATGGTCAATAGGACCTTCTTCAGTTGCACGGTCAAAGCGCTTAACATCAAGGTGCCTACTTGTAGAGTAAGGCACCTACCTGTAGAGTAAGGCGCCTACCTAAAGAGTAAGGTGTCTGCTTGTAGAGTAAGTCACCTACCTGAAGAGTAAGGTGCCTACCTCTAGAGTAATTTGCCTACCTCTATAGTAAGGTGCCTACCTGAAGAGTAAGGCACCTACTTGTAGAGTAAGGCGCCTACATGAAGAGTAAGGCATCTACTTATAGAGTAAGGCACCTTCTTAAAGATTGAGGTGCCTTCTCAATATGCCTTAGAATCATGAAGCAAAAGCATTTCAGGTCCACATAGGACCTCGACTGATCAAAAGACAACAAAATCAGTAAATATCTACACAAAATACACTTCACACACAAATTAGATAATGCACACAATTTTATTAAATAGATGCATAATAATTCATAGAAATATACAACTCTTATTATACTACTGCACAAAAACCATTAGAACTCGTACAAAAATATGAGCATTTCTTATGCTTATCATAGACACCAAAATATAGCCACTTGTCCTCCATCCTAGCTTTCCTACCATTTTCGCCTATTATTTATATATATTTATAATATATATTTAAATAATAATATTTTAATATTATATTTGATATATATTTAATAAATATATATTTATATAAATAAATTAATCCCATCCATTCAATTTCATTTAATCTCATCCGTCCATCCACATTAATCCATGCCACACCCTAAACTTAATATCCACCCTTGGATGTGTTTTAATCTCAACCACACGATTAGTGTCATTGAAACCCTAGCATGCCCTAGGTTGGACTATAAGTAGGAGCCATTTTGATGGCTCAACCCATGATTCTGCTAAGTCCCTGAGTTTCTAATTTTTTGAATACCCTGATTTGGTCGATTTCCCTGATTACCCTAAGCTTTCTAATACCCTGATTTCCCAATCCAACATTTGTGCCCTAGCCTCCACTTCATCCACCATATATGTGGCCTCCTCACTCACCGCTGCCATTGTTGCCTCCCTTCCCATCATTATATCTGCTTCTATAGGTCTAATCTAACCCTCCGAGTGCACGACTGCTCTCTATGAGTGCTTTGTTTCTCTCTACGAGCACCTCGTTGCTCTCCATCATAGTATTGAGTGTCATGTCGCTCTTTGTGAGTGCTCTACTACTCTCTGTGATTACTCTGCTACTTTCAGTTGCATTCCTAGGTGCCTTGCTGCTCTTTTTGATATCCTTGTCACGTTTCAAAATCCCCTTCTAAAGATAAGCGATATCCTCGGGTGTTTTTAGGGCACATATGCATCATCAACTTGCAACAAGATCCATTCATCCATGGAAAAACAATAAGAAGGTAAATCACATATTTCTATTATTTTATTTCATATCTTTATATTTACATGCAATTTCATTTATCAAAATCTAGGGTTTTATTGAAATCTGAGGGTCTCACGCAGTGGAGCCCTTGCGGTTATGACTAACTCCTTGTTATTATTTTTATGTGTGTAGGTCTAGAGATCTAGAAGCGTTGGATAGTTGTTTAAGTTGGAGTGGTCTGACATCGGATATCAAGAAGCCCACTCAACATTGTTGGGATCAATAACGCGCCTAAAGACACCACAACCTTATTTTTAGGGTTTCGAAGAACCCTAACCCCTATAAAATTATATCAAAAGGATTACAAAATATCCTAATTGTAACAACAAAGTTTCTAAGCTCTCCTCATTAATACAAGATCAATTTATTTTTGTGCAATTTCAATTATTTGTGTCTATTTTATTTAACATTGTTTGGTGTTGCACTTTTGCATTCACAAAAATGTTGGAGTACTCTTTGTAGACTTGTTGTAGCTTCCTCAAAACTTTCACTATAAATGGTGAAATCATCCATGTAAACCTCTACAGTTTCTCCTACCATGTTTAAAAAAATACTAAGGATTGCTCGCTAGAAAGTTGTAGTTGTGTTACGTAATCCAAAAGGTAAGACATGGTAGGCAAAGATTCCCCAAGGATAGGTATATGTGGTCTTTTCCTTGTCCTATTTCCCTATTTGAATTTGATTATATCCACTATATCCATTAAGTAATGAAAAGTACTTTCATCCTGCTAGGGTATCTAGGACTTGATCTTTGAATGATAGGGGGAAATGGTATTTTTCTGGTGGTCTTGTTCAACATCCTGTAATCCACATAGATCCTCCATTTGCCATTTTTCTTGGGTACTACCACCAAAGGTGATACCCATTGACTATATGAAATGGGATAAATGAATCCAACAAATAGGAGTTTTTGCAATTCTATTTTTACTATCTCTTATATGGCCAAGTTCATCTACCTTTGGGGATGCCTTACTAGTCTCACATTGTCTTCTAGGTAAATTTTGTGGATGCATACAACAGTAAGTTTGTTGTCAATTTTTAATATCTTGCTAGGTTATATCTCAATTTACTTAACATGATGTTCCCTTCTACCAACAAGTGGGAAATCCATGGGAGGATGTGAGGACTCTCCTAGAAAAAATTTTATGATCAAGTCTTCATCTACTTCATCCCCCACTTCATCAAGAGCCATCACTTGTTGTAACATAGGAAGGGTATCATCATTTATGATTTCTAAATTGGGCTCTCCCAATTCATTAGTAGATTGTGTAGGTGGATAAATGATTATATTTTTAACACTCCTTCCATCCAATATCATCATTTTTCCAGTCCTACAACTAATGTATGCATCATCTATTGCCAACCAAGGATGTCCTAGTATGAGTGGATAACCACCCAATCCTGATTTTAACTTTAGGACTAGGAAGTTTTTTGGGTATTCCCATGCATCTACAATTACAACCACATCCTCCAACATTCCCTCTAGGAGTACTATGGACCTATATACCAGTTATAACATTATTTTTATTGGTCTCATACCGGTTAACTATAGTCTATGCATGGTTTCTTTAGACATCACATTTATAGCTACACCTAGATCTGCCAAAGTATTGGGTAGATTTAAGCCTATGATTTTAACTATTAAGACCAAGCTTCCTAGATCATAATATTTTGGGTGGTAGGTGTTTCCTAACATCAAATTAGCTAATTGTCCTACCACTTGTACTTCCTTTGGTTGTTGTCTTCATCATAGTCTTTTGAGACATAGTTCTCTAATGGATTTCATATAAATAGGCACGTTTTGAATATCCTGATAGAGGGTAATTGTGATAGTAGGGTTTTCAACCCTTCCATTATATCAAATTTTGGTTGCATTTTCTTCCTGGTTTCCTATATCCTTTTAGAAAAAGGTGGGATCTCTTCATTGTTTAATTATTTAGCAGTTGGATTTTCTTCTACTTCTCCACCCTCCTCTATTGAAGGTGTTTATTTGACTCCTACTTTTCGATAATATTGAAAATAAATATTCAAGCCCAAGGTGAATAGATATGCAAAGCACCACAAGAGATTGGAGAGAAGCTCAAGAACTGTTTGATTATTCTATGAGAGGAACCTTGCATAAACAACAAAGATAAACAATATGATCCATCATATCACAACGGAATAGATCTCATCCAATCATAACTAGGATTTTACCAACCTCATGCAAGAGAGATAACTCCAAAAATAGCAATAAGATAAATATCCTAAATATCCTAGTAACAACTTAAGATATATTCTAACACCCCCCCTTAAGTGATACTAGGGGTAGTGAGAACCAACAACAAAAGAAACAAATAAGTGGCATATCCACATATATGAGTCCCAACAACAAGGCTTGATAAGGTACTCATGTACAATATATCCATAAGAACTCTTTTGGAGAGATGATGAAAAACCACGTGGGAAAAAAACCATCTACCAAAAGAGAAATAAGAAGAGAGGAGGATGGAGAGGAAGATGTCCTCATCAACACCCCCCAAGGACAAATTTCATCACCCCAAGCAACCCACACAACTAAATGTAGAGAGGTGAAGCAAAGGGTTTCATGAAGATATTTGCAATATGAAGCTGAGTCATAATGTACTCCAAGCTGAGGACTCCATCGTGAATGTGGTGTCGAATGAAGTGCATGTGGATCTCAATGTGCTTGGTACACTAATGCTCAACAGGGTTGTGGTAAATATGAATGGTACTCTGGTTGTCACACCAAAGTTCTATAGTTTGATCCTAGGAGAAATTGAACTCTGCCAATAACTAACGAACCCAAAGAGCGTCCTAACTGGTAGTAACAGCTACCCTGTACTCTACTTCTATAGATTATAATGCAATAGCTTGTTGCTTCTTGCATGACCAAGAAACAGGAGAAGAACCAAGATAAAAATCATAGCCGAAGGTTGAACGGTTGTCATCAACTGAACCTACCCAATCTGAATCAGTGTATCCCACTAACTTTGTAGAACCTCTACTATATAGTAGACCAAAGTGTGTAGTGGCTCAGAGATATTGTAGAATTTTCTTGGATGCATGCCAATGACTGTTATGAGGGGCCTAGGAAAATCCTAGATATCAAACCAACATCATAGGAAATGTCAGGGCGAGTATGAGTGAGATACAAAAGACTCCCTACTAACTATCTATACATAGTAGCATCACAAAGGGGTGAAGTGCAGGAGGAAGTCAAAGTAACCCCAATTTGGAATGGCGTAGATGATGGCTTACAATCAACCATCCTAAATTACTAAAGAAGATCTAGTGTATACTTATGTTAACATAATGAAATTCTTGAATCTATCTGAGTGATCTAAAATCCAAGGAAGTAATAAGCCAATCCCAAATCTCAAATCTCTCAGAAAGAGAGCATCGAATAGTCTGAATGTGAGAAGTGGAGCTACTAGTGAGAAGCAAATCATCAACATAGAGAACAAGTATGGTGATGTATTTTCCATCTCACCAAATATATAATGTAGTATCAGAATCACACTGAGCAAAGCTAGTGGAGTGAAGGAAGGAATCCATATTTTTATACCAAGCTTGAGGAGCTTGTTTAATACCATAGAGTGATTTCTTTAGTCTACAAACAAGAGAAGAATCTTGAACAAAACTAGTAGGTCGTTCCATATATCTCTTCCTGCAATTCTTCGTGCAAGAAGGCACTCTTCACATCCATCTGAAAAATAGGGCAATGTTGTGATGTAGCAAGTGCAAGTACAAGTCTAATAGAATTTATCCTTATGATAGAGGCAAAGGTCTCAGTGTAATCAACACCTTCAACTTGTGAGAAACCCTTAGCCACCAAGCGGGCTTTGTACTTGTCAATGGACCCATCTATTGCATACATGGTTTGGTAAACCCACTTACAACGAACCATATTTCTTCCTTTAGGAAGAGAGATGAGATCCCAAGTATTATTTTTCATCAAATAAGAATACTCAGATGCCATTGCATCATCCCACTCCTTTATACCATGAGCTTGTGAAAATGATTGAGGATCACTAGAAATTGATTGACAAACAAGACCAGTACCTAAGGAATGAACATGTCTAGAAGGTGGAAGATCTTGGATGAAAGGTGTTGCCTCCTCAACTATGGTGTGGGCCCATTTTGGCATGGTGATAGGAACAATGGTAGGTGGAGTAGGAGTAGTGACATGTGGTGTTATATCTTCAATAGTAGGCTCTATATTAGAATGGTCCTCAGACAGATCAAAAAAAGAAGGGTCATTAGAATCATCGAGAGTAGAAGATGAAGAAGAAGAAGAAGGTGGACTAGGATCATGAGGAAGAAGGTACTCATCAAACTGAACATGTCTATGAAAAAAGATATCATGAGTATTAGGATCAAGGAGTCTATAAGCCTTCATATCCTCAAAATAGCCAACAAAAATAAGTTTCTTGCTTTTCCTATCTAGAGTGTTTCTTTTCTTCTTTGGAATGTAGGCCCAAGCATGACTCCCAAAGACTCAAAAATATGAGACATCAGGCTTGGAGCTAGACCAGGCTTCCTCTAGAGTCAAATGCTCAAGAGCTTTGTGGGGTGTATGATTTTAAATGTAATTTGCACAGTTAACTACCTCAACCCAAAAAATAGGTGGCAAATCCCTAGAGTGCATCATACAATTAGCCATCTCTTTTAAATATTTGTTCTTCCTCTTGACCACACCATTTTGTTGTGGGGTGTGTGGGACAGAATGCTGATGAATAATGCCATGTGTAGAAAGGAATTCTGAAAAATCATTACTGAAGTATTCCCCCCATTGTCTATACGAAGCTTTTTTATGCAACATGAAGCCTGATTTTCAACCAATGACTTAAATATTTTGAAGTGTGAGAAGACATCACTCTTGTATTTGAGAAAATACACCCAAGTACGTCTTGAAAAATCATCTATGAAGGTTAAAGTATACTTAGCTCCTATGAAATAGGGATTGGGAAAAATAAAAAAATCACTGTGAACTAGTTCTAATGATGAGGATGCTCTTTGTGATTTGCTTTTGAAGAAAGGATCTTGGTGTTGTTTCCCAAGTGCACAACCAGGACAAACACCATCAACACAAGAGACTTTAGGTAAACCAATAACCATGTCATGATTACTCAACTCCCTCAAGTACCTATAATTGAGATGACCAAATCTTTCATGCCAAAGTTTGCTCTCAACATCTGCATGAGCAACAAAGCATGTACCTAAAGTAGTGTCATCAAAGCCCTCAAAGTGATATAGTCTAGCATTATGATCAACAACCCCTTGGAAAATAATTGAATCTGGCTCTAGTAAACTTCTAATTTCAACTCTTGTGGGTGTGAACAATATAGTTTTTCCCTTCCCAGAGATACAAATTTGGTAGATATAAAGGAGATTTGTAGAAATGTTTGGAACATATAGGACATCATTGATGTGACCACCATCTATCAGAATATCACGTTTTATTTTTACAAGAATAAAGTATGAATCTCCAACTTCAATGTTGAAAGTGGAAGTTGAACAAAGAGAAGCAAAGGACTTATTAGAAGAAGTCATATGATGTGTAGCCCCTAAATCCAGAACCTAATGATTGGAACAAGACTTAATAGATCTCCCTTGGACATTCAAAGCCTTGCCATTTTATTTTGAGACATCAATTTTATGTTTCTTCATGGCTTCTTCTAATTCTTGTAACCTCTTCCAACATTTGTTTACTAAATGACCATCCTTCCCACAATGGGTACAATTTACAGGGGATTTCTCTCTTTTCTTAAATTTACCTTTATTTTTAGAATTGGATGCTACCAAATCTTTTGATGAAGAGGTGGAGGACTCAAAAGTGGAAAGTTTCATTTCTTCCCTAGTAAGCCTATCACAAAACTCTTCCAATGTGGGCATTTTGAAGTTTGTGCCAAGAGCATCCATGGTGGAGAGAAAAGTGGTGGTAAATATTTGAAAGGTCCCTCTTAATTTTGCCAAAATAAGGTAGATACATTCATCTTCTATTTTATTTTTCCCACTTCCTTTTAATTGTGTCAAGAGTTCCTTAAATTTGGTGAGGAAGTCAACAATGGTGTTGTAATCATCTAGTGATAGTGTTGTAATCATCTGGTGATGATGTTGTTAATTTTGCTTCAAGATGCATAGATCTAATGTGGTCAACTTTACCAAATAATTTTTTTATTTTTCCCAACTCTCAAAAGGAGTTTTACATTCATCTATGTGAAACCACAAACTCTCACTAATATTCATGTTGATTAGTCCCATTGCTTCATACATTTTACCCTTGTGAACAAATATTTCATATTCTTTTTGGAATTTTGGTTGTCTCTTCAAGTAGGTGAGATAGACCTTTTTGAGCAATTAAATTGAGCATTTTTGGTCTCCATGTATGGTAATTATATGGGGTGAGTGGTTCAATTTTTGGTGGTATTGTATAATTCATCTTGCAAAAAGAAGAAACCAAGCAATAAAGAGGTGCAAAAAATCAGCACCAAAAGACCCCCACCAAAAAAAAATTATTACTTTTATTACAAGGAATTACCCTTCATTGAAACAGCCTTTATACAACATGATTACAACCAAAGTTAGATATAGGTGGGAGTATTCCCAAGGTGTCACCTTATAAATTTTATATGTAAAAAAAGGAGCAGGTGGTGGATCAAGAGCAATAATTGTAAAAAAATGAATAGTTATTACTCAAAAAAAAAGAATCCAGAGTGTTTTTTTAAAAAGGAATCACCAAAAAAAAATTTTTGTCTTAGAAAAATATGTAGGTGCCCTAATTTAGTCTCTGTATTCAGTACGTCACATGCTGACGTTGTTGAAATTCAACTACTCCAACGTGAATCATGTTAGTGTGGTATGCGTCATGATATTCAGTGCATTCTCTTGCTTCAACATGTACGTCAAAATGAGGATGTAGTAGGTCATGAGGTGGAATTTGAGCTCACCCAGTGTGAACACCCTCAAAATAAATATTGGTAAAGAGGTAGCAAATATTCTTCAGCACGGTCTTCATCTTGAAGTCTGGTGGCCACCAGAAGAAGAAAAAGAGGAGAAAAGGCAATACTCCACAACTCATAAATCTAGGCTTGGTCCTAACATCCACGACAACTAGGCTTGTATATAAATTCATCCACATGAAAGAAGAGGACTTGGCATCGAAAGTAGCACATGGATCTAGCTCATGGATCCATGAAAAATTGCATCACTACTCAAAAAATGCTTTGTTGCTCCATAAATACTACACAAAGATGTTTCACATTAACTATATAGGTATAAACTAGTAGGAATACTCCTCTACCAAAAAATATTAATGGACACTTGCATAATTATGGATCAGGGGCTACCTATTCAAGTAAGTGGATAAAGAGCTAAATCATCACGTGGCCAGAGATCTCCTTCGTTTGCTTCTCCTTGGTGTTGCAAATGGATGATCCTATAAAAAATATGTTAGCAACAACCATGTTCATTAGCGACTTTAAAATGAAGGAGTTGAGGCACCTTCTCTTCAATCATACCACCACATTGATAGTTCATGGTTGTTTAACTTGGAGTGCAAATCCTTGTATTGACCAATGTGTTCACCCTTTTTTGTAGTTGGTAATACTAATTTGCCATTGAGGTGAAAGAGGATCGGTGTAGCTTCGATGAGTTGTCTTTGAGTGGAAGGTGGGAGGAAACATCCTATGAGAATGTTGCATTGGCAATAGAGAGACACTATCACAATATTACATCCACTTGATCTACAAATACCAATTATCATCGCCAAGTGCACTTACAAACCTCGATGCCATTCACCACAGACTATCACCCATATTGGAGTTGGGAGCTACAACAATGGTTAGATCTCACCAAAATAAAATTGGACTGGAACAAGCATATACTCAGAGATTTGAAAACATAGGATATCCTCCAATTTTTTTGTACCAGATGGTACTCTTCATAGTTGCATATGAAATATAGAAGCATAAGATTTGTTGAGTCGATCCTCCTATAGTGAGGCCCATGATTCATTCTTAAAATGGTAGGGCAAGGGACGTATGTCCAAGATTTGGATGTCCAACTTGACATAAATTATATCTAGCATCAAAATTTTTCCATCAGATACTATTTCAATGAGCACTGGGATCAGTGCATGCACTATTTTGAAATGCAAACATAGAGCATCCCAGGTTGACACCACACATGGAAATTGAAACTGCTACTATTATATCATCGATCATACGCTACACCAGAGACATGTCTTGAAAGAAATTTTTCGTTGCACCAACTACACACTAAAAACAAGGTAGACTACTTCCTTGTGAAAAGTTGAGTGAACTTGGATTCTTCATAAATAGGTTTGAATATATATATATATATATATATATATATATATATATATATATATATATATATATATATATATATATATATATATATATATATCTTACGCAAGGCTGCCATAGTAGGGCCATATGACACAACTAGGATGCAATAATCTCTATCTTCTAAAAAACAAAGGTGACAAGGCCACCACAGAAAATAAATATGGTCATTGAAAGAAAAAAAACAAGGTGGAGGCATTAGGCTTCAGAATAAGAAAACATAGTGGCTACTCCACGACTACCAAAAAGGTTGTGTCAGCCAAAAAAACTAATGATCCATCCAAAAAATTAGAAAGGAACGAATAAGTTTGAACTAGATCTAAAAATGACTTCAAAAAAATCTCTTGAATGTTTGCAATAATCTATCAAGGCTTTGGTACCATGTAGAGAATATTGAAAAGCAATATTCAAGCCTAAGACGAATAGATATGCAAAGAACCACAAGAGATTAGAGAGAAACTCAAGAATTTATTGATTATTCTATAATAGGAACCTTGCATAAATACCAAATATGAACAATATGAGCATCAGATCATAACAACTAAATAGATCTCATCCAATCATAACTAGGATTTTACCAACCTCATGCAAGAGAGAACTCCAAAAATAGCAATAAGATAAATATCCTAAATATCCTAGTAACAACTTAAGATATATTCTAACACAACTATTTCTACTTCCTCCACTATCGAAGGTGTTTGGTCTACTCCTATTTCTCTACCTGATCTAAGATGGATTGGATTACAATCTATATGTTCTACACTAATATGGTACATAGGATACATCTTCGTATCCATTTGATAATTTGTTTGATTTATCTTGTTATTGCTAGGATCTGGGGTTGGTTGTGCTAGTAGTTGTTTTGGCCTAGAAGTAGGTGCTACTGATAAATTGGGTTGTAGTGGAGGTTGTGTTTTGTGGAGGTGAAGTCCATGTATTAAAATTTCACCATTGTGTTTCAAATTGCTAGTATGGTATCCATGGTTATGGTGTATAAGTAGAAGTACATTGGGTGGTGTTCATCCAAGGTGGATGTCCCCACCACCCCATATTGGGTTTTTGGGCCTACCCTTGGTTCCTAAAATTAGACCCACCATATGGGGGTGCTACTCTTGCCATTCTGCCTCCCATAGGGTGTTGCCAATTCCTCCTAATACCATGAAATATATTTTTATCTACTTATGGTTCCTCTTTTATGGTTGCTAATTTTGGGCACAACTTTATTTTATGGTCCAATTGAAAAATTGCACAAACTCGGACCTTGTATTCTGGACATTCATTCTTTGGGTGCTTCTTCCTACATCATGGGTAGAAAAATGCCAATGCTACCTCAGTTTCTTGCTTCTTTTTTTGAAGTTGGAATGTATCTAATTGGATCACAAGAGATGATAAGATATCACTCTTCATATATTCTAGCAAGGTGCCTATTTTTGCTTTCATTGTTGAGGTTGTTGTTTTCATCCCTTGAGTGATAGGTTTACCTTTTCTTCTAGAGTAATTATGATATAATTGTTGGATATCTAACAATTGGGTTTGGTAAACATCACCTCCCACTAATAAGTTTAAGGCTTCTAATGATTCATTCATATGACCCCTTAAGAATATACTCCTTAATGATTTTTCTCCCTATTTTATATGGGGTGAGCGTTGGATATTAAAATTGAACCTTCCTCAGTAATCCTCTAATGACTCTTCCTCCTTCTATGAAATATCTATAACTTTCTCTCAAGCATCCCTTACCCTTCTATTACTTAGTATTGCTCTAAAAATATTTTCTTCATGTCTTCCTAGGTATTTATTTGTTTATTTCCTAAACTGATAAACCAACATAGTGTTGAGTCATCTAATGTGGAAGGAAATTTTTTTAATTTTTGGGCATCTATTTTGTAATCAACTGATATACAAAGAATGCCAAACTTAAAAAGAAACAGATCAAAATCCTTTGTTGGTTATCCTCTAAAGATAGAGAGGTGTGTATGAGAAATATTTTTCATTTTAGTGTCTCCTCTAGATTCTTCAATTGGGAATTCAAAACTAGTGGAAGCCTCATCATTTTTAGACATGGTTATACATGATGCAGGGTCTAAGTTAACTACTTTTAAATTAGCTAACAAAGCATCACACTCATTTTTATTATCTTCTAATAATATTTCTAAATTGAAATTTGAGATAACCCTCTCTTCAAGTGCTTCCACCATTGGGTAATCAATAAATATTCAATTTGGTTATGGTTATGGTTTGATCTACTAGTTGTTCCATAAATTGGGTTAACGAGCCAAGGTGCATCAGGTGGAGATGATTGTCATTCTTTAGGAAGCATTTTAAATTCTTCTAAAGGTATTTTTGGAATAGCTTGTATTGGTAATTTCGAGGTGATGTCTATTCTCCTAATAAAACATCCATCAAGTCCTCTTGGCCTTAGAGTACTCATGCATTATTAGGTAGGGGATCTATAGGTAAGGTAGTCTAAACATCCACTTTTAGGCTAACTAACTTGTAGATCCTAAATACTACAGTTGGAACTCCTTGACAATGGCACCAAAATGGTGAGCAAAAATGGTGTTGTGTAAAAGGGCTAAGTTTGTCCACTCATGTCAATCCGAGAGTTCATAAACTTGAGAGTACCTATGCACAATATATGCCTATAGTGTGGGAGATGAGTTCCTATATATCTATCAATTTGGTGGGGGGATTTGTTTGTTTGTGTATGTTCATTTTTAACCAAACCTAGTAAAAACTAAAGATTAAATAAAATAGATAAGTAAAAGTGCAAAAAAATAAATGCATATAGGAAATAAACAATTGTACACTTGTAGAATTTAAAACAACTAAAAGAAAAACACACAATTAAAATAAATTGTATAAGGTAAATAAATTACTGGAAATAAATAAAACATTCACACTCTGAAAACTATAAATAACAAGAAATAACATAAATAAATAGGGGAGGATTATTTCTTGGAGTGGGTTTGAGCTCTTACAGATAGTTTGCTCAACTTGTTATAAGAAATTGATCCTTAGGTCCATGCAAAATAGAAATGCTCAAAAAATCTATTGATAAAAATGCAGTACAAATATTAAGAATTCATGGATCTCATATTCAAAAATGGCCTACGTTCTTATACATAATGAGGCTGATTTTTGTTACAATAATAGCATATTTAAAATTCCTAATTTAATCATAAATCATGATTCGCTATGATGGGTGCATGCATAGCTATGATTTTTACCTATTAAAAGAGTGATCGTTCCTCAAATTCAATCATCGATGGATGAGAATGACACTCCCCTATTTTTCACAACAGATTCTTTCTAAAAATTGTGTGGTCTTCTAGCCAACAGTCAATGTTCAAGAAGTAGGTGCTATATGCTCACTAAATGTAGGTGCCTTCTAGCATCCAAGATGTAGGTGCCTTCTTACATCTAGGATGTAGGTGCCTTCCTGCATACAGGACGTAAACACCTTCCTGCATCCAAGATGTAGGCATCTTCTTCCTTGTGGGAAGTGGTTACCCTACCCTTAGAAAGATGTAGGTGCCTCCTTCATTTGCTATGGTTCTCTTTAAGTCATCTGCTTCTCCAAAAATATTATATTTTTCACACAATGTTAGGTCCATATGGGACCTCGACTGAAAAATGTGAAAGAACTTAACAAAAACCTACGACTACACCCATATCCAAGTAAAAACACCAGTCAAACATAAGTACTTATTTTTTATTAAATAAATGTAATAATCATACAAAAATACATTTCTAGTGTTAAATATGCCCATACAATACCCTTACAAATATGAATAAAATAAGAATTTTTGGTGCTCATCAATGTGCATGGTCCAAATCTGAGGATCCCTCATGCAAAAAAGTGTAGCCATCATAAAATTTCATCATGGATCCTTGGGTATTTTAGACATCTCCATCGAGGTTATATATGCCTAGCTGGCAGTGGAGCAACATCGATAGACCATGGGGCTATCTCTACTGGGGCTATAGATGCTTGACTAGCAGTGAAGTATGCCCTGCATGTGGTGACACATCTATCACATTAGCAACCTTATTTTGTACATATCTATGTATGCTCATGGGTGAGCTATCTTATTTGCATAAGCTACAAGTGATTAGTCTAACCTCCATAAAAATTGTCAATGAACATTCACTATACACATAATTGGTCCTTGAGAGACTTGACTCCCTAGGGCAATCTTAGTATCTTTCGGGGCCTATTTGATTACTAGATAAGTTTGATTGAAATCACTAGGGTGTTTGAGTCTTTTAAAAGCACCTCTAGATTCTTCATCCCTAATATGTCCAGATTGGCACAATGTTCTATTTCCATTTTCATTTTATAGTGTATTATACCCATCCATCATTTGCACCCTATATTGCCATTCATTTCCTATCTAGGTCAGTTTGACATTATAGACACCCTTGATTAAGTGATAACTAGAAATTTTACTTCTACTTGTATAAGTGGTTGTTATTTTGTCATTACCCATGCAATATCTTTGTTTTTGTGTTCCACTATTTTCACACATATCATCTATACTATATAATTTTTGCACTATCATCATCTATCATAATACTAAAACTAATCCACATCACCACATCATGTTCACACATTCACACATAACACAAATGTCAAAAACCAAAATTTATATATATCCACAAAATACAAGTACATCATCATTACCCATAGGCTACATATAGTTGAACCCTTAGGCTCATCATCATCATACATGCAAAATTGTGACACTCATTGTCACTGGTCATCTATATCTTAGTTGTGTCACTTATTTCTCATATAATTTCTCCACTCTAACCTCTCACACCATATTTGCTTGCTCACACTTTGTTGCTCCCTCGATCTCCTATACGAATAACCAACACCTAGTGCTTGTGAGGCTATAGACTCCCTCCAAGGTGGTTCCCACTGCTATGTCACCCACCAAAAATCATACTCTATAATGGTCCTTGTAGTATGAATGTTTGATATGTCTATCACCTCATCCACCTCCTCTACCACTAGCCTCACCTATGGTGCTACCAAGGTTAGCTTATCACCTTATATCCTATAGATCATAGGTGGGTCAAGTACCCCTTACACTAGTCTAAACTATCATTAATACATAAGAACTAAATATGTTCACACTCTATTTAGTGTTGACCTCGTACCCATCATGCTCATATCACTCATGCCAAGTGTATCTCATCCTCATTCCAAGCCCACAACTCCTACCATGGCCTCTATACCAGTTGATCAGTTGTCAATCCAACCCATAACTACTTGGTCCACTCCCCATCCTTTTACCATGGCTAACTTTGTTGTTCCTTCCTATCTGCCTACCATCACATAGCATAAGGCTCTCCCACTTCCCTCTCACATGGCAACCTTATAGGATGGACTATACTAAAGTGCTCCCAACCCCATATCTATAAAAGCAAGTTGCACCCCAAGCCCTTTTTTCCCATTATCATACCTCATAAATCTTATCATATGTCTATACTAGTGATGTCGGCACCCATGTGTACACTATTGGTCTCTCCACTAGATCGAACACTAGTCCTATTAGATTCCATGCAAACAGTACACCTGATGAGTTTGGAAAATGACTTTGAAAATTAGTGATATCAATATTATATGTCTTAACCCCAATCGTCATCACTCATAATCATCAAGGTACATAATCCCTTCATGGCCTTCCTCCACCTCTCTTCATCCATCACCATACACTAGCAATATCACATCCTCCCTCTCCCATTCCACATAAATTGGTAGACCCTCCATTGGTAATTGGAATATGTGATATATGTCCTCTAGTGTAATTATAATTTCCCTTATAGGGAGGTGGAATGTCCCTCTCGTTGGGTCCCATCACTCTACAAGGGTTGATAAATATGCACTATCTACATAGAAGGGCTCTATCTATGCTACCCCTCCAGGCCAATCACCCTCAACCACTTCCAACCTATCTCATTTAACTGATCCCTCAACCTTAGGAACTCTAGGGTGAAGCAATGTCATGGTCACAAAAACCTCAAATACAATAGAACAACACAAATCCATTCACTCAACCATGTCATTAGTGCACATGTCACATAATTTAGAACCAACAAAAATAGTGCACATCCTTAAAAAAATTAAAAAAAAAACACACAAGCATTTCTCCCCTTCCTTTTTTTTTCTTAAAAAAAATAAAAAAATTCCCCCCCTCCCCTTTATTTTTTGCCCCCCCCCCAAAAAAAAATGCAACTTTGACTTTCTTCCCTTTGTTTACCTCTCTTTAAAAAACAACAACATCAATTTTTCACCCTTCCCTCCCTTTTGCTTAAAAAAAATACATAATAAACCAATACCAAAAGCCCCTAATTATTCATAATAAAAATCTAAGCAAAGGACACCTAGCTATGTACCTTCCCTACACTCCCTCCAATTTTCATCGCCAATCTTTCCCCCACCATAATGCTTCTTCTTCTAGCTCCTCTTTCTTTCTCCTCAATTGTCATGTGCAAATGACCTTGACATCTCTCCTCTCATGCCTCTTTATAGCTTCTCTACCATTTGATCATCCAAGTCGATTACTTTCACACCCCTAACTAGCTAAATTGGTCATTTTCCTACCTCTAACCATCTCATCTGGTCATAGGTGCCTCTAACCATCTCTAACAATTATCTCTAACCATTTTGAATGGTCAACAACCATCTTGGAAATACAACAACTATCTTGGATAGTTAGCAACCATTTTGGATGGTCTCAAGCCTTCAATTTAGCCCACAAGCCCAATACCACCTTGTCTTTACAGTTACTTCTTCACCACTTCACCCTCCATTGCATATTCCATTCACCCTTTTTGTCAATAATCTCATCGTTGTCATTCGTTCCATTCTCTATCGCTTCGCCACTTGATGGGGTAAGTAAAAACCCAAATTTTAAAAATCATTCACTATTTTCTAGGGCAACAAACTAAAATTTCACTCATTGGATCAAGTGTCTTATGTTTTTGCACTGCCTTGTATTTCACGCAATGTGGTATAAAAAGTGGCATATGTAGACACCAAATTTTAGTCATTTGCAGTTGATATTCTACAAAACCACTAAAGCAACTCTCAAGTCATTGTAAATTCACAAAGCCCTCAAATTATTATAAAATCACCATTAGGTGCTCAATTTTGTCCAATCTTGTCCAATTTTGTTTAAATTTCCTCAAGTCTCCTTTTCTATCCTTTCCAAAAATTTCTCAATTCCCCTTTTTCTCAATTCCCTCCAATTTCCTCTTTGTCGCCACTAATTCCTCCTAAGTTCATCTATTTTTTCCCTCTCTTCCCCTAATTTATTCTAGGTTCCCCCTAAGCTCTTGTAATTTCATTTTAATTTTGTTCATTCCTTCTAATTTTCAGAAGTTCCTCTAAGGTTTCCCTAAGTCTTCTAATTTCCCTCTAACCTTTCTATTTTTTCCTAATTTCTAAATTCCTCTAATTTCCCCCAATTTCTCTAATATTCTCCTACCCCTCTTAATTCTTCTAATAACCTTTTATTCTCTTCTAATACTTCCCTTTATACCTAATCCCCTTCATTTATTCTTCCCCTCTCTTAGTTGTTTAATTTTACCATTAACCTCCCATTAGCCCTTAATATTATGGTTAAGCATCCATTTAATTCTCTAGGGATATGCACAACAATTTAAAATTCCCCTTTCAAATCCCTAGGGCTATCCAAATCTTCACCCACCAATTCTCATTTATTCCACCTTGTCTCCTCACTCATGCCTCCCTCCAAAATTGTGCAATTTAAAATTGTAAGAAATGCTTAAAGTCAAAATGGGTTAAGTGGTAAATTTAATAGCCTTGTCCTCCTTAGCTACCATGTCATATTTTTGGGCAATTTAAAATTCATTTGAACAATCCCCAAGGCACACATCCCCCATGAGAGCTCACATCACCCAAGGTTATCGAATATAGAGGTTGCACATTCCACCAAGTGGAATCCTCTAGATCTTGCCTTGGCCATTGCACCTACCACATCATTGCCACATCCTCTCCACATCACCCCCATGCCACCTACCCTATCCCTCACCAAATTCCTATAAATCCCCCTCATTTCCATAATTTGCAAGAGAAGAGGTTGAAGAGTTGTTATGCTATCAAAATTGCACTAGACCACCTTGTTGCCTTTGAGAAGCCATTTGCCACCACTCTACCTCTTGAAGAGACCAACAATGGCTGCCATGGAGGATGTTTGAAAGGCCCAATGGATGCTTTGATCACCTACCATCCTTGAACCAATTTACTTCCTGCAACTTCACTTGCACCAAAAGCACTCCAAAGGCCAACTGCACCCCTTAGTAGAGGCACCTTGTCCCCTCTACAACTTGGGCATCAACTATCTTAGATGGCTATATAGACTTAATAATACTAGATGATCATCCATAGCTGACCATTCCAGATGATTGTTCAAATACACATCAAATAAATCATACACACACAAGATAGGTAAATGAGGGTATGAAACATCTTTTCTTTTTATTTGTAAGCTTTTATTATAGTTTTGTGAAGGTTTAAATGGTTTTGGTGGATGCTTTGATATCTTCATGTTGTTATGGACCTCATGCAAGCGAGGCCCTTTATATGCTTTTGAGTCCATCTTGTGAGCATGTGTGTAGGGTCTAGTAGTAGTCAACACAACACTTGGGTAGTCCAACCAACACTTTGGCACAAAACCTGCCCATACACCTTTGATTGTGATACAAAGAAGGATTACACCTCTTGATATGTTGTAAAAGGGGACATCCCCCTTTGTGGCTCTCATTATAAAGATATTGTGGTTGTTTAAAGCCCCTTTCACAGGGCTATTTGTACTCTAAAAGACTTTACATTTGATAATACATGTTTGTTTACTTCTCTTTTACTTTCATTTCCAAGCTATATTTTTATTGTTAGGTGCATTTTTTGTGTTTACAGGTAGCACCATTTGTCTTTTTCTCAAGAGCTCTTCTCTCCTTCATGTAGTGAAAATGAATTAGGGTTTTCACCCCTTTTGCCTTTTATTCTCCTATTTTACTTTTCTTTCCTCTTTGGCACTCTTTTTTGTTGTCTTTCACTCTATTTTCCTTTAAGTCAACCATTTCAAGTTTCCTCTAGAATATGACATTCCTTTCAAAACTCAAAGGAGAACCCTAGTATTGAGAAGCATTAATTGTTGGCAATTTTGGGTTTGAGATCCTAGCTTCTTGTCTATGAGTTGTCATTGATGTCAAAAGGAAATGGAATTAATGTTAAGAGGATGTGTTGGCTTCAAAGGTGGAAGATTCCAAGAGAATCTTTTTAAGAGAATCCGGAGAGATTCCATTGGCAAGGGTTTTTCATTAAAACCAAACCGGTTTTATTAAAACCAAGTTGGATAGGGTTTTTATTAAAACCAAGTTAAATGGTTTTTATTAAAACCAATGGAGGTTCTCTTTATTATTTATTTAATTATTATTTAAAACCCTTCAAGGTTTTAATTAATTAATTATTTAATTAATTAAGGGAGAAATTATTTTTAATTTATTAAAAATACTTTAAGGGTTTTTAAACCCTTTAGAAAGCAAATTTCGATTAAATTTGAAAATACTTTTCTTTGCAGCCGACGTGTTCAAAAGTCCACGTATGGAATATAAATATGAGAAGGTTCCTAAGGTTAAACCCTCTTGAAAAATGGAAGGCAATTAATTGGTTTGGCTGCGATCGAGTGTTCTGTTTACGCTGCGAAAGAGGAGAGCTCGTGGTTTGAAAAGCTTTCGGAAAGCTTGACCGTTTATGCAAAAGGAAGTTCGTCTTGGACTTCGTAAGCCCCTTGTGGGCTAGTGGCAACGAAGGCTGTGTTTGGGCCTTGCGTAGGCGGAGGTCTGCGTTTCGATCCCCGTGGAGGGAGCTATGCATGGATTAGTCACGTTTTTATTAAAACGTGTTTTGTGCCGCGAATTTCGGATTCTTCAAGGGCAGCCATTATAAGGTGTGATTATTTTCTTGATATGATTTTTGGCATTGTTTAGCATTGTTTAAAAGACATAGGAGAAATAAGGGGATAGTTCTTTTGTTGTATTTTTGAGATTAGTCTTTTGCTATGCTAAATTTAAAAATGGAGATATAAGGTGTAAGTTTTGGTTGTTGTGTTTTTGGCTTCTTTGGTGGTTGTTTTTAAAGAAGAGGAGCTAAAAGGTGTATTAAGGAAAGTTTTTATATATGCTCATTTATCTTGGTTCTAACCCTAACTTGGTTGGAAGTTTGAGGGTTGTGTGTGATGACAGCTTTAAGGATCAATTTTCTTCTACTCCAAAAAGGTATGGGCACATTTTCCTTATGAGTATGATTGGTGTATGTTTTTCTGAAATAAGATTGGAGTGAAAAGGTTTTCAACTAGGTTTCCTTTGGTTGGGTGTAAATCCTATTTTCTGGTTTGTTGAAGACTTCTTATGCATTGTTATCCTTGATGAGAGTTTTGGTGAAAGCATAATTTTTGGTTTGAGATAGTGGAAGCATTGTGCACTAGGGTTTATGTTTGTGAGTCTTGCTACTTGCTTTGAGTTGGTGAAACCCTTGGTTGGCTGTTTTGAGTTTGATGGTTGAGTTGCTTCCATAGAGGTTGTTTGATCAAGTTATTGCTTTACTTGATTCATGATATTGGGCTTACTCCATTGAGTTGATTTGAGCAAGTTATTCTTTGCATTTGGTGATATTGTGTTGGTGGTTGTTTTGTTCAAATATCTTTGAAGGGAAAAGGATTTCTACTTGTTTCCTTTTCTTGTGATGATTGGTTGAATGCTTCAAGGTTGATGTTGAGTTGAATGGTGTTGGTTGACTAAACCTTGTTTGATGAGCATTGTTGTTGAAACCCTAATTGATGGTGAAAAGAACATGAGTATCATTGTTATGTGATTCTTTGCATAGTTGGCAATTGTTGGGGTTTCATGTTCTTGAAAGAAAACATTCTATCCTATCCATTTCGGATATTGAGTTGAGTTTTTAGATTTGAGATTGAGATTGAGCTGAGTTGATTTGAGTTGAGTTTTGAGATTGGGATTTGAGTATAGAACATATTGAGTCTCTAACAATTCTCTTTATGCTTCTATGAGTTTGAAAAATCACATTGGGTCTCTAACAATTCACTTTGTGATTTCCTACTAAGAAAGTTTTTCTTGGTGAGCTTGCTGAGTTTTTGGACAAGTTCTAGTGGGGACTTGTGAGCAGTTTTTGGACAGGTTCCAGTGGGGACTTGTGAGCAGTTTTGGACAAGTTCCGGTGGGGACTTGTGAGAAGATTTGGACAGGTCCTAGCAGAGGACTTGTGAGTTGAGTTTGATAGTTCTATCAGAGAACTTGAGGATAGACGTGCATTGGTTCTATGAGAAGAACCTGAGGACAGATTTGGCAAGTCTTTGAGAAGGCTTGTATGTAGAGGATTGATTTGTTCAAGAGTTGGACAGATTTGACAAACAGAGAAAGACTTGTACTAGACCGACTGACTGTGTTTGGTACAGGTTGCTGAGCTACTGTGGACGTGATCATAGAATGCAGAGGTCTCTTAGGCTAAGCATTGAGGACAGGAGGTCTTCGATGGAAAGGAGTTCCATGTGCTAGCAAGAGGTAGAGGTAGTTGATCTTCTGAGGGATCATTTCCAGAGTAGAGGGAAGGTATCTCCTTTGAGCAGAGGCTCATAAATTCTGATTGGGGGAAGGTATCTCCTTTGGGCCGAGGCTCATAAACATTGTAATTGGGAAGGATTCCCAAAGAACTTTGAGATAACTTTTAGAAAAAAGTTTTGTGGATGTAGCCCAGCCATTCTGGGTGAACCACGTTAAAATTGGTGTCACTTTGTGGATGATATTGTGCATTGCTTTGATATTGCTTTGGGTATATTGCTTTACTATTTTGAAGTATAAAGGAAAAATTAAAAAGAGATCTTACACTGTTCACCCCCCTCCTCTCAGTATAAGCTTGTGTTATTCATTAATGTCCCTAATACCTTGTTTTATATGCCAAAATATTTAAGTGTCCAAAATAGCATTGCTTTTGCACCATCCCTTTCTTCTAAACTAGCCACCCCTTTTTTGTTCATCTTTCTTCATCCATATGTGTCTACATATTTCTTTGATGCATTTATTAGGCCATAAATGCATCAAAGAGGGGGTAAAATGTAGACATGGAAAATTGACCCACCCAAGTGAGTCATTTTCCCTAGAACCCTTGAGAAGGTCCTCAAACTTGTCTAAGAACAAGTTTGGGCCTCCTTCTCCCTTGTTTCTCCTTTTTTGCTAGCTATGCCAAAATTGTGATCACTCCTTATAGGGCATGATTTTGATAAGTTAGGGTTTTCTCTTATAAAACTCCATTTTTTGGTCCATCCCTTAGGATGTCGACCCTCCCCTAAGTTGTCTTTTCATTTTCCCACCCTTTTTCCCTCCAAAACTCTTATAAATAGAGGGTTTGGATCCTCTTTTCTCCTAGAAGTGCTAGATGAAGTTTATAAAATCCTAAGATTTTGACAAGAAGACTACAAGTTTTCCAAGTGATTATAATTTTTTAAGGGTGGTTGTCTTTTGGTAAGGTCAAGTTTTTTCGTTGCTCTATTATTGATTTGTTTCTCTTGGTGGACAAGTGTAGGAGCCTTGAGGAGGAATCTACCATTTTGTGGAGGTCTTCATCCTTTTGTCTATTCTTTCATAGCCACCAACTTTATTCTTGCATTTTGGTGTTCATAAAATTGTTTATTCTACATTTTGCATTTAAATTTGTATCCATATATCATTTTTGTACTTTTGTTACGAAATTGTGTTCCTTCCATACAAGGTATGATTTTGGTAGAACCCAAAATCACAATCTCCCCTTTTAGGGTGTTATTTTGATTTTTCTAGGTTTGGGGGTAAGGTTTTGCTCCCAAACCCTCATTTTCACTTGCATGTTTCATTTAGGCCATAACATTGTTATATGCATTTTGTTTTCACACTATTTCATTTCATTACATCTTGTCTTGTTTATTTCCAAAAAAGGTCAACAATCACTTTTGCTTTTGAATGGTCAACTAAAAGGACCAAGGGGGCTTGACTGCTACATCTCCAAACATAGTCTTATAGCATTCTAAGTAGTCATCCAAATGCTTATCAAATTTTCTAGGGTTTTGTGAAGCTATTTTGCAGGATTCAAATCTATGGGATACATCTAGTTAAAAGCTAAGGGTAACCGATGGATTAGATAAGTGTTCTAAGTTATCACCTTAGGTTGTTTGTTTTTTTAATTTTGTCTATTTTTGTTTTAAAAACCTAGATCATAAATAAAAAGAAATATTTTGTTCTCATTTCTAGGAATTTGAAAGAATAAAAGCATATAGTTTACACTCTAGGCTAAATTTATTTGTGAATTCTCTCAAGACCTTGCTAGAAAGAAAAGGATTTATTTTTTACAAGTTAGAATTTTGTCATCATTGAAAATCAAGAATCATACTAGGGTTAATCCTTGTTTTCCAAGATTTATGTCTGCTTGCATCATTCTTTAATTCTCATAGATTAAATTTTTAGAAAGGCCAAATATAGGTTTTTGTTCAATATACACATCAAACATTCCATCCCTAGACTTGGAGTGACTCCTAAAAATATTCTTTGTGAACCCTTCAATCCCTAAGCCCCTGAGTGTAGAGAATATAACACATCCCTATGGTCACCTCGACTCTCAGTAGATCTAGCCAAGAATCATACACGACAGGGCAGTTTTCCTCCTCTACAAAAATAAATTTTGATAAAACAAAAGTTATAGTCTTTAACATTTCAGAACAAGAGATCAAACAAGTTTTTTTTACTTAGAAATATGACAAGGTTGATATGGTATCCTAATGTTTGTATCTAAGGGTGCTTTTCTCTAGGCTACATTTTAGACTATCACTTCTTATTGATTATAAACTAAGAAAAGGATACATATACACCATCATTCTTAAGAATTTATACTTTCAATTTTAATTTCAAGATATCCAAACAAAAATTTTCTTATTTCACTCATTTGTTATATCTATTATTTCAAATGGTATTGATACTGGCAGGCCTTCGCTTAGGAAAATATATCATAGTTGAATATAAAGAGTTTTTATCTCCACACTATGCAAGTATCTCCATGCCAAATGATCTATATTTTAGGACATTATTCTTGTTGAGTTTGGCATAGTATTACTCATTAAAATTGTGATCTTCCAAGTGGTGAATATGATACATAAGATTATATAGATGGAAAATTCTCTAATTGATTGCTTCAAGTACCCATATCAATCATTAAAATCCCTTATGAAACTAACATATTATTAGTATTATTTTAGGAAGTATTTTGAGGTCTTTGTAATTCTAAGCTTGCTAGTATTTAATGTAAATAGACTCCATCCATATAATTTTTCAATTAACATACCAAAACTATAATAACCCAAGTCTAACTCACTTGGTTGTCCAACCCAATCTTGCACACCAGATTCGTAAAGAGAAAATTTCTAGTAAGGTACATGGCTAGACCGAACTCAAGGAAAAAAAATTGATGTAAAAGGTTAAATGTTCACCCAACATTTTATTAGTTCGAGGTATAGGAAGCCTACTTTTGGGAATACTGATCGCTGCAAACGATCTCCCAAGTGGATGAGATTGGCCAAATTTTGTAGAAGGTTCCTTTTTGTAAACCCATATTCTCATCCATGAGAGCATAGGTTCATGGCTGGGGTTATCCTCTAGGGCCCATAACACCTAGAGGATGGATGCATACTCTCCCTATCCCTTAGCATGAAGGAATTAGATTTTTTTACCTAACTTCTATTCTAGATTTAAAAATATGCAAGGGGTTAGTGTATTATACCTTATGCCTATTTGAGAGTCCTACTTCACTAGAGTCAACTAGGGCCTGCCATTCCACTGACTCAAGACCTGGTATCTCTTGTCATGGCATGATTTAACAATGAGTTGTACCATAAAAAATCATCACTGAGTAAACTAGCATTGGTATCTTGCTTGATTTCTCCTAATCATACAATGAACAAGGGATCCATCATCGTACTACTAATTTGATGACCTAGAGGAAACATCTGATACCATCCCCCGTTACATTCACATCTTGATCTCTCACATCAAGAATGCAACCACACCCGAATCACAATGGTTACCTCCTTGCAACCATCATTATTGGGTGTTAAAGAGTAGTCATCCTTCATGATGGATAATTTTCATCCTTAACGATAAATAAGTTTGAATGGGTTTAGCAGTTTCTACTCAGTTTCCTCAAGTCACAAGTTGTATGTAAACCATACAAAATTGAAGTTTACATATTGATTTTAATATTTTTATTGCAGAACTCATGAAAGGCTTTTCTAAGAAAACTATAAAATTAAAAACAATAAACTATACACACATTCATATATTTATTTTACTCTCTTTCTAATGATGATTCTCTAACCAATAATTTCCAATGAATAACGTTATTTTATATAACAAACTATTTTTAACCTTTCTAAATGTATTATTTTCTTATACTAAGTTTTACTTAAGCAAAACAAACTTCAAACAAATGAATTTCAAATTACATTTGTGAGACTTTTAATATACAAATAATATATAACTCAAGCTTTAATTACCGAACTACCTATAAAGGCTTAGATTTTAATTTTTAACTTTTTATTTAAATGAAACTATACTAAGGTTTACAGGGTAACATTGTAAATTTTTCTAGAGGATAGAAATGGCATAATCACATTATATAATTAAATTTCCAACATATACGTGCATTAACAACGTCTTAAGAAGTAGTATTTAAAATAAAGGAATCAAATTCTACGTTATACTCATTTACTCAGAGATAAGTATATCCCTAAATGAATTTGGTAAATGGGATATAAAAACATTACAACTCTTCTCATTTTCAACCAAGTTTAACCAAGTACATAGTTTCAATTAAGCCTCTAATTAAATTTGATACCAAATCTAGTTTATCTCATATCGTCAACTCAATGACTATTCATAGTTTTTAATGATATATTTAATCCTATGTTTTGGAAAAAAAATAGTGATATGCTCATGGTTGCAATGGCTATATAATGATTTAAAACAATCACACCATCATTTATTCAATGCTCAAAAATAGTGATTAAGTTACCAAACCAAGTTATGTTTCAGTTGGTTTTCAATTCAAGGAGATCAATGCTTTCTATAATGCATATCAATGTTTTCAAAAATCAAGTTTTGTTTAGTGTAGCTTTTAATAAATAACTTATAATAAGTGCAGCTCACTCAGATTGGAAAGCTAAGGATTATATCGTTATTAAAAGTTATGCCTTCTTCAATAAGGTATTAAAAGTTATGCATTCTTCAATCAGTATCGAGGAAACTTAAGAATTAAAGAATTGTTGTAGCTTATTCTAAGCCTCAAGCACACTATTCAAGGAAAATATTTAATGGTTTTTCCTAAGTTTTATTATTATATTTTAGGACCAATATTCAAGCAAGGAATGTCTATATAAATAATTATAAAAAAATCTATAACAGTAAGACAACACATACAACCTCGAAGAAATATATAAATAATTGTAATAAACTTCGATGGTCATCCGATTCACGACAGGTTAACAATAACGAAGTGGTATAGGTTTGTTGGAGCACCCCATGTGCTTTGAACCTTGAACAAATATATAGATAATTGTAATAAACTCTCGTAGTTTCCCTCATTTCCGATCAATAATAACGAGGTGGTATAGACTTTTGGAGCACCCCATTTGCTTTGAACCTTGAACAAATATATAGATAATTGTAATAAACTCTTGTAGTTTCCCTCATTTTCGATCAATAATAATTTCCGATCAATAATAACGAGGTGGTATAGACTTTTGGAAATACCCATGTGGTTTATGACTTGATAACTACTAAAAATATTATGGATGTAACCAACTCTTTTATGTTATAAAAAAATTATATTTTGATTATGAACTTGTTGTTCTTTTTATTTTTTGGAATCTAAATGCAATATATATTTTTTTAGATTTGGATAGTGCGAATAATGCCTCTTAAGGTCGATCTATATCCTTTAACAAATATATAAATAATTATAATAAACTTTATAATTGTAAGACAACTCATACAACCTTAAACAAATATATAGATAATTGTAATAAATTTTGGCGGTCTTCTTCATGTTAGGTAAAAAATAACGAGGTGGTATAGGCTTGTTGAGAGTAATCCTTATGGTTTGGGTTAACAATAATGAGGTGATATAGGCTTGTTGGGAGCAGTCCTTGTGGTTTGAACACTCTTGTGATTTGAACCTTATAATTAACAATTACTAAAAATAGTGTGGATGTAACAACTCCATTATGTATCATTTAAAAAAACTCCTTTGATTATGAACTTTTTATTTTTATTTTTATTTTTTCAAATCTAAATGTTATATATATATATTAGATTTAGATATCGTCAATGATCCCTCTAAGTCATAAGCTAACCTTATCAATAGGAAATTAAAATATACCTGCACAGATCCTTCGACCTCCCTCTCAAAGAAGAACCAAAGCCTAAACCTAGGGGATTAAAACATACCCACACACTTAGCGGTTTGAACCTTAAACCTCCTTTTGAAAGAAGAACCAAAACTTGAACCGTTTTAGTGTACAATAAATAAATATATATATTATAGAACCTTAAAACCTTTATATTAATTTATTATTTAAAAATATTTATAAAAGTTTTATTATATTTTTAATATAAATGTTTTATATTAATTTATTTTTTAGGGAAGAAATTTACAGTCCCACAACCACGCCACTCATGTGGGTACCAAGACTTTATGTGCAAGAGCTAATGAAGATGAAAGAGAAACTTGAGAGCATGGAAAGGAGGGAAAAAATAAGAGACACTAAATTATATGAGGTCATAACATCAATTAGAGGTTGTAAAAAGAAAACAACCAACTCAAGGAGAAAGTGTCAAAGCTACAAAACCTTGCGAACATGGGTCAACGTGAATGCCATGTCCTCAAACAAGCCATCCACTCCCCGATCAATGATACAATAGAGGTGGAAAAAATGAATGCAAGACAAATAAAAGAGGTACGAAAAATACTCCAAAACATAGAAACAAGAGAAAATGAGCTGCAAAATAAATTAGCAAAGGCAAACTCATGGTCTCAGGTAGTAAAAGAACTAATCAATCAACAGAAAGAGTTGATAGAGAAGCAAGTAAAAACTCATAACAAAAGAGAAAGAAAGATATGAGAAGTTATCAAACATAATCATTACAGGGTTAAAATATTATGGGGATAGGGAAGACACAAACCATTTAACTAGGGACTTCTTGTCAGATCAGTTACAATGGAAAGGTCAGATCAAACAAGCTGGCAAAATTGATAATTTGAGAGGAGGCAAAGATAGGCATATTTGGGTCACATTGATGAGCTATAAGGATAAAACAAGGTTACTAAGAAACAAAGGCATGTTGAGAGGGTCACAATTCTATTTAGATGATGACCTAACCTTTCTACAACAGGTTGAAAGAAATAAGGAATGGGAAAAGGTGAGGGCAGCAAAGAATGAAGGGAGATGGACATATTTAAGAAATGGAAAGGTGTACATCACATATAAACAAACCCAAAAAAAATAGGGAGTATGGCCCGCTTGGGAATATTTTACGATGGTAAGTTGGAACTATAGAGGTTATCCTTGGAGAAAAGGACCCTGATTAGGGCCGATTGCTAGGGACAAAGATATAATCATCCTGATGGAAACACATGAGCACGATGGATGTAGGACTCCAAAATTTGTGGGATACAAGAAAATAGTAATATGGAATAAAGCAACAGAAAATGGCAAGGGGCAAGGGGTATTATGATTTTAATAAAAGAGGAGTGGGATAGGGTCATTAAAATTAAAAAACAAGATGAAAACAAACAGTTCATTTGGATAAATATCCTAGAAAATAAGTCAGTTATTAGCATAGCTGCATGTTATTTTGCTCCCAAGAATTCTAAATTCTATAAGAAACATGTCCTTAACAGAGAAGACCCCATACTCCTCCCTAAAAAGAAATATTTTGACATAAAATAAGTTGGGGGAGATTATATTAATTGGAGACTTCAATGCAAGGATAGCCAATAAACAAGCTAACATTATAGTAGGTAACAAAGATATTGAGATTAATCCTCTTTGGATGCCAAAAGAGAAAAGTCAACCATGGACCAAGACTTCAGAAGATGAGTATGGGGCTATCACACAATATGGAGAAGAGTTGTTAGGCCTTTGCAACATACACAACTTAGTTATTTGCAATGGGATGAAAAGTTGGAAAAATTTAGGAAATTATACATGCAAAACATATAAGGGACAAAGTGTAATAGACTATGTTATATGTTCACAAAGCTGCATACCAAAAATAGAGGAGCTAGAAGTGGAAGATTCCCTAGTGGAACTTAAGTCAGATCACAACCCAATTGTTATAAAACTGCAAATGCAGGGAGACAAACCAAGGGAAAAACACATGCAAGGCAATCAAAACAAACTTCCTCACAAGGAAAACATTCTCTTAATAGAAGAAAATCGACAGAGTTTCAAGGTAGCATTGAATAACAAGTTACAGGAAAGGGAAAGAAAGAGACTACCTCACAGTAACAAAGATTACAATAAAAGTGAATGGTTAATGCACGTTATCCAAGAAGCTCTAAAAAAATGCAAGAGAGCTAAACCTAGAAAGAAAAAGAAATAGCTTCCCAACCAACCCATGGTTCGATGAAGATTGTAAGGAAGCGCGGAGATTACTAAAGGAACCAACGAGTAAAACAAGAGCAAACAAAAAAGCATATGAGAAACTGGTAAGGGCAAAAAAAAAAGAATACACTAGAACAAGTAGGAAAGAACTGATTTACTTAGGGAAGCATGAACCAAAGAAAATTTGGAAGGAACTAAACGTGAAAAATATGCAAACTGAAAACAACGTAACAACTAGTCAGTGGTTGGAGTATTCAAAACAATTTTATGAGTGTAGTAACCACCAGGAGACACCCCCTACTATCATTGTCAAGAAAGAACTTTTCACAAATGAAGACATTATTCAAGGGATAAAAAAGTCAGCAACTAGTAAAGTCTGTGACATAGACAATCTTTAAGCAGAGCATATAAAATGGGGTAGATATTCTTACACCATAGATCAAAGAGATTTTCAATGAGGTCATACAAAATGGCTTCCCTACAGAATGGACAACTAGCTTGACCATTCATTTGTTTAAAAGTGGAGATGTAAATAATCCCTCAAACTATCAAACTATCATGATCAACCCTCTCTTTGTAAAGTTGTTTGAGAGTATGATAGAGTGTAGGATCAACAGATGAACAAAAGAAAAGGGAAAGAGAGCAAAGGGGCAAGCGGGTTTTAGGCCCAAACACTTAACTATTGATCACTATATCACGCTTAGACACATAGTGGAAAAAATATGGGACAAAAAAGAGGAGGCTTTTTGTTGTTTTGTAGACTTCAAAAAGGTATTTGACACAGTGCCAATGAAAAAGTTATGGAGCAGAATGGAAGAGCTAGAGGTTTCAATTCACTACAGGGCAACAGTTCACAGATTATATGAGCATGCAAAGGCTAGAATCAAAACATAGGAAGGGTTATCTGAATGTTTTAGGAGTGACATAGGCATCAAACAAGGTTACCCTCTATCTCCGATATTATTTGGGTTGTACATTGACAAGTTAGAAGAATGGATAAACAAATTTGGGGGAGAGGGTGTGCACTTAGCCAAATATGTGGTAAAACTCCTCATGTATGCAGATGATGTAATTATTGTAACCGAAATAGCTAAAGATATAGAAGATCACCTTTGGGCTCTAGAACTCTTATGTAAGGAAGTTGGGATGCAGGTGAACACAAGCAAAACAAAAATCATGATTTTTTTCAAGAAAAAAGAAGAAGCAACATCTCAAATTTCAGTTTGCAGGAGAACCTCTTGAGGTAGTGGTGGAATAGAAATACCTAGGCATAGACTTTCATGTCAAACTCAATTGGAATACATGTAGGATGAAAAGAACTCTAAGACGTTGGAGAGCGCTATATGCACTTCAAAATCAGTGTAGGAATGCCGAGTTGTGGGATTGGAAGACCACCAAGGTCTTATTTGGTCTACTTGTCACATCAATTGTGTTGTATGGTTGCGAGGTGTGGGTCAGTGACATGCCAAATACAAAATAAAGGCAAATATAAAGGATTCAAAAACATCTAATTACAATTTTTCTTAGAATTAAGACCATAGTCCCTTATGGAATTGTTCTAGCTGAAACTGAAATGTTCCCTTTAGAGGCAATTACTAAGACCAAGCTGTTATGTCACTTGAAAAACATAGAAAACATGAAAAACAACAGATGGCTTAGGGCAGTTAGGGATGAAGAGCTATATAGGCGGAATAACACATGGATGTAACAAAATCAGAAATGGATGAAACATTGGGAAATCAACATAAATGAATGTCCAAATTTCAATAAAGACATAAAAAACTATGTGAATGAAAAGTTTAGAAGTGGAATGTGAAAAAATGCAAGCAAGAAAAGACAATACTATATTGCAAAGTTTAACCCAACGTATGACCACAAGGAAAAAGTATATATAGGTGCTGAAATTAATTGGAAGGAAAAAATCCTCATTGCTCACATAAGGACTAGCTCTCATAAGCTTAGATGTGATACACGGAGATGGACAACACCCAAGGAACAATGGGAGGAAAGAATATGTACTCTACGCAACACAGGGGTAATAGAAACGGAGGAACATTTCATCTATGAATGCCCGAGTTTTTTGGACATCTATGGCAAATACAAAGAAACTATTGGAAAAGGGTCTGTGACAGAGTTATTTAAAGATAGTAAAATAAAAAAAAATTAGGAAGTCACCAACCCAAATCAAATCAGTAGGAGAAAAAAGAACCTTCTCAAAGATATTAATGGTCATATGATTTCAATAACTGTATTTCTATATTTAAAGGTCCCATAAACCATGTTTTGGATTTTGCAGACATAATTAAAATCTTTCGTATATTAATTATTTTGTGTATTTGATAATTAGAATTTAATTTCACGCTAGTACATTAATTAATATTATATTTATAACACAAATGTTAAAATAAATATATTATTTATAAATGATTATGGGGTTTGATGGGGTTTTGATAGAATTGTGAATTAAAAACAAAACTTAAAGTTTCAAAACCTCGTAACCTGACGTGGTGCCTAACATCTTTTAAAAAAATAAGTTTCAATCCGGTTGAATTATTTATCACGTCAGATCTTTAATTGTGGTTCCCGCGACACGTCATTAGTAATAGGATATTGTCGGCCTTCTATTCACAAAACCGGCGGATAGGCCAAGCGAAGCCTTGAAGAGATAAAATTCCATACCATCCTGACGCAAGGCGGATGCTACAATTATACCAAACAGTGGAAGTGAGCGAGCTGCCATAATTGAAATGGAATTAAGGAACTCCTTATGCTATCACAGAATAAGTGCGCTGCATCCGGTTTTCCGCCCGCTGTGCGACAATTTGAAGCCGCATACCCATGTTAAGCTCGTGCGCAGCTCTTTCTCAAACATTTGCTGGCAAAAGCGAAAACAACAGCAAAGGAATTTAAGGTTTACAGAAAACAGAAAAACAGTTCAATGCATTTGCAGGGCACGAGGAAAAACAATTTCAGAGACCGACAAAGAAGAAACTGAAGAGGAAGATGACGTGGCATTGCCTTTTGAAGGCTTAGAAGAGGAAGCCAAGTCGGTTGCGAGGGAACACGCCCTATCTCTTTCACGCCAGTTTCTGATAGGTCCGCATATTCCTTTTTCTTGTTATTTGTCTATATACGCTGTATTTTAATTTTATTTTTATTCTTAAATTGTCTTGTTTCAATCTCTACGTTTTCTAGATGTAAAATGGATTAAGTAGATGTTTAAATGGAAGACGGAAATCGGAAATGTTAGACAGAAATAGGAATAGGAAAAGTTTTATAATTTTTCATTGTTTATTGTTTAGTAAAATACGTTGATTGAGTTTGTTCGTCTAATCGAGGGAAAAACAACACATTTTAGATATTGTCAGAAAGCCAATATCGGAAATGTTAGACAGAAATATGAAAAGTTTTATAATTTTTCATTGATTATTGTTTGGTAAAATACGTTGGTTGTGTTTGTTCGTCTAAAAATCGAAGGGGAGAAAAAAAAAAGCCAATATATATTATGTTATATGCCCATACGCATACTTTCTCCGTTTTATTATAATATATTTCTCGTCTTGCTTTCTGTTGCAGATGAGGATTCAGATGAACAGAGAAGAGCGGAAGGAAGACAGAGAAGATCAAAGAAATCAATCAAGCAAGAGGTTAGTTGCGGCTTTAATAATTTGTCGACTTTTAATAATTTAGTTGCGGCTTTAATAATCAATCAAGCAAGAGGTTAGTTGCAAGCAAATATTAGCGAAATTAAAAAAAATGATATAAAGAAAGTCTGCAGCAGCAAATAGGAAACTTTGAATGGAATTCATATAGAAAAAAACAGGGAGGCAATACTGCAATGGAAGTACAAAGCATTTTTTTTAGTTACATGGGATTGGCATTGAAATGACCCACCCGTATTAGTAATATAATAGCATTTTTGAGAATTATAGTAGTTTTTTTTTTTAACAATTATGAAAGTATCCCTTCCAAGATTCACACCTATGCCGTCTTCTTAAAAGTGGAGAAATTTAATATGTTAAGCTTATTTCAATTGATTAAATGTTAAGGTTTCTCCTTGGAATTAGAATATTGGTTTATGGTAGAAACTCTTCACTTCAACCGGTTTACTTTAAACCTCATGGACACAATACTTAATTTATTATTATTACTACACAAATAGACATAAATATCTAAAATATTCAAAATGATTAGACTTTTCAAACATTCAGCTTTTTACCTTATTGGAGCTGCTGATAGGATTTGCAATTGTAATATTTCTAAGAAATAAGCAGTAGACACATGAATGTTATATTGAAGATGGAACCCACAGTTTTAAGTGTGCATTTAGAGTTCCTAACATGATTTCATACTTTTGATTGGATGAGGGCTTCAGAAGAAGAGCCTTGGTGTCATTAACCAGAAGCTACTACACTTGAATTCCGGAATAGGTATTCAACTACGGCCGGTGATAATCTAAGATCCTTAATGATTTCTTACTGCTGTGCTTCTGGAAGGAAAAAATGTACGAAATTCCAAACACAGGATTATCTCACTGTACACAGACTAAGCTTTGGTATAAATGAAACAAACATGTTCATCAGCCAATGTACATGCTTGCTCTTTCAGGATAGAAACCCTTAAAACAGATTGAAACTACTGCAAACTATATAAAAGATGATATTTCTGTGCTTGAGGAGTAAAGAAATATTGCAGGATTCTTTCTTCAAAGATCAGCTTCTAATCTTAGGAATAAATCAAAGGGAAAAAAAAACACTTACATATACTATTGTGCTTACATCACCATATTTTTTTATTTTGTTCAGAATATAGGCATGTTCATTATTTCCCCTTTAATACAGGGATAAAAACTGAGCAATATCCTTAATATTTATTCAGATAACTTTAAATTGTTTAATCTACAATGAGGAACAATGCCAAATGTTTAAAAACATTGACATCACACTCTGAAGGTGAGTACCATTTTTAAACTAGAAAATTCTTTAATATGATTCTTGGCATGCTCTAAATCTGATGAAAATTTTAAACAAGTACTCTAAGTATAGTAGTCCAACATGACAGAGCATTAATGTTGGAATGTGGAACCTTTTTACCTAACCACAGGATCATTAAATGTTAGAAACTTTCCCACAGAGAACACAATGATGTTGGGTACAAAACTGTATCACTTTGATTAATTTCTCATTGATGGCTTGGAATCTAAATTACAAAAGACTCCCATTAAAGGCGTAGGTGAAGATAAAATCTGTCTATGAATTTAACAAGAATGCTCCTGATTGTGTAGGAGTTCTTTCAAGTTAAGCTTAACAACTTATTTGATTGTTTAACTTAACAACAAATTTGGTTTCAACCAAATTTGTTCATACATCAACCTCCCAATTTGGAGGTTACAACAACAATATTTGGATTATAAGAGGACAAAGAACAAGTACATCAACAGCCCTTCTCCCACATATAGTGGACCTAGGGGAGTACGGGGTGGTCTGATATGCACAATGCTTGTGGACCTTAAAAGTTACTTAAGAATAACTTGATGGGAAGGAGAAATTATGAAGCATGGAATGGAGGAATTACGTTATTCCCCCTTAATTGTGACTTCTTTCACACATAAAAAGGAACACAGGTGTAATATATTAAGAAGGTACAAAAGAACTATCTGATCAAACTGGTCATTGACCCAAAATATGTGTAAGATGCTTGCAAAGTAAGCCACAAGTACTGCCAGGTTTGTGGATCATGCCATCCATAAGAAATATTGACTGTTGGAGTGGAACTCAGTAATCTTCACTTCTGTTTTTGGTGTTGGACAGTTGAAAAGATATGTTGCCATGAAGAACGAGTTTGTCAAGTTCTGGAAAAAGAGCATAGGTGCCTATTTGCAGTGGAGCTGGAAGGCTCTTTAACTCTTAAAATGTTGGATGATGTAGGAGAAGCTGGTGGCACAAAAAAATTTGAGGAAGGACAACTATCATGCTGTATTTTCATAACCAATTTATGTTGAATTGGTGTAATTAGCCTTGACCCTGTTTGCCAAGACCACCACCACTATAACCCATTTTATGAAGCAGGTTTGATCCAATGGCTGTTGTGTATTTCTCTAAGGAACCAAGTTCAGAATTGGTCTTTGTGAAGGTGGAAACCTGAGATAGAGTGTCAGAATCAAATGAAGACACATCATCTGCATTATCTTTAATATTGGATTTTTCAGAAATTGACATTTTAGAAGAAGTACAAGATGGATTCAACTGATCAAAAAAGCGAGAAGCACTTGAAGTTTCTATAGTAGTGGCAAAAAAAGCATGTCCTCTACTTGCTTTAGAGGAAGAAGGTGAATCCAACTTGATGATGTGCTTCTTCAGTGCTGCTTCTAGTGCTTCCATCTTCTTACAACAACATGATTTGTCATGACATAGAATACTGTTGTAAGAACAAGTAAACCTTTTTCCTTTGAATGAATCAAAATTGGATCTCTTCTCATATGGTGAATGGGACTGTCATTCTTGATGCTCTTACTTGGAATGTTGTGTGGGATGTAGGAGCTAGTTCTGACCAGCCTCAGAAAAATAATGTAAATAAATGAAATAAGTGCAAATGTGCAGACATGTAAATATAAATGAAAATGTACATGAAATGTATGCTCATGAAATGCAATTTTGTAGTTCGATGTCAAGGGCAATGACGTCATTATTTGATAAATGGAATTTGTAATGTACGGCTAATGTATGTAGTTAAGCATATGCGGATGGGAGGCAGTTGTTGTTAACTGCCAGCCCTCAAGGATAAAAAGGACCCCCTATTCAACTGTTTGTACACTAGAGGGCAAAGACAGGATATCATTGTCTAGAGAGCATCTATGCATATAGAGTCTATGTTTTTGTATCCATTGTAGCATTGTATATTGCTAGTGTAGACAGTCTATAATGTCAAGGCTGTGTAGACAGAAGTAATACAATGATGATTCATCCTTCATTTGTGTGTTGTATGAGTTTTGTGTGATGTTATTGTTGCAAGTAGATTGGTAGTTTGTTCTGTTCCAAGTTCTATGTGCAGGTGTGAAGCCGGAGTTGCAGTGCGAAATCGCCGTATGAGAGTTGTTGTACAAGGGGTCCAATCGGGAGTGCCATTCAAATGGATTGCAAAGTTGCCATACAAATACTTGCCGTACAAATAGAAATGTTGAGCAAGAGTGGATCAGTATTGATTGCAGACTTGTTTGACTTCTAAGTCTGTCATTTCAAATTGTTCCTCCAGTTGTTGGAATACTCACCACCGTGCTATATTTGGCACTGTTGCTGCTTGAAGCTTCAAACCAGCACGCGTGAAGTTTGGAGAGGTGAGTGACAAATTACTTGTTGTGAGGATGTGGGAGATGTGGCTGCAGAGAAGTCAAAATCAACCTGTGAGAAAGAGTCAGAGGATTGCCTAACAACGACGTGTTGCGCAAGACGAAGATTTGAACATTGCCAACGAAGTACCGTAGTCGCGAGCAACAAAACTTGAAGAACCAGAAGTGGAACGTGTTTGGAATCCTCAAGGGGAGGATAGACAGTGAAAGGTGGCAAACGTTGTTCTTAACAACGGAAGACAAAGTGAAGGTGAAGCACTCCAAGCAAATGAAGATTGGACTAAAGAGAATGTTCGTGCAAGTGGAGGCACCAATGGGGAGAGTGCATAAGGAGACGAGGTGGAACAATTGGCAATGCCTGCACAAGTGCAAGGGAGATTGCCGAGAGGTGCGGAGGATGGGAGGCAAGCACGAGAGCAACCGTGGGAGAGTGTGCAGAGACCAGAGCCAACGCTCGTATATTTGCGTAGGAGGTCATGAAGTGTAGGCGCACTAGGAGCCGATCAAAGATTGTTTGCAAGTGAAGAAAACCAACCACCTATGGCAAAATTGGCATATATAACAGCAACAATGGGCAAACTGAAGTGTCCATCATTTCTGGGTGATGGGAAGGAGGACCCAAAACGTCATATAAGAACATGTGTAACAATATGGTGAGCAAACGGAGTTGACGATAAGGATTGTGGCTAAGATTGTTTTTGACAACATTGTGAGGGATCGCAATGGATTGGCATTTAAAAAGAGCAAGGACAAATCCCTTCACAACATGGCAAGAATTAACGACCAAATTCACAAAGGAATTCAAGTTACTCCGGGATGACATAGAAATCATCGAAGAGATTTATGCCACAAAGCAAAAGAAATATGAAGATGTCAAATCATATAATAGAAGGCTAAAGGAACTTATCAATAAAATGGAAACAACACCAGTGGATGGTGTTGGGATTGAAAGAGATGAGTTGTATTGATACATGAAAAGAGTACAATATATAGGCATAAGCCTATATGAAAACATGACAAGTGTCAAGGACACATGTCAAGGAGAAATAAGGGGTAAAGTACACATTAACTTTAACATTCCCCCTTAATGTGTACTTTCCAAAAAAGGTAAGTCAACATTAGAGACATTCCCCCTTAATGTTGACTTGCATTACATGCTTTGGAATAGTGTCTAGGCTTTTGCTTTTGGCTCTTGGCTCTTCAAATTTGAACAATAATTCTAGATCTGCGATGTATATGTCTAGGTCTGTTGCCTTAGGGTCAGCCTCTCTTGGGTCTGTTGCCTCTGTAGGTCACTGACTAGGTTCACCATGAATATGGTGAATCTTTATCTAGAAGGTGTTGGGCTTTGCCGAACGTCGGTCGTACCTTAATACACCTTAATACAAAAGAAAATTGAGCCATTTGAGAGTGTCGATCTTTGCTGAAAATGCACTCTATATTACAAAAATGGAAGCCATAGACTAAAATTGGAGGAAAAAGAGAATCTTCTGACGTGTCTATGTTTGTAGTCTTCAAAAGTTGATTTGAAGTGTCTTCATGGAATAGTATTCGGATAGAGTGGTAGGTGTCCTTATGGTGATCTTCTCATCCTATCGGAATGCATGGATAACCAGTCGCTGCATCCACCAGGTGCTATAGAGAAGATGACTAGATACTAGGATCACTTACAATTGTCTTGGAGTGTCGGGTTCAATTGATAGTGCACTCCATAGAAAAACAATCTTTGAGGCTCAAAAAAGCGTATAGGAATGCCTCAAAATGAAAGTTGGACACCACCAATGTGTCTAGCACAGAAAAACCTTTCCGACGAGTATAAATACCCCTATGTTTTTGTCTAAATGGGGCCTTCATTTGCGGAAAAAACAACTTGCCTCTACATCAGGAATCAAGAATATTCTTGGCATAAGAGAATATTCCCTTTGGAATATTCCTGGCATCGCTCTTTGGTGGCAAACATTAACTTTTCAATTTTCCTTGCAGGGGAATATTCTGTAATTGAGCCTTCGGAATTTACAATGTAAAAAAAAAATCACATGGCCTGCTTGGGCCGTCCACTTTCTCTTTTTAAAAAACATTTTCCCTTAATGGGCTACATGTGTCCATCTCGGCTTTAAACAAAACATAAAAAAATCACGGGCACTCCCCTTCCTTTTCAAATACAAAGAAAATAAATATGAGGTACTATTGAAGCCCACTAATGGGGGATAACGCATGGCCCATGTAATTAAAAAAACTGTCATGGAGGAGTGCAATGCTTGCACCGCATTCCAACCATATTGCCAGATCACACAAATACGAGCTTCGAAGATGCCAGAAACTCGTCAATCACTATCCCTTCAAACTGTTGGATCTCGCCAAACGCAATATGGCAAAAAAAGAACAGTGAAATTGCTGGCTAGAAAAGCAGCAAGAGAGCATAAGTGTTCTGTTGTAGCTGTAGCCTCCTTTATTTGTAATATTTCAGGTTCAGAAATATATTTAACTTCTGCTGTTCACGCTGTTTATTTTTCCAGCCATCTATGTGACTGTTGCATGTTTGAATAAATTATTCTCAGATCTGATTTATTTTAAAATAACATAGGACAGCGGTTATCTAGGGCTGGAAAATTTACAAAAAAACGAAATTATCTGGCATCAGTGTGCTGCATGGTGAATGGTGGCACCCAGCGTCATCACACAACTTTGTGCGATTGCTACCACAGCATGTGCCAAAGGCAGGTTCTTGGAGTTCACACACCCGGTTGGACAACTGCTCTGTGCTCGTTGTAGATAGCTTGACGACTCTACCACCACAGTGTCGTCCATCGTAGAGTTTGTGGCCGCGTGCTTCTTCGTCTGCTTCTCGCTGGCCACGTTCGTGTGCTGCTAGTTCTGGATCATCGACGTAGCCTTCGCATCTACCTATCGATGAGCCCTAAGTAACACATCACATATTAGAAAACAAGCATCAATTCCGCTCATGCCTGAGCGGTGCTTCTCCACCGCGAAGTCTGCTTCGGGGATTGGTGGATCTGAGTTAGATTTTTAGAATCGCATGGATTCTTTAGAGAAAAAAAAATGGACTTAACACACGATTACACAACTCCTTTGTTCGTGTCAACTGTTCCTCGTCACTTTGCCCACTTGTCAATATGATGGCTATTTTCCTCCTTTCGCTTCATCGATGGTTGTAGCCACACATCGAGCTCCTCAGAGAGCCACTGTTCTTTCACTTGCACTTTAGTGGCCCTCAGCCATAGTAGCATCGTGTGGTGAGTGTGGACAATCCACGATTCTCGCCACAATCCGCCATTAATCTTTGCTATTTCCCTTGGAGGAAATACCATCCTCCCTATTGCCTTAGAGTTGCGTCTCGGTGATGATAAAAAAATTTGGGTCCCAAGAGGTCACCCATCCCAATCCTACTCCAAGACAAAATGCTTAACTGGGGAGTTTTTATGAGATCTGTTGCCGCCAAAGTTTTATGGAGATTTTAATGGGCGTCCATAAGGCTTCTGCACTTGGTTTGATATGCTGTATTCCTCCTCTTTTCTTCTTAAGTTGTTCATGCTGTTGAGGTTCCTACGGATGCAACACCTATAGAAGCAATGTGGCCCGACCAAGCACTCCTATTTCTTGGATCTCTCTTTTTTTTGCGATAGAGCTGCGTTTCTGATCACCACCATGGCATTTCGAGGATCCCGAATTCAAAGCAATACCAGACAATGATGTCGAACAAGCAATCAGGGCCATAACCAACGGATTCAAAGCAGGGGCCGAGTTGAGCTTCCGAAACAAGCATCGGCTAGGGTTTTCCTATCAAGGGATCTGCAATCAAGTCTGTTACTGCTGGAGCGCACACAGTTTGTTGTGAACATATCACCATTTTATGTGAACGAATTCAATACATACTGGCTGGTGTGCATATGTGGCTTTATCATCCCGAAAAATGTTGTATCTCCCATTATGGATGCGAGTAGGGTGCACAGAACCACTGCTGTGCGTAGGATATTAGATCCACAGAGCCACTGTTACTTTTTGGCGGGTGCATGATGGGCATATTTTTGCCTGTTGAAGCGGATACTCTGGACATCTGAAAAATACATTTAAAACTTGAAAATGCAGGAATTCGTTTGGGCCTTCTACAACGGTTCATCATTCGTGGTGCATTATGGGTGCAATGGTTGTTGAAAGGAAATAAGTTTTGTCTGCGGTGTATTCATCGGTATTGGAATGCAAGGTTTCGACGACCGCCGGGCCTACTTCGGTTGCAGTGTGAAACTCGTCGCCTGTTGCTGAGATGTTGAAAATGAAGCCTCCGAGTTCAGTTTTCCCAAAATTTCACCAGGAACTCCACTGCACAAGGCTTGGTAGTTTGCAACAACATGGACATCTACATTACGATCTTCGCAAATCCATTGTTCACGATTGCAAGAAAATACCCCGGGGTAAGCACCAATGAGGACATCCACTTGAAATTCGTTCGCCCTTCCATCGAGAGAAAACGAAGTAGCCCATATCTTTGTCAACATAGGCCTCCTTGGCCTTCGAATCTAAGTCGAATCTGGTGGGTGTGATCGGAGGGGTCTCGAGTCTCGTGACCGTCTGCGAGACGTCGTCGGTGATGGCTTCGGTTATAGCATCTACCAACGCCCTCCTCAGCTGTCTGGGGTCGTCCATCCCTTTCGCCAGAAAATTAAAAAAATGCAAATAAAATATGCACCTACCCTCGTCGTCTTTGCTTGTGACCAACAGGTACTAAGTTGGCTCTGCAGAAGCCTGCCGCTAGTTGGAGAAATACCACGTGGCTGAAATTCAGCCTAGGAGGACGCACATCAGTCTATGCAATCATGGGAAGCTCTACGATTGTCACGGAGGACGTGCGCGGGTATCTTCTCGATGCCTCCAGTCGTGGATGTCTTCAACGGTCAAAACATGTCACTGATGTTAAAACTTTAGACTCCTCCCACTAGAGCACCATCATCTGCAATGGAGTGGAAAACCATCATGATCTGCGCAACACCTTCTGCAACATTGATCTTTGCTTGCCACAAAGCCATTTGTGGATTATGATTGCATTGGCTGGCTTCGTCACCTTTAGCATTGAGCAACACAGTGTCAAGACTGGCATTTTCATTTTCGTGTCCCGTCTGGATTGCGAACATGAAGCCGACCGCAACGGTGGTACCTGCTTGGATACGCACACCCTGGCATGCTCTTGGGAGTCTGCTACGGGTTTTGTTCAGGTGCAATAAACAAAAGAACCTGGGGAAAAAATGATGGGCTGCACTGTGAGGGCCGCATCACGCTTACAAATCAGTGCTTCAAAATGTTGCCACAAGAACACACAAGATGTTTATTATACAAGAAAAGAGTACAATATATAGCTTAAGCCTATATGAAAACATGACAAGTGTCAAGGACACATGTCAAGGAGAAATAAGGGGTAAAGTACACATTAAATTTAACAATTTTTTTATAGAGGCAATGTTTCCTGGATGGATTGCTACCGAGCTATAAGAAGATGAAGGTGGTACCACTTACTACCTATCAGGAAACATTTGATAGAGCAATCAATCTAGAAAGTGAAACAAAACAAATGGTAGCAGGAATAAGTCACCATAGAGATGATGATATCGATAGTGATTGAGATGATTTGCATGTGGCTATCCAAGCCATGAGGAAGGACCTAGAGAGGATGATAATTGATGTGAAGAGCAAGAAAAAGAAGGAGAAGAGGGATATTTGTTGTTCATATTGTAAGGCAGAGGGACACACATCAATGGTCTGAAGAATGCTTTTTGTAATAAATGCAAAGTTGTAGGACATGCGGTTGGTGATTGCCCATTCAACATGAGAAGTTCAAGGCATGAAACTTTATCGGCGCAAAAATAAGAGAAGGAGAAACCAAGAACTTCAAAGAGTGGACAAGGAGCGATGAGTGACGGATATAGGAACAACCGTTGAGGAGGACGACAACTGCAACGAGGCAATCAATCACAAGGGGGACAAGGTTGATTTTAGTATGTTTTGGATGGAAGACCTATTATTCAATGTCGAAGATGCCAAGAGTGGGGGCACTTCGCGAGGTATTGCCAAAATCCACCAATAGGGGATGGTGCCAAAAATAACAACAATGGATTTATGTGTAGATGGTGCGGATTGGGCAATCGTAAGGAGGCTAATTGCTCGAAGAAAGTAGGTTCAAGTAATACACAAGATGTCATTTTCATTGACATTGAAGAGCCTCCTCTAGACTGACAAAACAAAGACAAACATGTGTTAGCATTTACAAGGTCTTAGGCAAGGAAAGCTGAGCAATATCCAAATCCTGCCACAGAAAAGGAGAGTTGGCAGGAAGTACATGATGAGATAGAAAAATAAACGAGACATACCAAGCAAGAACGATACCTCCAAGAGAAGCTGAAGAAGTTGATCACTCATGAGGAAGAAGAAATGTAGTCAACATAGAAACTGTTAGGACCCTATCCTAACATTATTTTGTAAATCTCATATGATTATGCAATGACCCCCTTCCAAGGTGGGAACCCCTTTATAATGTTATTTTGTAATACTTTGTAATGGTATGTGGTAAGTAAGGCGCTTAGACAAGTGTGGCCATTTCATGTAACCGTTACCAAGAATGTAACCAATTTTTAGTAGAAGATTCTAGCTCAAGTGACACTTTGCATGTAAGCCAACTCTTGAGCATTAAGTTAGGGTTGCATGAATTGTATCTTTAAAAGAGATGGGCCCATGAACGAATGTATCTTTTTGCAAATTAATGAAAGTATTGAAGGAGGTTGCCCCCTTGAAGAGGGTTGCGATTCTATGTTGTTTTGTGAGATTGTTTTAATTCTACATTTACATTTTGTATTGCAATATATTGTTCTTTCATGAAATTTTGTTTTAATTGCAATATTTATATGAATGGGTTTATTTTTATTAGAATGTTCGTAACAACAACTGGCAGTGCAAGTGTTAAACACTACTGTAGAAGTGAAGGTGTCTAGTCTACTTAGCACCATGTTGGAGCTTTACACAACGGTAGGAGAAAATGATGACACAAACAAGAAAAGTAGTGGAGTTGCGATGCTAGCAAGAAGCAACCAAGATAAGGAGAGATCAATTCATTGATCCGATAGTGCTAATGATTGATTTTAGCAAGAAGCTGGCATAAATACATATTGAGTTGCTAAATCACAATTTGACACAGGTGATCGTGGGTGGGGAGGATCGAGAGTGAATGTGTTACCAAAGAAGACTTGGAAAGAAATTGAAGCACCGTTTTTATAGTCTCCATATTTCAGATTATATGGTGCATACTAGTATGGTATTGAGATAAAGGGAGTCTTGACGACCCATGAAGTAAAAATAGTTGACCAAGAGTTCATCATGGACTTCGTGGTGATTACCATGCAATAAACAATATATGATTGCATTGTTGGGGCGAGGATGGCTACGCATGGCAAAAGTTAATCACAATTAGGAGAAGGATCGCTTAACATTCATGAAGGGACAACACAAGTATATGATAAATCTGAAGAACCGGTTCGTAAGCAAGGAGCTTGCAACATTCGACGAGTCAGGTAGTTCATCTTCAAATGATGATTGTTCACATGATCCAAATGAAGGTGTGCTGCAATTGGAAGAATACATGGAATATGAAGCGCATTTAGATAGGGGACTTCTCCATTGGCAGATGGAGGACTATGAGGTTTTTGGCCATCTAGGCAAAGGAGGAAGAGGACCATGATGGATAGAGAAACAATGTGTATGAAGTTGGTGTGAGTAGCAAGGACAAATCTGCATCAATTGAGAAAGAAAAGAAGTGGACATTTCCAATATTTTTTTGTAGAATCTACTATTGGTGATGTTGTAATAGATGAGAAGCCAACATACCTACTTGATGTGGCAAAAGAAACAAGTGAGCCTGATACCATAACGTATGAAGTTCTATGGATGGTTCAGGTGAACCTTTGCGAGGGAGATGAAGAGAAGATAACCCACTAGGGGGACGATTGGGACTAAGTGTTGAAAGCAACAACCCTTAGGATTCTCATGCTGTATAGAGATGTCTTTGCATGGACTTATAAGGATCTAAAATAGATTCAATCGGAGCTGTGTGCGCATCTTATTTAGTTAATTCCGGGCACACAACCAGTGAGGAGAAGACCGTACAGGATGAATTCAAAGTATGCGGCTCTAGTTAATGTGGGAATCAATTTCAAGGTTATGGTGAGTGAGTGGGTGTCACCAATTGTCATCACCTTGAAGGAGGTAAATCAAATCTGCATTTGCTTATATTTTAGAAGTTTAAACATTGTGACAATAAAGGATCCCTTTCCAATCCCTTTTACTGATTCAATTTTGGAGGAAGTGTTGGCGATATTACATTATTTGGTCATGTAAACATTTAGTTTAGGGAGTGTTTTTATATTTAGAGTGTGTGTTTAATATTTAGGTCAATAGTATGTGTCAAGTTGTGAAGTGTATTTAGGTGTCATGTGTGCAAGTGTGAGTTATGAGTGAAAGGTGTCATGTGAGTAAGTGAAGAGTTGTGTGAGGTGTCATGTGTGAAATAGAGAGTTATGTAATCATGAGACTTTGTCATTATGTAATATGTGAGAGAAGAGGAAAGGTCAAGAGACATGCATATGAAGAGTCTCATGTAATTATATATTGAAGACAAAGCTCTATATCATGTATTGAAGTAGCAATGCATTTATGCATGCTATTGTAGATTTTATCAATAATATTTTTGTGTTTTATGTGTGCATTATTGTGTGAGAAATATTGTAAGATCTTGTGGAAATTATCCTGTGAGTAGAGTGGTGATTTGCTAATAGGAAGTTACCGAACATCATTTTTGGATGGATTTTCTAGATACATCCAAATTAGCATAGCCAAGGAAGATAAATTGAAGACAACTTTTATAGTGGAGAACGACATTTATGCATATAACCAAATTCCATTCGGTTTATGCAATGCCCCAACTACGTTCCAGGGAATAATTTTGTATATTTTTGAACAAATGTCCTTTGGAAAATATAAAGTCTTCTTAGATGATTGTTTGGAAGGAAGGACGAGCATTTGAAGGCACTTGAAGAATGCATGAAGCTGTGTATGAATTCTTAATTGTCAAAAAATTGAAGAAGTGTAAGCTACTGGTATCATACAAGAAGTTTTTGGGGCACGCGGTAAGGGTTGAAGACCGATCTTGACAAGATTCGAGTTGTGATGAGCATGGAGGAGCCATATGACGTGACCTCATTAAAGTCCTTTCTAGGACATGTTGGTTACTATAGGAGGTTTATCAAAAACTTTAGTGTCTCATTTGTTGGATGTGTTAACGTGCAAGAATGTTCCTTTCAGATGGACAAAGGAGCATCAAAAGGCCTTTGAGGAGTTGAAGGCGAAACTGGTTTGCGTGCCCATTTTGGTGTTTCCGGTTTGGGATAAGGAGTTTCATGTCCATGTTGATGCATCAAATTTTGCGATTGGATGTGGTTTAGCCCACGAGAGGCAGTTTGGGTTGGATCAACCCATCTATTTTTCTAGTTGGTTTTTGTCTAGAGAAGAAAAAAACAACACAATGGAGCGAGAAGCTCTAGGGATGGTTTATACAGTTCAAAAATTTAGGCATTATTTGTTGGCCAACCCTTTTGCCTTCTATGTGGATCATCAAGTGTTTTTGTTTTTAATGAATAAATTGACTATTCATGGACGAGTTTGTAGGTGGCTCGTCACATTGCAAGAGTTCGTGTACCAAGAAAGAAACACGTTATACCGGATCAATTGTCAAGGATTTGCTCTAGAGAACTTGCCAAGGGAGGAGTGTTGGATGAATTTCTAGATGCTCATTTGTTCGCAATAAGTGCACTATTGTCGTGGTACAAGTTGATTGGGGAATACTTGTTGACGAGAGAGCTTCCAAGGGAGATGACGACAACAGAGAAGAGATGTATCATCATCAAATCAATATCTTTTTAGTTGATTGCTGGCTTGTTGTACAAGATTAGACCTGATGGAATATTGTGGAGATGTGCAATGGAGAAGGAAGTGAACACAACAATCAAGGAAGCTCACAAGGGACTGGCAGGAGGGCATCTAGGGCTAGATGCAATGGCAAGGAAAGTGCTTCTGGTAGGGCTATGGTGACTCACCCTCTATTATGATGTGATAGAGTTTGTAAGGGCATGCGATACGTGCTAGAGAGCTAGGAGACCATTGCGGAGGGACATCATGCTATTGCACGTGTCACAATTGCAAGAGTTATTTGAAAGATGGGGCCTTGATTTTGTGGGACCATTGAAGACAAGTTGTCGAAGGAAATATAGATATATTGTGGTTGCAATGGAATATTTTATGAAGTGGGTCAAGGCAAGAGCATTGCTTGATACTTCTGCAAGAAGTATGGCGTGATTCCTGTATGAACAAGTGATTATGAGATTCAGAGTACCCTTGTAGTTAACAAGTGATCAAGGTGGACACTTCGTTAATGAAATAATTCAGAAGCTGACCATGAAGTTCAAGATTTTACATTCATTGTAAAGCCCATACTACCCTAGGGAAAATGAGCAACCAAAGGCAATGAGTAAGGTCTTGGTCTCTATAATCTACAAGACGTGGAGTTGAAGGTGTTGACTGGGAGGAGCGATTGCCAACAATTCTATGGGCGTACAAAATGACATTTAAGCGGACAACCAATCATAGACCTTTCTAGTTGATGTATCATTAGGAGGTAGTAGTGCCCATGGAGTTATTGGTATCGATTTTGGGAGTGGCAGTATAGAATCGTACGGGTGACCAGGAAAGTCTAGAGGAGAGGTTGGCAACACTAGTGAAACTGGATGAGAAGAGGGTGATGGCGTAGTGGGAGAAAATTATGGCACGACAAGCACTTGAGGAAGATGAAGCTGAAACTAGGTGATTTGGTCTTGAAATTTAATGGCAAAAGAGAGATCAAACCAGGGAAGTTGAAGACCCTATGGTTTGGACCCTTCCAAGCGGTAGAGATGATGGATAACGACGCCGTCAAATTGCAAAAACTGGATGGGACATTGTGTCCCGAGATAGGTAATGGCTCAAGACTAAAACCGAACCAGGTGAAGGCTCAGTTGAACATGGTTGGTCTTGAACCGGTGAAAGGAGAGGAGGAAAGTGTAGGAAGGCTGATTGCAACACCAAATCAGTCTTCGGAACCTTTCGAAGGAATATTGGTCCATGAAGGAGAGTCAAGTTGGACCAAAGTAGATTGTGCAAGTCAAGAAGATAGTGATCTAAACCTATTTTGGCTGTTTGGGAAATTAAATGGAAAGCAACCGATAATCAAGCAAGAGGAATTCCCCTCTGCATGGAGCGAAGAAGACTACAAGTGCATGTAAGATTTCCAGACACAGAAGAAGTAAACATGCTAGGATCACCAAGAGAGCAAGAAGCTCAGTAGATGGTGGCAACAAAGAATGGAGAAGAGCCACTAGATCAAGAGCCTCAAAGCGATGGCAGTTAATGCGAGGACATGAATTAAGTAGCAAGAGTTGGTCTTGCACAATAAAGAATACGTGGAGAGACGCAACAACTGCAGGAAGAGAGTGTACGACTACAAAGGAGAAATGAAGAATTGAGGGAACAAGTTGACCAAGGGATAGTAAGGCTACGAGATGATTTTAATGATGGAAGGGACAGAAGACTGGCAATAAATGAATCCTTTGGAGAGATATATTTGAAACTCACATCACTAGAAGGAGAAGCGAGGAATTGGAAAACAAACTCCAATAGTGTGTCCTTTACAAATACAGATGACTCGACTAGTGATAGCATAAGCATAGAACTTAGAAGACGGGGGAGAAAATACACACCAAGACCATAGCAAGTTCCTCAAGCAGAAGACAAAGCAATGAGACACAACAAACTAACTCCAAGGTAGTAAGGTAGATAAGGAGAAGGATTGGAAGTCTGCCACCAAATCCAAATGGGTCCTTGGGTAGTTGAAGCGGTCCGCAAGGACTGTTAGGCAAACTAGGGCATGTGCATGGAGTAGCTAACTTAGGTAGTCTAGGAGGACCATCAGGTTCCTTGGGCCGTCTCAGTTTACCTGACCAGGAGGGGAGGCTGGTTGGCCTCTTAACTGGTAGTTTGAGGGGAATATTTTCCCTCTAGTTACCCCTAGGTTGTGTAGTTAGTGGGATGGCCCGCTAGGACTATCTTCTAACTGTGGGAGAAACAATAAAGTTCAGAACAACCATCAGGTTGGCTCGTCAGGACCACCTATTACCCGAAAAGGAGAAACTGTAGAAATAAGAGGCAAAGAAATAGAAGAGCTCGGATGGACCTTGGATGGTCAAGAGTAGGTAGCAGACAGTCCCAAGCCATGGAGGACTGTTTGGGAGGAGTGAGTGGAGAAAGAAATGTATTCGAGTTTGAGAGACCATCTCGAAGAAGGCAATGATGGAGACGGTCAAGGAGAAGAGGTGGTAGGAACAGCGACAAAGGTAGGATGAGCGAAGAGGAGGCAGGACAGCCTGTTGTACAAGTGGTAGGAAGATGGCAAATCATCGTACAAATGACACTTGTACGACAGATTGCCGTACAAATGGAGTAGCTCGCCGTACAAATACAAGAAGGGGTTTTTGTACAAGTTCAGGCTGTACAAATGATGGTGCTTGTACGACAGACCGTCATGCAAGTGAGAGGTGCATACAGCTAAACACCATACAAGTGAGGCTTGTATGGCCAGACGTCATACAAGGCCTAGGCAAAGACATTCAACGACGTCAGGAGGAAGTACGTTGTCAAAATGAGGAAGAAGATTCGTCAGCACAAGATGGAGTGGATGTTTGTGTTGCTGTATAGATTCGGTGGCATGCAAAAATAAATAAATAAATAAAAATAAAAAAAAATAAAAGGAAAAAAGACGATAAAGCGTGTCGTTCAATTATCGTGCAAAGGTGACGAGGTGACGAAGTGGTAGTTAACTAGTAGTTACCATATAGGCACCAACTATATTTCCCCCCTTAACCATCTTATAAATACACACATCGAGGAGGCTTGGGCATTCCATTGTTCAGTGCTTGGAGAACTAGATCAGCGTGTAGGAAAGAGCAAGGAGAGGAGGATGTAGTGTTGCGAAGTGATTGAGTGAGGCATACAGAGCTTCTGATGCAAGAGGAAGGAACTGCCGACAGGAGAAAGTGCAGATCCAATAGACACCTTGAGGAGGAAGCTACTGCAGTGCCGAAATAGAAGATATTGAAGGAGAACGGTGTTGCAGATAGAATGGAAGTGGTGGAAATTGCAAATGTATAGGTTGTACAGTCGCATCGATGATTGCTGAAACAAAAGAGTGCAGTTGTAGATGCGTGCAGAGGGTTTGCAGAATTACAAAAGGTGGTACACGAAGTATTATAGTCGAACGACAAGATGACGTAGACATCGTGTGTAGAAGGACAAAACGCGAGGAGGTTGTATAATTGTGTAAGTACAGGTAGCAACATGTTGTCGTACAAGTGGAAGGATTGTACGACTATGTCGTATAAGTAGAAGCAATAACAATGGTGCCATACAAACAGAGGCCTAACGACGTTGTTGCGTAAGGGCTGATAGTAGATTGTTGTACAAACCAAGGGCCTAATGGCAGTGTTGTACAAATCTAGTGCTGGTACAAGTAGAGGATATGTACAAGGGGCATACAAGTGCAAGTATAGTCAGTTGGAGTTGCTGGAAGTTGACAAAATGTAGAAGCAACCAAATATTGAGGAGAGGATACACTGGGTGGAGTAGTAGCAGAGAAAGGTTCCACCCAACACTATTTTACACTCAGAACCTTGCTCACAAGGAGAGGGCATTGGAGTAGCTGCAAGGAGAGGTCTTGCAAAATGTGTACGTGGTAGGGAGAGAGAACGCTGTTCGGATATCGAGCGGCATTGCAGTAGGCAACATGGTGGACAACCAAGGGATAGGCTGAGAACCAACAATCCAAAGGAAAGAAAAGTGGAGGCTTCACCTTAGGAGGAGAAGCAAGGGAAGAGAAAGAATGTCAGTACCCTTGCAGGATATGACATGGGAACAACCAACAAGAGAGTTTTGCAAACATTGGTGGTAGGAGCAATCGATAAATAACTCGTTGAAGACTGTGTTAAAAAATGGAGGTATACATTATATTTTGCAGATTCCAAATTTTGATAGAGTCTATCAAGTAGTATCTGCTGTAGATGCTGCAAACGTATGATCAACAGTAGCACATGAGCAGAGTCAAGATTGGTGACCGAGAGGTACAAGCACCTTTCAGAAAACATTTGGATTGCCAAATTCGGGGATACTAGTGAGGAAGGAGGTGGTTGACCTGCACTAGTGGAAGGAATTGATGGATAAGGTCACCGATTTCAATCCGGAAGAGGCACGAAATTGTTGAAGCATGGGAGCCGCAGACTGAAGATGCAACAACTGAAGACACTGAAATTGTAATGTGCTATGAATATAATAATTTCAAAACTCTAAAGGAGAATGAAGAGCCTTGGAGATGCCCACCTAGCTCATATCGTAATGGAGGGAATAATGGTTGGCATATTGTATGATTGGGGGTCATACTTGTCATAGCACATCAAGAATTTTCTGATGCGGTATATTAGAAACTCTTTCCATGCTATTGTGTTAATGATGAATGCTGTGACGCAAGAGAAGTTGCGATTTCTAGGATTAAATCCGCCCAAAGTGATTCCAGAGCATGCATTGACCATATTTAGGTGGATCCATGTGATGCCACTGACAAAGCTAACTACCCCAATAAAGAAGAAGGGAACCTTAAAGAAGAGAAAGGGTCGGGAAGCTTCGAAATATGAGGCGAGTGAGGATTCAGAAGGAGCTTAGGAGTAACACGAACAGAGGAGCTGGTGCGAAAGGAGAAGCAACATAGAAGGTTAGAGCAACAATGGATGGGAGCTCAACCTCAAACCCAACATCAACAGGAGGAAAGGCAGTGGTCATAGGCAAAACCCCCACAACATGCCACAACAGGAGTAGGTGGCAGTGCACGAAGGATGATGGAGGGTCGAAGCAAGACGCATGGGATGCCACAGGTAGCAGTGAGAGAGGAAGTTCCTACACAACTAGGGAGGTTTTGATAGCAGCCTTTGTGGATTCGATTGTTGATGTGAGTAGTAATCGAATCGACCAAAGAGGTCTATAGATTTGCAAAGCAGAATCTTCGTAGGCGTAGTAGAACCCGATATCTCACTTCCAGAGAAAGCAGACGCCATGTCTAAGCATGGATGCAACTTGCAAGCAAAATAAGGTCAAGAAGAATCCACACAATGCAAGTGGATTTGCTACTTGCCACATGGAGGGGGAAAAATATACCTTGTCGACCTCATAGACGGATTGACATTGTCGACGCCTTGATGTTGCGGTCGACATGCATAGTCATCATTGCATTGAACACTGAGGAATAGCGGGTCTTAATCGAAGGAATGAGATGAAGACGATGAGGCCTCTCGTAGATGCGAAGCACCTCCTCTGTTGTGGAACATCTCTTGTCAAGTATTGAACCCCATAACTTTGTACTCAAGAAGACATGTTGTTGACATCGTTAAAGGTGTTTACTGTGACGATTGATGATGCTGGTCTGTGCCTACTATCAATCTCAAAGGCTCACTATCCCGATGCCCCACTTGCGCACCTCGCCTTGGAGGAGCCTGAGGCAACCAACATAGTGGAGCCGTAAACTTGAGACTAGCAGACTGGCTTCTTCGCCACCTTGCCCGCATAGACAACGGATGCCTTCGCCCTCCAGCATCAACAAAATAACTGCACTGGACTATGTGGCCAGACCTTAAACTACACTAAAAAATCCCCCCACCTTGCTGGATCAATTGGCATGAGGCCTTATTGCTTGCCATTATAGAACTTGATTTGATTGTAGGCTCAAAAGGCAAACTTAGTCGGACAAAAACCGACATTGGCCTGCACAAGCATTGTAGGCAGGTAGACGAGCGGTGCGGAGGTAGCCTGATGAGCGGTGCTGCAAAAGAGGAGGAGCAAAGTAGTGTCTTTAAGTGCTGAATGCGCCCTTTCCAAACCCGACGAGTGAGTCCACCTAGCTAGCCAGCGCGCGACAATTAAGAATTTGCATCAATGAAATCCATATTCGAATCCCGTCGGATTAGCCAGGCTCACAATTTTTTTAAAGGGTGCTTAATTTTTTCGAGGGCGGTTTTGTGGAAATTTAAGACGAAGGCATCGCCTTTCAAGACCCGACGAGTGGGTCCGCCCAGCCGGCTAGCGCGTGGAGGTTAGGCCTTTCATGAGCAAAAGACCTAGGTTCAATTCCTCGGCATGCAATTTTTTAAAATCATTTCTTTTAAAACAAATAGGGTGCTTAAATTTTTTAAAAAGAGGGGGGATTTTTAAGCACCTAATTTTCTTTTTAAAGGGGAATTTTTAAGTGCATGAATTAAAAAAAAGGGGCAATTATTTTTTTCTTTAAAAGAAAAAAAGGTCATTTTATTTAAAAAGAATAAAGGGGCACTTATAAAAAAAAAAAACAAAAAGGGGGGCTATTTTAAAAATTAAAAAAAAAGGAAAAAAGAAGAGAGGCAATTTAAAAAAAAAAAGGCTTAGGGGATATAAGGGTGTAAGAGTGGAATTTTTTTGCATTCTTTTGAATTGACAAGGGTGATTTCTTTAGAAAGAGTAGTTAATTTTGCCAAGTTTAAAAACTTAATTATGCAAGATTAAATGATTGTAAAAGGTGCATTTCGGTGGAGTCCGACAACATTTTTTTCTAGTTTTTGCATTTCATGTTTTGCAAATTTCATGCTTTATTGCATTGGAAGGGAAAATAAATTTAGCCTTTATCAAACCTTAAAGGTTTGAAGCAGTGTTCGGTATCTATAGTGCCTCTAGTGATCATTTACAGGTAATTCTATTGCGCTTAGCTATTGCGCTTAACGCCTAACATACCTGCAACAATGACGTCTGGGTCTATCCCTATAATTCGTCGAGGAGAAATAAGGAAGCCCAAATTGTTTATTTTCACTCCGTAATTCACCCTATTCTCCATTGTTGCTCGACATAAACCCTGAAATGAGACTCTCCTAGGAGGTCTTTCTAAGCAAGTGTCAAAGACAGGACAAATCCCTTTCTGTATTGCCTAGGTACCGCTTACTGTGCTCTTTCACGTACCTGAAGGTCTCCCTCACATACGACCTCGTATATCGAGAGGACTAACTTCTTCCACGTATTGACGGGTTTATCAGAAGGGCAAGGTATATCGAAAGGTATAGTATATCAAATTGGTGGTATATTGAAAGAGGGACCATTTTGGAGAGATAAGGACCCTCATAATGTTCACTCCTAAATTGTTTCTCACAGATTCCCAGCTCCTAAAAGGTCCCAACTTCAGACCATGGAAGACAAAGATGCGAACTATATTGATGGTGGAAAAGCTATGGGATATTGTGACAGGCAAAATAATGCGACCTCAAGACATGGACAAAGCAAAGAAATATGATGATGCAAATAAAAGAGCATTGATGCTCATCAAATTGGTGGTAAATTGAAAGAGCGACCATTTTGGAGAGATAAGGAACCCTCATAAGGTTCACTCCTAAATTGTTTCTCACATATTCCCCGCTCCTAAAAGGTCCCAACTTCGGACCATGGAAGACAAAGATGCGAACTATCTTGATGGTGGAAAAGCTATGGGATATTGTGACAGGCAAAAGAATGCGACCTCAAGACATGGACAAAGCAAAGAAATATGATGATGCAAATAAAAGAGCATTAATGCTCATCACCCTTGCTACAACTAATGTGATCCAACCACACATTTGTGAAGCAGAGACCTCCAAGCAAGCATGGGACGCCCTTACAACCATCTATGAAGGGAAGAATCAGTCCACCATTCTTAACCTTCAATCCCAACTCCACACATTGAGAGTGGGAGATGGAGAGAGTATAGAGGCATTTCTTTGTAGAGTTGCAAAATTGAAGGTCAAATTGAATGCCATGGGTGAACAAGTGGAAGATAAGCTCTTAGTCCCCATCATACTTCGAGCTTTACCAGATTCCTTTAGAGTGCTCATAACCACCTTACAAGTGTCCAACAGGGTGGTTTCCTTCAAAGAGTTGGTCAATTTGTTGCAACAAGAAGCAACCAACAAATTGAGGGACTAGTTGTCAAACGGATCATAAAAAGGGGAACACAAAAACACAGAGGGTTCTTCACAAAAGGCCGTCCTCCTCATCCTCATCCCCATAGAAGCAACCAACAAATTGAGGGACCAGTTGTCAAACAGTGCACTCATCAGTCAAAAATCTGGGAAACAGAAAACACCAAAGGGTTCTTCACAGAAAGGTCCTTCCTCCTCATCCTCATCATCACAGAAGCAACCTCAGAAGCAAAAGAGGTATTGCCATATTTGTGAAAGAGGACATGATACCAAACATTGTTGGTACAATTCCACCACACAAGGGGATAAAGTCCACAAACCTCAGCAGAAAAAGAAGCAATACAAGCCACGTCCCAAACAAAAGCAGCAAAAAGGGTATGTTGCCATTGAAGAGTCAAATTCAGATTTTGAATAGGCACACAAGGTGCTCATGACAAAAGTTGCAACCAAACCCAAGGATGATGTTTGGTACATTGATTCTGGTGCTAGTAAGCACATGATAGGGGACAAAGAATGGTTTGCTACCTTGGAAGCAAAAGAAGGGAAATCGGTGACCATTGTCGATAATCAAACCTACAAGGTCAAAGGAGTAGGTGATGTTTCAATTCATCTTCCAGATGGGAAATGCACCATCAAACAAGTACTCTATGTACCAGGCCTAGCGAACAACTTGTTGTTTGTGCCCCAACTATTGGATCGAAACATGGAGGTTGATTTCAGAGTTGAGAATGGCCACAAGAGGTGTTTTATCACAAAAAATGGTGAGAATATTGCCATTGGTTCCTTCAAAAGTGGCTTGTTTGCCCTAGATGTCCAATTTGCTCCTAATGTAGCATTGTTAGTAACCACGACAGATGCGACCTCCCTTTGGCATAGGAGATATGGGCATCTCAGTTCCGGCTACTTCAATTGAGTAAGCATCAGATGGTGATCGGTCTGCCCAACCTTTCACCCACATTGCCGGTTTGCTCGGGTTGTTTAGCAAGGAAGCAACACCAAGTACCATTTGAGTTGAGCTCTCATAGAGCCAAAGGTCCATTGGATGTGATACACACCAATTTGTGTGGACCCATGAAAGCCAGTATTGGTGGAAAAAGATACTTCCAATTGTTTGTTGATGACTACTCCAGAAAGATGTGGGTGTCCTTGCAACTGAAGTTTGATGCGTTCCAACATTTTCAGCGTTTCAAGGAGAGTGTGGAAAAAGAAACTGGGCGTTCTATTAAAGTCCTCCGCTCAGATCAAGGGGGGGAATATACATCCAAGGAATTCTCAAGGTTTCTTGCACAAAATGGGATAAAGCGATAACTCACTACAACCTATACTCCACAACAGAATGGGGTTGCTAAGAGAAGAAACCATTCCATCATGGAAATGGTTCACTGTATGCTCACAGGAGCCAATCTGGAGCAACAATATTGGGTTGAAGCTATCACCATTGTAGTGTATCTTTTGAACAGAGCACCCACAAAGGCACTACAAGGAGTTACACCTGAAGAAGCCTGGTTTGGGAGGAAGCCTTCCATCAAACATCTCAGAGTCTTCGAGTGCAAGGCATACATGCATGTGCCAAAGAAAAAGAGGACCAAGCTAGATGTGAAATCCTTGCAATGCATATTTCTTGGGTATGATGATGAATCCAAAGGGTATCGGTTGATAGACCCGAAAACCAAGAAATTGCATATAAGTCGAGATGTGGTATTTGATGAAGCAATTGAGCCCAAGTCAGATACTGATGTCCCTCAAGATGCTACATCTCCTGTTGTAAGCATAGAGCTTAATGAGGAAGTCCAAGAAGACATTCTAGCTATGGATGATGAACCTGAAGCAGTTGCTCTTGCACAACAACAAAAGACTCCAAAATGGGTCAAGAGTACCATCAGAGATGCCAAGCTTGATGCACCTCCTGATCTCACTTCCACTCGCCCTCAAACTCATAGTATGGCTCATCAAGAAGTAAATATGGGATTGATGTCTTCAATGATGGAGAATTCAGAACCAATAGCAGTGAAGGATGCTCTTAGCTCGCCCAAGTGGAAGGCAACAATGGAAGCTGAATATGACTCTTTGATGAAAAATAAAACATGGGAGCTCGTTGATCTGCCTAAAGGAAAGAAGCCCATAGGCTGCAAGTGGGTCTTCAAAACCAAGTACAAGGCAGATGGATCACTCGACAAATATAAGGCACGACTTATTGCAAAGGGCTATGCACAAAAGGAAGGAATAGACTATGAAGAAACTTTTGCACCCACAACAAAGATGACCACCATCCGCATTCTCTGTGCCATGGCAGCATAGTTTGGTTGGAAGCTACATCAAATGGATGTCAAAAGTGCCTTCTTGAATGGTGATCTTCAAGAAGAGGTGTATATGACTCAACCCGAAGGCTTTGTTGTCAAAGGGCAAGAACAAAAGGTATGCAGACTTGTTAAGTCCTTATATGGGTTGAAGCAAGCTCCTAGAGCCTGGTACATCAAAATGGACGAGCACCTATTGCAACACGGTTTCAAAAGAAGTCCCTCAAACACAAATCTCTATTTCAAGAAAGTTGGATCTGAGATAGTGATACTTGTGTTGTATGTTGATGATCTGATCATCACTAGTAGTTCAGATGAATTGGTGGATGCCGTGAAGAATGACTTGAAAAAGTCTTTTGATATGACAGATTTGGGACTTCTACACTATTGTCTTGGCTTGGAAGTTTGGCAGAGGAAAAATCACATTGTGATCACACAGACCAAATATGCCAAGACACTACTGGAAAGATATCGGATGACAGATTGTAAGCCTAAGGCAACACCAATGGAGCCAGGATTGCAACTGTCTCGATATGACAAGTCTCCTCAGGTATCTGGCACTCTATCATCAGCTGATTGGGAGTCTCATTTACCTGACTAACACCAGGCTTGACATCAATTTTGTTGTAGGATATCTTTCAAGATTCATGCAGGATCCTAAGGAAAGTCATTGGAAAGCAACAAAGAGGGTATTGCATTATGTCTATGGTACAACAAAATATGGCCTGGAGTATAAGAAGAATGATCAATTCTTACAAGGATACACGGACTTTGATTATGCTGGATCACTAGATGACAAAAAATCAATGTTTGGATGTGTTTCATCTAGGATCTGGACTTGTCTCGTGGCATAGCAAGAAACAACATGCAGTAGCATTATCATCCACGGAGGCAAAATATCGTGTTGCACGAGGAGTGTGTGAGGCGATCTGGTTACGTTGCATTCTATCAGATATGGGCATACAAAAGAAACATCCAACACTATTGAAATGTGACAACCAAGGTGTTCTGAAATTGGTTAAGAATCCAATATTTCATGAAAGAACGAAGCACATTGAAGCTTCATGCCACTTCATTCGAGACCATGCTCAGAATCGTGAGATCCAGCTCCAGTACATTCCCACCGACAAATAGGTTGCGGATATTTTTACAAAGGCACTTGCATGTGTCAAGTTTGAATTGTTTTGCAATTCTCTTTGTTTACCAAATAATGTAATAAGGGGGGATGTTAGGAATATTTTATTACATTATTTTAATATTATAATAATTAGGTCATGCATTTTTAGATGGGGCATTATTTTAATATTTCTTGCATGTAACGATCTCCTCCTCGGGAGTATCGATCTTCTTGTTTGTAACGCCAAGGCATGTAATAAATAGGCTTCAATGCCCATCAATGAAATTGATTTGCTTTGCCATCATTGGTATTAGAGCAGAGGTTATCCAAGTATGCTATGAACTTGTAGCATTACGCTAGATCTGGTCCCTGCTCTCTCTGGAAGTGAGATCTCGATTTCTATTGCGCCTTTGAAGATTTTGCTTTGTAGATCTATGGACCTCTTTGGTCGATTTGATTAACAACTATTGATGCAAGATAGATGATTCAGGAGAGCAAGGCAGCCAAATGACCTATCAACCTGATAGGTCACGATGGGGAGGATGTGGGGGAAATTATCATCGGAGATGACACTGATATGGAACTGGCAAAAGACACAAGGGGGCATTTCATCTTTGAAGTGCCAAATTTGAGGAGACCAATTCTAGGAGAAAATATAAATGAGCAAGTTGGTACCTTCTTTGAGAAGGTGACTAGATTCTTTGATAGAATTTGTAGTGAGTTTAGAGTTGGATGCATAGTAGAGAAATTGGGACTCAACGCAGACTTGGCAAGGCCAATTTTTGACTCAGACTTGGACTTGGCAAAAAAAACTCGTCGAGTTGAGCCCAAGTGACTTGACAAGGCCGATCCGAATTTGGACATGACGAGTTTTGCCGAGTTTCGCTATTGGGCAAACTAGTGCATTGGCCTCATGATGATGAGCGCATGAAAATGTTTGTAGAAATTCATCAAACGCAACCATGGGAGCTGGAAACTAGCAGTGTTAAGTTGATGTTGGGAACGAAGAACCTGCCAGAAGGAACTCGAGTACTCTATTGGCATCTAACATGTGTATATGTAGATGAAGGAAGTTTGGCTGCCCACCTAGAGGAAGAAGCAAGTGTCAAGTATGTTAAACTGGCACTTGAGTTGGTGAAATTACATACCATAATGAATTCCTTGGCATATTTGATTCAATGGTTAGCCACGGGATTGGAAAAGTTTCAACAGACAAATGTGGAGTAGGCTAACCAATTGTGGGAAATGGAGGCACGACTTTGGTAGGTGCAGGAGGATGCCGAAGCAGAACTAGAAAAGCTAAAGGAGGAGGTTGAGGAGAAGATGAAAGCCTAAGAGGAACAAAATCATTTGATAGCACAATTGAAATCTAACTATTTGGTGTGGGAGTAGTTGTTGGAAGTAAAGAATAAGGAAGTTACCGCGATAAATTGATAGCAAAGAGGGATGAGCAACTAGCAATTGTAGCTAGACATGAAGCTGAAGTGGTCAAGAAAGTTGTTGAAGCAGTAAGGAAAGAAGCACAAGCTAAAGCTGCAAAAAGAGAGGCTGAACTAATGGGAAAGTTGGCAGAAGTCAAGCAAAGAGTGATCGCTATGGCGTCAAGTGGGCTTGATATCAGGCCTATGCCAAGAAATGGAAAGGAGAGACAGAGGCATTGAAGCTGCAAATCTAGGAGTTAGGAGGTATACTCGTTCCCGCGCCTCAACACCAACAAAACCGAGTCCCCAGGAGTAGAGGCAATTGTCGACGAGGATGTCGACCAATCTAAAGGGGAGGGTAGATGTAGGAGCTAGTTCTGACCAGCCTAAAAAAAAGTGTAAATAAATGAAATAAGTGCAAATGTGCACACTTGTAAATGTAAATGCAAGTGAAATGCAATTTTGTAGTTTGATGTCAAGGGTGATGACGTCATCATTTGATAAATGGAATTTGTAATGTACGACTAATGTATGTAGTTAAGCATATGCGGATGGAGGGTAGTTAGTGGTGAGGTGTCCTGGGTGGTAGTAGTTGTTAATTGCCAGCCCTCAAGGATAAAAAGAACTCCGTATTTAATTGTATGTACACTAGAGGGCGAAGACAGGATATCATTATGTCTAGAGAGCATCCATGCATGTAGAGTCTGTGTCTGTGTATCCATTGTAGCATTGTATATTGTTAGAATGTCAAGGCTGTACAGACAGAAATAATACAATGATGATTCATCCTTCATCTGTGTGTTGTATGGGTTCTGTGTAATGCTATTGCTGCAAGTAGATTGGTAGTTTGTTCTGTTCCAAGTTCTATGTACAGGTGTGAAGCAGGAGTTGCAGTCCAGAGTTGCCATACGAGGTGTCCAGTCGGGAGTGCCATACAAGTGGTGATCAAGTTGCCGTACAAGTGGTGGAGCAACTTGCCTTACACGTGGTGATCAACCAACCGTAGGAATGATGAGCAAGAGTGGATCAATATTGACTGCAGACTTCTAAGTCTGTCATATTAAATGGTTCCTCCAATTGTTGGAATACTCACCACTGTGCTACATGGGATGCTGCTTCCCACCTTTTTCTTGCTTGGGTATCATGGCTCTGCTCTTTGTTCTTGGATTCTCCAGGGTAACAATGTGTGCAGGAGTTTATCCTGTTCACAAACTAGTTGCTCACAGAAACTATCAAAAGTTGGCATCTTATAAGTATCACAAATAGAATGGAAAGTGGAAAAAGACAGTATAAGGTCCTGTCAGTTTAGAGAGGAGAAGATATATTAGCTGCTCATCTCATCTTTTGATTTTGGAGTGGTTGAGTTGGAGACTCAATTGCTTGATTTTAGCAATGAAATCTGCGATGCAAGGTAAATCCTCTGCATCAAGAATCATTAGCTGGTTCTCTGGTTGATGCCCTCGGAGGATCTTCTGCTTGCCAAATAGTTCATTGACCTTCTTCCAAGCTGCCTGTGGAGTATCCATGCCTTCAAGGTGAAACTAGATGTCATCGGAGACTGACATGCCAATCAAACCTTGAGCTTCATCTGCTATGAGCCATTTGTCTTTGTCGTTATCTTCTTTAGGTTCAATCTCCGTCTCATTAGTTATGAGATAAAACCCTCTACTTTGTAATAGGTCCTCCATATATGATTTCCAGAAGTAAAAATTCGTGCTTGTTAATCTTACATCCTTGGGAATGATGATAGGAGATGCCATTTTTCTTTTGGTATATTGACAATGACAGACACCTATAGGTTTCAAATAATATTTTTGACCCTATAAATGTGTTCGCGATGGGGGATAAACCTCGAAAATGAGCAGTTATACAAGAAATTTTCCAAGTGAGCAAGTTATAGCTATTTGAAGTTTACAGCTGTAGTCAGGGTCAAAAACAGCGTTCCAGAATTGCAAATCTAATGTTTTTCTTTCCAGTTCTTCATAGGAGAGCTGAAACTTGATGTTTCCTTTAAAAAATCTGACCGTGAAAGAGATGAAGATAGCTCCTTCTTTCTCTCCAAAATGTAAGGAAGAGTGCTGAATATATAAGGTTGTTATGTTTCTGTAGGCTTATAAAGTCTACTAAATACATCAGCACCCTTATTCATATTAGTTTCATTTCAGTTTTTTAAAACCATGTATCTTAGATCAAATCAAACAGTTACTATAATGGTGTTACATTTAGCTATTTTAATTTTTATGGGTGATGTAAATTTTGCATCAAGCAGTGTTTCATAAGAATTTTGGTTGAGCTTTGCTAAAAATGATGGGAATTCTTATGCTGTTTCAGGTGCCTGAGCATCTGCTTCCAAAAGTTGTTATAGTTGGGAGACCAAATGTTGGCAAATCGGCGCTGTTCAACCGGCTTGTTGGGGTATGCTGTATTCCATGCCACCATTGTTATCATTCCTGCATGAACACACAGGAAAATACAGTTTGAATGCATAAATAATCATCATATCTACATGCATAGAGACATTTCATGAACATGTATCATGTGCACAAACTCCATTCATGCCTGTGTCTGTAGATAAACATGCAATTTATTTGCAGATTGGTTGAAATGTAAAGCATATGCACAAGATGAAATGCTATCATATTAGTGGTGTTTGAGTTGCCCTGTGAGTGTAGGCAAGTTGGTTTGTCCTGGTTGAACATCGGGCTTGGTCACTTGTTGGAATCCTGTGACATAGGGTGGGTGCGTCCCTTCAGGCCCTCTCATACTCCAAGCCAAGAGTGCTGGGATAGGCCTATGACCTCAAAATTACCTTGATCCCTAACCTTAACCCCTAACCTTAACCCCTTGTTAATGATTTCTGTTTTTGTTTGATTAAATACAATGGTGAACTATCATATATTTTGTACAGGGGAACGTAGCTATAGTGGTTGATGAGCCAGGTGTAACTAGGGACCGTTTGTATGGTAGATCATTTTGGGGAGAACATGAATTTATGGTGGTAGACACTGGTGGTGTTGTCACTGTTCCGAAGTCTCATAGTACAGGAACAGATGGGTTAGCAATTACAGGAGCTGGAGGTGAAGACAACATTGCACACGCTGTGAAAGAAGCTGTTGCTGTGGGATTACCATCAATGATAGAGAGACAGGCTGCTGCAGCAGTCAAAGAGGCATCAATTATTATATTTCTTGTGGATGGCCAGGTAAATTCAATTCATGCATATTCTGAATCTTAACCTATTGTAACTGTAGGACATCTTTGTTTTATAATGTGTTAAATGACTGAAATATAATTTGTGCATCGTTTGCTGCAATGAGTAGCAGTATGTGCCGTTCTGAATATATTTATTTCTCTACTGGTCCATGTTGATGGCTATAAACCTTGCATTGTTAACGAATAATGTTGGCTTTTTAAGATCCATCATTTTGTCCTACATTTCTCCAAGTTCAAACCCAATTATTGTTTGTTTCAAGTAACTTTTTACAGTCGAGGTTCATGCTTGTATGAAATAAAATTAGAGCAGCATTGTGTGTAGCTTGGAATTGGATCTCACATAGCAGGACCCATTGGAGAAAAAACATCCAAATGTCAAACAAATCTAAGCTCTCTCTTTTCAGAGTCATAGCAAAAAAATGATGTGTTTAGGACACACTATCTATAATTTTAATCAACATCAATTGTCAACCTGTTATTGTCCTAAATCAAGATCATATTCAACAGCTAGTTTGTGCATCACTTGTCCAACTCACCATGCTTGCTTTTGCACAAATAATTATTATTTAAGAGTACCTGAGAACCTTTTCTCTTATTGCATGTCATTTTTCTCGACTTTTTGCTTGAATGTATTCTATGTTGGCTTTTTAATTTAAAAAAAAAAAAGAAAAAAATCAATTTTCATTTTTTTTTATGAAGGTGGCTGCTAGGGTAATGTTGTTTTCAGAATCTTTATTTACTCCTTCCACTTCTTGAAATAGCATTTCCTTTTTTTTTTTTTTCTTTGCATATGTGCTTCGTGCATTGACCTCATTACTATGTGCAGTAAATCTTTTAGGAATCTGCACAAAGAGAGTATCTTTGATTTTGTTTTCTCCAACAACTTTATTCTACTCTGCATGTGGAATAAAATACTGAAGTTTCTAATGATCCTTTTAGGTAAATTAAAATATTGATTTTCCTTCCAGCTTGAATGTTGGTCAAAGTTCTGCTTTCCATTTTTGTCCTCTCCAAGACAATAAAGTCCATGTTTGATGTTGTTATAGTTGGCTAGTGAGTGGCTCATGTACTGACTATCCATGAATTTCTTGTGGATGTTTTAACTTATACCTGGAGTTTGGCTTGTCCTTTTGAATGCTTTTGTGGCATTCTCAAGTATTGCTTATTGCTTTTGGAATGTTTTCTTCATTTTATAGTACTCTATACTTCTTCAGATGGCTTAGATAGAATGTGATATTTCTGACTGTGACGATCCAAATGTTCTGTTTTTCCTCTATTATGAATGTCGTTATGCATTTATAAGTGAGGGAAGGGAGAACAATAGGGGTTGAGCTATCTTGGAAACATCTGTGGACAAAACTCCTATGGAATCCCTAAGGCCTTAGGAACTTCTGTTCTTGTTTATGCCGGCAGGTGTCCTCTAGTGTCATATCACTATAGTTTCTAAGGAACTACTGCTATTCCCTTCCACATATTGAATTTTGTTCTTTAAGAAGTCACATTTAGACAACTTATCATAAAGCTTTCCTTCTTCGAGTTTTACTGCTGTTTCTCCTTTTTTTTTTGGTTCATCCTTGTTGTTAGTAAGAATTCATATGTTGTTTACAAACAAAATAATAAATTTTTATAGTTAAGGATAAAATGTGGTCTTCATCACCCAGGTGTTGTAGGTGAGTTGGAGAGGAGAGGGCAATCCTCCAAGGGAGGTCCCAGGTTCAAATCTCCACCCTACCAAAAAGCTGAATTGGGTATCCAAAATCCAATTGATAATGTTGGTGCGGGCAGGGTCGGGTGTGACTCTCGGGTGACTTTGATGGTGTAGAACCCCCTGTTCGTGGTCTCTCAGACCAAGGCAGCCCCGCAAGGGGTTTTTACGCTTAAAAAAAAAAAAAAAAATGTGGTCTTCATCATTCACATGCATGTTGCATGGACATTTGTGGACTCAATGACAATGCTAGGAATCCGTTTTGGCTGTGGGGGTTGATTTATAGATGTAGATTTTCTTAGTATTGTGGCTGCTTAAAGGATATCTCAAAGGAATTCTATTCAGTGTTACTCAATATATTGTCTCTTGGTGTGATGCTATTTAATGATATGTACTATATACATATTCTCATTGTCTTGTATTTCCCTTTGACCAAGAGAATGGGGGTGTGGCAGAGGGAGATTTAGATTGTTGTATGTGTTCATTTCAGACATTCTCTAGATTAAGACTGCAGTCATTGCTGGTTCAAATTCAAACATTCTCCAGACTTGTACGACAAATCCTCTTGTACGGCAAGTTACTAACTTGCACTTGTACGACACTATCAACTTGCATTTTAACGACAAATGTTTGTACGGCACAGTCACAGTCACAGTCCTCTCAGATGACAATCACCAAAACAGCTTCACTCGTCAACAATGACTTGTACGACAACTCCATCACCTTCCTTGTACGACACTTGTGACGACCCTCATACAACACTCCAACTGCAATGCTTGTAAAGTGACTCTTGCGTAGTTATTCTCGACTACAACTTCCTACAACCTGCACACACAACTTGGCACACACAACCTAACAACCTATTGCAACAATAGTCTCACACAGACATGCACACACACAAATGGAAATGGAATGTCATTGCATTATCATTGCCTGTACGGCACTGACATTACAAGTATGTCTACACTTGCAAATTGCAATACACAGATGACACATTGCTCTCACTTCACACGACAATCCTGGAATCCTCTTACTCTCCAAGGCATTATGCTCTCTCTCATACTACTTGGTTACTAATGACTACCAATGATTACCAAACAATGAATGGGGGTGTCCTTTTATGCTTGGGGGTCGGTAGTTGGAAACAACTGCCTCCCTAGACACCTCACCACATAACTACCCACATCTTATTATGCAACTAAGACATCAGCCATACTCATTACAAATCCCATATATTAATCTTATGACGTCATCCTTGCTAACGTCATCTAATCAAAATGGCATTTTACTTGCATTTCATTTTCATTTGACTCTCATTTACATTTAACTTTACATTACAAAAATTGTGCACATTTTGCACTTAATCTCCTATGTACAAAGTCTACTTCGGGCGTTGTCCAGAACTAGCTCCTATACTGCCCCTAAGGGCTCTGACTTTACTTTGGATGAGGCATTGGCACAAGTACTCCACCCAATTCAAGGCTTCGGTTTCTCCCTTCAACCGCTTTGCATAGGCTTGGTAACAAGCCCATTGGAAGCCATAATGATGTGACTTCTGCTCAAATTTAGCCAGCCTAGCCTTCAGTTCAGCTTCTCTTTTCACCATTTCAGCTTCCCTGCAGCTTCTGCAAGCTGCTCATCACGCTCTGCGATCAGCTGGTCCTAGTGAGTAATCTCTTGCATCTTCCCTTCAAGGGCTTGTTCTTTCACTGGACACTCTGGTTTCAACCGACCAACCAGCTGATCTTGCTGTTCTTGCGTTTGCCTCATATTTTCCATTTCTGTCCTCATCCTTGCTAGTTCTGCTTCGGCTTCTTGCTGCACTTTCCGAAGATGCCCTTCCACCAATTGCAACTGGTTGGCTTGCTCTTCTTTCTTCAGCTTCAGGCTGTTAACCATCTGCTGAAACGTCTCCAAACTTGGTGCCAACCACTAAATCAGATATGCCAAGAAGTTCATTCTGGCATATGTTTTCACCAACTTTGGTGCCAGCTTGACTGTGTTGGCACCCAAAAATTCAGGATAGTCGTCCATTTCTCCTTCGCCAATATACATCTTGGTGGATGTCGATACAAAGCCGCAGTTCCTTCTGGCAGCTCCCTTACTTCCAGTATGGACTGAATGCTATTGCTGCTAGCACCAAGCTCCCATGACTGCATGTGATGGATTTTTGCAAAATTCTTCATTCGGTCTTCGTCTTGGGCCCAACTCACCAACTTGCCCAATTCCACTTCCATCCACAGTTGCCATGGTCACCAATCACCAACAAAACCAACTTAGAACTCATTCTGAACTTTGTTGAACAATCCACTTACTTTCTCAAAGAATGCATCAACCTCCGTGTCATCACTTGTTTCAACATGCTCCAACTCATCCTCCTTGTCATCCTCGGTGGTCGTCTCTTCAATGTCTTCTCCACCTTGACTTTTTAGGTTGATTTTCTTCTTGGCAGTCTTTCCTTCCTAAATTTTTGGTGCTTCTTCTCCCTCTGCATCAGTGCACTTTTCAGCAGTATTTACCATCTCCTTACCCTTTTCAGGCACCACCTCAAGTGGTTGACTACTTCGGCCCTTCTACTTTACCCTTTACAGGCTGTTTTCCCTTCTTTCTACCTTCTGACACTCATGAATTTGGTGCTGTGGTCTGAGTTGTAGATGCAATCTCTATTGGTTGTCCCTCATCCAACGAAGGTGAACCACACCTCTCCACTTCTTTCGTAAACTGCTGCAGTGTTGTGGCATAGATTTTCAATGTATCCACATTCATCATCATTGTGACATCACCCGCATAGTGTCCATGTATCATAGGTACTATCTCCAATTGTAGTGATAATTCCATCACATCAACTGTAGTTTGGACATCATCATCCACATCTACGATCACTGGTGTCTCTTGCGCCTGCTTCTGTGCAGTTCTTCGTCTTTCCAGCTACTGCACTGCTGCTCTTGCACATGGAACTCCTTGGCAGCCTCATTAGATTCCACTCTTTCGGTATGTGTAATGGCTCCTGCAATGCCTCCTCACACAGTCTGGCCTCCTGATTGTGTGGGAGTGTCCAATGGCACAGCAATAAATCAATCCACGTAGTTTATAGTATTGGCCTTCCACTATTCCTTGTGGATTGCTGCCAACTGTACCAACATGATGGTGTCTTGTGGGGGTTCCTAAGGTGGAAACATTTTGTCTTTGTCCCACTGCATCTACGATCACTGGTGTCTCTTGCGCCTGCTTCTGTGCAGTTCTTCGTCTTTCCAGCTACTGCACTGCTGCTCTTGCACATGGAACTCCTTGGCAGCCTCATTAGATTCCACTCTTTCGGTATGTGTAATGGCTCCTGCAATGCCTTCTCACACAGTCTGGCCTCCTGATTGTGTGGGAGTGTCCAATGACACAGCAATAAATCAATCCACGTAGTTTATAGTATTGGCCTTCCACTATTCCTTGTGGATTGCTGCCAACTGTACCAACATGATGGTGTCTTGTGGGGGTTCCTAAGGTGGAAACATTTTGTCTTTGTCCCACTGGTTGATACTATTGCTGCTGTTGTTGCTGCAATTGCTCTCTCATCTGCTGCCACTACTACGTCAAATGTTTCTACCTCTTCTCCTTTCTTACCAGCTCCTCAGAACTAGGCAACTTTCCTTTGCTCTGTTAGAGTCTGCACTCTCCTCAGCCAGTGCATCAGTATCTCCTCTGTCTTCTTTTGACGACTCCAATGAGAGACTTTTTGCTGCCTTCCGCTTCTTCGTTATCGTCTTCTTCTTCCCCATTGCTACTTTTCCTGTTTGTCTGATCTTCATCAATGGGGCGACATGTACCCAACAAAAATAGTAGGCGTTGCTTTTGGTATCGTGTGTGGAGGATTTAGTCCTGGAAACTAAATCTTTTCATATGTTTTGTAGCATCCAAAAGTAATGCAATGGCATGGAATGCCATTGAATTTTTTTCCGTGCATTAGAATAAAAAACTCTGTATGTTGTCTACCAATAAAGCTGTCCAATCATGCTTCTATCTGGCCGTTACTCCTTCCATGTACAATATGAGCCAAGTGGGAATATTCAAGGTTCTTTGTTCGTTAGACAACTTCTATGTGATTACATTCATTGCGCGGTGCAATTCATCTGACTTAAGGTGTTGCATCTTCAGTCCGCAACTTCCATGCTTGGTATGCTTCGCGACTTTTTCTAAACTGAGGTTGGTGAATTTGTCGGCAAAGAAAATATCGTGTGGATGCGTTTTTATTTTACTGCAAGGTTCTTAACAAGAGATATTAGAGAGCTTTCTAGGGCCGCGCCCTGCTGTAGTTTAAACAGTTTTGTCTTGCCATTCCGACCTGGTAGGTATAATTTTTCTTTGTTTTTATTTTCTTGCTTATTACCCTACAAAGAAAAATTGAGCGATTTTTTTTCTGTTTTAGTTTAATAGGTTAGAAACCCTATGTCTGGGGTTTTAAATGTCATGGAGCTGTTGTTATTGGCTAAGCTAGATTACCTATAAAGCGTCTAGTGAAGTGAGGGGTGATCAAACTCCAATACCTAGGCCTCAGATAGCACCCGTATAGGGACTTGAGCCCCCCATGTACCTTTGGGTATATAGGGAGACCCCCTAGGTTTTGGAGAGATCTTTAGCCATAGGAAGCTTTTTGACTTTGTATATATCTATAGTGTATTGAGCACAACACTCGAGAAGATTACCCTTTTATATTGTCAAAGGGGCGGATAGTGTGCTCAAGGGTATGTGTGGAATCCTCCTTGAGTAGTGGCTTGAAATTTTTGTCTCAGCATTATTGTTTGTCACTGCGGTATAATAGAGGGCTATGGACAATGTGCACACCTTGGCCTAGAGTTACCCTGTTTCAGTCATATGTCAAATCCTAATACAAACCGTCAAACCTCAAGAACCCTAACCACAAATTTGAGCATACTGAGGAGACCACCTATCATAGAATTGACTATAATGTAACCATTCTTGACTGACAAAGATAATTGTTGGGGGTCAGTAACAGTCGGGACAGTGTTTGACAGGGCAGTTGTCAGTAATAGTTAAAACAGAGTCTGCCAGGGCAATTGTTAGTAACAGTTAGGAATAGTGTCAGACAAGGTAGTTGTTAGTAATAGTCAAAACAGTCTGCCAGGCCAGTTGTTAGTAACAGTCAGGAACAATGTCAGACAGGGTAGTTGTCAGTGATAGACAAGTCAAAGTCTAACAAGGTAGTTGTTTGTAACAAACCGAACAATAACAAATAAGGCAATTATCAGGGAATATAGAAGAAAGCCAATTTTCTAGGTGAAGAAAATCTTTAGGAGAAAAAAAGACACTTGACTAAAAAAAAAGACGTCATTTTGAGACCTAGTCCATTGTGATCATCTTTTCAAGCTAATTGTTTTGATATATAGCACCCAAACACTTTTTTGGGACCATTACTAAAAATAGTAACTAAAACAACACTTGTATTTTTAGTAAGGCAGTTTTGGGTGGTCCAAATCACAAGTCCATGGTTGGAGGAACTAGAGGAGCCATGAGGGAGATGGAGCAAAACCAATTGGGTGAACAAATAGGGCGATTGAGTCAACAACTTACCTACAAAACCAATTTGGACATGAAATTAAACTTTTGAAAGATTCTATACAACTTAAAAGGAGCCACTTAAGCACACCGACAAATTAACAGTGTTGGATTTGAAGGAAAGGATGGCAGTTTGGGAAATATGGAAGAGGAGCCACTTAAACTTAAGCACACAATGCTCTTTTTAATTATAAAGCCCCCTATAAAATGCCCAAGTTACATTCCCCAAGTTTAATGGAAAGGAACTTGATGGTTGGTTGTGCCAAGCGGATTAGTTTTTCAAGCTCCACAATGTACCTTGATACTTATGGATCACCATGGCATCCTTTAACTTTGAGTCTAAAGCCCTTCAATGGTATCAGTGGGTGCAACATATGACTCTTGACCTTTCTTGGGAAGAATTTGAAACACAACTACTCACTTGTTTTGGCCCTAGTGAGTATGAGGACTTTACAGGAGCTTTAACAAAATTGAAGTAGACCTCCATTGTTTGTGGCGAAGTTAGCTAATGGGACAAGGGGTTTGAGTGAAGGATTTTTTTAGAGTTGTTTTATTAGTGGGTTGAAGGATGATATCAAGGCCAAGGTAAAAATGTTTAAACCGCAATCCATGATGCAAGCAATAGGGTTGGCTAGGCTAGCAGAGGAAAATTTTACTACTCAAAGGTGTTCATTTAAATTTCCACAGGCCAGACCCTTATTTCCATCCAAGATCACATCAAATTGAGGGAATAAATCTCCAATAGTTAAGCGATTGACTAGGGAGGAAATGGATGCTCGTAGAGCACAAGGGTTATGTTATAATTGTGATGAGAAATATTCTCCGGGGCATAAATGTGTACAACAAAAATTGTATTTGCTAGATGTCGATAATTCTGCGGTAAATGAAGTACATGAAGAAGTAGAACAACAGGAAGAAGAGCACCAGGATGAGGGTGAAGCACAAGAAGAACCACAGCCAGAGATTTCAGTTCATGCACTTGCAGGAATCTTGACCCCTCAAACTATGAAGGTAGTAGGACATTTCAAGGGGCAAAGAATTATAATTCTTATTGATTTGGGCAGTACGCATAATTTTATTGATCCTCGAGTAGTGAAGCAAGCAAACTGCTACATACATTCTTGTAATTCTTTTGAAGTCATGGTGGCAAATGGAGTAACATTACCTTGTAAAGGGAAATGCCAGAATGTTAAGCTAAAGGTAGGGGATTATGAACTTAAAACTGATATGTTCACCCTTTTGTCAGGAGGATGCGATGTTGTTTTGGAAGCACAATGGCTTTGTACCTTGGGAACATTAGCCTGGAACTTTGTCAAACTTTGGATGCAATTCACTCAGAATGGGAGGCCATAATCTCTACGTGTCTCACTTGTAGGATCCACTCAGGTCATCAGTTCAAATTGAATGGAAAAACTTTTAAAGAATTCCTCACATAGGGTAGTAGCCCACTTGTTTGCAATCTAGCCACAAAATACTGAAGTAGACGAACAACTAGGGGATTTGCAACTCCTTTTGAATAAACATGATTCTATCTTTGTGGAGATCACGGGATTACCTCCACATTGTTCCGATGATCATGCAATACAGTTGGTACCAAGGAGCTAGCCAGAATGTAGAAATGAAATTTAACTCGCTGACACACAATTCCATTTCTACGTAAATAATTTTACAGATCTGCAGTCATTGTAGTATAAACTATAATATACAGGAAACAGCAACAGTAATAACAATAGCAGCAGCAATGGCAAAAACAGCAGCAATAGAAGATGACAACAATTACAGGTAGTTTTATATTAACAATGGCATTTATGGTTACAACAATACAGTTTCAGCATTACAATCTACAGCCAGCAAACCCTAGGCAGATTCATGGCTGCATAAAAGACTGGACTGCATCATGCCCTACACACATATGCATCAAATCACACATACCAATGCTGTCCTATCAATGCATCAACTTGCATGACTGAACCCCTTGAATGAATGAGGGGAGGGCTTATTTATCACCAAAATGTAGTTACCCTCCAACTACCTCATAACTTCCCCAAATTACATTTCATATGCATTTGATCTTGCATTTACATGACATTTCCCACTAGAGGACAAACTAGTTTATAACATGACTTTGTCGACTTACATGACTTAATATCACTTTATTATTACGTACAATATTAAATTGCACTTTATAACATTATTAAATATATGTACACACATTTCATCAAACACTTTGCGTACAATTACAAAATAACACATATTACCAAAACTGATTCAGCAAATAAAGACATATCAATTTGCCTATCTATGTCGGCATCCTCGACGACACGAGCTAAACACTGGGAATAGAAGTACTGAACAATGTAACGGAATCTCGTCGCGCTCCTTCCATTTCCTCTGGTTCCATACATCTTTTGCAATAGATTGCTGCTCTTACACCTTGGTCTCGGATGGTGTAAGTCACTAGCTGCAATTAGGTGTAACATCAACATGATCAACAAGACCCATATTCTTTGATTGTTCACTGTACTTTTTGGGATCAACAATATTATCAACACGACAGGCAACGCCCGTCGCCATCTGTGTCGGGGATGAAGGGGGTGGGAGCCCCCTTGCGGGGTCGAGGGGCAGCGTCCCTTGCGGGGTCGAGGGGCAGCGTCCCTCGCGCGTCCCCTCAACCAATTGAAATTGCTTCCTCTTAGCTCTAATTTACTGCTTTCTTGATCCAATTGCCCATGTGTCAACCTATGACAGACATCTCCCTTGTCGGATTGCACTTTGGACGGTAACTCCTCTGATTGCACTGCCTCAGACAACAACATCTCTGATGCCAATGTCCATGACGATAATCCTTGACGGCTTAGTCTCTGACGGATTAGGCCAGACGGATTGAGAAGCCTGACGGGTACAATGTCTAGACGTCTAGGACAACAGGTTAGACGTCTAGATAGTAGATGTCTAGGACAACAGGGTAGACATCTAGGTTGTAGACATCTAAGACAAACAAGTAGATGTCTAGGACAATAGGGTAGACGTCTAGACAATAGACGTCTAAGACAAACAATTAGACATCTAGACAGTAGATGTCTAGGACAATAGGGTAGACGTCTCGGACGGGTTGCACATAGGTAGACGTCTCAGACGGGTTGCACACAGGTCTAGACGGGTAAGTGTAGACGTCACAGACGGGTTGCTGTAGACAGCTAGACGTCTCAGACGGGTAATCTCCCAGATGAGTAGGTTCCTCAGATGGGTAACCTATCAGACGTGTAGGTTTCTCAGACATGTAGCTTTCTAGACTTCTAACTTCCCCAGACGTGTAACTACTAGATGTGTACGCCTCAGATGGGTAGCTTGCAGACGTGTACTTGCCAGACGGGTAGGTTCCAGACGGGTACGCCTCAGACGTGTAGCCTCAAGACGGGTAGCCTTCAGACGTGTACCCTCTAGACGACTCCTTTTTATATGGCTTCGACTCAGATGGGTTCTCCTCAGACGGGTCCTCAAATGGCTTCACTTTAAACATCTTCACCTTAGACGGCTCCTGCTCAGACGTTTGCACCTCAGATGGCTCCTGCTCAGACGTCTTCACCTCAGACTCCTCCGCCATCTGACTGCATTCTCTAGCTGTTCGAGCCTCATTCGTTGGACCATCCTCCTGACAAAGCCCTGTCGTCTGGCTTCCTTCCTGACTACACTCTGTCGTCTGGTCTTCTTGCTGAAAGTCTCCGTCATCAATTGAAAGCAGATTCACATGCTTAATTTGAGTCAAGCTCATCAAGTTAACCATCTCAAGTAGGTTTGCTTCTTCCAATGCAATTGGCTTCACCACCTCTGTTTCCTGGCAAGGGCTATATCTCTCCTCTGACTGTTCAAATTCTTGATGAGTAACTGGTTCATCTTGCTTTGCAGTACTTTGATGAGTAACTGGTTCATCTTGATGAGTAACTGGGCTATATCTCTCCAACATTGCACAATAGGTCTTCCCTCACTATCATACTGAAGTCTCCATCTGCGAGTTCTCTGATGGTTGTTATAGAATGGTTCATTAGTGGTATCTCTTCTTTGGACACTCTTCCTTGGTGTCGCATATACCTGTGGTAATCATCTTGCACTTTCTGAGTCATACTTGTTCTCAGAGTTATCAGTCGTCTTGTGGGAGTCGCTTCCTAGACTTCTCGACCCCAGTACTGTAGCGATGAACTCTTCTTCTCCCTAAAATCGTCGCTCTCAATGTCAGAATCAATCTCAATATCAGAATCACTTTCATCCTCAGAATTATTTTTATTGGTATGATGCCAATACTTCGATATTTTTGCATCACTTTCCTAAGTCATGGCGTATTTCAAAGCCTTTTGGTATGACGTCGGAGGGAAACTTGTCATCTTCTCCTGTTGTGTAGGAAGAAGTCCATCTATGAACCATCTTCTTTTCAATGCTTCTGATTGGTCATTTTCAAAATGGTCAGATAGCCCACTCATCTTCCTGTTATAGGAACGAACAGACTCATTCTCACCTTGTTTTAGGCTATAGATTTTAGTAATGACTGCATCATCATTGTCAAACAACCGAAATTCTTGCACAAAGGCATCATGCAACTCTTCCCATGTTTGGTACTTGTCTGCTAGGAATTTTATGTACCAATCCATTGCAAATCCACGAAACGTTGCAGGAAACCACCTCCTCCAATCTGCTTCATTATGTTGTCCAAGCGTTGTCCACATCATGTGACAGATTCTCCAATGCCTTATTGGGTCTTCTCTTGATTCGCCATAAAATAGTGGACACTTACACGGTATGCCCAAATTGGCCTTCGGTTTCACAGGTTGACTTAACCTCAACAGTGATTCTTGGCATATTGCTCCCTTATGTGAAGCTTGACGTGCATCACCTTGCAATTGCTCTTCCGTTGTACTCTCGTTCGTACCATGAAACATTCCAACCTGCAGTTGCTTCGATGTCGGACTCCCATCTTGCTCCCCATTGAGCATACTAACCTACAGTTTCCCTAGTGCCGAACTCCCATCTCGCGCCTTTGTTGGACATGTCATTTTTCTTTTGCACCGATGTCGGACTCGTGTCCCACTCACCATCGTGCATCACAACGTGCAATTGCTTCAACACCAAACAGTCTGCGTCAGCATGCAACTTCGCATTGACTGCTCCTCTTTTGGTTCTATCGTCTTGCAGATGGCTGATTGGTCTACCTCTTTTGCTGTCATTCTGATTGCTGATTGTGCTTCTGCCATCAGTCTTGCTGACGTCCAGACTGGTTCCACCAGTCTTGCTGACGTCTAGACTATTGCTGCAGACGTCTAGACTATTGCTGCAGACGTCTAGATTATTGCTGCAGACGTGTAGACTGGTTTTGCTGCAGACGTCTAGACTGGTTCTGCAGACGTCTAGACTGGTGCTGCAAGCGTCTGCAAATCCTCGATCTGCAAAATCTTCACTTGCATTTTTGCATCCCGTTGGCGTGCACATCCCTTTAGACAGCCCTTCATCTGCATCAACAAACAAATCCGGTGCGTCTTCACCTACGTCTTTGGCTGCACTCCATTGTTCTCGTTGCGCATCTCCCCAAGGGTTTTGCTTCTCAGAACTCCATGTCACCAAATTGGACCCAACTTCGTACAGGCAACAACGCCAAAATGTAGAAATGAAATAAATGAAATATTATTAATGTCCGCGGTGGGCCAAAATAAGACCCAAGGGACTATAAGAAGGACAATAATGATTGCCAGCTAGCAGGCTAAAAAGCCCAACAAATAAAAGAACTAAGATAAATACAAGATGAAACCCGACAAACGGGCCAAAGAGAATGGGAAAAGAAAAGGGAGAGCAGAGGGGGGGAGTGCTGCAATCCAACAGAGAGAAGTGCACGCCAAGAAGAACGGAGAGAGAGGAGGGGGGAGGGAGCAGCCCAAGGGGGCAAGCTCCAAGAACCCTCCAGAAACTAATCTCTCCTAACAGTCGAGGCCGAAGTACTAGAGCTGAAGAAGTCCATAATATGTCTTTGTCCATTGCTAGTTCAGAATCCTGACAAACTGTTGGTGCGTTGTCTAGTGACCCTGCTTTTGTCTGAACTGGTTGATGTGGGGCGTTTTCGATTAAAGTCATCTGGTCCGTCGGAGTTGGTGAAGTATGTTGTGATGAGCCGATGTTGAGGAGGATGAGATCCATTTGGAGAACTTTTTTGTCGTCAAAGCTGAGTTATCTCCCTAAGAAAGAGTGCGAGACAATGCTGGTCCGGGTATCTGAAGAAGGTAGAAACAGATCGAGAGTTGTCCCTGAAAAGGCAATGGAACCTACCTCGGGTTAGATCATAAATTGGACAACAAAAAATAAAGTGATGAAGGGTTTCAACTTAACCCAAGGAGCAAAACAAGCAAATCCGCTCCTCCGTCGGAAGATGGTGATCTGACTCAATCCGAAGTTGGTGAGAACACACCCTGAGTTGCCCAATAGTGATCCGAAGACTATGCACTGTGTGCTGCTTAAGGTATTGTGGAGGAACTATTCTGCCCTCCCGAATCTGTAAGAAGTGCTCATGGTAGAAAGACAGCTTGGGGGAAAGAGGGGCAACAGGAGAGATCCATGTGCATCTGGTGTATTGAAGACTAACATCCTTCCGAATCTTGTGGAGCATCTTCTCCTTACTAAGCCGAGAGGGGGGGAAAACCCCCAAAGAATAAGGCGGGAGCCTGTCTATTCGTATCTGAATGCTAGCCAAGAGAGTAGAAACCTGAAATGAAATTTAACTCATTGACACACAATTCCATTTCTACTTAAATAATTTTACAAATCTGCAGTCATTGTAGTATAATATACAGGAAACAACAACAGTAATAACAATAGCAGCAGCAATGGCAATAACAACAGCAATAGAAGATGACAATAATTACAGACAGTTTTATATTAACAATGGCATTTATGGTTACAACAATACAGTTTCAGCATTACAATCTACAGCCAGCAAACCCTAGGCAGATTCATGGCTGCATAAAAGACTGGACTGCATCATGCCCTACGCACATATGCATCAACTCTCACACGTACCAATGCTGTCCTATCAATGCATCAACCTACATGATTGAACCCCTTGAATGAATGAGGGAGGGCTTATTTATACACCAAAAAGTAGTTACCCTTCAATTACCTCATAACTTCCCCAAATTACATTTCATATGCATTTGATCTTGCATTTACATGACATTTCCCACTAGAGGACAAACTAGTTTATAACATGACTTTGTCGACTTACATGATTTAATATCACTATATTATTACGTACAATATTAAATTGCACTTTATAACATTATTAAATATATGTACACACATTTCATCAAACACTTTACGTACAATTACAAAATAACACATAATATCAAAACTGATTCAGCAAATAAAGACATCAATTTGCCTGTCTACAGTCACCTAACATTTGACCCTATAGATACCCATATGTGCAAAAATCAGAAATTGAGAAGTTGGTCCAAGAGTTATTAAAAACAGGGGTAATTCAACCCAGTATCAGTCCTTATTCTTCATTGGTACTATTGGTCAGGAAAAATGATGGGTCATGGCGGCTATGTGTAGACTTTTGTGAACTCAATAAACTCACCATTAAGGATAAATTTCCTATTCTTGTGATTTATGAGTTACATGGTGCCAAAATTTTTTCCAAATTGGATCTTTGCTTTGGAAACCATTAGATAAGGATCAAGGACGAAGACATTCCAAAAACTGCATTTAGGACTCATGAGGGTCATTTAGAATTTTTGGTCATGTCTTTTGGCCTAACTAATGCACCTTCAACCTTCTAGAGCCTCATGAACAATGTCTTCCACCCATTCCTTTGCAAGTTTATTTTGCTTTTCTTCGATGACATTCTCATCTACAGTCACACTTGGGTAGAGCACTTGCTACATGTGGAACAGACTTGGCAACTATTGCAGGACCATTAGTTATTTGCCATGTGATCCAAATGTTCCATTGGAATGCAAGAGGTCAAATACTTGGGGCATATTGTTTTGCAGGAAGGAGTTAAGGTTGACTGGAAGAAAATTGAAGCCATACAAAATTGGCCTAAGCCACAAACTCTCAAGGCACTTTGGGGATTTTTGGGTCTCACTGGCTACTACTAACGATTTGTCCAAGGTTATGGAAAAATAGCAGCCCCACTAATTGCCATGTTAAAGAACTCATTTATGTGGACACCTCATGTAGAAAAAGCTTTTGCAGATCTCAAGGAAGCCATGATTTTGACACCAATGTTAGCCACTCTTGATTTTTCCAAACTATTTATAATTGAAATTAATGCTTTGGGATATGGCATTGGTGCAGTATTAATGAAAGAAGGGTGACCCCTAGCTTTCACTAGTAAGGCATTGTTGGGAAAATTTTTGGGGAAGTCTATTTATGAAAAAGAAATGATGGCCATCCTCCATGCTGTCAATCATTGGCGACCTTATCTCATTGGGAGGCATTTCTCTATTAAAACGGATCATCAGAGTTTGAAATATTTTTTGGAACAGAGGGTATCTACTCCAGCACAGCAGAAATGGGTTTCAAAATTGTTAGGGTATGATTATGATATTATTTACAAGGGAAGGAGAACATTGGGGCAGATGCCTTGTCATGTCAATTTGAGGATCATAACATACTATGTGCCATCTCTTCCCCACTTCCCTAGTGGGTCTCCCAACTTCAAGAAGAAGTAACCAAGGACCCATCCTTGCAAACTTTGAGGGAGTAGCTCCAAAGGGACCCCAATTCACACACCGGGTATTCATGGGATGGACAGTTGTTAAGATACCAAGCTTGCATTGTGGTTCCTAAAAATTCATCGATCCATGAGGACATCATGAAGGAGATGCATGCTTCACCCACAATAGGCCATTCGGGTTTTTTGAAGACATATGAGTGAGCTAAACGGTTATTCTATTGGGAAGGAATGAAAAAAGACCTAAAATTTTGTGGCGGAGTTTGAGATCTGCCAATGGATGAAAGGAGAAACGTTTCTCACTCCAAGCACTCTACAACCTTTACCAATTCTAGAAAATGTATGGATTGATATTTCCATGGATTTTATTGAAGGACTTCCTAAATCTGGGGGAAAAATAGTCATTCTTGTGGTGGTGGACCATCTCTCGAAGTATGCTCATTTTTGTTCCCTTGCCCATCCTTATCATGCCTCCACCATTGCCCAAATATTCATGGACTCCATTTTTAAACTCCATGGTATGCCAAAATCCATTGTGTCTGACCGCGACCCCACTTTCACTAGTCATTTTTTGGCAAGAATTGTTTAAACTGCAGGGAACGCAAGTGAGAATGAGCTCAGCCTACCATCCGTAGACCGATGGGCAAACCAAAATTGTCAATAAATGCTTGGAAACCTACCTTTGCTGTTTTACTTCCAAGCACCCAACACAGTGGGCTAAGTGGCTTCCATTGGCTGAATGGTGGTACAACACTTCATTCCACACAGCCTCCAAAATGACTCCTTTTGAGGCAGTTTATGGGTACCCACCTCCATTGCCCTCTTCATATGTTCTAGGAAAATCCAAAGTTTAGGCGGTGGATGCAACACTTCAAGAACGTACCCAACTCTTATAGTAGTTGAAGGACACTTTGGTTATGGCTCAAAACTGGATGCAATAACAGACTGATCAACATCGTTTAGAGCGTAGCTTCAATATAGGTGATATGGTCTTCCTTCAACTCCAACCATACAAGCAATCATCAGTGCAACTTCATGCTCATCAAAAGCTTGCAGCAAGGTTTTATGGACCCTACCAGGTATTGCAGCGGATTGGACAAGTGGCCTATAAGCTCGCATTACCACCTTCTTCCAAAATCCATCCAGTCTTCCATGTCTCTTGTCTCAAGAAGGTACTCGACAACCGTGTTCAGGTCCAATCGACACTTCCTAAGTTGGATGATGAAGGTTTGGTCATCTTGGAACTTGACAACATTTTGGACCGCAGAACCCGCACTCTCTGTAACCGCACCATCATTGAAGTCTTGGTCCAATGGTGGGGTTTACAGCAAGAAGATGCCACATGGGAGTCTCTTCAGCAGCTTCAACAACAATTTCCTCATCTCCAACTTTGAGGACAAAGCTTTTTTGAAGGGGATGGGCATGTTAAGACCCCATTCTAATATTATTAATAATTGTGTAGTCATGTGGTACTTTGGGCGCCTAGGTTTATGGGCCCATATGATGTAATCGTTATGTATTATAAAAAGACGTTATTTAAAGATGTAATAGTTATTTTTTAGGAGTTACTAGCTTGGGCCCCTATTTGCACGTGGATGGAAACCCTTGAGCGTTAGGGTTAGGGTAGCCAAAGTCTTTAAAAGAACCAAGGGGGCAAGAGAAGAGGCATCTCATATTTTGTTTTATTGAAGCTCTCCTTCTAAGGAGGTTGCCCCCTCAAAGAGGCTTGCGATTCTGTAATGTGTTCTTGTTTTCTGCAATATAATCTGCTGCATTTCTATTTCGTATTGCAATATTGTTAATTTCAAGCTTATTTTCTATTATATTGCAATATTGTGCGGATGTGTTTTTATTTTACTGCAAGGTTCTTAACACCCATTATGACATTCATGGTGCATTGCAGCTCCTCATTCCTCAACTGTTGCTGCTTGACTCCTTGGCTCCCATGTGACATCAACTTTTGTACTTCATCTGGAGTGAGATCCATTACTTCATGGATCATTTGTCTAAATCGATTTGGCAACCTGAAAGTCCTGAAGTTGCCTGTTGAAAATACAACAATCAGGTCTCGGTTGCCAACTCTCACTTTGTTGGCATTATGATGCGGGTTGTATGTCTCTAGCATTTGCAACAAATATTCCTTAAATAATTCTCTATCAAAATTTTGGACCTGCAATATGAAGTTAACTCATGCGTTTTGCACCATTATCCGCAACGGATGCTTCTTTAGGGCCTTTTCCCACCATTTTTGGCAGTACTCTCATGCTGACTGTACCCAAGTGATGTCTTTCAAGGGTACCTTCTCCCTCTCTTTGTTCTTCTTTGCTTCCTGAGGTCTAGCATCCCTTTTCCTTTCTTTTGGAATGCTAGCACTTGCCCTTTGCCGCAATTGCTTTCCATTGCCTTGACCTGTGTTTGAGCCATAGTCTTTTTCACTTGCTCTTGAGTGTCCTTTGTGACTATGCTTTATATATCTTTCCGTCATTGGGTCAGGTGGGGCTCTTCCCTGTCGCTTCGCCTACGGAATTCTTTTTGGAATGTTTGGCCTTCTATGTATCTTGCACAATGACTTTGCTTGTACACACTTCTGATGATAGCTCCTTAGAGTGCTCACTTCTCAGACAACATGCTTCTCAAATGACGCATTTCTCAAATGGCGTGTTTCTCAGACGACACAAGTCTCTTACTGTAGTTCCTTACATGATGCTTCCTTTTGTTTGTAGATTGTGCTTCCTCTAACCATAGATGACGTGTAGACACCGCTTCTTCTGATTGTAGATGACACTTCTTTTGATTGCAGACAACGTTTCTTCTATGCGGCAAATTGGTACAGCGATGGGTTCTACAACTTGGCCTTTTTCTGCTACTCGTACGACCCTTCCTTCTGTATGGCAGTCTTGTTTGCCCTTGTTTCCATGCGTAGGTATGCTCTTATCCTTTTGCCGTCTGTTTAGCTACTTTTGTCTCGTCTAATAACCCTTGTGGCTGCAAATCAACTTTTCAGTGATCGTCCATACGATCGTTCTTCAAAGCATTCTAAGGCACTCTTCTCCTTTGCCTCAACAATGTTGGCATGCCCTTGCGGCTTCCTCTTGCACTGCATCCTAAGCCTACAACTGACCTTGCGTCCTCTGTCTCACCCATAGTTGAGAAAATCTGCAAAAAATCCCGATTTTGCCGATTTTTTCCCGATTCACAGGCTAGCCGATTTTCTCCTGATCTTGCCAATTTTTTTCCTGAAAAATTCTGATATGCATGAAAAAAGCTTTTTTTCAATGAAAATTTGCATTTTCTTCGGTTTTTTCAATAAAAAATGCCGATTTTTTGCTTTTTTCAATGAAAATTTGCATTTTCTTCGGTCTAGGCCCTAGGGTTTAGGGTTTAGGGTTTTTTTCCTCCTCTTTTTTAAGTAAATATTGCTGCCTGATAACTATGTATGCAAGCCCATTTCTCAGCTGTCAATGTTTCAATTTTAAACCCTAAACCCTAGCCTTTTGGTTTTTTTTTTTTTTTTTTTCCCCGAAAAAAAATCATAATTTCTATTTCACCAGAAAAAGAAAATTACATTGTGAAGTTGCCCAAGGCAAGCTGAAATAACCAGGCAGGAACACACTGGCTGTCCCCACCTAAATTTTCATCGAACCATCAAGGAAGGGCTAAGAGTTAAAAATTTCCCATAAGACCTCTACACAAAGGTGTCAATAATGCTCATCTACTTTGTCTACAAGAAAAAACCAGAAAGGAGAGGAAAAGCGAACGAGAAATTGCCTCCCGGATTTTTTTTTTTTTTAAATTATCGAGCAAAGAAATCGCTGTCTCTTGGATAGTCACACCATCCTTTATTTCCATCAGCTCCCATCTTCCTTGCGCCAGCTGCAGACCTTCCTTTGACAAAGCATCCGCCCCAGAGTTGAGTTCTCTGTAGATATGAGTATAGGATATGGGGTTTACGACATCTGCCAAAATGTTTACCTGATGAAAAATTGGCTGCAAAGTTAAGTTCTCCATTCTGAACATTTTCTTCATCCAATTGATGACCAACAAGGAGTCTCCTAAAACTTGGAGTTGTTGAACATGGTGGTCCAGAGCAATTTTCAAGAGTAACTTCAAAGCAATTAATTCGGCATAATTATTTGTGCCCCCTCCTAGGCCAGCCTTAAACTGAATGAAATGAGAATCCTTAAGAAAGAGGATTCCCCCTGCCCCACACATAAGAGGGGTGCCTTGACAAGCACCATCAAAAAAACCCCAGGGAGCTGTTTTGTTGACATTGGCAGCTTTCGTTTTTCTTGGGCCTTTTTGCACAGTAGGTTTCACAAGATCAGCAATGAAAGAACGGATCTGAGTAGCAATTTGAAAGGCTGGTTGAGAAGAGGCTTGGAAAATATCTGAGTTTCTTGCTAGCCATACTCCCCATGCCACCGCAAAAGGGAGGGCCCTGTAGGACTTCAGATCTTTGGAATCAAACCACTGCTGCAAACAGTGTTCCAATGTGTCTCCTTGCCAATTACCAGTGCTCCCAGTTATCACCTCAATCTCCTTCCATACATACTTTGTGAAAACACAGCCAACCAATAAATGGTTGATAGTTTCAAGCTCCTTATGACAGAGTGTACACCTTCCAGGACCTTGAAACCCCCTCTTCATTAAAACATCCCAAGTTAAAATTTTGTTATTGAGGGCCAGCCATAAAAATTTTTTGGTTTTTAAAGGCGTCTTTACCTTCCAAATCGCTTTCCACCACCATATATTGTCCCCCTGCCTATCATGAGCAAACAAGTCTTTATATCCCATCCTAGCAGTATAAACACCCCTCTTAGTATTTTTTGTCCAAACCAGCTCATCATCCACTGTTGGTCTGATCCTAGTATGACTGATGAGAAGTGCCTTCACATAAGCTTGCCATGACTCAGCCTTCCTGCCTTCAAGACCCAGATGTTGCACACTCATCCAACCTTGCTGCCATATGGTAGTAGTGTCTTGGTCTGCCACCTGAGAAAGAGTATAAAAACCTGCATTGTGGAGAGAAAGTAAGAGGTCCTCAGAAAGTCTATGCTCATTGCCACAACCAACCCAAGGATCTTCCCCAATTCTCACTTTTTCACCATTTCCAATTTTCCAAGCCAACCAATTTCCCAGAAGTGGAAAGGCCTGAATAGCAGCTTTCCAGAAGTTAGACACCTTTCTGATGGACTTGTCAGGTTTCCTTATCCACTCTTCCTTAGAAAGAGGTTCGATATATTTTGCCTTGATGACTTTGCTCCATAGGTTTTCTTGAGAAAGCAGCCTCCATAAGCTTTTTGCAGCCAGTGCTTTACCAAAAAGATGGATATTTTTAATACCCCAACCTCCCTCGTCCTTTGGCTTTGCTATTGATTTCCATTTGGCTAAAACAATGGCTGCTTTGTCCCTTTTCCCATTCCACAGAAATTTGAAGCACCTTTTTCTGATTTTTTCTAGAACCCCTATTGGGATGAAAGCCATGCCATACCGGTAGACAGGGATTGCCTCCAGGACTGATTTTACAAGAGTTAATCTGCCTCCAATTGATAACCACCTATTACACCACATAGAAATCCTTTTATCTATCTTTTCCACCAGCCAATCCCAATCTCTTATGCCATAGTTATTTGGCTTCAAACAAAATCCCAGATATTTTATCCCTGATTGGAAATCAGTCTTGGGAAAAGAAAGAATTCTCTGAAAAAAAATTTCCTCCTCTTCCACCAGGCCAAAACACGACATTGTAGACTTTCCCATATTGATTTCCATACCGATGGCAAGGCAAAAGCTCCTTAGAATATCATTAAGCTTGCTGATGTCCCTAAAAGAACCAACACTAAACAAAATAACATCATCTACAAATAAGAGATGTGTTAGAGAGAATGATGTACTCATTTGAATTCCTTTAAACTGCCCTGTTCTCTTAGCTTCTTTGATTGCCCTGCTCAAACCTTCAGCCACCAAAAGAAATAAAAAGGGAGATAAGGGACAACCTTGCCTAATGCCACGCTCTGAGGAAAAGAAATTAGAAGCAGAACCATTTATAAGTACAGCGAAGGAGACAGAGGTCACACATCCCATGATCCAATTTACAACTCGGAGATTGAACCCAATGTGAAGAAGCATGATCCTCAGATACAACCAATTAACCCTGTCAAAAGCTTTGGAAAGATCCAGTTTTACGACTATAGCAGGAAGTCTTTTTGTTTTTATAGTATGCAGCCCTTCTTGGGCCACTCCTACAGCGTCATGGATTTGCCTCCCATTTAGAAACCCGAATTGCTCACTTGGAGATGGAATCAGAAAAAACTCTTTTTAACCTCAGGGCAATAATTTTGGCAATAATTTTATAGAGGCAGTTGCACAAGGAAATAGGTCTGAAGTCATCGAAAGAAGTTGGAGAGTCCTTCTTAGGAATCAAAGCAATGAAGGTTGAGTTGAAATCCACTGGGATCTTCCCTGAAGCTTTAGTTTCTTCAATAACTCTAATCAGGTCTTCCCCAATTAAGTCAAAGAAACCCAAGAAGAATTCTACCCCCCAACCATCTGGCCCAGGACTTTTGTCCTTCCGAAAGGATGAAAGCACTTCTTTTAATTCCTCCAATGACACTTTCTCAAGAATCATTTCATTAGTAGCCTCGTCTGCAAAACTTGGAAAGAAGGTTGTATGTTTTAAGATCTCAGCCAAGTTTACCCTTTTGGGATCTTTAAACAAGTGCTTGAAATGTTTTATGCCAAGAGCTGCGAGGTCTTTGAAGGACCTAGCTTTTGACCCCTCTCCATTGGGCAATTCCCAGATGGTGTTAATATTTTTCCTGTGATTTGCATAATTTTGAAAGAATTTGGTGTTTTCGTCCCCTAAATCCAGCCAAATAGCTCTACTTTTAAGCCTCCATTGGGCTTCTTGAGCTAGCAAGATATTACTCTTTTTTTCTTCCAATGCTCTGATGGTTGATTTGGAATCCTCTGAAAGACCGACCTCATTCACTCTCTCATAAGAAACAACAATCTGTTGTTCTAATAGAAGGAGTTCCTGCATTTGTTGCCTATACTTATTATGAGCCCATTTAGAAACAACTATTTTAACTTTCTTCAGGCTTTTTGTCATTTGAGAGCAGGCTGAACTTCCCATGTTTTCATCATAAGAAGTCCATTCTTCTTTAACCAGATTCTGAAAATCTTTGTCCTGCAGCCAAGTTGAATTGAATTTGAAAGGGCTTGGAGGTTTCCTATCCGGGTTGCCTATTTGGAGCAAAATAGGAAAATGGTCTGAGATGCCACAAGGGTCCACCCAGGTTCTGATTTTCTCCCCATCCATCAACAGGGAATCAGAGACATAGAATCGATCCAATATTTTTGCCACATAATCCTCACCTGCTCTATTGTTGCTCCAAGTAGGAGTAATTTTGATTGGTTCTACATCTACCAAGTCTGCCAATTCAAATTTGTATTTAAAAAACCCAGCTTGTGGGTCACTTCTTGCTGCTGTCCCCCATATCTCAGCTCTATTCAAAGTGAAATTTAGATCACCCCCTAGGATAAGATTCCCATGCTGCAAAAAGTTATTGGCAAATAGGGTATCCCAGTAATGAATTTTATTTTCATAAGGGCCATAAATGTTAACCAACACAAAGGATTTCCCCAATTCCATAGAGAAGAGCTCCACTCCTATTCCTGATGTAAGAAAAGCAGATTTTATAAACCTGAAATTCCTCTTCTTCCACCCCAGGACAAGGCCACCTGATCTGCCCTCGGAGTCCAAAGAGAGGAATTCCCAGTCCTTTATAAGGGTGTGGAGAATGCTTTCCACTTTCACACCCACTCCCATAGTCTCTTGAAGAAATAGAATATCTGGAAGATGAAGTTGCATTAACCTCCTTAGTGCAGTCTTTTTTGAGGCGCTGCCTAGACCCCGAATATTTTGAGAGAGGATTAACATTATTTAACTGGTTCTGGGGTTTTGCCTGCTCTAAGTGCCCCTATTATTGATTTTTGTTTCCCTGTCTTTACTTCCCTCAAAGCTTGATCCTTTGCCAGTTGAATGTTTGATCTCCTCCCTAAGGCATGTGAGGTAACCCCATCCAAGCTAAGTCCTCCTGCGATTTCTCCCTTCTCAAAGAAAGCTGCTGATTTGTGAGATCTGAGAAAATAATTGTGAGACCCCTTTAAAGACTCTCTGCCTTCAGAAGAAGATGAAAGTAGAGATGTGGACTTTGTTAATGAAGAAAAAATTGGAATGTTGAGAGGCCTCTTATTACTAGGATGTTGGATATTCATATCTTCTATCCGGATACCACTTCTCTTTGCAGAAACCATTTGTTTATCAGACCCCATAGACCTGTCCTGGAAGGGGGTAATAGCTCTTCAACAAGGTTTGATCCTAAATCAAAGTTATAATTTATAAAACTGGGAGGACTGTTGTGTAAATGGGTTGCCACCTGTGGTCTCAATGAGGTATTTGCCTCCCTTGTGTTTGCCTGAACATGAGTTTCCTCCCTCTGATCTAAGATTGGCTCTCTTCTATCTTCTTTGTTCTGAGCATTGGAGAGATGGGGATCAGCTGCAACATTGCTTATGCCATTTCCCTGACCACCATTTTCATCTACAGGAGTTTGAACCCGACCAATATGTCTACTATTGAATCCCTCCAAGTGATTGTCTAAACCATCCGCTCTCCCTCCAGGGTTGTGATTTACTTTAAAACTCTTCCCCCCTCCCTTTCTGTGAATTTTAGTCCACATTCTGCTACTAAATGACCATAGACATGACATCTAGCACAGCGGAAAGGTATCTTCACGTAATCAAGAATTTGGTCATAATGCCACTTCCCAATTCTGATCTCAATTGTCTCCGGGAGACCTTCCCGAAGGTCCAGCTCCACTAGTATCCTTGCGATAGTTCGAGAGGAGCCACTCAGGCACCCTTGATCAATATCCACACATGATCCTAGCTGATTACCTATTTCCTTCAATATCCTACATGTCCACAGCTCCAATGGTAAACCTGGTAACTTGACCCATATAGGCTGAATTGATTTGGACTCCCTTCTTGGGTCAAAACAAGGGGACCACCATTTTAAAGACAGAGCATATGAGTCCCAAAACCATCTTCTCTGCAATATTTTATCTGCATCCTCTTTTGATCTGAATGAAAAAGCTAACCATCCTCTTACCAGAATATAGAAACTTGGAGAATATCCTATTGCTGGACTCCATTCCCTTTCTACCCATTGAGCTAGAGTTTTTTCTGAGTATAATCTTCCATAGAATCTTCCTGTTAGAGTTTTTCCTTCCATTTCCAGAACCCTGTCCAGCAGTATATCCTCGCCTAAAACCAAATTTACTTTCTCCTTTTTAGTCTTAACACACTTTTTCTGCCTTTTATTGGTATTGATTAATTTGTTTGTAATTAATGGTTCCTCCTCATTTTCCCTACCTGGACATTTTTTTCCTGCCATGATCCCTTCCAAAAGGCCGATATCTAGAAAAGGGTCGAACTTACCATCACCTATGTCCTCGGAGCTTTTCTTCGAGGAGACCTCCCAAGATCGGACTGCCATAAATCCTGAATCACCATCGTACAGCTGAGAGAGGATCTCTGTCCCATCTAGAAACAGGTCCTCATTTGTGTTACTTTTTGATCCCTGACTAAAGTTAGTTTCAATTAAGAGGCCATTCTCCCTCTGTGACTTCCACTTAGCTATCAAAAAATCTTCTGCAGGGAATATAGGAACGTCTATCATTGGATCTGGGGAATAGTCCACCAATTCTGCCATATCCTCCATCATGCTAACCCTACCCTCAATCACTCTTGATCCTTGTAATCCTTACAAGTTCCTGGGCTTGGTATTTCCTCCAGTTAATCCCTTCAATACCTCCTTCAAAAGCGAGTCTCGGCAGGAATATTATCTGTCATACACTATCTCATCAACTCAGTATCTGTCATACACTATCTCAACTTAGTATCTGTTCACACAGTAGATTTCATCCACAAGAAAGGAATATTATATATTCAAACGTCTATTTCTTTCTCTGCATCTTCACTGCTTGGAGATTTCTTATATAGATGTCAAATTCTGGATAGCAGGATCTGTCATACACTTCGTGACCAATTGTTCAAATCTCTGGTAGGTCCCAAGTGGTTGAGGCTTTTTGTCAAACACTTTGTCTACAAAATTTTCGAAGGATTCCGAAGCATGGAGTACTACTACACCAGTCCCTCCTCGAACTCCTGCGCGGTCCAAACCCACACTCAGCAGTACATATTCAAGAACCCCTCAGCGATTTCATGGCTCATATTCGACTTTAATTTGAACTCGCCTCCTTCCATTGCAACAACCTTTTTGAGGATTTTCAACCGTAATCAAATAGCTGACCCGAGTGAAATCCACCTTCAAAGTCTTAGAAGAGGGGAGCTTTTCCCCTGAGAAGGAGGTTGCGCGGCCCTACCTCCTTCTCAGTGTATTTAATCACTTGCACAGGATAACAATTACAGAGATGTTCTTCAAATACAATATAAACTGCAGGGTTTTGTATATAATGTTGTACCAGGCTTGAAAGTAGAAGTCTGACCCCAATCTCTTCCGCACGATAGAACGAAGGGTTGTTGACCACTGTAAGTTCTTCACATATATATCTCTCCGGCATGTGAATCCACCCTTAAAATCAAAGCTTCCGACCCACTCATACTTGGCTTCCGCAAGCAGCCTGCAAACCTTCCTTCTAAACCCCTGTGAACCAGTTGACTCTACTCAAGGACGCCCATGCTCATCTGTCCTTGCGCATCTTATCCAGCTGCTCACCCAAAATGACTGTTTCAGTCACCACTAACTGTGCGTTTCCGCCTTCTCTTGCTTACCCCTGTACTCAAGGATTTTCACCTCAAAAATTATGTGCTTCTCTCAGCACTTCGCCATAGTCCTACTCCACCAGTTGCTAGGATTCTTCCATCTCTTGCCTACAATGATTCCCACCTGGAGTGATCTCACGCTCAATCCTGCAACCCACAGCCTCTCCTCTGTTGCTGATCACGAGATGCGATCCCATTACATTGAGCTAGAGGGTTAAATGCCTTTCGTTTCTCCTCTACTATCGTACCCCTTTCCTCTCTGCACACTATTTTGTACTTCCACAACTATTGGATAAGACCAGGGTTTAGGGCTTTGAGTCGGACAAACATCACCATAGCTGCCTCTCGTATAGTTTAATCCAAGCACACTGCAGTGACAAAGCAGCAACAGCTGCCGTCGGAGGATGCGAGGCCGATGAAACACAAATCTACAATCTTTCAACTCCAACCGGTCCCAAACTCGATCCTTCCCGTGCCCTTCTACGCATACAAAAATATTCACCACCCACACATCATGACTCGAGTGGGCGTGGAGGCCGAGCCTCTCCACTGGTTCTGCAAACCCTTCACCAAACCCTTCACCACCGCCTTCGCCGCTCCCTTGTCCCGCCTCCAGAAATGCTCCGATTGTAGCTTATTTTATGAGCTTTTTGGTTTAGGGTTTAGGTTTTTTTCCTTTTTTTCAAGTGATTGTAACTTTGTTCTTACTTGTTTCCATGTGCAGGCATATAAAAAATGAATTGTTACTTGTAAATTTGTACCTTTTCATATTATAAGCAATACAGGATGTGTTTTGTCACTTTCATGTGTACTTAAAGCTTGAGCCTTGTATGATGTCTTGACTTGAATTGTTGTTTTTATTGCAATATCTGATTTGCATAATGTTAATTCATTGTAATATGCATGAAAAAAAAAATCAAAAAGAAAATTCGTTTTCTTCGGTTTTTTTTTTTTTGCCGATGTTTTGCCGATTTTTGAAAAACTCCCGTCTTATTGCCCAGCCGATTGACTCCCGATACCGATTTTCTCAACTATGGTCTCACCTATAGACTGAGTGATTGAGTGTTTACTCCCTTTTGACTGTCTCTATTTATAATTGTAGGAGTTGGTTGTTGCCCATGTGTAACCATCTAATAACTATCACTTCGTCAAGTCCAAACTCTTGAATGATTGCCACCTCGCCACCTTGCATGCCATTGATGGTGCTTTTTTTTTCTTGTTTTTCTTTCTGTCTTTTTTTATTTTTCTACTTTTATTATTATAAGTAATTTTTTAAAAAGACTATTTACATATTTACAAGGTGAAAAAACCTGTCACCTCCGTTGTACGATTTGTATGACCACACAAACCTGGATTTCTATTGCGTCTTCTGTTGACAAATCTTGTGCATTTTCTCTCTGATGGCGATTTCCCTCTTCCTCCGTCTTGTGACTGTTGTTTCCTGCCATCTGCCCATCTTCCTAACAACAATCTGCTGTTGGACCTTCCTCTTGATAGCACTCAGCTACTTGGCCTTCTTCCTGACGGTGCTTTTCCATCTAATGACCTTTTTGACGGTGCCCTGCCATGTCATCCAACTAACTACATCTTGCCGTCTTGCCAGTCTGTTGACTACATTCTATTGCCCTGCCAACTTTCTTAGGCACTTATATCATGAAATGCTCACTCATTTCTCCCTGCTCTAGCTCATTTTCTGTGTCATCCTCGGTGGTTGTTTCCCCAATTTCCTCCCCATATTGACCTTTTAGGTTGATCTTTTGATTGGCTACCTTGCCCTCCTGAATCTCTGGTATGCTCCTTCCTGCATTAGTGTGCTTTCCAATCATGTCCACCGTCTCTTTACCTTTATCATGTTCATCCTTAGGCGGTTGGCTACTTTGGCCCTTCTTCCATAAGCTATACTTTGATGTAGGTTGCTTTCCCTTTTCTCTTCTCTCCTCTGGCACAAACGAATTTGGTGTCGTAGCCTATGTTGTTGTATATGTAAGCTCGACTGGTGGTCCCTCGTCCAATGGAGGTGAACCACATCTCTCTACCTTGTCTAGAAATTGTCTCATCAGTGTTGTGGTATTGCTCTTTGGCGTATCCATGTTCATTGGCATCAAAACATCACCAACGAATTCTCCTCCTTTAGTTTCCTCCAAGGGTGGTGATGCTTCAACTACATCAATTGCAGTTTGTATCTCATCATCTATATCTACAATGATAGGAGTCTTCTATGCTTGTTGTTGCGCGGTTCTTCTTTGGCACAATTTCTACTTCTTTACGACAACTTTGAATTCCTTCAACATGGCAGTCCACTCCTGCAATGCAACATTCTTTCTTAGGGAAATCTCCTCTTGCACTACAATTTTGATTAGCTACTGTGCAATGGCTTCCACTTGGAATGCTCTTTTCCGTACAACCTTCGTTCCTTACTTTTTGCAATTCTTGGCTCTTACTCCTAGCTCCTCTCCAACGTTGAATATTTGAATGCATTATGGCCATATCCTGGCTTCAATTTATAATATGAAAGTAGGGGGGCACAACTGGCTTGCATGTGGCAATTAGCCCTTAACTACCACCTCTCTTTTATTAATTGCTTTCCATGCAATTGGACATTTTGCATGTTTTGTTTTATTCATTCTATTTCCACCACCTTGCGCATTGTTAACTTGTACTTTTTTTTGTACAGTCAATTTGTTTTTTTTACTTTGCTCTGCTCGGATGGCCCACCTAGTTGTCTTGACGACCTAGCTTTTGGTCTTGCTAGGCAAATTGATTGCCCAAATGGCCTTCTCTGCTGACATAGATGGCCCTGTTTGAGTGATTGCCATCTCGGTCTGTTAGACTGCTGCTCTGGATGGCCTTGGTGGCTAGACTGCCCATCTCCCCATCCTGAATGTCTTCTTTATCGCCGACTCCTTCGTGATGGTCCAGGCTCCGGTTCAACTCCTTCAAACCTTTGCTCTTTCGGCAATTCCACATCCTCTTATTTGGATGGCTTGGCTTCTTCCCCTTAAGTTTCTGCTTTGCTGGACAGTGCTACCATTATTCCTGATCATATTGATTCTTTGGATGACCCGATTGCAGTTTGCATCAAGTTTCTTCCTCCTAGATGACCTTTGGCAGATCCACATTGTTTGGCCCTTAGATTTGATGGTCTGAGGGCTGTCTGGGGTCTCTGGTCAACTCCCAAACGACCAAGGGGTGGTCCAGACAGCCCGCCCTGTAGGGCCTATGTGCAATCTGAGGGAAATTTTTCTCCCTCAAATGGCCGAGAAGGAAGCTAGATGACTTTCCCCCTTGGCATTGTTGAGTTAGACGACTCTCCCAGACTGCCCGAATTGCCTATATTTGGAAAGCACGCCTTGGGTCATCGGGTAGCCTTTGCATACCACTTCGACTTCCCAAGGAATTGTTCAAATTTCTTGGCAAATCTACTTTGATGTATTTGCTGTGTCACCACGTTCAACAATAAGCTTACATTGCCTATTGACTAGGCAACTTGTTGCCTCCTTGGTGTTCCTCTCCTCACTCTTCTTCTGAGTTCCAAGCCCGAACTGGCATTGCTCTAGTCTCCCTTAGCACTGCTTGAGCTTGTAACAAGGATACACTGCTGGATTCCTGTCTGAAGTTCCCAACTTCTACTTTGCTTGGCAATGTTTGCCGAGGTACTTCGTGGATATCACGCCATTCTACCTCACTTGCTTTAGGTCTACTTATGGAATTGGAAGTCTTTTTCCAGAAACTCAACTTCTTGTGCACAGTCATCCGCAACTCCCAACACTTGCTTGTCTGCTGCGCACCTTCGGGGGTTTCCTCTAGACTTGTCCCTTCTTCAGAAAATCTTCTACCAAATGCTTGGATATATTGTCGCATCCACACCAACTCTTGTGCACACTGTTTCCTTAACTCTGTGATCCGGTTGTTCAGTTGCTCACTTTGTTCATGCAACCGCTACGTTTCCTCGCTTATCCTCTGCTGTATATGTTCAGTGGTTGCAAGCAAACTCATCCCTTCATACTCACTGCCCTCACTATGAGGTTCTTGTGCTATACACTGCCGCCATTCGCTGTATGTTTTCTGCATTTAATGATCTCAATCTCTCTTCTTCAACATCTGGGAATCTGACATGCACACATATTCTACTTTTCGCAGATTTAGGGTGCAATTCCTCTTGTTTGATGACTGATTGCATGTTCACTTCTTGCTTACATTCTCCTCATACAACCATGCTAGCTGTTTCACAAGTTCATTGTTATTTGAGTCACTATCACTCACTGCACCATCTTCCTAAGAATGGTTTGATTCTTTCAACTCTTGAATCAAGATTCCTTGGAAGGATCTCGAAGATTGACTTGGTGCAACTGTCAGTCTACCCATACTTGTTCCTTCATTCGTTGGTTCCAAATTCACCATCTTTTCTTGTGCTTTCATCCGGTACGACTTCAACTTCGAACTGTTAACTGTCTTGGGACACAATGTCCTATCCAGTTTCTTCAATCTTAATGTGCCATTGATCATCACCTCTTAAAACCTTTCAGGTTCGCCAGTGTTTATTTGCTTGTGAATATTTATGCATTATTTAAGATTAGGAATACATACATATACATTAGGATAGGGGATAAGCTATAAAGAGAGTACATGGACTAAACTGGAATCCCTAGCTATGGTTTTCAATCCACACATTCTATATGTAAACATCAAAAGGTAACGGCCATAATAGTTGGAGACACCATTTTTGTTTAGCTAATAAGATAAGTAGCAACTACATCCTTAATGGCCTGCACTTCTCTTTGGTATATTCTGATGACTTTAACATTCCAACTTTATGTGCGACTGAGGAGTAATGAGGAGAGTATTTATTGTTCATGTTGACTAGTATTTGTTGCATGGTTTTGCTATTTCTTTCGAATCCCTGCTCATATGGTCAATATCCTGAATCAAATGCTGGTAACTCTTCCATAGATATTTTTAGGGATTTCTTTCTTTCTGTTTTCTGGGTTCATTCAGAATGTTCTGTTGTTACTTCACAGGCTGGTAGAACCATGGTTCTCATAGCATTGAAATCTAAAATTTCTGGAAAAAGATTTTGACATGAAATTTGAAAAACAAACATCTGGGAAGGGGAAAAAAGAAAGGAAGAAAAAAGAAAAAAAAAAGAGCGACTGTTTGCTAAATGAACTTTCTACTACAAGAACAATGAATCGCTATTTGGATTCCACTACTACTCAGATCAACATATACTCTCAATTGAGCATTTGCAATTATGGAGCCAAAGCAATCTTCAATGATGTAAATCCCTGTCTAACTAGATCACACGTGTTTGCACGAAAGAGGACCGCTTTTAGCCACAGCTCTTACCATTTTTATACACAAGGAATCCTTCTCCTAAGTTTCAGTACATGGCTAAACTTTAAAAATAACATTACCCTTGCTTTATTCTTCTAAAGGAATCATCGGCCTTGTGCAATGTTATTTGTTTATCCTTCAAAAGCAATCTTTGGCTTATGGATGGTTTTGTTTGTTTTGCCTCCTAAAGAAATCTTCAGCCTTTGTATGTTTTTAAAAAAAAAATGTATGGTAGACCTATTCTTTAATTTTATACCATCTTCATAGAATGCTTTTGCTTTGCTTTTATGCAAAATGTTCGTGTCAATAATCCTTACTTTAGTCAATGTACTCTGCATGTTACATATAGCTTGATATATGCAAGTTTCAACTCTGGTATTTTAAAATAAAATCCTTTTTTTTGTTTAATACTCGAATTTAGATTGTTGAAAACCAACGAGGACTTAAAGAAAATGAGTGTTCATAAGGTAGAAGAGAAAATATCCCTATCTTTTAAATCTAACCTAGAATTGTTTGTTATGATGACATTTAGTTGTAGGTTTTATATAAAGGCTGACAATCCTAGATTTGTATAAGCTACCTATTGATTTAAGACTTTTTGTTGCTCAATGCTGGGGCTATGTCCACTTGATGTTGGCACCATTTCACATGGATTTTTCGCTCTTTTCTTACATGCTGCAAAGAAGGATCTCACCAAGTTCCATGCTTGGTATTCAACATGTTCAGTTTCAGGGTGAATTATTTCAAGGACATGTTGCAACCACTTTGCCAGATTAATCTTGTTGCCAAACACAATGTTACAACTATTGGAAAAGACCTCAGGAGAAATTTGAACATCAAAATGTAAATAATAATAACCAGCTGTCAAATTTAACTATATGGAAGGTCATATTGCATGAAGTGCGGAGTAGCAGGCAATGCTGGATAGCTCAATAACTTCGAGAACGAGTCTGTTTTCTGTTTTCATACCTTTAGTGCACAGGCCTCTGTTTTCCTTCAGGTGGATGTGCTTATTGAACAGGACAACCATCTTAAGAATAGTATAGGTTGGACTCAGGAAGAGGAAGTTTGAGCAGAGTGTAGTACTGAAGAATTCCATGTTTAAGTGTTAGTCCCAAAATGCTTGTTAAGAGATGCCTTGGAATGAAAACTGCTTTGCACGAGTGAGTCGAATTTTCCTTAGTCCTACCAAGAAAAAAATTGCCAAAAGTTGAAGCTTGGTTAAGTATTACATCAGAGGAGAATGAGGTCCCTTACAAGTAAGCTTTTTAAGTCCACATCTGGATCAACAGGGAATTAAATCCAAGGGTAGGTTGACCTGGTGTTTCAACTTAGGTTGTTCAGCCAATTTGGATTGCCATTTTTGTGCTCTAGCCTCACCAATCATTTTTGTTAATAGAACCAGCTAATAGGTTTTAAGTTTCTATTATCAGAATTCTTTATCCCAGCTGTCTATCTATATTTTACTATCTTTTAAATGCCATTTTTCTTTGATGTCATTGTTAATAATGCATAAAGGTTGATGAGCATTTCTTCAAATAATTTGACAGACAGGGGTAACTGCAGCTGATATCGAAATAGCGGTTTGGCTGCGAAAGGGACATTCAGATAAAAGTATAATTCTTGCAGTGAATAAGTGCGAGTCTCCACGTAAAGGCCTTATGCAAGCTGCAGAATTTTGGTCCCTTGGGTACGTTGTTTCTGTTTCAGATTTGTGTTTGTGTTACAATACATTAAATGGTTTTGGCAGTGTATTGCATCTGTGTTACAATACTTTAAATAATTTTGGGCAGTGTATTCAAGTTGGTTGAAGCAAGTCTTCATATTGTTCAGTTTACATATTTGGGTGGAAATAGCTTGGAAGGGGTTGTTTAAATCACCAAATGCTACATAACTGTAATGTGTTTCATATTAAACAGGAATTATTCTGAAAAAAAAAAGTTGCTGATCACATTCTGCAAATATCCATAGCCTGATTCTCCTTGATCTGTAGTCTTCAATGGCCAACTCCCTTAAACCCGAAGTCTTCCAGCAAAGTGCTGATGGGTGAGTTTCACCTAACTTTGTGAGAAGAATTTATTCATATATGCAACAGAACATAAGGCAGAGCATAGCTTTAAAACTCTCAACTTGCGACAAACTTGACAGCCTAATTTTGGAGATTTTTTCGGCAACTCTGAAAAACTTGGCAAGAAAAAAAAAATTGAAGATTTTTTTTCGATAAACAGAAAAATAACATTTTAAGCAACAATTGGAGGCAAAAGCTGCAAGCTTACTGCAGTGGTAAGGGCTTTGGCCTCTCTTTGAGAGGTCCAAGGTTCAAACCCCACTCAGTATGAGGGGACCAGGACCCCTCATAAAAACCTATGTAAACTCATTGAAATCAAGTGGCATTAGCTCAACCGGTTAGATTCCTCAACATTTAAAGAGGAGACCAAGGTTCAAATCTTACCAAACGATACATGGATAATATCCAAGCTTTGTTGTAATACCACTATGTGATGATGATGTAATACAGGTGGGTACCATTTCAATCCCATATAACCAATTGAAAAATAATTGGAGAGTCAAAAAGTTGATTTATATTAGATATTTATTACAAAGAATACAATTACAGTTTATTAGGACAGATTTTCCAACCGTTTGAGATAGCCAATTTGGGTATAGTGTTATCTGTCCACTTCCTATATATATATATATGGATGCAGCAGATTGAATTAATCTCTTTACCCAATTAAAGAGAGATAAATATTAGCATACGATTGATCTATGATAGCAGTTGATAAAGCTGTGAGCCTGTGACACTTCACTTAATAGACTGATGTTGATTAAATTTTAGAAAAATCAGACCAATCCTCAGCCACTGATGTTGATTAAATTTTAGAAAAATCAGACCAATCCTCAGCCACAAAACAAGTCTCCTTGGAAACGGTATTCTCAGAAAGATGCCGGATGAGATGGACATACAGGTGTAATTTTTTTGTTTTTTGTTTTGAGATGTTGCGTTGAATAGTATTAGACAGAATTCGAGTCCTTTACATTAAATTTTTTTAAACCACTCTAAATCTGTCATTTTTCCTCTACATGTGCACCTTCAGCCAAGAAATTGGCGAGAAACTCGCTGCGACCTGAGATAAAAAATAAAAACTCAGCGCTTGGGAAATCTCACGAGTTCGGTGAGTTATCGTGATTTATGGGGCAGAGTACTGTGATCGAGGGGACACTAGAGATCAAAATTATTGTTATCAAAAGCTTGATGATGTTTCACATTGATATTCTCATAAACAACTAAGTCAGACACCGGCTATGGACTTTTCTTTCGATTAAAGAGCACTCATATGCAGATTCATGGAACTTTATCTCTCATCAGAATTTCTCATACACTAGATAATTGAAAAATAAATCCGATGGACATCTATGGAAAATTGGAGATTGTGATTGGTCCCCTGAGGACATTCATCATCCAATAGAAGTTTTACAGAGCAGGTCTCTTCACATAGCAATAGGCCATTATATTCAACCCTATGAAGGATCTCCCAACTAGGTGATCTAAATTTTAGGATAAATCTATGTAACAACACGTCAAATTATTGAATCTAATATTTTATAATGGATAATTAAGAGATAATTATATTAATGTCCATGGATGTCCAAAATAGGCCAGGGGGACTTGTCAAAAGAGCTCTTACAATGCACTGTGGTAACCAAGCAAGTCCTAATAGAGTAAACTAAATTATAGAAAAGATGAATTCCTCAAAGAAGAAACTAAATTATAGAATAGACGAATTCCTGAAAGAAGAGGAAAGCAACAAAGGAACATGGAACCATTTGATACATAAAAATGATAATATCAATTAATAAGAACTGCATCAGAAATTTCACTTTTATGTAAAATCTATATGATAAATCTCTGAGAAGAGGTGTGAGACTAACAATTTGGTTTTGAAGTTGGGTAATGCCTTTATACCACTATATACAACAAAAAAAGAAGAGAAGCTGTTGAGAAATGGCATTGTTTGATCTTTTTGTTCGGATCTTTGAGTCTCTTGTAGGGTGTAGGCAGGCAAATTGACCAATGAATAAAGTTTTGTCATTTTGTGTTATTTTGTAGTTTGTACGTAAAGTGTTTGACAAAATGTGTGTATAATAAATAAAGTCATAAAGTGAGTTGTGAAATAAAATGTAAATGTAAGTCAAATGCATGTCAAATGTAATTTAAGAAAATGATGAGGTGTCGGGTAGTTAGTAAGTTGGAGGATGCAACTACCTCCTTAGTTGTATAAATAAGACCCCTCCCTTATTCATTCAATGGTTGGTAGGGAAGATTAGCATGGAAGGGAAAGTTGGCATGATATTGAGGGTTTGTATCGAGGGTGGGTGCTATACGTTGGCATTGCATGTGGTAGTAGAAGTTGGCTGTAATCAGACATGTATTCGTGAGATACTTGTGTTGGGCCATTTGAATGCTGTCCCAGACAGTCTGAACTATTGTACCGTGCAGTCTAAACTGCTATGCCAGGCCGTTTAAACTGTTGTGCCAGGCAGTTTGAACTATTGTGTTGGGTAGGCTGATATATGTTGTATGCGCAGTGTATGCATAGTAATTTGTAAGTTATTCATGTTGTATATTTTGTTCATTTAAGTGGTAATGGAATTGTATTGCAATATGTTGTATTCCATTTCTATATTTTGGTGCCGTTGCTTGTTCGAAGTTGGGTCAAGCTTGGTGACATGGAGTTGTGACAAGCAAATCACTCGAGAAGGTGCACAACGACAACAATGGAATGATTACAATGCAACCGACGAAACAAATGAAGATGTAGACTTGTTTGTTGATGCTAACGAAGGGCTGATGCATGAAGTAGACACACATAGAGGAGACGTGCAAGGGTTCGTGTGCGAAGAGTTGCATGATGGTAGCGGTGAGTTGCTTGTCAATTGTGGTGAGTTGCATGTTAGTGATAGAAAGTTGCGTGATGGCGACGGAGAGTTGCATGTCGACAGTAGAGAGTTTCCTGCCAGCGGCAAAGAGTTCCATGTCGACGGTAGAGAGTTCCTGCCAGCGGCAAAGAGTTGCATGTCGACGGTAGAGAGTTCCTGCCAGCGGCAGAGAGTTGCATGTTGGTGGTGGGGAGTTGCATGTTGGCAACGGTGAATTATGTGATGATGATGGAGACTTACCTGATAGTGGTGGAGACTTATGTGATCCTTGCAAAAAACCAATAAAAATTAAAAGCAATGCCATGACAAGCATTGGCTGCCACACCAACACAAAGTTGTTGACAAGGTATGGTTGCCCTGTGTAGAAATGGAATATAACATATTGCAACACAAGTCCATTACCACTTAACTGAACAAAATATACAATGTGAATAACTTACAATTACAGGGCATACATTGCACACACAACATATATTAGACTGTTGGCACAATAGTTCAAACTACCCAGTACAATAGTTCAAACGACCCGACATTGCATTCACACAACCCAATACAGCAGGTGAGACGACTCGACACAAGTATCTCACGAATACATGTCTAGTTACAACCAACTTCTACTACCATGTGCAATGCCAACAGACAACACATGCCAACCTTCCCTACCAATCTTCGTATGAATGACTTTATTAATTATATAACTAAGGAGGTAGTTGCATCCTCCAACTTACTAACTACCCGACACTTCATCATTTTCTTAAATTACATTTGACATGCATTTGACTTACATTTACATTTCATTTCATGACTCACTTTATGACTTTATTAATTATATGTACGCATTTTGTCAAACACTTTGCGTATGAACTACAAAATAACACAAAATGACAAAACTTTATTCATTGGTCAATTTGTTTGCCTACATCTATCCCCTCCTCTAGACTTGTTGACGTCCTCGACAACACATGAGCTAAACACTTGGGATAGAAGCATTGAAAATTGTATTGGAATCTCTTGTCGTGCTCCTTCCACTTTCGTCTACTCTAGACATCTTTTGCAACTAGCATCACTTCAAACTGCTGCCAACAATACATTATTTTTCGATTGCTCACTCCACTTCCTACAATCGGCCATATCATCAACATGAACAACATGATCAACATGACGGGCAGCGCTCATCGCCACCTTTGTTGGGGTTCAAGGGGGGTATGATCCCCCTTGTAGGGTCAAGGGGCAGTGCCCTTCGTGAGACCATTGAAACCCTCATTGTCTGAACAAAAATTTTCTCGTTGTCTACATTTTGGTAGCCTTCACTCGACCTTCTCAAACAACTTCCTCTTAGCTGCAAATAACTTCTCTTTAATTCCAGATGACTTCTTTTTGGCTTTAGGTGACCAACCTCTTGGGCTAGATGACCCACTTCCTGGCCTGGATGGCCCACCTCTTGAGTTAGACTACCCATCAGATAGTTTGACTCTGGACGACCTAGCTTTGGAAGGCCTTCCCTTAGACGACCTAGCTCTAGATGAATTGCTTCTAAATGGCCTTGCTTTGGATAGTTTGGCTCCTCTACAATCAAACAACTTGTAAGGCATACTCTTTTGCTCAAAAGGCTTGTACAGACTCCCATACAATCTTTGTCTCCCATCAGATGGTCCTCTAGATAGTCCATACCACACACTTCCAATCAGGCGGCTAGACGACCTATTTGGATGTTTAGACGACTCTATCCCTTGTCTTCTTTCATTGTCATGAATTCTAGCTAGATCATATCTTTCTTCAGATGGTCCCACTTGTTCTTTTGATGGCCCATCTTCATCCCAAATTTCAGATGGCTCATCCTCATCCTCAAACGACCCTGCATGTTTTGCAGACGATTGTGATCTATCTTTAGACAACTTAGGGTGTTCATCTGATGGCCTAGGGGTAGTCTAAGGCTCAGATAGCCTAAGGAGGGTCTAGACAACCCTCCCCTTGGGATAGATGGCCCAAGGGATACCTGGGGACCTATTGTCCCCACCAGAAGACCAAGGTCCCAAGTCAGACGACCTAGGCTTAGATTGCCTAAGCTCTGACAATTGAGGCTTGGGTCTAGACAACCCAAGTCTAGATGGCCAGACAACCCTAGCAGACGGTGAGACGCCGAACAACAATTCTCTTCGTTATCTACATCACTGACTTCATTGTTTGCATCACTCACTTTGTCGTCTGCATCATCCACCTGTGCAACGTCCTCTTCCTGTGCAACTTCAACTGTTTGCTTGATCTCTACTTTGATTGTAATCAAGTTCACCTCCTCAATTTGCAATCAGGTTCATCAAGTTCACATCCTTTGCTTCCCAGATAGGGATGTGACTCTTATCTAGCACTTCGAACTCTTTACACATCACTGGTTCATCTCGACTTGCAACACTTTGACATTCACGTGCGAAATGCCCCCTCAAATGACATCTCCAACATTGTACTATGGGTCTGCCCTTAGTATCATACCCAATTTTGCGTGTTCTAGTTATTTGGTGGTTGTCACAAACTGCATCATGAATGCAATCCCCCCTTGGTACAACCTTCCTTTGTGCTGTATATTCCTGTAGTAATGATCTTGCGCTCTCCAAGTCACACTCATCCTCAAAGTTATTGTCACTAACTTCTCAACCCCAACACTTGGACAATGAACTACTCCTATTCTCAAAATAATCACTCTCACTATTAGAGTCACTCGTAATATCAGAGTCACTTTCATCTTTAGGGTCATTCTCATCCACATTAACATGACCCCAACACTAAAACGATGTTTTTGCATCACTTTCTAAGTTCAAGGCCCATTCTAAGGCCTCTTGATATGATGTTAGAGGGACAACTTGATCTTCTTCTTGTATGTAGGAAGAAATCCCTCCACAAACCACCTCTTCTTCAATGCCTCTAATGGATCTTCTTCCAGATGGATAAACAACCTACTCAACCTCTAGTTGTATGAATGAGTAGACTTGTTCTCATCTTGTTCCATTCTATAAATTTCAGCAATGACCTCATTGTCATTGTGGAACAACCAAAATTCCTTCACGAATGCTTCGTACAACTCATCCCAAGTCTACTACTTTCCCTTTGGCAATCTCATGTATCAATCCATTGCAATTCCATAAAATGTCATAGGGAATAACCTCCTCCAATCTTCATCATTGTACTGCCCATTTGCTTTCCACATCATGAGGCAAATTTTCCAATACTAGACTGGGTCTTTTGTTTTTCCTCCATGAAATATTGGACACTTACACGATATGCCAAAATTGGTCTTTGTTGTGATAGGTTGACTTGACATTGGCAATGGTTGTTTGCATCTCTCCTTCATGCACATCATTAGGCGCACCACACCACAATTGCTCGTGTCAGAATCCCGTCCCACACATCATGAAACTTGCTAACCTGTAGTTGCGCCAATTTCGGACTCCTATCTCACTCATCATCAAGCACACCAACCTGCAGTTGCTCTAATGCTACACTCCTGTCTCATGCATTGTCAGACACGCCATCTTGTAGTTGCACTGATGTTGGAATCCCTTTTGTGCACTGTTGGACATGCCATCTTGCATTTGCGCCAATGTTGGACTCTCGTCTTGCTCACCATTGGACACATCAAGTTGCAATTGCTCCAGCGCCATACATTCTTTGTTGCCATGCAATTCCTCACTGCCACATAACTCGTTGTTGGACCTATTATTGGATGTGCATAATTTGTTCAATGAACTTCATCATTTTATCTAACTTCTATGTATCAATCAATGCCAAGGGTCTGAAACGAAAACATGAATGGAATGGACTATATCCATGAAAGATGTGCAAAGTTCTATTGTAGGTAAGCTTAATGTAGTGCAAGCTCTCATCCCTTGTGTGTGGATATTTTTATTGTACATGATGAGAATATGCATTATCATCTTATTGACAAACTTTATTTGCCAATCTCTTTGTGGTTGGAAAGTTCTCAATCTCATCATTTTAGTATCCATCATGACCCATGGCTACATCAGAAGATATTTAAGAATTGGGTCTCCTTGTTTAAGACAATCAAAGGGTAAAAGGGTAAAGTATTTTTTAACACCTACAAGACCATAGGTCATATGAGATGACCATGGAGGATTTTTATTATATGGTTATCCAACCATACTTTGGTTACCGAAGCATGGTGCACCCCTACTCCCTGCAGGGTTCGAACCTTGGACCTCTCTGGAGATTTTCAAAGTCTCGTTAGGCCACTCAGGTTGTATAGTGAATGAAAATGACCTAATACATTGCTAAAATAAAGTTTTGTAATATATATATATATATATGTGTGTGTGTGTGAATGATGATTAAATAAATCACATATTTTCTTTTTTTAAAGCTTCCAAACTACCAACCCTAACACTAATGTTCAAGGGCCGACTCAATCTTAACCTACGGGCCTAAGCCAATCAAATAAAAAGATAATAGACGTGGCTGTATTGGGGCCATTACATGCTCTTCCTATTCATAAAGCTTTGTTTTCAAAGTTGTAGACAGCGATGAGTACTTTCCGGGACAAGGGAATGACAAGGTTTAGAGGAGGAAGGAGTGGCAAACCTGGCCGAAGAACATGATGTTATGGCTATGTTGTTTATCACCTAGACACTATGATAAATTGGTCTAGACGGCTAATTCCTATGACGAACTGTTTAGGACAGATAATTTTACTGACTAGTAACTAATGACTGAACATTCAGGATGGATGGCTTCATGACTAGTGACGGATCACTCAGGACGGATAAGTCAGGATGGATGACTGCTGACTGATCATGATGGATTGGCTCAGACAGATTAATCTTGACGGATGACTGATGACAAATCAGTCCTGATGGATAACTTAGGACAGATATGTATAACCAGACAGATAAACGGATAAGCCAAACGGATGGCTTATGACGGATAATCCAGATGGATGGCTTATGACGGCTCCTGTCAGTCACGTCAGTTTCCTGGGCAGTTCAATCCAGTTCCTTCAAATCACCTTGGTCCGCATGAATGCTTCTTTCTGCAACTCTGCAACACAACATAGATCTAACACACAACAACAAACATGCACAAGACAAAGTAAACACCAACTGTATCATTGCATTGTCAAGATGAAGAATACATCCAGTCCTTTGACTGCTTCCCTTACGCAATGAATCTAACAACAGTGGATTCTCTCAGTGGATGAACGTATCAATAAATGCCTGCCTGCATGGATGATTGAATGAATGCATCAATAATGGAATGCTTTACAAAATGAAAGGGGGTCTATTTATAAGATGGCTCTGGTGGTTATTGTAACCAACCAAGCCCCAACCGTCTTGTTGTTACTGCGTTAACAATCTGTCTTAACCTGGTCAGTCTATAACTAATCAGTCCTTAACTAATCCGTCTGTCTAACAAATCATGACGACTGATTACGTGGCAGATTACATTAGTGCGCTAACACAATACATTTGACGATTTCTATATTTTCATAAATATAATGCATACAACAGTCATTTCATCGAACACTTATAATATCATTTCTTTTTGGAACTGCTGTCTACAAAAGTTGAGATTTTTGGAGAATCTTTATTGGTTTCCAGGTTGCATCCTCCTATTGAAGATCTGGCCATTTAATTAACTACTTGCGCAACTATCAATTTTGCAAATTCCTTTCTTGTGTTTGCAACACTGCTTTAGGCTCCAATTCAATTCGTCTTTGGTCTGATGTGCCCCTTTTGAATCAATTCTTGGATCTACCTCCTGATTTCATCATTTTCAAGGACTGATCAATGATAAACAAATGGATTAGGCAAAGGAGAACTGGGAACTAAATCAATGGAGTGCTTTACCTCACAATGAAGTGGAACCCCAATTTGTGACTTGAACAAGTCATCATATTCTACTACAATCTGGTCCATTTGCTGTTGCTGTGGCCTGCAATTGATGTAGTGACGGTCCTACTTTATGACTTGATCATCAACAAAATGATTTTTCTTGTTTTGGCTATCATCTTTGTGCATTGTTTAGCATTGATTAAGGAAACAAAGGTAGGAGGAGATACCTTTGGTATCCTGAAGTACTGATCTTCGACTATGATGATAACACTCGGGGCCTAGACTCATATATAACATTCATATAGATAATTGGCCCAAAATCAAATCACAAACATCCAAGGGCACAACATCGCATAAAACTTCATCTTTGAAGGGCTTGATGGCATAAGAGAGGAGACATTGTTGAGTGACACAAATGTCTCTCCCCTGTTGTAACCATCCAACATTATATGGTTGTGGGTGTGGACATGTAGGTAGATTCAAATTCTTCACCATCTGAGAAAAAATTAGATTCTTTTGACTCCCACTATCAACAATGAAATGTAATGGCTTACCCTTGACCCACATTTGTGATTGATACAAACATTCCTTCTCTTGTGACTCCTTTGGTGCATCATGTGTGGTGGCAATGGTCATATTGGTTCAACTTCCATGATTTGCTTTCTTCTATCCTTAGCTTGTGGAGGTGGTGGTGAAGTGGATGTAGAGGGTTGCGACTCAGCAAACAATGACTGAATTGCTCGATACTCCTCCATCGAATGTCGGTTTCTCTTGTGATAATTACACCATTTGCCACTCTTGGCCTTCGATGGATTCTTTTCTTGGTAGTCCTTTTTTTTGCTTCCAATTCTAATTTTGGGGTTGACCCCCTTCATCTTGATTCTTTGGAAAGTCACTCTTGCCTTTCTTTGGCTGGTATGTAGTTTTTTGGTTTTGTTATTTGCTCATCGTAATTTTCTATTTTTGGTTTTGTGCTTTTGCTTCAATTTGACAAGTTTATATGCCTCTCCCAATGTCTTGAATTTGAAGAGGTCCATGTCCTCTCAAATGTACCATTGCAGCCCACTACGGTACTTGAGGATTCAATGCCTTTTAGTATCTTGAATACCTAGCTTTGCTGCCATGGAGTGGAAAGCATCAGTATAATCTTGAACAAATTGGTATTTACCTTGATGCAATTGTTGCCATCGCATGTATTGGTCTTCATAGGCTCCCATGGGATAATATTCTTCCTTGATGGCCTCCATGAAATTATCCCATGTGAACACTACTTCATGTTCATTCTCTTTCGTAACCCTGTTACAATATGCATCCCACCAATTTCGAACAGGTAATGAAGCTTTCAAAAGTGCAAAGGTGATTTTCTCATTGTTGGTGAATTTATTTACAGAAAAGTATGAAGATGATGGATCCAACAGATTTTCTAGGGCATTAGCATTAATTTTTCCTTCAAAAATAGGAGTATCAAAATTTGCTTGCAACTTAAAAGGTGAGGGAGCATTGAATGGTCCTAGCGCAGTGAGAGGTTGTGTGGACGAAGTTGTAGAATTTGCAGAAGGAAGCCTTTGAAGATTTTGAGTAAATTGATCCATCATATCATTCCTCTATTTCACAAGGGCTTCATTCAACATCTCTTGGAAAGGATTTGATTGTCTCGGTGTTGTCCATTCTGGTTCTCACCTAAGATTGTTTGGAATGAAAAGGGAGGTAATCAAAGGGATCTCATGTCTGATACCCAAACTTTCGATATACTGATGTCGTGTTTATGGACATACACTCAAAAGACAGACCACTTTGATACCAGTGATCCGATAATCAGAACTTGGACTGATCCAAAATTCAAAATTTCGGGTTAAGGAAGATCATGAAAGAGTGCAATTAAGAAACAACAGAGTATAGCAAGTTAGAACATAAATATATAAGCAGAATAACAAAATGATTTTGTTGCTCAAAAATCAAAGTACAATGCAAGCAATTTGTGAGAAGAGATGTGAGGCTATAACATTGCATCCATTACTAATGCTTTTTATAGTGAAAAGTTGCATTTCTTTATACAAGAATTGGTGTGTTGGTAATCCACCGTATTGAATATGGAAGATCACCCATATGGAAATGTGGTGGTTCACCTTCCATGAGTTAGAGGTCACCTATATGGAAATTTGGTGATTCACCGTCCATGAGTTACAAAGTGCATATTAAATTAAAATTACATACATATGACTTGTCCTTCTGTGTTCTGTCTTCTACTATTGTGTCAACATAGCTAGAGATGCATTTTTGCTACAAAAATCTAAAAACAGAAAATTACTATTTTTAGAAAGTATTTTGTTTTGCATTTGTGAGGGCCTCCAGAGCATTTTTTTGACAAAGTTGTCGGTTGCCTGCATAAATTGTTCTCTCTAAATTTTCTAATGCTTCTTGACTGGATCAAAATGGGGTTTCAAGCACAAAATTATGCCCCTAAAATGCAGTTAGGATTTAAAAAAAAAAAATTGAGCATAAAGGCATGCCTTAAAATGTTCACATGCCTGGATCACCCAGTCAATCTTATACACTATAATCAAAACCAGTCTCTCCATCATATATACTGTATAATCAAAGTACCTTCAATTTAAACTTTTAAAGTTATAAAATATTCCTTTAGTGAGCGTTTGCTTTGGATATAGTAGGGTTTAATGCTGTATGAAAAGTATTTGCTTATAATGCTAGAGTAGGAGAATATTAGTTTGATTATGTTTTACTAAAGTGCAAATCTTTTACTTCAATTCTAAATGGAACCTATATTTATTGGTTGATTTTCATGTAGTACAATTGTAATTATAATGACTCTGGTGGAAACGTTGGTTTTCAGGTTTACTCCAATCCCCGTATCTGCTATTTCTGGAACAGGAACAGGACACTTATTGGATGTTGTTTGCTCAGAAATCAAACTTAGTGAGGTGAAAATTTACTTTATTTTATTATTTTATGGCAATGATGATAATTGAAGACAATATTTTGTGGGTTTAAGTATTATTGTTATTAATTGTTTTGTTTTGAAGTTGTCTAATTTGTTATAGTTATTTGTAACATATGTTTTTGTTTATATTACAAAGCAAATCACTCTCCAACCTACACTACAATGAGTATGTACAATTAGATAGACAGACTTGATTTGATTTGTGATAGCAAGAGAGGTGCTGCATGTGGTCAAAGGATTGCTTCCCAAGACAACATTAGTTGAAATTGAAAGTTATTAAGTGGAATGCATTGCATGGTATGGGTAAGCAAACTGCATCTTTAAACATTTGATATCAGCTACTACAGGTGGCAAGTCTGTTGATCAAGATAAGTCTGTGGGCCTGTGGTCTAGATTTCTAATGGCCTAATAGAACACTTCTTCTGTAAATGACCTCAATCCATATATTGGCATGGCAGAGTCTTGGTGTAAACTGTAAAGGCCACTTCTGGAACAGAGTGGAATTAAAAGTTTGTCAATCAATATAACATTATTCTTTCTTATTATGTGATAAGCCAGTCTCAAGGGAAAGTAGCATGAAGACATTGTCTATATGCATTGTCTAGTGTGGGGGGACGCGTCCCCCCGTTTCCCGCGTCCCCAAGCACGGGGGGACGGCAAGGGGGACGTTTCCCCCCATCCAAAAAGGGGGACGGCTGGGAAACGTCCCCGGGACAGCTGGGAAACGTCCCCGGGACGGCTGAGGCCTGTGGCCTCCCGTCCTCGGGACGTCCCCCTTTTTGGGGCGTCCCTGGGGACGCCCAGCCGTCCCCGGGGACGGTCTGAGCGTCCCCCATGGGGCCCAGCCGTCCCCCACGGCTGGGCGTCCTCACCCAAGGGGGAAAAAAAAAAAAAATTAACTTAAAAAATGGTAAGGGGTGGGACCCATTTTGAGTCTCACCCCCCATCAAACCCTAAACCTAACAAAACAAGGAGTGAAAATAGAAGACTTCACTTATTTCCACAGCAACATGAAAAACTCTTTCTACACAGGTTTTTTCCATCTCAACATGAATGGTAAACAAATAATTTAACCAAGGATAGTACCTGGTTCTATTTGCAACAAAACCCTAGATGTTCTTGGCAAAATTTGCACAAGCTTTCTCTATTCACTGTCTCGCTTCCTCTTTTTTTTTTGCCGGTGTCCCAAACCTCCGAGGGTTTACTGTTATAAGACCAAAAATGGTGCATTTCCAGCACCAAATCCATCTCATTCCATGTACCCCTCTCATTTCAATCAGAATCCACAAATGGGTTTTGCAAGAAGTCAGCAAAATCAGAGGTTTGATTAGGGCATGGCTTCCATGAGGCAGTGTCATTGCATCCTCTTGCTAGTTTGCAGTGATGGTTCAGACCTCCACTCTCTCTTTCACCAAAACTTAGGGTTCCAATATGAAGGCGTGCAAGAAAAGAGTTGCTTTATATTGATTTGTATAAGGTTAGCCCTAATTTGGTTCTTGTCCCTTACTTAAAATCAAACTTTCATGCTTACAAAATTTCCCCACCAAAGCCAACACTAAACTAATTCACTTGTGGGGTCTAATCCCCAAGGACCTATGGTAAGGGTCTTTGGAATTATGCTATAATGCCATCATTACAAGACTAAAAGGAGGTTTATTTAAACAATACCAATTCTTTTGGTATAGTGACTGAAAATTTGAACAGTTAGTGACAGTTAGTGACTGAAATTTTTTAAAAATGACAGTCTTTGTTTGAACATTGGTGGCTGAAAAAATGATGACTGTTATTACTTAAAATGATGACTGTTTGAACATTGTTTGCACTTGATATCCTTGGCTGAACCTTCAAGTTATAGTTGTTGAACTTAACTATAAACCTTGTTATAGTTGTTAAACAATTAAATGGCTGCAAATTAGTAACTAATATGAATATGAAAATGTTAAATGACTCAATTATGGCTGCACTTATGTGTTAGTAACTAATCTGAATATGAATGGCTGCACTTATGTGTTAGTAACTAATCTGAATATGAATGGCTGCACTTACATAATTGATTAGTAATATGAAATATCATTTTTGTTGGGTGTAGAATTCTGAATGTGTAGATTATTCTAAATTTCTAAAAAAATTCAATTTTTATAGTATTATACTAGCCGTCCCCCCCAGCCGTCCCCGAGCCGTCCCCTAAAATCGGCCTGCCGTCCCCGAAACCCGTCCCCGGAAACCCGTCCCCCTGTCCCCCAGGCTCGTGGAACCTTGGCATTGTCCTTGATCTTTTAACGATTGGCATTGCTTGGCATTTTTTTCTCCCTACATTGAAGAAAAAAAGATATATTACAGTGCTATGCAGAATTGATAAACTAAGTTAGTGGAAATGCCTCAGGGAGGTCCCATATTCCATTTCCTGTATTTCAGAAATTGAAATGGGAACAAAAAATGCATTGAAAATATTTTAGAGATGCCCTGAAGTTTTGGAATGTATTTGGAATATCAAAGAAACAGCTGGGTCAACTTTCGGTTATCAAAGGGGGACAGACTGGGAACCAAGTGTAGTCTTTGAGTCCCATAGACCCACTTTAGTTAGCTGTGGACCATAATATAATTTCTTTTCTTTCTATATAAAAACAACCCTAAAACCTCGAAACTTCATTTTTATCATATTGCTTACTCTTCTAACCGCTGCTAGTGTGGGAAACTGCCGATACTGCTGTATTATTATGCTGCTACAGTTAACAAGGATGGGGATTTGGCTCAAGAAAGGATTTACTGCTGTTTTTACTATATCTAGATGGTACTGACCATGATGTGTTCTTGTAGAATAGCTAGATGATGGTTATTGATTTGTAGTATGTACTAGATTGTAAAACTGATCTGAATTTTGAACCTTACAAGTTTTATTGGTTAAACAGAAACTGCTACTTCCAAACCTACATCTAAAATTTCAAGAACATCATGGTTTCTATCTTTTTTTTCCGCACAATTCTGATGATTGTGCATTTACCATGTTTTGCTTACATATGCATATGTTCGACTTTTATATGTTGTATTTTATTGTATTAAAGCATTCAAATTTCACGCCATATCATATGTGGGGTTCCACAAAAATTGCCAATTCTTGTATCTGCATCTTGGTATTGTTTTTTGATAAACAACAAAACCCTGTATGTTAAGGATCATTTTCTAATAGTATGCTGTTGTAATATCTAAAGACTAAAACAGTAAGATTCAAAAATCACTATAGCAAATGGAATATCTTAAGGCTTCAAAATGAAAGCAACTTCAATATTTTCATTCATTTTGTCTCCTATGCACACTGAAATTCAAATAGGTTGTGCAGTTTCCCATCTACATTTTAAAACCGTTGCATGCTCATTTAGGTGTTGCTACTCTTAATTAATGATATATTAAAAAACATCTAGAAAATCCCAATCCACAAATAATCTCATTTCTCCTTAATTAGATTGGGTACTCCCTTCTCACCCGAACTCACCCCTGATGATCATGTTGTTTTGTCTGGGCTGTGAAGGCTATTAGCCACATAGATAGTTCAATGTGCTCATCAGCGCCTGACCCGGAGATGTGGATCATCCAAGGCATGGCATACTCCTGTTTTGTTTTGAGCTGGGGTGCCAACCTTCTCTCAAGGCTGTAATTTAATACCAACCCTTGCGGCTTGCATTCAATGCCATACAATTGTTCCACTTTAGTGTAGTTTACCCTAGTTTCTTTACTCTAGTTTAGCTTATTTTCATAGTACTTTTTGGTTACTACAGTGCACTATAATTCAAAAACGTCTCCAAACATTTATTAAAAAATAACATCTCCATGATGTTCTACAATGAGCACCTTCTAGATGATTTTGATGCCAAAAGCATGAGACGATGAGGTCTCAGTCACATTCTTTGTAAGTTTTCAATATTAATGTTTATGCACTTCTGTTTTCTATCGTGTGCAACTACGTGCACTATTAAACATGACCCTTATAATTAGGGACCACAGTAAAGTAGGTGATAAAATCTTCAGATACATGGAAATATACAACACATAGCATGCATCCTTGAATTCTAATGATCTGGAATGCATCATGGTCTAATCAAATGTGCAACATACAGACCACACAACTCCATATTGACTACCACACATGATGAACATAGATGGCAAATATAACTTGAGCAAGGCAGATGGATTTACATATAAAATCATGACAAATAATGGCAGACTGGCAATTTCTCTATACCAATTTTCTACCATATACATAGAACATTAACAGTACCCCATAACCTATGACCCACTATCTATTACATTCAAACATAACATTTTACGTCACACTACATGCCACAGCATATGACATGACTATATACAACTCATTGGTAGTTCATGGGTTTGTGATGTTCATGATTATGAGGATGCTTATGCTTTCACATGTGAGCTCGACAATGTGCGAACTTTGCACCTATTGGTTTGGGCAAACTCATATGCTTACATCTACCCCTTCCGTGTGCCTCCTTGTCATCCCCATTGAAAGACTAACTTAAAATAACAACTATGGTAGATCCATTCATCTCACTGTTTCGAAAACTTGCTGCGTTTCTTCCGCTTCTTAATCCATGTGTTTTTTGCAAAAATGGAATCTTTAATCACTTGAGCATAGCTCCTTTCCTTTCGCAAACATATACGAGCTCTACAATGCTTCACATATTGACTAAGCAATGACATCATTGCAAGTCCGACGGGTAGCCCTTGCTGACCGTCACCATTTGTATTGAGGGTCAAGGGGCAGTGCATTTCATACATTCCAAGTCATGATACAATCAATGTGTGAAGCATTGTAGAGAAGCATTGTAGAGCTCATGGAGAACATACTACTAGTATTTGTGCACCAATTCCTTCCATCTCCTTCCTAAGATGTAGGTGTTTCAAATATGTCCCTCAATATCTCAATCGATTCTTCTCTTTTTACTCTTTGTTGCTCAAGATCATTCAACATTCCTTACCTCCTTATTTCTCTTGCATCGAGGTTTTGTATTATTCTTCCAGTTTCTTGAGCAATTTCCTTCCTCATCTGTGCATTACGCCTTCGCAGACTTTCATATTCCTCTTGTAACAACTGTGTTTCTAGGCATATTCTTTGTGCTAGTGAACTCATGTCTTCATGCCCACTGTCTTCTCTTTGAGGTTCATGATTGGGGGGCTCTCTATTTGTCATTGCTAGCAATAGCTATTCTTGTTCTTCAATTGTACTGTAGAATATCAAATGCACTCTTCCAACTCTTCTTGTTCGATGATGGCTTCTCCATTTTTTGTTCCAAAAACCATCCCAGATCTATTTCTTTTTTTTCCTATATTGCACCATTTTTCTCATTGGTTCAACTTGGCTGTCCTCTCTCCTTGACCAATATACCTTCAAAGCTTCCTAAATATTATTGAGGTGCTTCAATCAGTCTTCCTATAGTCTTTTCCTCAACTTGTTTGAAATCACCATATTAACCTATGCCTTTACTTTGTATGGCTTTAATTTTGAGCCATTGACTGTCTTGGGACACTGTGTCCCATCCAACTTTTGCAATTTGACTGCACCATTATCCATCATTTCTACTACTTGGAAGGGCCCAAGCCATAGGGTCTTCAATTTCCTTGGCTTGATTTCATATTTGCCATTAAATTTCAACACTAAGTCACCTAGCTTCAGTTTCATTTTTCTTAGGCGCTTGTCATGCCATCGCTTCCTTCGCCGTTGGGCAAGTATTGTCACCCACTGAGCTAACACCCGTTTTTCATCGAGTTTTACGAGTGCAACGAGCCTCTCCTTTAGGATTTCCTGGTCATGCAGACAGTTTTGTACTTCCACCCTCAAACTAGGTACCAAGAATTCTATTGGCACTATCGTCTCCTGCCCATACATTAACTAGAATGACGTGTGGTTCGTTGTTGGCTTGAATGTTGTTATGTACACCCACAAAACAACTGACAACCTCTCCTCCCAGTCGGCTCCTTCCACACCACAAGTCTTATAAATAATCAAGACTAGGACTTTGTTTGTCGCCTCCGCCTGCCCATTTGCTCTGGGATAATACGAACTTGACAAGGAACGCAAAATATTGAACTCTGTGGTTAACTTCTGAATAATCTTGTTGACAAAATGTCCTCTGTCACTAGTTAATTGCAAGGGAATTCCAAATCTCTTAATTACTTGTTCATACAAAAATCGAGGTTTACTCCTTGCAGAATTATCCATCAATGCTCGTGCCTGTACCCACTTTGTCAAATATTCAGTTGCTACCACAATATATCGACACTTTCTTCTTCGCCTTGTTTTTAGTGGTCCAACCAAATCAAGATCCCATCCTTAAACAACTCCTGCAGTTGTGATGTATATAACAACATGAAGTTGGTTTTCAGTAGCTTCTCGGCTTGTTGGCACGTATCACATGCTTTCACGTACTTTCTAGCATCACGATAAAGAGTGTGCCACCATTATCTTGCCAGAAGAACCTTCCTTAAACAACTCCTGCAGCTGTTATGTATATAACAACATGAAGTTGCTTTTCAGCAGCTTCTCGGCTCGCTGGCTTGTATCACATGCTTTCACGTACTTTCTAGCATCACGATAAAGAGTGTGCCACCATTATCTTGCCAGAAGGACCTTCCTTGGTGTCGCATTTGGCTCCATGTGCCCTCCTGCCGAACCTTCATGAGCCTCTTTCAGCGTTGTAGTCACTTCTTCATCTGTAACACACCTCCACAAAAATCCATCAGGTCCAATGTTGTATAACAAGCCTGCTATCAACTGAAATGTTTGTAGACAGAAGTTCCAAAAAGAAATAAGTGTTTGATGAAATGTCTACATTGTACATTGTATTTACGTAGGAATGACATGCAAATAGTCAATTTGGTCAATAACAATATCATTTAGCGATGAGTAATGAGAAATACAATGTAATCAGACGCATGAGATTAAGTAATGTTAATAAAGTGAAACAAATGTAATCAATGTGTAATGAGTTAACTGCTGTTAATTGTGTTGTTAAGGCTGAAATACAAAGCAGTTTGGTAGTTGGGGCCTGGTTGGTTATCGTAACCACCAGAGCTACACTATATATAGACCCCCCTTTTATCTTGTAAAGCATCCATGATCTATTATCCATCAATTGTCCATTGCATAGGAGAGCAGCCAGGAGTAAGTGCTGTGCGTAAGATAGTTGATGTCACAGGACTGAATTTAACCATCTTCATGATAATGCAAGCATACGATTTGGTGCCAACTTTCTCTCTTTGAATGTTTGTGTGTGTTTGATCTATAGTGTGTTACAGCGTTGCAGGGAGGAGCGTTAGATGGAACGTAACAGTTGCAGGAATGACGTTGCTTAACTGCCTAGGGGAGCCGACACAAGCCAGCTGACGTACAACTAACCGTCATGCTTGGAGTCGACATGCACTATGCCGACATTTGTCATGCTAGGAGCCAAAATTTGTCATAACCTTATCCATCATAGCCCATTAGTAATCCATCGTCAGTCCTAGAGTGAGCTGTCATGCAGTCATCCATGTTAGGTCAATCTGTCATGTATCAAGCTGTCATATGCTAAATCCATTAGACATTAGATCCGTCATAGAGCAATCCGTTATAGCCTAATCAGTCAGAACTAAGCCGTCAGGGATTAGCTGTCCAAACCATATAGACATGTTCCTTGGTTCGTATTTCCAATTTCCCTCCCACTAAAACTGTCATTCCCTCGTCTTGGGAAGTCCTCATAAAGGGATGAATTTCGAAGTTAGCGAGTCGGGCTATGATTCTTGGAAATGGTTCAAGTCATTGAAAATAACGAACCACTAATCCCTTAGGAGGAGGAGGAAGATGATAATCCAAGCAGTGATGATGAACCAATAAGAGGACCACTAGGAAGACCGGAGGTACAAGAGTATTGAGCCGTTGCGCAACAATTGAGAAGACAGAGGAGAGAAGTACGAAGATTACAAAGGAGAGTGCAAGAGACATCAAGGTGGTCTATGCATACTGCGGGCGAAGGGAACGATTCAAGCATTGACTCTGCCTTCTCAAATCAGTACAAGGATGCCTTAGTACAATGTGAACCACAAAGACACTTTGAAGAAGCAAGGTGGTGAAGAAGATTGTTGCGAGCAGATAGGAGATTGAGGCTCCTAAGACAATTGTCACCTGGAACCCACAAGAGCAGAATTAATTGATCAAGCAACAAACAGGGGTAACTCGATTAATCTAGGGAGTTCGATAGGACTTCTGGGTAACACAAGTGTACCTTACCAAGGGGGAAGTTTGGTTTGTCTCCTTCTTGGTAGCTTGAGAAGAAGAAATTCTTTCCCTACTACCCATAGGTTTATTGGTCAGCAAAATAGACCGCAAGGACTATTTGTAGACGCAGTACAAACCAACCAACAACCATGAACTCATGGGGATGGGTGGTCAAGCTTACTACATCGAGCCTGTGGAAACCAAAGACGTCATGAGCGACTGAGGAACCAGATGAATCCCGAACAACTAGGAGTTCGGTAGTCCAACGTAAGGGAGATTCGACTGGAAAGAAGGGGAGGACGATTTGAACAGTTTCGGGGAAGACATCCAAGGAATCTAGTTCAACATTTGATATACCAAGAAGAAGCCAAATTTGGAAGACATGACGGTAGACTTAGAGGCATAAGACAACCTGCAAATAGGGCAGCAGTGATTTGTCAGAATGACGACAAATAGGGAAACCGTCATCAAGTGGAGAGGGCTTGTAGCTGTCATGCAGGCGACAGGGTAGAATTTCGCTATGTCGACGATAGCTTAGTACTCTGTCATGATGATAGTAGATAGACAATCCGTTGGGATGACGACAGGTAGTAGCTCCGTTAGGATGATGGTAGGCAGGTATTCTGTCATGATGACGACAGACAGACAATCCGTCAGGATGACGGCAGACAGGCATTCCGTCATGATGACAACAGACAACAGTTTTGCTAGGATGGCGATAGGCTAGGGAGAATTAGCCTGGATGACGACAGGCTAGGGAGAATCCGTCATGATGATGGTAGGTAGACATTCCATCAGGATGATGACAGACAGGAGATCCATCATGATGATGACAGTCAAACATATCCTCGGTCTTCTCGTTGTCTGTCGATGGAAACGAGAAGTCGACAGAGAGATGAGGATAGGTCTTATTGGTGTATTGTGAGGATTGTAAATATTTGGTCAGAGGAACAGTCACAGACAGAAACACCTCGAAGTTGAGGGAATCGTCAGAATCGCCAACTGGTAGAATCAATTTATGATGAGGATGAATTCACTAGTGAAGAGACTCACAGTCGTCAACAAGAGGGGGCGTCGTCAAAAATGTTGGAAGTTCGCATAGGCATTACCATGCGCTTCACGCGATACCAGTAACATAAGGGACAAAGGCAAAAAAAAAAAAGACGAAGTAAGGAAAAAGACAAAATAAGAAAAGAACGACAATCACATGCAAGGTAACAAAGTGGTGCACATGCGCCAATTGAAGCAAGAAGTGGCAGTTGTTGAACGGTTGCATGGGCAACAACGACAAGAGGTGGCGGCTACAAAAAGGATGGCTAAAGGGATTGCTCATAGTTGCAGAGTAGCGTAAGCTTTCGCACTAGGGAAGCTAGATCTGAAGATTAGGAATGGGAATCATCTGTGCATCAGGTGTTTTAGACAAGACGAGAGCCGCTATAAGTTGCATCCATGCGATAGATGTTATGGCTTCGTGAGGATTTCAAAAAAACCGTGCATTTGCAGGATATTTTTGCTCCAATATTCGCAGTCGGATATACTTAGCGAATCGTAGACGAAGTGCAAGGAGGACAAACAAAAGAACAGGTGATTCATCTGTGATTGCGAGGAATGTCAACCCTTGTCACAATTCCCTTATGTCAACTAAGTCGGTAGAAAGAAGCTCTGTCAATCGGAAGATTCTGTTAGCTAAGTCGGCAGACATAAGTGTCGTCCGCAGGAAGGTGCTGTTGGAAAAGTCGGCAGACATAAGTGTCGTCCGCAGGAAGGTGCTGTTGGAAAAGTCGGCAGAAAGGATATGTCACCCAAGTCGGCAAGGGGGCTGCTGTCACAGGTTGACTGCGTGTTGTCGTCATAGGGTCGGCTACAGATTGCCGTCACGCCAGTTGGCTAGGAAGCCGTCATTAGGTTGCAAGTGTCACCATTTGTTGGAAATAGCAAGAAGCCGTTAGAAGGGGGTAGTCGTTAGTCAGTCGTCAGGAGGAAGAAAACTATTAGTGGCACCGATGTCAAAAGATTTGGTTAAGGAGAATTATTGCTATTAGTGGAAGATGAGTCAGATCAAGATAACTGATTGTGGACATCTTGAAGGAGAACGAGCATTGGAAGTTCCGAGGCAAGAAGCAGTGCCGAAGTTAGTGTCTGAGAAAGCAAATGCGTTCAAAGATAGTGGTGCTAGAGACGAAAGAAAAAGAGGTTTGACAACTTGAGAAGGACTGCATACTCCTTAAGGAGATTACATGGATTCATGCCACTGGGGACTACTATAGACAGTGGGGGGAGCAAACACCACCCAAGGATGCCCTTAAGCAAAAGCTTAAGGAGTCTGGTGTCAATTTCATATTACAAGTTTTGAATCTTGATAAGGAGTATCTGCTACAAATGTTACTGACATATGGTGTAGCCAGACATACCAATAAAGTGCAAGTGGGAGACAGAGATACGGTTAGGATTTTCAGCCGAGGAATTCAGAAGAACTTTCGGATTGCCGAAAGGACAACCTGTGCTAAATGAACGAGTTGATCTCAAGAAGGCTAAACAATTGATCGAGAGTATTACAACTTTGAAAAAGGAGGAGCTAGACACTTTGCTGTCACATGGAAGTCATGGGATCAAATAGACTCAATTGTTGAATAAAGGACTTCAGTGCATTATGAATGTACTGATGGCTAGGTTGTCTGGGGAACAACAAGCCTCGGAATTGCTAGTATGGTTGATACCATATTTACAAGGCATTGAGAAAGGGGTCGCCTATGATCAGGCAGCCTACTTGGCGATAAGAATCCATAATTTTCTGATGCGGACCACGAAGAACTTCTCAATGGTCTCCATGCAATCGGCTTATTCTTGGATGCAGTATATAAAGTAGGTGTGCAGGTTTCAGGATTGGATTCTCCCAAAGAATTACCTGACTTAGCACTATCAATTCTAAGGTGGATGGATGCTAAACCACAAGTGAAGAAGACTACCCCAACTAAAAAGCAATGGGTAAAACAATGGTTTAGCAAGGTTTCACTCGAAGAAGGTCTAGTTGAGGAATCCGAAGGGGAGAAAGTTGCACCAAGAGTACGAGAGGTAACACCACCAACAAAAGAAGCTACACCACCGGCAAAGGGACCTGCACCTCCAGCAAGGAAGAGGAGGAATTTTTTGCCACCATCACCATCATAGTCGCCGGAATCAGTGGAAAGGGTGACAACAGAAAAGATTGCTCAAAGTCAAGCTGTGGTGTGTGAAATTGAACAACAATGGCAAAAAGCTCAAACTGGTCCATTGACTAAGGAGATGGGAATACAAGAGGAAGACTTTGCAATTCTAGAACCTCTTAAGACAGTACCGGTAGAAGGGACAAGTAGTGCCATTCATGTGGGGCCTACAAAATTTTTGGCAGAAGCTCAAGTCCGAGAATCCTTGGCATCACCTGATGTACCCTTGGAGCTCTAGTATGAAAAGACCTCGGTCACACAGACTTTACGAGCATTTTCATTTGAAGATATGCTCGCTACTCCAAAAGTAGAGGAGGTGGGCCAAAATGTAGACCCAGACACCACATAGGAGGTAGAATTGGAAAAGAGTGAAGAATCAACACCAATGAATAAGGCTGTATTTATCTTGTTGGGTTTTGTCTTGTATTTATCTTAGTTCTTTTTTTGTTGGGCTTTTAGCCTGCTAGTTGGCAATCATTATTGTCCTTATAGTCCCTTGGGTCTTATTTTGGCCCACCGTGGACATTAATAATATATTTCATTTCTAAGAAGACCTTAAACTTCCTAGTGGACATTTGTTAAAAAATATACAAAATTATCTATTGAAATGTTGCTAGAGCATTGCACAAACCAAATGGCATCCGATTATATGCATCTGGTTCAATTTATCCTCCTTGACAATATTAATCTGATTATAACCTGAAATTCAATCCAAAAATGAATAGATCTTGTGCCTAGCTACTTCCAATATTGAATCTGTAAAAGGAATTGCGAAGGGATCCTTATTTTTTATAGCATTTAGGCTCCAAAAATCCACATAGATGCGGATCTGATTTGCCCCTTGCTTCAAGGTAATGATTATCACTGACACTCACTTGCTCATGGTAAGCTTGAAGATTATACCAGCATCTAACATCTTTTGTATCTCTGTGTTCACTAGTGCTGCATACTTTGGATTCATCCGATATGGCCTTCTCCTCATTGATGGTGCACCCAAAATCAATGGAATTTGGTGTACACGCAGCTTTGGTGGGATCCCCTTCAAATCCTTATATGTCCATGCGAAGACATCCTTGTATTGCGTAAAAATTCTGAAAGCAGCTGCTTACAAAATTTTCTCTTCACCTTGTTTGCCGAGGCTTATCTGCACCATATTTGGTCCTTCATATTGAATGGTGTTAGGTTCATTTGCTGCCTTGAGTACATTGATTGGGTGAGCTGGTTTCTCATCAATCACCGCATCAACGATAGTGTGCTCTGCAAATTTTTTGGGAAACATCCACTTCTCTTTCTCTTCTATACTTGGTGCAGAGTGAGTTGGTTTCTCATCAATCACCGCATCAACGATAGTGTGCTTTGCAAATTTTTTGGGAAACATCCACTTCTCTTTCTCTTCTATACTTGGTGCAGAGTGAGTTGGTTTCTCATCAATCACCGCATCAACGATAGTGTGCTTTGCAAATTTTTTGGGAAACATCCACTTCTCTTTCTCTTCTATACTTGGTGTAGACTTTTTCTTCTAACTGGACTTGTCGACCTCATACACAACATTTCTTCGTGCATCATGGGTATCTTCCTCTTCTTCTTGGATACATAAACAATGTGGGAGAAAGATTTCATAGTCCTCCATTTTCCAGTGGAGAAGTCCACTGTTCGAGTCTTCATCATCCTCTGTACAATCTTGAAGTTTCAACACATCTTTATTTGGCTCGTGTTCGTTGTCCTCATCTGATGACGAACTCCCTGATTCATCAAATGTCGCAATATCTTGACTTATGAATTGTTTTTTTAAATTTATCATGTACTTGTGTTGCCCCTTCTTAAATGTTAGACAATCTTTCTCCCAGTTATGGTTCACCTTCGCCATTTGTAGCCATACGTGCCCCAATAATGCATTATAGGCCGGTTTTTGCACGACAATTACTACAAAATCCATGATGAATTCTTGATTAGTAATCCTTACTTTCTGGGTAGTCAACAATTCATTTCAATACCGTATGGCTTTGCACCATATAGTCGGAAGTTTGGAGACCACAAAAATGGTGCTCCAATATCTTTCTAGGTATTCTTTGGCATGACATTCACACTAGACCCTTCGTCAATGATCACTTGTGTCAACTTATGATTCAACAACTCCATATGAATCAATGTTGGTTTCTTCCCCACTTCAAATCATCAACACTGTCGGATTGATGAACTGATCCCTCTTTATCGGTCTCCCCTACCTTTGCATAAAGCTCAAGTATTGCGCCAAGTAGACTGGACACCTTCACCTCAATTGTTGTGTTCAATACTTGCACTACTAGTTGCTCTATTGACGATTGTTTCTTCGGAACTTCTAAAGTGATCGATTTTTTCAACATTTTCTCGTGGAGAAAGACTTCTTGTTTTGCCTTTTGGTTTTCTTCCTATCAAATTATGTGCTTCCGACCATCCCTCCTCCTTGGTAGGATTCAGATATTGCTCAACTTTCTTTGTCTGAGCCCTTGTCACTGCTAGTACATTTTTGTCTTTATTCGGTTGGTTCTCTACAGGTTCTCCTATGTCAATAAAATTGACATTTTGTGTTCCACTAGGACTAGCTTTCTTCGGGCAATTCATCTCCTTTTGATTGCTTGGTCCGCACCACCTACACGAGTTCATTATTGGTGTTTTCGGTGTTTCTTGCCAGTGGGTTCTAACAATTCCTCACAAAATTTTCCCATTCTTGGCAACTTCATTGAATAAAAGGTCTACCATCCGAGTCATACTGTAATTGATTTTGGCCTCCTTGTTGTCAATTACTTTTTTGAGGTTGCCTTCCACCACGACTATTATTCCTATAGCCACCACTTGTCACTTCTTGTCCATTCTTGGAGGTGCTGGGTTTTTTTTCTTTTTCTTCCTTTTGCACCGTCATTGTCTGGTGCCTTGCACTCGTCAAATTAACTTGACAATCTCCTACTACATGCCCCATCACTTCACAAATATTACAATATGCATTTCTTAGACAATTCACATTTGTGTGCCCTTCTAATTTACAATTTGAGCACCAAATTTCTTTCTTCTCTTTCTTCCTATTGCCCTTCATTTCATTTATCATTCTGTCAAAGTCCTTTTTCATGGATTGGATTTCTATATGAAGGTCTTCACTCTCATTGTCAGAGTCAGTGACTTAACCCTACCGCCATTTGCTTTGCCTCACTTTCCTAATTTTGTGCTCTTTCATATGCTTCTTGGTACGAGGTAGGCAGTACTATCTTCATCTTTTTCTTATATCATGGTAGCAACACATCAAGGAACCACCGTTTTTGCATTCCATCTGCTAGTTGCATTTCCATCTTATCAATGAGTTCCATGAGTCTTCTATTATAGGAATTCACATCCTCATCTTTCTTTTGCTTAGTCGAGTATATTTCTTCGATGTTTTCAATATCATCTCTTAGCAATTTGAATTCCTTTTTGAATTCATCTCTTAAATCTCTCCATGTTGTGAAGGCATTTTGTCTTTCTCTTTTAAGATGCTAGTCCATTGTAGTTCCTCGCAATGTGGCCGGTAAAAGTCTTAACCATGCATCCTCCTAATCTACTCCATTGGCATGCCATATTGTAACACAAGTTCCAATGTGACGGTCTGGATCTTCATTTCCATCACCATGAAAAGGTGGACATTTCTATCTTCTTGCCACTGTAGCAATGTTAACCATTGGTGGGTTATTTTCTTCTCTTGACCCTTCTCCACTCAATGATGGCTCACTTGGTACTTCTCTTGGTACCTCTACTCTTGGTGCTTCTTCACCAAACAACTCCTCACCAACAAACAATCTGGGACCATTTATTAGTGCACACATACTTTGCGATCTCCTTCGTGTATACATGGGCATTGGCTCTGGTTTCCATACCCTATCACTCTCCTGTGGTTGCCTTTGTGCTTGACTCCCATCCTCTGCACCTCTTGGAAATTTCCCTCGCTTCTGTGCTGTTGTTATCAATTGGTCAACCTCGTCTCTCGGTGCACTCTCCACATTGGTCCCTTGACTTAAGCAAACGTCTCCCTCAGTTTGCCCTTTGTTTGTTTGTTGCACCTCACCTCGCGCTTCATCCTCTGTTTTAACAATGTATGCCAACTTTCGTTTTCGTCATTGGAACTATCCTCCTCTTGAGGATTCCACACTCGTTCCACTTGTAGTTGTTCAAGTTCTGTTTGTCTTGGCTGCAATTTTTGGTTGGCAATTCTTTGACTTCTTCTTACAGGTTGATCACTTCTTTTGCGGTTACGTCCTCACGACAAGGAATCTGTCATCCACCTCTTCGATCTTCACGCATGCTAGGTTCGAACTTCGGATGGCAACGATGCCAAATGTAGCACGACGGTGAGTATTCCAACGGTTAGAGGAACAATTGGAGTGACAGATCCTAGGAGCCAGTAATTGCTGATCTAACTCCAAACATTCTCAGACTTGTACAACAATTGCAATTCTCTTAGACGACAATCTCCCATCAAATATATGTCGGCAATGGCTTGTGCGACTATAGAAATGAAATATAACATACATACACACAATTCCATTTCTATGTAAATAATTCTATTGATCTGCAGCCATTAGCAATAACAATACATAAAAAACAACAAAAACAGCAATAGCAGATTTATATTAACAATGTATGTACAGTTATAGCATTACATCTTGCAAACCCGATGCAGAATCCTCTTCATGACTGCATACATGACCTGACTGCATCATACCCTACGCACATATGCACCAACCTTCTACCCTATGCACCCATATGCTATATCGAATGAATGAGGGGAGGGTCTTATTTATACAACCAGAAATTAGTTGCACCCTCCAACTACCTGACACCTCATCATTTCCTAAATTACATTTCATATGCATTTACATGACATTTCCCATTATACGACAAACTAATTATAACTTATGACTTTATCGACATACGTAACTTAACATTATATTATTACATACAATATTACATTGCCACTTTATAACATTATTAAATATATGTACGCACATTTCGTCAAACACTTTGCGTACAACTACAAAATAACACAAATTGATAATACTTATTCACTAATTGTAGACATCAATTTGCCTGCCTACATCTATCCCCTCCTCTAAATTTGTCGATGTCCTCGATGACATAAGAGCTAAACATTGGGAATACAAGCACCAAACAACCTAACAAAATCTATTATTGCGCTCCTATTTTCTTTTACTTCATTCAACTTTTGCAACGTACTACACTTCAGATCACTTCTCGCAACACCTTGTTTTTTGATTGTGCACTCCACTTGCTGCAATCAGTTGTAATATTAACTGGATCAATATGACCATTTTTCTTTGATTGGTCACTTCACTTTTTGCAATTAGCCGTATCATCAACTTGATCAACATGACCAACATAGCCAACATGATGAGTATGACCTTTATGACTAACATGATCAAGATGATCAACATCACCAATATCATGAACATGACGGGCAACGCCCGTCATCACCTATGTTGGGGGTCAAGGGGGCAGGATCCCCCTTGCAGGGTCGAGGGGCAGCGCCCTTCATGCGTACCTTGTCATGATACAGGGCGGGAGTGAAACCACTAAACCCATAATTACTTGAACTAAATTTTTCTCCTCATCAACATTTTGGGAGCCTTCACTGGACCCATTGAAACAACTTCCCCTCAACTCCAATTCACTACTCTCTTGATCCAACTGACTACTTGTCATCCTTTGACAAACATCTTCCTCATCAGACGGTACTTCTGATGGTATCTCCTCTGATTACACTGCCTCAGACGACAAGACCTCTGATAGCAAGACCTCTAACGGTAGGTCTTCTGACGACAAGTCTTCTGATGGTAGTACTTTTGACGATAGTACCCTTGATGATAGTCAATGATGGCAATACCTTTTATGACAACATGTCTGACGGTGACGGGTTTGACGGCAACACTTATAATGGCAGCAAGTATGACGGCAACAGGTTTGACAGCGGCAGGTATGACGATAGTAGGTATGATGGCAATGTCTCTAACGACAGCTCCAATGGCGACAATACTTGTGACAGTGCCTCCCTTGCGGACATCTATGACGACAGTGCTTGTGTCGGCTTGACATCTGTGACGACAATGCTTGTGATGGCAATGCTTGTGACGGCTCCTTCCTTGTTGATGTCTATGACGACACCTTAGACAACAACTCCCTAGACGACACTTGCTCCTCATTATATGACTACAGTCTTTGGTTGTCCTAGCCTCATTTGTTTGACCAACCTCCTGACAACACCTTGTCATTTGGCCTTCATCCTGAAGGCACCGTATCGTCTAGCCTTCTCCTTGCTAATTGCACTCTTCTGTTTGGTGACTTGGCTGGCTGCATTTTGCCATCTTATCACCCTACTGATTGTACTCTGTTGTCGAACCAAATTCCTGAACCGTTTCAACTTCTTGCGGGAAGTCTTTGTCCTCAATTGAAATCAAGTTCACTTGCTCAATTCGAATTAAGCTCATCAAATTCACCATCTCAAGCAAGTTCACTTCCTCAAATGCAATTGACTTCACCACCTCTACTTCTTGGCAAGGGTTGTAACTCTTCGCCGACTCTTCAAACTCTTGATAAATCATTGGTTCATATCGCTTTGCAACATTTTGACAGTCCCGTGGAAAGTGCCCCCACAATTGGCATTGTTAACATTGCACAATATGTCTACCCTCACCATCATATTGAATTCTTCATCCACGAGTTCTCTGGCGGTTGTCATAGACTGTTTCACTAGTGGTATCCCTCCTTTGTACAATCTCCCTTGGTGCTACATATACTTGTAGTGATGATCTTGCACTCTCTAAGTCATCCTCGTCCTCGGAATCATTGCCCGTTTCTTTGGAGTCGCTTCCTTCCTTGATTTCTCGACCCCAACACTTTAACAATGAACTACTCTCCTACCCAAAACCTCACTCTCAATGTCTGAATCATTCTCAATATCATAATCACTTTCATCCTCAGGGTCACTCTCATTTGCATTAACATGATGCCAATACTATTAGTTAAAACTTCAGATTTTATACTTGCAAGCAGAAAGCACAATAACAGAGAACAAAACAACAACACAAGTAACACAGAGATTTTACGTGGAAACCTGCAATGTGTAGGAAAACCACGGGGCAATGGCAACTTCTTTTTATTTATTAGAGAAAACTTTACATTCTCAACTTCATACACATCCAAGGGATCATTCCCCTTTTATAGAGTAGAAAAGGAAGACACCGAAACTGTTCGTTTCCTCTCCCAAAGGAAGCCTTCGAAAAGCTGTTCGTTTCCACTCCCAAGGAAAAGCACTACTGCCTAGACATCTGGCCTAGACGTCGGCTGCCTAGACGTCTAGCAGTGCTGCCTAGACGTCTAGCAGTGCTGCCTAGACGTCTAGCAGCCTAGACGTCTGCTGCCTAGATGTCTAGTAGTGTTGCCTAGACGTCTAGCAGCAGCCTCTGCTGGCTAAAACCCTGCATAGTGACTTCACCTCCTAACATTCTTCCACTTGAAGTCAATATACAGGAATTCTTTTTACCAATGTTTTTCATCCAGTGCTAATTGCCCAATGCTGCCCTTGTTATATTTTCAGCAAGCCCAGAGAAGTTTTGCACCACTCAAACTTCTCTGTCTTGACCGAATTTGTAAGCATATCTGCAGGATTCACTTCAGTGTCGATTTTTTGCAACAGGATCTTGTAGACAACAGTTTTAAGCAAGATAAACCATGAAGAATTGGCTAAGAATAATGTCCATCAATTTTGATTGTATATGACAATTTTGGCATGTTAATTGGTCTTATGATTTTGTAAAATCAGCCAAGAAATGACAAAAGGTTGATTACGTACAATGATCACAAAAGGACAAAAATAGCTGTCATTGTGTTAGTCGGCTAACTAGGCAATTTAGACGTGTAGTTTGCTTAGACGTCTAGTTAGCAAGTAATGACGTCTAACTAATGGTTAGGACGGTTAGGCGGTTGGGAGCAAAGTAGTTGCAGTAACTACTTCGCCCTCCTATATATACCCCCTTCAAAATTGTAAACATATCATCATTCTACTCATAATGCCAATGCTCTTGTACGTAATGGTTGTTCTGCGTGTTTGGTGATCTTGTGTGTTCCAGTAATTCCAGGTTGTAATTTAGATATTGCTAGGTGCTATGGTTGCAGGGTTGCCTTGATGTGTATTTGCAGGTTTTGTTGTAGTGACAAGGACGAGAAATCTAGTGTTGCAGGTACGAGAGACTGGAGTGCAGACTGCGGATTGTGACGTCTAAGTTCATCTCCAGACAGTTAGCCGTCTAGTCCAAACCTTAGACGTCTAACCCTCAAGCGTCTCACCTTGACCCCAGACGTCTAGCCTACCTTGCAGACGTCTGGCCCACCAGACGTCCAAACCTATAGATGTCTACCCCTAACCTCTAGACGTCTAGTCTAGTCCCCAAACGTCTAGACCAAGTAGACGTCTAGCCCAGTTCCCAGACGTCTAGGCCTGTAGACGTCTAGTCCATAGACGACTAACCTAAAAGTACCCAGACATCTTGTCTGTGACGTCTACTCCAGATGTCTAGACAAGTGCATTCTGACGTCTAAACCTTGGACGTCTAGACTTAGCCATTGAAGATACCTATCAACTAGAGTCTGTAACTGGTAATCCTGACTGTCATCATCATTTACCCGGGAATGTACTCACCCCTGTCTACATTTGGAGCCGTTGCCTAAGTGAACTCAGAGTCAAGAGATGCAAGTGATAGGTGTAGGAGGTGGATGATTGATTCCAGGTTACAAAGCAAAAATCAAATACCGGTGAGAAGAAGTGCACGACTGGCGAACTTAAGGACACACGAGGCAACAGAAGTCTCTCACCTGGCAGTGGAGAGAGTTTGGAACCCTGAATACGAAGACAACACAAGTATTGAAACATTGTTGGTGATTGCAGAAAACGAGGAAGAGAAAATAGTCGAGGAGGCACCCATCATTGAGGAGTGGACGGTAACACCAATCAGCGAGGGAGAGTTGGCTAGAGGATATTGAAGGAGGAAACCTTGTACAACAGTTCTAAGCAAGATAAACCATGAAGAACTGGCTAAGAATAATGTCCATCAAATTTGATTGTATATGACAATTTTGGCATGTTAATTGGTCTTATGATTTTGTAAAATCAGCCAAGAAATAACAAAAGGTTGATTACGTACAATGAGCACAAAAGGACAAAAATAGTTGTCATTGTGTTAGACGGCTAACTAGGCAGTTTAGACGTATAGTCGGCAAGTAATGACGTCTAACTAATGGTTAGGACGGTTGGGCAGTTGGGAGCGAAGTAGTTGCAGTAACTACTTCGCCCTCCTATATATACCCCCTTCAAAATTGTAAACATATCATCATTCTACTCATAATGCCAATGCTCTTGTATGGAATGGTTGTTCTGCGTGTTTGGTGATCTTGTGTGTTTTCCTGTAATTCCAGGTTGTAATGTAGATATTGCTAGGTGCTATGGTTGCAGGGTTGCCTTGATGTGTATTTGTAGGTCTTGTTGCAGTGACAAGGACGAGAAATCTAGTGTGTTGTAAGTACGAGTGACTGGAGTGCAGATTGCGGATTGTGATGTCTGAGTTCATCTCCAGACAGTTAACCATCTAGTCCAAACCCTAGACATCTAACCCTCAGGCGTCTCACCTTGATCCCAGATGTCTAGCCCCTTGACGTCTAGCCTACCCTGCAGACGTCTGGCCTAGTCCCAGACGTCCAAACTTGTAGATATCTACCCCTGACCTCTAAACGTCTAGTCTAGTCCCCAGACGTCTAGACCAAGTAGACGTCTAGCCCAGTTCCCAAACGTCTAGGCCTGTAGACGTCTAGTCCATAGACGTCTGATCTAAAAGTACCCATATGTCTTGTCTGTGACGTCTACTCTAGACTTCTAGCTGTGACGTCTAGACAAGTGCATTTTGACGTCTAAACCTTGGACGTCTAGAATACCTATCAACTAGTCTGTAAATGGTAATCCTGACTATCATCATCCCTTACCTCGGGAATGTACTCACCCCTGTCTACAGATCCTACCTTCTTCCACCACATTTCTTATAAAGTGGTATGCTGATTTTCATATTCATTTTCATTCATATCTACTTCAACTGGTACAACATTAGGAGTTTGCTGTACCTCCTTTCTTTGCATGGATTTTTCATCAACAATAACATCCCGGCTAATAATTACCTTGTGGGTAGTAGGATCCAACAGTCTATACCCCTTCACAGTATCTCCATGGTCGAGAAAAACACATTTGCTTGACTTTGGGTCAAGCTTGGACCTTTTTTCTTTAGGCACTTGGGCAAACACATCACAGCCAAAGGTACGCAAATGAGAGTAATCAATTGGCTTACAACACCAAACCTCCTCCGAAATCTGTCCATCCAACGCAGCTGTAGGTGACCTGTTAATAAGATAAACAGCTGTATTAACAGCCTCTGCCCAGAACGTTTTATCCAACATGGATGCGTTGAGCATGCTTCTTGCACGTTCCATGATTGTGTGATTCATCCGCTCAGCCACACCATTTTGCTGTGGAGTATATGGTACAGTCTTCTGGTGCTTAATACCTTCCTGCGTACAAAATTTATCAAATTTCTTGGAGCAATATTCACCCCCATTATCTGACCTGAGACATAAAATCGACTTGCCCAAATTCTTCTCTACCCGTGCTTTGAACTCTTTAAATTTCTGCAAAGCTTCCGACTTCTTCAGAAAATAAACCCACACTCTCCTAGAATAATCATCTATAAAAGTCAGAAAATAGATGGCACCATTTAAGGACTGAGTGGGGACTGGTCCAAATATATCCAAATGTATAAGTTGCAGAAAATCAGAACTCTTACCAGGGCTTGCAGTAAACTGAACCCTCTTTTGTTTACCAAAAATACAGTGTTCACACAAGTCTAAATTGCAAGACTTAATCCAGAAAGCATACCTCTGTCATGCAGAATTTTCAGACCTTTTTCACTCATATGGCCTAGGCGTTGATGCCATAGCATTAAAGCATCCTGAACAGAAGTTGCTGCTGCTGCATGGTTTGTCACAGTATCACCATGTAGTGGTATTATAGTAACTTGCTAATTATGCATGTATTGCTTGGCAAGATTTGTACCTGTGTGTCCTCCTTGAAATTCGAGGAATTTAACTGATTAATCTCATGCCATTTGATTAAATGTTAAGATTCACCCAAGAGATTTGAACCTTGGTTTAAGATGTGAAACTTTCACTACCACCCAATTTCTCTAAACCCCATGGGCAGAAATGTTAAGGTTCACCCATAGGGGATTGGAACCTTGGTTTTTGGTGTGAAATTCTTCACTTCGAAACAATTGCCCTAAACCCCATGGGCACTATGTAGGCTTTTGTTGTTCATGAAAGTATAATAAATATTTCTTTTTAGGACTGCCCTTGGAAGTGACATACTAGTTACATATGTTCTACTATAATGAATCTCAAGTATGATGGAAAAAGAAAGCAAGGTAAATTTTTCTTGAGCATTAGTTTTTGGTTGTTGCTTGAGGATGTCCTGGGTTGTTTTCATTGTATGTACTATGTACTTTGATTTTTGAACCTAAATTTAATTCCCTTAATATTTTATTCATCCTTGTGGCATTGTAGAATTATAAACAGCTTGTATGCATCCTATACTTGCTTCTCATCCTATGTTCATAATAAGTTGGATAATAATTGAAATCATTCTAGTCTTGTTAGGGCATTTTTTTGCGTTACCTCTTTAGTTTGCTGAGGAACAATATTTGAACACGTCTCTAACTTAACGGAAAACACTATAAAAACTATTGAATAGCCTTTCATTTGTTGCAATTTCTCTTTCTTTCATGTTTTGAGCTTATCTCTATGTCATTCTGACTCTGTGTATTGTCCTTTGTATTCATGGATGATTAAATAGGCCTTGCGGAAAACGCATGAGGTTGAAGATCGCATTCCTGCTATAGCCATTGTTGGCAAACCTAATGTGGGAAAAAGTAGCATTTTAAATGCTCTAGTTGGTGAGGAAAGAATGATTGTCAGTCCTGTTAGCGGAACCACTCGTGATGCAATAGATACAGAGATTATTGGACCAGAGGGACAGGTAATATTGTAGTTAATATGGATATTTACCGTGTTTTTTTCTTATGCTGTAACTAAACAAACATTTTTTGCACCTTTATTTGCTTTTTGCTCATGGATTAAGTTGCAGATTTTCATAAAATTTATAGGGAGTCCAATGCATTGTGAGCATCTGTAAATGGATTTAAAAGTATGAGTGCAAACCAAGTTTGAGTCCATGCATTGTGGTGGAAAATCCTGTTGACATGTTCCCTTGGATAATACAGTTGTTGTAATACCACAGTAATGTGGTTTATTGAAATACTGTGATATTGTGGTCATATGATCTATAATACGGGTGGGACCTGTTTCGACCCTGTATAACCAATTAAAAAATAATCATATTGAGAACGAAAATAGATTTAGTGACAGGAATGTTATGTTTGGCATCATGTTTATCTTGCTTATTTATTGACTTTTGCTCCAAATTATAGCATTCTGATGCTGCCGCGTTTTTGGTCAGAGTAGTAAGTGAGGTTGAAATATGCAGCTTGTAATGTCCCCTTCCTAATCAGTCAGTGATCGTTCAGAGGGCTAGCCTACTCACGGGTTCCGGTAGGCTAGAACAGATGTGTGGGGGCCCATTGGGGGGTTGTTTGGTCTTCATCGGGATATTGTGTGTTTTCAGAGGTGTTTTGAGCGTGGGAGAGTGGACTTACTATTTTTAGTAAGTCAGTTTTTAGGGTTTCTGGTGATACAAAGGGTATGAGGAGATTCGTCTTCCAAATGGGTGTCCAAATCTATGATTAGTTGGCGGAATTGGTGGATGAGGTCCAAAATTTTAATGTGTAACGATTAATTATATAAAGTTAATTATTTAATTTTTATATAGTTAACTTTATGTTATGCTGAAAAGGGGATATAAGGTGTTATTGTCACCCAGGAGAAAAAAAAAAAAGCAAATATTAAAAAGTGACTTAATAAGGGGACCAAAAGTGGACGCCACCCTCATGGTGAAAAAATAAAATATTTTAATTGTTTTAAAATCTCATGCAAACCCAAAATGGGTCAACCCTATTGAGAAGGCAAATAAAAGAACATTTTCTCCTCTCATTTGCTCATGCTGGGATTTGATATTGCTTGGTATTGTGGAGAGAAGACTTGCAGCTGGATTGCAGGGTTTCTATAGCTTGTTGGGGACGAAAACCTCCATCAGAACATCGGCTTTGGGAGTGGAAGACCTCCTCAGGTTGATATTTGGCAGTCCTACTTCTGGGAGTGTATTGAGCTTCAATTATCGATAATTTTCAATGTTATTTTGGAAGGGTTTTAGTATCTTTTGGGTGTTCTTCATTTGTGCTTGCCATTCCAGCAAGGCCATACCATTTGGCCTTCATTCAGTGCATTTTGTTGGAGTTTTTTGATAGGGTTTTAGAGCAAACTTGGACGCCATCTTTCTTTCAGCCCAACGATTGCATTTGGATTGGATTTGGAGTGTTTGCAAGGCAGTTTTGGGACACTTTGGTTGCTGGCCGTACACCTGCTGTACCTGGCCGTACCACAGAGGGCAGCGTGGGAATTTGTGCAGAGGAATCGCCCCATTTCTTGATCATTTTCTGCTCTCATCCTTGGCGCCTAGGGTTTTGGAAGACATTGAGGCTATTTGCTTGCTGGAGAAATCATTGTATTTGAAGATATTATTAATAAATCAAGTTTTTTGTGTTGCTGGACTGAGTCTGAACTGCGTTTTCCAGATTTTAATAACTTCCGGGTACTTGATTATTTTACCATTTCCTTCACTGGGTTTGTAGCTATATATGTCTATTATCTATGTTTCAATTTTCAAAGCATTTGGATTGGTAGTTTTAAAGTTATAGCATTTTGAATATTGTTGTTCGCAATTTTTTGAACATTCAAAAAACACAAAAAATCATAAAACCCCAAAAAACAAAAAAAATTGCAAGGCAGAAATATCAAAACCAGGGTGGGACATTACACAGCTAACCTGGCAGGTTCAACATGAAAACAAGGTTCATCCACCGTAAGCAGGAATGCTTGTCTATAGCTATACTGTTATTTTCTACCTGAAAAGATAATGCAGTTGTTCAATGATGTACTCTATCAAATTTGCAATATTGCCCTTTCTTCAGAGGATAACAAACTACAAAAGTTAATTAAGTTGCAGCAAACACATCATTCTCATTATTGTTGTAGATATTCATCAGTATGTAATGGATACAAAAATCTAGGTAACAAGAGATGCATTACTACCATTCAAGGCTTCTCAATGTGTGCATGATAGCATTAATATATTACATGCAACTTCCCTAGTCCCGTATTTATAATGCAATGTATATGGGATGAGAAATTTAAGTTTGCATGAGAAAGAAAGGTGCCAAATCATCCCAAAGCCAAGTGGAGTCAAAAAGGGGACAAATAATAAATTAAACATGGATTCATAAAAGTTAGTAAGCAGACCCAAACAAGACAAAATGTTGTTATCCCCCCTGTTGGAGATTTAAAAAGTCGTTAAAAAGCAAAATAAAGGAAAGGTTTTCCTCCCGTTCAAAGGCCAAGAAATGCAAGAGATATATTGCAGATACCACTCCTCAAGGGTAATTGAGTAATTGTACGTTCTGTATGAGACACTTTCATTGATAGTATCAAAATAATTAGAGGCCATAGAGCACTATAGTTTTGTATCTTCACATTCTTTAAAACAATTAAGACAAAGCAAGACAAGGCTTGTCATGGCTTTCCATCTCTCAACCCTTGAAAGCTTCCAATTGCTCTTCTGGCAACATTGACATGCGATGAACAAAACGAGCAAGACAAGGCTACACATTTTCTTTTGCCCTTTGTCAAAATTTAGTCTAAGGTTTATGCTGGTTCAAATACAGGCCAAACATATAAAGCATTCCATGATTGACATCAAGTACCTCATCATTTCTAGGTTGGTCACTGGGTACAGTCCACTTGGACAAGAAACATTATGGTAGTTGTATATTTTCTACAGAACATTTAAATTCACCCAAGCCATTTGGTGCTTCATTTTTTGCTTGGATTTACTAACTCAACTTGGTATACAGCATGTGGTCAATCTGCTTAAATTGTATGAGCTGTTACATGTTGAAAAGGGGTTTATAATCTATTATCTCGTAGACAGCATTGTAGATTTTCAGCCCCCTTTGACCATGGAGCACATTGCTTGATATATGTACCAAAAACTACTAGACATAAGAAACCACCACTTTTTTGTATGAGAATGAACACTTCCTGCATAGACAAAGTGGCCATCGCAATCCACTTTCCAGGAGTAGTTTCCTTGTCTTGAGCAGAAGTTGAGTACGATTTCATCTCAGGAGGGAGGAAATGATAAGAACTCAATTCCAAATTGAAACTACCTTGCAAACATCTTGATTTTCCAGCTCACTAAAGCTGGAATTAGTTTTGGGACCTTTTAACTCCATTCATGCACACGCCACATATTCTACTTTTGTTCCTATTTACAAGTTGCATTGCAATCTTGTCCCATTCAAACTTTTGTACCATTTTACAACATTTTTTGATTCTATTGAAGAATGGACATTATTTATCAACTGTTATGTGCTCTCTTGTGGCCAATGCATATGCATATCACAGCTTCTGGGTTTTCCCCCACAAAGATGCTTTAGAAAGGCCATACATGACAGTCCCTTGTTGCTGTTCTTGGGTATTTGTCTTTGTGTGTGAAATGTTTTTGGTTGTGCACTCTAAATCAGAGGGTTGCTATTTTCAGTTTGCATTTCTTTTACTAAGATATATTTCATTTCAGAAGTACCGACTCATTGACACTGCTGGAATAAGGCGAAGAGCAGCTGTAGCCTCGGGAGGCAGCAAGACTGAATCATTGTCTGTGAATCGAGCCTTTCGAGCGATAAGACACTCAGATGTTGTGGCACTTGTTATTGATGCACTGGCTTGTGTCACAGAACAGGTATCATTCTGATCTTTAGCTTTGATTGCTAAAGAAACTTTAAGGCAGACCATTTTACTTCATTGATAAGATGCGGCAATACCTTGAGCCGTAAAGAGTGTGGAGTTCATATTTTAAAAAATTGTTTGAATTCTGGAACTTTTCACAGGAGCTTTTTTTACAATCAAAGAATTTAAAATTATAACAGCATAAGTTGGAATGATGTGAGCCTTTTGGTTCATTTTAATGCACAAATGTTGAATACCATTGAGAAATATGATTGGCTGCTTAGAGCATATGAGGCAGATTTTTTTTTTAATTCTAAGCTTTTAATATTTTGTGCCAGCCATGAATGAGGACTGCAATAAAGGATAGATACTTGTGTACTTTAAGGATATATTCTCGTCATGCACTTGTGTAAACTGTAAAGAGCTACTCAGATATAATATTGTAAACATTAAAGAAGCATATATTCTATTTGATTAGTCAAGATGGGTACTGATCCAGTGGTGCTTTTCTCAACTTTGCAGGATTACAGGATTGCCGAAAGAATAGAAATGGAAGGGAAAGCATGCATCATAGTTGTTAATAAGTGGGATACTGTACCTGAAAAAAACAATCAAACAACTCTCTTCTATGAACAAGATGTCAGGGAGAAGCTTCGTGTTCTTGACTGGGCACCAATTGTCTATTCATCAGCAACAACTGGTCAGAGAATTGAAAAGTATGCTTAAACTTAGATTCTTTATTTTTGTCTTTACCTGGAAAGGAAGGAATATTAGTGTAGCTGTCTTGTCCAATAAACATGATCAGAGACACTCCTCACCTGTTAAAGCAATGCACCATAGACTGTTTGATGTTTCTCAATGTTGGCACGTGGATTCTGAAAGAACATTATGTTTATAAATTTGCAAACTCCTTTGCTTACCTTTACATAAATTTATTGAATGAGTTCACTGAGGCCGTGACCTCATTTTATTTAGGTGTTAAGGAACTCTTGGCTATGTCAATACCAAATCTTCTCATGCTAAATTTTCTTAGATTGTTATGTTGCTTGTAAATATTATTATTGCTGACTGGCATTTTGAGTAATTCATGGAGAGTTTTATTTTAGTTGGTATTATGGATTTGAAATAGGCCCCACCCGTATAACATCATGACCACATAGTGGTATTACAACAGTTTGACAATTATGAATGTATCACATGAAAAGATTTGAACATGGGTCTCCTCCTTGAAAGTTGAGGAATATAACTGGTTGAGCTAATGCCATTTGATATAATTCATGTAAAGTTGAATATAAAGGTAAAGCTGAATATTTAGGTCATGCCTATGTTACACGGGATGTGTCCCAATGGTTGTATACTTGTGGGGTGCTTCTCCTAGGGGGTGGTGTAATGTCCCCTTTTCATTGAGTCAGCATATCTGGGACCTACAAGCCCATTTCTATACTTCTCGGTGGGTGAGGGGTGATTTCTAGAGAAGTATATACTGGTGAGGATTGGTTTCATTTATTTGTCCTTGGTATTTTTATGAGTTTTGGGCCATTTCTTATATTTTAGGAGCATTTTCTAAAATTTAGGTCGGTTGGAGGCTGGACCCTCACCATTATTTTCCTTATGGGGGATTTACCTTGACGGGATCTTTTTACTGTTGACATTGTTCATGCCTTTGGATATTTTAAGTGCACATGTTCATTATATGTGCCCTGGGGAAAATTTGCTACTATTTCTTAGGGGCTTTTGGAAGGCTTTCGATGACAGAACTATGTCATGCAGCCTGTTGTTTGATTCGGGTGTGAGTCAGCTGTTCATAATGCTTTATTTTGGGTCTTTCAGGCTAGTGGTTCTCCTGCTATGGCTGATTTACTGATGAGGTGTTATGGTTTATTGGCAGGCAATTTAATGTTATTACGCTAGTGCCATGTTATTTGGTATTTGATTATTAACATTAAATTTGACATGTCCTAAGTGATACTAGTGTCATATCAAGTAAATATTTTTTCATTTCTATTGAAAACTTGAGCTAGTTGCCTAGGGTTTGGAGCATGTCAATGAATAAATAGAGGCCGCCCAACCTTTGAGAGATTCATTCTATGCTTATAATCTACGGATACAAGGATGAAAACCCTTGGATCCATAGATCAAAGGACAAAACCCTTTTGGTTTCTTGTGGGCAATCCCATCTAGGGATTGCATTGAGCTGAAAACATTCTCTTTTCTATGGGTAGACTGATTTGAGGGGCAGCTGGAGCAGCATTATACAACAACATCAGTTTTGATTTTGGGAAAGATCCTCTACTAGGTGCTTTATTTCTAGTTAGTTGCATATTAGTATTACTCTATTAATGTATTCTAGCCTTAGTAGCAAAACTTGGACTTGGTGAGGTTGACTCGGGGCTCGGCAAAAACTTGGCAAAAAGAAAAAATGAAAAAAATATACAAATTTTCATTGAAAAGACAAGTTTTTTCATTCATATTACTGATTAATATCTTCCAACACACTTTCAACATTCAGCATTATACAAATAGACAAAGGACAGAACTGCACGTTATGAGTGCAAGCCGCGATTCTGATTAAGGGTAACTTAGATAAATTCAATTGGAGACAAGGTGCTCTAAAAGGTGAGAGAGGTGCAAAACCTGAGAGTCAAAGTACAGGGAGCAGAGGGAAGGGAAGTTGCAAAACAATGCAACAATTATAATCAGGTCCCAACAGGCCACATTAGGCATATATACTAGTGGTATAAGTGGCAAATTTGGCGGGAAAATTAAATTACTTATAATTTGTAGGCAAAAGGTTCGCGCATTTGGGCGAAAGTGGTTGGCGAATTAAAATAATAAAATAATTATTTATCACAGTTGGGCAAGCTGACCCCCACAAAAATTGAACCCCAAACAATTTGGGCGAATGGGCCCTAGGTCCCAAAATTAGCCAATTTCAAATTTCGAAAATCCTTATTTTAGCCAATTTGGCTATAAAAAGCCGGTATACATAACCCTACCAACAGGATTTGTCCCATGCAGGTGCAGTTATTTTATATATATATAAATTGAAAAAAAAATTAAAAATTAAAATTAATCTTTTTGTTTCTAATTAATAAAAAAAAAGTAGTTTTATTTATTTGTTTTTTAATCAACGATGATATAGAACTAAAATAAACCCATCAAATCAATAGTATTATATAATTATTAAAGCAACAATCAACAAACTACATAATTGTATTTAAGAATTATACATATATCCTAGATTCCTAACTAAATTTTAAAAATCAATCTTTTGACCACTTAACCTCACCTTCTTTATTCAAAAACTATCAAATTTTATTTTAAATATTGTAATAAACTTTGTTCTAACCTCGTCACCTACACCAATACACCAATATAAGTATATTAAAATACTCAAAAATATATATATATATATATATATATATATATATATATATATATATTTAAGCGAAAAACCCCTTGTGGGGCCGCCTTGGTCTGAGAGACCACGAACAGGGGGTTCTACACCGTCAAAGTCACCCGGGAGTTGCACCCAGCCCTGCCCGCACCAACATTATCAATTGGATTTTGGGTACCCAATTCAGCTTTTTGGTAGGGTGGAGATTCGAACCTGGGACCTCCCTTGGAGGATTGCCCTCTCCTCTCCAACTCACCTATAACACCTGAGTACTCAAATAAATATTTTATACTATAAAAAATATACTTAAATATTTTTATATATTAAAATAATTTTAACTATATACAGTTATAATATTGTTGATGGGAAACCTATTGACTTCGTCTTTATCTAAGATGTTAGAATATAGAAGTTTTCAACACAAAACAATTATAATATTATTATATACTGAATGGTTTTAAATATAATATATTTTGAGTTGTTTTATTCGAATCATAGGCTTACATCTAAACATTTTATATTGTATCAAAGATTTCAATGCATGCATCTGGGTGTGACTAAATAAAATTGAATTTGTAACGTTTGTAATTTAATATATGGAAACTCAATCTTCAAGGCAAGATGTGAGATATGCTTCTTATAAAAGATATAAGTCAGAAGCTAGCGTGAACAAAAAACGATTGTGGTCTGTGGAAGTTGTCAAATCCCTGTTATATCCTCAATAAATCAAAGGGTGGTATTTGCCATATTTTCAGTTGAAATACTCAGAACAGAACCAGAAGAAATTAATGCGCTGTGGGAAGATATCAGTAGAAGGCGAAGCAAAAGAAATTATGGCTATCGCGTCGTCTTCGCAGAGGCATCATCGCTACTACAGCACAAGTTAGGGAAATGGCATAAATGGCTTGTTTTTTCATATTGCCTCATTTTGCTTGTTCCAAACTGGAGAGACAACTTTGCCTACTTGTTACCACACCAAACAAAACACTAAACTGCATCCTAATAGTGGATTTTTTGTTTTTTTAGGAATCTAGCAGCCACCAACAACAATGCTATGCATTGTTTAACTAATGAAATTCTCCATAAAAAGATGTTGAACTGTCAGTCTAAACTTATTGCTCAATTTTTGTTATCCTAGAAAGAAAAAATTGGTGTTGCAAACATTGGAACTAATGGGCTGAGTGAAACTAACTGTTACACAAAGCCTAAAACACCTTGCAAAAGACAAATTTGGAAGCCTAATATCAAAAACACCTTTACAGATTTTTGTAACATTACTATGTAAAATTTGTTTGAGATCTAAAAGAAGGTTGGGGATTTCATTTTTCAATATGCTTGTATATAGGAGTAATATTTAAAAGCACAAGTGATTATTTGTTCTATAGGTTCATTAGACCACATGGGTCTTAAGAGAGAGTAAAAAGTTAAAATTAATTACAATCATCATTTAAGTTAATTTGTTGGTGTTTTATTCAGCCTATGAGTTGTTGAAGTCCCAAATTAGTAATTGCAACATCCTTTCTGCACCAAAATGCAAACAAGGAGAAAAATTGAGTTTAGACAGTGAAGGTATTAGTGGTTTTACCATTGAGGTTTCAGGGCCTACCCCTTAATCCCACCCTATATCTCGATAGGGTACGTGCGAAGGGTGCTGCCCCTCAACCTTGCAAGGGATTCTGCCTCTTGACCTTGCAAGGGGGCTTCCACTTCCTTGACCCTTGACACAAGCGGTGACGGGTGTTAGCAACCCAGGCACAAGAAGAGGCATAGGCACAACGACAAAGAGAAACTAAAGCTTCTACTAGGGCAAAGGGCAAAGGGCAAAGGCATTCAAAGAGATTGAGGCATTGTATTTATCATGACTCATGACACATTTTGTAATTTGTACCTTTTTTATATTATAAGCAGTGTAACCGGGTTCGCGCACCCGTGCGGTTTCGAATGCGGGTTCGCGCACCCATAAGCAGTGTAACTGGGTGCGCGAACCTAGTTACATTGCTTATGGGTGCGCGAACCCGCACTCGAAACCGCATCGGGTGCCCGGATTCACGAATGAGTACGACTTGGCCGAACCCCATCCGAATCCTGTCTGACAGGGTTCGCTTTGGACCAAACCTTGTCAGTCAGGGTTCGGCCAAGTTGAACCCTGTGGCCAGTCAGGGTTCAACCGGCCGAACCCAGCCTAATTTGGGCATTAACATAGGAAAAAAAAAGTTTTTGTTATTATTTTTAATTTTTTTTTAGGTGGGCCCAGCTACACCTAGCCCATACGGGCTAAAGAAAAAGTGAAAAAGCATTTTAATTTTTTTAAAAGTTTAAACTTTAAAGTTTTTATAAATTATAATTTATTATAAAGTTTTTATAAATTTAAACTTTAAACTTTATAATAGGATAATAAAGGGGCATAGTATTAAAAAAAACATTGTCGTTTATAGGGATGCCACAGTTGCAACGACTAGCTTGTCATTTATTGTCTCAGGTGGCCAGTTCCTCAGCTAGTGAGAGAAATTAGAGTACTTATGGATTTATCCATTCAACGAGGAGAGGTCGATAAGAGGCAAGTAGGGCAGAGAACCTCGTGTATGTCCATAGTACTCTTCGACTCATGTCTTGTAGGGACAAGGGTTATACAGAGGGGCCTTTTGCACGTTGGGATGCAGTTCCTGATGACAGCAGAGATAACAGTAGGTGTGATGGCTTTTCAAGTCTACCACCACCTGATCCATAGGAGGAGGGCCTAGAAGATGATGATGAGGAATATGATGAATGAGAGTCAAATATTAGATATTTGATGTTATCTTTGTACATGTCCACTACTAAATACTATAGTATATACTTAAAGCATATTTTTATCTCTTGAGTCTCTTTTCAAGTGAGTTTACACAAGGTTTTTATGAGGGGTCCCGGTCCCCTCATACTAAGTGGGGTTTGAACCTTAAACCTCTCAAAGAGAGGCCAAAGCCCTTACCACTACAAGTAATTTATGACTTTGACATCCTGTCATTTTTTTACATGAATATCATATATCAGTATGCTTTTATGATGCCATACTTAAATATTTTGCAATGTGTATAAATGATTTATTTTATTTCACAATGTGCATAATTTATTTTATTTTTTAATTTTTTGATAAAAAATACATACATGCATATATATATATATATAAATTAAAAACTAGTCGCACCCGCACTCGACGAACCCTATTTTTGGCAGGGGCCACACCCGCACCCACGATTCCCACCGCACCCGCACCTGGTAACCTTGATTATAAGCAATACAAGAATATTTGAATTTTGGACGCATGAAAATTTCTTTATTTAAGATGTGTTTTGTCACTTTGATGTGTAGTTTAAGGCTTTAAGCTTGTACAACTTGCCACTTTCATGTGTAGTTTAAGCTTGTATCACTTACAGTATTAATATTTGATTTGATTTGCATAATGTTAATTCATTGTGATATGCATGAAAAAAACATTTTTCAATGAAAATTGTATTTTCTTCATTTTTATTTTGCCGATTTTTTCCCCATTTTTTGCTGATTTCTGATTTTTTCCGATTCTTTTTCCATGTTGATTTTGATCTGATTCCGATTTTCTCAACTATGGAGCCAACAATCGATGTAGAGCCTAAATCAACAGTTCATGCAACAACAACAAATGGTTGCTCAAAATTCCCAAGGTGCGCTAAATCAATAATTGATTAAATATCCTCAACAACAACCAACATATGCCCCATGGGACAACCTTTGTATAGTATGACCCATAAATGTAGTATGGGCAAAGACCTTAGATGACTCAATTGGTTCCAAAACAAAATCCAATGGTGTTTGTGTAGCAAAACTATCCAGCTCATATGTCCCAAATCTATCAACAAATTTTACAAGGGTAAAATTTTATCCAAAATCGACAGTTGCCTCAGTATCCGTAGCTTCCCCAAGGTCTACAATAGGCTTTGCAAAATTTAAATGTCACTCAAAACCAAATGGTGTTGGACTGGCTTGAGTACACACTTTCAACCCTTAAAGAGTCATTCCATGAATTACATATGTCAATAGCACAATATTATGAACTCAAAGAAGAGGATAGGCTGGTTCCCCAATAAGGAAACATGTCGGTGACCAATCAATTGCAAAACAACATGGTAAATATGAATTCAGAATTAGGCACACTATGCTGTTTCACCTATAACATGGACCATAATTCAACAAATTGTCCTATGGCCAATCACTATTCCCAGACAATGAATCAACAAGTGACAAATCAGCTTGTAGTAGTGAATCAACCCATTGCAGTTAGTCAACCAATGGTTAAATTAACTCACAATAAACAAAACAATAGGTAGATTGATTGGCTTCACTTCAATTCAATGTGACACAGGCCTATGCAATGCCTTGAACACCTAAAATGAGCAAATGTTACCTCCTTACTGAAAATGCAAAAGTGTAGTAGTGTACGATCCCCACTTTGGTGAATTAACAACTCATCCGGAGAATCCTCTATCTACCCACAAGGAACCATCCTTCCCTTAGTCAGAGAGAACCTAAGATGATAAAGGAAGATTCAAATAATGATGGATTGATGATTCCTATAGGAGAGCCTCAATCCTCTCATCAAGGGGCATGTCTCCCATGGTTTGAGGAAAGACTTACGGTTGATAGCAAATATTTTGAAGATGAAGTTTAAAACTTGTAGAGGAAGGTGATATGTGTAAGTCTCTCTTAGATGAAGAGTTAGAGGTTATAGAAGACTCCAAATTGATTAATATTTTCTTAGATGAGGAATCAGAGCTTACAGAAGGATGTGTGGTATTTGGTTTTTTAATTGGAGGAAAACCCATGGAGGTAATAGAGATAAGTCCGCAACCAAAACATGAGGCATTTATATTGGAGCCGATAGGTGCAATGGAAGGAGTAGTTGAGCCTTAGTATGAAGAGGAAAGAAAATTTACAAGATTTGAAGAGTTCTCATGGGAGTCCTCTTTTATAGAAGTATTATACTTCTTTGAAGAGGAAAATCTATAGGCAGACATTATTTGACAAATGGAGAAGGTTTCATCCAAAACTCTTGAAAGTTCTCAAGTTTTTTCAGATGAAGGGGCTACATTAATTAGTAGAGAGGCCTTGATTCTAAAAATGATGTGGTTTCCTACAATTTTGGGGAGTAAATCCAAGTTGAAGCCTGCATTCTAATAGTTTGGTGTTTTGGAGGATGATAGTGGATTTGTTAGGGAACAATGATAGAAGAAACCACCAATACTGAGTAATGGTCTATTGCTTGGTTACACAAAGACAAGGGTCCAAACTGGTTGTCAGTATCAAAATTCATCATGGAATGCGATAAAAGATGAAGAAGCTATCACAATTGCAAAAATGCTAGCGCCTACCCATGCTCTGACCACTTTGGGGTTGAAGTGGGATTATCATTTTCAATATGGTTGGCATCAAGAGTTGGATCCAAAAAAATAGTGAGAGTTACATAGGCGTTGGAAGATCTTGAGTTGGAACATTGACATTAGAAGGGAGATCAACTATTTTCCTAAGCCTATAAATGGTATTGTTTTACACTTAGTGAATTAGTTGCTAAAATGGTTGTTTTTGTAAATTCCCATTTCTCATTTCCTTGTCTTTGATATTATGCAAAGATTCAAGAGAAGATATAAATAACGAAAGAAAGAAAGAACTACAAAAAAAAAAGAAAAAGAATTTCTATCTCGCTTGAGCGAAAATCTCATGAGACATTTGGGTTCCCATTTCTTTTCATCCCTTTTCTTTACAAGATTAGTTGTAGATCTCTCCAAAATTAGTATCTTCTTTCTTGAGACTGATTTTGATGATATAAGGCGCCAGCATAGGAAAATGATGACAAGAAGCCAACATAGGAGTTGGTGAATATGACTTTTTCTTCGAATATGTAGTGGCAAATAAAAAGAAAGATGATGCCATGAGACCTTTAACGACATTGGGAAAAGAAGGATAGAAAGAAGATTAAAAGACAATGGATAACATTGAAAAGAAATCTTTGGATAGAAGAAGGCTCACCTGCCAGGAAAAGAGCAACAAGAATGGAAGCCATTGATCCGGAGGCACAAATTGTTTTCACCATCTCCCCCACAACCATCTTCACTTCACTTTCACCCGTTGTTTCTTCTATTCCCATCACTATGCTCTCTTCCCCTCCTATTTCTTCTCATCCTGCCTCATATGCTCTCTTCTGTTGCACTCGTTTCACCCAAAATAAGCACTACCTTAGTCGTTAGGGTCGTCAAAAAGTGCATTTGCTTAAATGATAGAATCATCCCACTCCCCACCTCAACCTATTGCACCAACCATTACCACCCAATTTGCACCATCTAGCATGTTGTTGCATCCTCCCTTTGTTCTTGGCCTTACCATTCAACAATTCCTCGAGATGTGTATGGATGTCATCTTACAAACATCACCAAGGATGATCGAGTCAACTACACAACCATAGGAGAAACAACACGCTATGGAGGTTAGCTAGGCATTCCCTTGGCAAAGCCGTAAATGAGATTGCAAGTGTAATGAAAGAGGATGGCAAATAGGTGAAGCAGGAAATTGCTAGCATAAAATTCTCAACTTCTACGACACCTATGGTCACCTGGTCACAAGTTCACAACTAGCAGAAAGTGGAAAGAAATTGTTTAATTGTAGAAGCACTCCCCATGGATCCATGTAAGCCAACAACCACCCTAACTGACCATATTGTAATATTGTCTACATTAGACTTGTCAAGAGTTGATCCATTCCAAATGGTGCAGCTAACAAGATAGTTGCAACAAGCAATAGCCATCATATGTGTCCAAGCAAAGAAGTACAAGCAAGCCCTAGAATTGGCTAAAGACGAGCAAAGGTAGGTGATGCAATTGCAGTAGAAACTAGAGGCACTAACAGGAGAGAACAATGACCTAAAAAAACAAACAACAAGAAATGAAGAAATGGAAAAACAGTTGGAGGAATTAAAGGGGCAATTGGCACAAGGAAGGGATTAGTTGAAGCAAGAATTTGAAAAAGAAAAGCAAGATCTGCAGCTTCAAATAGGTCAACTGAAGGCAGTCATACAAAGTAAAGACAAAGAAGTTAAATGAAGACTTGGAGAAAAGGGCACAAAATGTAGAACCTAAAACCTCAATGATTGAACAATTCAGTCCCTAAGGGACCAAATACATGTTGAGATAACCCTTGCCAAAACCTACTTTGCATACATTGATGAATGTGAAGCCCTACTTAATCAGATTGAAACAACAATCCAACAAGTGGAAAATGAGTTGGCTATCAGAGCTAGATATTGTAAAGTATGCCCCCAGCTATACAAAATGTTTAGTGAGCAAGTGAAGCAGTGAGGCATGTTTGACAAGATAGTATTCAAGGAACTAAAAAACATACTAGACAAACAAAGAAGATTAGAAGAATGCAAGGCTACTCATGATGCTCTAAAGTTGCTTTTGAAGAGATGAGAAAGGAGGCACAACGATTCTCTAATCAGGGTCAGCTCCTTGCGCTAGAGCAAATAGGCAAGATCTTTGAGGAGCAAAAGGCCAAAGTAGATGATGGTGATGCAGTTTCAAACAAGGTCATTGAGTTAGATAACCTGTTTATATGCTAAAGAGCATAGCAGATCAAGGGGAAAACCTCTTAAAGGATCACTATGTGGAATTGGTGTTGGATGGAGAGATGTTGTATGACCTATGTGGATTGATAGGCACTTTCAAGCCTATTGCCTCAGAAATGAACAATGTGACCCACAATTTTGCAGTTTTGCTATAAGATGATCCCACTTTTGAAGACTCCACACTCAAGAATAAAGGTAGGACTTGGGATCTCTTGTTAGTTGAGCTTGGTGCCCCATGAAGTTGCTATAAATGTATTAGCTTGGCTACTAATTTCAAATTCCTGCAAGAAATCAGCCATGGAGGGCAGGGATTAATGATTTTGCAACCCTAGAAGCAGCAGGGCAGAACAAGAAATTTTGGGAAAATCTTCAGAAAATTGGCTGTCCCAAAAGTGCAACCTGCTCCAAAGTGCGATTCACTCAAGACAAAAGGCGAATCGCAATTTTGCTAAAAATGTGGATTGCTCCTTCAAGACTGCAAATCACAATTCAAGGCTCAAAATTAGACAAGGTTAGGACTGGACCCGAGGAAATTGCCCTTAAAGCGGCATTTTGTCTTCATATGGTGCTAGTTAGGGGTTTGTGGGCTACTAAATGTGTTTAGAGGCAATTTAGAGGCATGTAATGTTCAGGGATGGATCATTTTGCTAAAGATGCAACTAAACTAGAGAATTTACTAGGAGTAGAAAGGATTTATCTCAAGTTACTCTTTGGTGAATAATTTGCTATAAATAGGAGCTAGGGGCTCCATTTTAAACATCTTTTAGCCATTTGAGAAAGTCAGGGTTGCACTTTGTGAGCATCAATTGTATTTATGAGATTATTCTGCCAATATTAGAAAGACTGCATGATGTACATTGAGCTTGAAATAGAGTCAAATAGATAGGATCCAAAAACGTTTGATTACAAGCAAATTAAAGAAAAAAGCTTTGAAATGAGTTCCATAGCAAAAACGGTTACTTATCCTATACAGGCACCCATAATAGTTTGTCTTCTAGGATATTTGAAAAGGATTGAACAAATGGATGTAAATAGATGGTCTAAATTTATAGTAGGATATGAGTTGAATGAGAAAAAAGGACACTTGGATAAAACAAAATTTCAAATGGATGAATAAGTAGGTTATTGATTTAATAGGATGCCCAAACAACAAGAAGAATATAAATGTCTATGTAAGGGAAAAATTCAGGGAAACAATGTGGAAAAAACAAGGTGCACTACCTTGATGAGTTCATCCAACGTATGAGCACATTGAAAAGCATATATGGATGCAAATATCAAGTGGAAAGCAAAGATTCTTATAGTTGAATTGAGGACTTGCTCACATCGACTCCAATGTGAGATAGGTAAGGTGGAAGAGACCTAAAGAGAAATGGGAAGAGAGAATATGCACTTATTGCACTTCAGGGGCAGTGGAAACAGAGAAACACTTTATCTTGGAATGCAAAGCTTATAATAATATTTAGAATAGCTACGTTGATACATGTTTTTAATTGGTTATATGGGATTGAAATAGGCCCCACCCGTATTACATCATGACCGCATACTGGTATTACCATAGTTTGACAAATATGCATGTATTGCTTGGCAAGATTTGAACCTAGCTCTCCTCCTTGAAAGTTGAGGAATAAAACAGATTGAGCTAATACCATTTGATGCTATGTTGATACGTTTGTAGTGGATTCTGTGTCTGAACTGTTTGAAGAAGCAAGAATAGAGAAGCTAGGAGAATTTATCTGCAAGATTAGTAGCAAAAGACCAGTTCTTCAGAAAAAAAAATGATGATTCAACTTTGATTTTTCACATAAACTTGTTTCCTTTTAAAGGAACAAGTAAGATAACATATTATATTTGATAATGAACAATTATTGTCCCATAGGTTGTTTTGGCCTCATGGATGTTCATATATTTTGTCTTCTTCTTCTTATGAGTCGTCTCTTTTAGAAAGACTTAGCTAGATAATGATATTGACAAGTTTAATTTCGTGAAGAATTATGTAAAGTGAAACATGCTAGGCTTTGCTTGGATAGCTGCAGGTTTGTTTGGGGTAGCAAGCTCAATTGCTATATTCCTTCCACTCATCATTTGTTCATGGACTTTATTTTCATTACTTATTCCATGGTTTTACTTTGTTTGGTGGTTTTAGCCTTTAGGGTCTTATTAAATGAATAAAAAGTAGAAAGTAAGAATCTGAAAATGCAATTTGTAGTTTTAATGAAGGAGAGAAAAAATTATTTCCATTAATTGCTTTAATACATATTAGGAGTGCAAGTTGGTGAGATGATTAATTAGAATTCTTTTATGATGATGCTTGTAGCATCATAAAATATGGGCTTTGTCCTGAATTGGTACTTTCGTTAGATATACTAAATAACACTGAGCTTTGTATGTTTTGTAACCTTGGTAATGAGACTGGTCTTTAAATTGAAAAAGTTGCTACATTTTCCTCAACATAAATGTGGACATATTTGATTCTTTTTGAACAGGATAATAACTGCTGCTGGGGCTGCTGAGAAAGAACGATCAAGAAGGTTACTTACAGCAATTTTAAATCAAGTGGTGCAGGAAGCCGTAGCTTTTAAGCGGCCACCATTAGGAAAGGGTGGCAAAAGAGGGCGGGTTTACTACTGCACTCAGGTTGGTTTCATGTCCAAATAGCTCTAATATAGAGGATTATTAAAATGTTTCTTATATGTCAGATTAATTGCTTTTATCTGCTCACAACTTTGTTGAAATTACTTTAAAAGTGGCCAGAACCTTTGAATTGCTTCCGACAATAATCTAAATAAAAACAATTGGAAGAACATTTGTAGAACCTAACCGTAGATTATGAAAGTTCATGGGTATTTTCATGAATGAACATATAAACCTGTTGAATTTGGTTCTTTATTGTAGTCTTTCTTCCAAAACTGTTGATGGGCAAACCCATTTTCAGTGGCCTTACAATGATGTTTGTGTGACATATTAGACTGGTGAAAAATAATGTACAAATAGCTTGTTTAAGAAGGAATTGCTTCTATGCAACAATATCAAAAGCATATCCACCTTCATCTTTCTTGCAGTGTCGAATATGCTATAAAATTGGGAAGCAAAGTTCAACATAAAATTTGTGTCTGACTAATTTGCCAGATGGAGTTTAACATTTCCATTCTTGAGCATCTTGATTGAGGAACATAGAACTTGTAGGCACTAAAAGGTAGTTGATGCACTTTTTATATTTGGGCATCTAGGTTGTACTTATGGCATTGTTATATTTTGATTAGTTTTGAAAGGTTTTATATAAAAATTGCAACCTAAGTTGCTTAAAACTTGGAAATGGATATGATAAAATACTTCTAAAATACTTGGCTTCCAAACCCCTTGAAAATGGTGAAATGATAAAAGAATCAACTAATTTAAAAATATATTAAAAAAAATAAAAAGTTTAAGTTTTTTTAATAGAAAAATAGTAATTCTCATAGAAAATACATAAAGACACAAGTTTAGTAAATCCCATATATAAATGCAATACCTTGTTTTCGAAAAACAATGCATCATTTACTGATCATTGAGAAAGGACTACATCCATTGAATGGTAGGATCATTTTGAAGATCTTTTACTAAATAAGAAAACGAGAGAAAGCACCTGGTTTTTTGCTTCCGTTGGCAAAGAATCAATATCCTTATCATTATGTATCCATTTCATTTCTGCTTTGACGAAAATTACTAAACCTTGCCTAATTAGCCTCAACTTACATAGTCTTGGAGAAGAGGTATCCTCCTGAAACACTGCTTGGCAATGCATCCTCCATAAGAAGAAAAGGATAGCAAATGAAAATATTTACCATAGGTTTTGTAAATATCTGTTATCATTCCATAAGTTGCCAAACAGCACTTATTTCTAGAAAATGGAAAATTCTGCATACAAGACAGACCAGAATCCTTGAATTGGCAAACGTCTCCAAAACACATGAATAACTGTTTCCTACGTTCCACAAACAGGGCAATTGGAATTTGAGATTGTAACACTTTCAAGATGGGCCTTTATGGCCAATTTATGATTATCCAGCCATTCAAAACAATTTTGTTTGAAAGAGAGTCTTGACTTCTAAATTTCCTGGCAATCTCATTGCCAATTCTTGTATGGGTCAAGAGTATCTCAAAACGTGTTTAAACACAAATCGGTTGGAATGCTAGGGGTGGTGTATATGCAATAATTAAAGTTAACCTTTATAATTATGAAGTTATAAATGTCATGCCAAAGAGAGCTGGCATGCATCATACATTTACCTCTCAAGTTATGAAATTGTTAAAATCAGCAACAGAACTAGAAGCTTCAAGTTCTATCCTTTCGGCAAAACATGCAAGCTTGAGATCATGTACAGCCAAAGAAATGTCCAAATTGGAATTTTTAAGATTCATACCCACACCTTTTTTGTTCCCTGTTGTGTATTCTACTTTCTTGATGTGCACAAGACAAAAAGTTGAATGTACAGAAACTAAATTCTTTAGTTCTTTAGATCCCACTTGTCTAATTTAATTTTCAAGTTATCATTTTATTTCAATTCGAAGTGATGATTTTGCGGTTCTCAAGGAGTTTCACTTTTGAAAATAGGAAAGAGGGACACCCTAGGAATTGTATCTTCAGATGTTGCAAACCAAGTGCCTTGGATATGCCTTTTTGCCTACAATGCAATCATTGTTTTGTGTCAGTTCTTATTGCTTCATTTTGTTTCTTTGACTGGTTATTTCATTGTTATTTATATTCATTTCTACCATGTCTGGGCCTAGAGTAGATCAGTCTAGCTTTTCATTGTTTGAACCATTAAAGGAGATGCATATTTATAAAACACAAAGTGTTAGAACCCAATTATGAACTCTGAATATTTTAAATCTTTTCGTCTCTCCTATCACCTTTTGCTATTTCATTGGTCTCTTTAGGAAAGCAGTTTCTCACGTGGGCACAACTGTATTTGTTGCCTATATTATATGAACTATCTTAAGTTCTTGGAATTTTTGTCAAAGTAAGAATTTCTTAGAACACCAGCACAGAAAGCTTAGCTAAACAAGAAATTGGCATCTTACACTTATTGTGATGAAGGATGTTATTCCTGAATGGGTCATCAGTCTTCCTTTTGTGGAGGGTATATAATATATATTATATGTTTAGTTAATTTGGCTTGAATATATATAAAGTATTATGTAATTGGTGTATTGTGATTATGGATAACCATGCTTATTGGATCGCCGCCTAAGGTGAAACACCTAAAGTGACTCATTTAACATGTAAACGTTAGAGTCATGTATGAACAATGTTCCCTTAATTAAGGGTCTGTGTTCTTGGTAGCAAAAAGTACTAAATATGAATCTGAAAAATTATATGCATTTCCATCTTTGCATGCCAAGAGAACTGAATAAGAAATAGTTGTGAGTGTGGTGTTGCTGGATCAGAAAGTTATGTTAATATGAGTGAAAGGGTGGATGCAAGAGAGTTATGACGCTTCATTGCAGGCTGTCTAAATAAATGACTAACATAAACTACTAAATATGGTTTACAAAATTGAAAGAGTATTTCAATTATTAAGGCTATGAATTTACCCCCATCCCAAAATGAAAGGCCAGGCTTCTGCCTAGCAATCCAAGATTGCATGTGCCTGTTGCAACTGTAGGAGAGTCAGGTCTTGAATCCTCTGTGAGCTTGTGGCCGGAGGTCTTGATGATTCATTTTCAGTGGATTCCACGTTTGGTCTACTACTGCCATACCTTCCAAGACTCCTTGTGCACCTTGTGTAAATATTGAGATTGCTGGTGCATTTGTACTTGTTGGTGTAGTAGAAAGCTGACATGAGACTGATGGTTGCTATGTAAGACCACTTCAGCTGTCTAAGCTTCCTATTTGCAGCATTATTAGATGCTAATTTCGAGAGTCCTTTAGCATTTTGATTTCATTTTGCATAAGATTTTTTCTATCAGGAATTGCTAGCAGAAAAATTCGTAAGTGTCTTATACAACTTGGCTATCTTGTTACCTTTGGCATCAAGTTCTTGTTTTTAGGAGCATGTTTAGTCTTATTTATATCTGCTTGCGGTTCTAAAACTATTGCAGACGGTGGAGGAAACAAATGTCATGTCATAATTTTGAAGTTGTTTGCAGTTGAAGAGATCCTATCTTGTTCCATTGAAGGAGAAAGTAGGAGCTTCTGCATATAGAAGAGTAGGTTGTAGAAGACAATGTCAAGGTCACACCAACATTGTATGGGTCTTGAGTCCTAAGCCTATGGAATACAGAGCTGTGGGTGCCCTAGGCCTTTGGCATTTACTGCATGCTGTAGGAGTGTGCCTGAACTATGGCAGTCTTGTGGAGAAGTTAAGGGGTAACATAGTGCATTAGTGGAGGACAAAACATAAGCCAGTACATTCTCATGTAGTACAAAAGGGCTAAGGTAAAGACTATTTGCCAAAGGCTAATCTGCAATCTCAAGTGTTGGATCCATTTCTCTCTGTTTTGCATCCTCAAAAGTCAGGTGCTCTTTAACCCATTTTGCAACCTCAAACATCAGGTGCACATCCTTTTGATCTTCTTTTCAAAATTTTTGCAATGAAGCTCTGCACTGGGGTGAAAATCTGAAAAATAGTTACTGTCAAGTTTGTTATTCTGGTTTAGCATAGCATATTCAAGTCTGTTGTTCTGCTGAAATAAAAATTTGGAAGTCTGAAATTAGCCTGAAACAATAACTCAAATCTGAGTGTTTGAACATTCAAGGCTTTGACTTTGTACATTGGGCTTAGCTGGACCGGAAAGACTCAATTTATCACGAGTTTTGGTTAAGGAGTAGAAACCCAAAGAGGTACACTAATGAGCTAATCATACAAGGTTAAGTGAAGACTTCCCTTTGGTCACACAAGGGCATCATATGTCCAAGAGATGTGCTGGCATGGCTGCAATCTAAGATTCTAAAATATCACCTTTACCTTTACATAGTAATGGAGGGAAGGAATGGTAGAGGCTAACTACTGATACTGTTCTGTTTGTAATGATACTGTCGTAGATAATAACTTGTTTAGGCAAAGTTTTGGTGTTGTCCTCCACAACAGTCCTCAGTGTCATTGACAGAAGGGAAAGATATGTTTTGGGGGAATGTGGGCGAAGACCATGGATATCCAAACTCCAAATACAATACAAGTATATCAAAGGAGGAGACCAAAGTGGTATCATTCCATTTAGTAGGATGCTGGAGAGGATTAACTTCCATTGCTTCAAGCATAGGAGAGTTGGCCAAAAAAGTGTGGTAAGTAGATTATGGATGATATTGAGCATGTGAATTTTACCTGTACATTTGTTGTTTTCAAACTTTTTGATCCTAATAAGTTTGTTTAAGCCAAGGGTAAGCTTGCATACGAAAATGCCATGAAGGCAGACTATGATGTTGTAATGAAGAATAGGACCTGGGTATTGACAGAATTGCCCCTACAGAAACAAGAAAGAATGCCTTGGGTGCTCAGTGGGTATACACTATAATATGCAAAGTAAATTTATCCTTGGACAATTACAAAGCTTATCTTATCCAAGGGTTAGGCATAAGGGGTGGACTATGAAGAAACTTTCGCTCCATTTGCTAAATTGGTGACCATTCATTTTGTTCTCTCCATGGCCGTCCAGTTTAGTTGGAAGTTGTATTCGATGGATGGAAAAAGTGCATTCGCATGGGGGAAGAAGTTGACATGGTCAATTTCAGGGTTTCCAGGTGCCTGATAAGGAGCATTTGGTTTGGAATTTGGTGAAGTCCTTGTATGGGCTTAAAAATGTTCCCAAAGCCTAGTATGTAAAAATAGACCAACATCTTTGGGGTTTTGGAATAAGAAGTCATATTCTTGATCTAAATCTCTGTCAAAAGTAATATGATGACATTGTAGTTCTGATTGTGTATGATGATGACAAAGTTGCATGAAACTTCAAAATGGGTATAGTTTCCAAAACAAAAACATCATAGGAAATGCAAGTCTTCAAACCCTTCACAAACAACAAAGAAATACTAAGTTAAAAAATAAATCAATGGATTTTAAAATTTATAGAAAAAAATTGAATTGAAAAGATTAAAAAGGGATGAAAAACACATCATTTATTCTTATTTTTTAAAATTAAATCCTATATAGAGTGCAGTGCTTACTGTCAAAGGTCAACCTCTATAGATAAAGTTATACATGCCATGCAAAACTACTGTGCATGGGATACACTATAGGCATAGCTGTTGATCTTCAGAGTCAGTAAAATCAGTACCAAAATTGGAAGAAGACCCAACTGCTATGGTTCCAACAAAAGACTTTGGCTTCAACAAAAGATGAACAGGAATGATTCTTATTATCCTCAAGATCAGTTGCAGCCATGGAAATATCCAAGTCAGAACTTTTAGGATTGAAAACCCAATATTTTGTTTACTCTCGTATATTTCTTTTTCCGTGTTACAAGACAAATTAAAATGCACATGATGATTAAAATTAGTGGGCAAATGAGCTTGACTTGAGATTGTTGGTTCGAATCCTGGCTATATTTTCCTGTGCCAGTCTCTCAAGACATATCAAGACAGGATCATCCTCTCCTCACATTCAACCAAGTCTCCATGGCACAACGGTTGGATGACTTCCTTGTTGCGTATGGGTTGGTGGTTTGATCCTCACGAGCAAATTTTTTATTTAGGAGAAAAGTTCTTTGCCATGTGAAGGAAGGCATATGTGCAAAACATGTGGTAGAAGGGTCTTTTTCCTTCCCAACAATACTCTTGGCATATTGGTTGGTAAGGATGTTTGTGGCGGATAGGTCCCGAGTTCAAAATTCAGCACTAGTATCCTTCTTTTTTTCTGTTTCAAGGTATGTTGCATTCAAAGCCATTTTTCACCATCCTCTTTCTCTTTGTTCTCCAAAGGTGTGCGTGGCGCATTGGTCTGTTCATTGGTTTGGACAGGGAAGGTATGGGTTTGAGCCCCATCGGTCCTGAACCTATCAAGGAAAATACGTGTGTATATATATATATATATATATATATATGAGGATCTGCAGCCAATAAAATAAGTCAACTTATCAACCCACGATTCGCCAATTGAAGGAGTATTCAGTGTGATTGTGTGAAGTGGCCGAATTTGATTTGGTGAAATTTTTCTCAGGTTTGATAGTTTGATTTTTATTTTATTTAGGTTCTGATATACCAAAACTTCTGGAGGCCATGACTTTTGCATACAGAAGCGTTTGGAGCCCATTGTTTTTCCAGTTTGCATGGTTTTTTGAGCTCTATACAGAGGTGACATCAATTTACGGACGACTTGTCGCATGAAAGGAGTATATTACACGTGGAGGAACAATTTGAATGACAAATTTAATAATCAGCCAGGACTCTTCACTTGTATTGCAATCACAACAACTGCTTCTACAACAATACCATTTGACCTTCGACTTTAACCCTACATATGAAACTTGAAAGGAACAATATAGAACCTATCTACTGCAGCAATCAACAATGGCAACACATGGAGTATACATACAATACCAATAGCAGATGATAAATGAATGTGAGCAGATATTGTATTAAAAGTGGCTTGTATGGTTAAGTAAATACATATTTTACTATATACATCTGTGTAGAATATCTCCTTCCAACACCTACATGCTTTAGCCAAAAACCACCAGCTAACCTCCCAACAACATTCACATGTCTCAAATTCTCAACAGCCACACACTTCGGCCGTTGACACAATTCCAACCATCACCATCACCATACAAATGAATGAGGGAAGGGTCTTATTTATACAACTAAAAAGTAGTTGCAACCTCCAACTACTCAACACCTCATAATTTTCTTAAATCACATTTGACATGCATGTGACTTAAATTCCATTTCATTTGATGACTCACTTTATGACTTGTCTATACACAACTTATGCTTCACTAAATGTTACAATTATCACATACATTATTACATTGCCACTTTATAACATTATTAATTATGCATAAGCACATTTTGTCAAACATTTTTCATATGAACTACAAAATGACAAAACTTATTTACGAATTACATAGACATCAATTTCCCAGCCTACATCTATCCCCTCTAAACTTGTTGGTGTCCTCGACGACACATGAGTTGAACATTGGGGATAGAAGTACTGAACATGTATTGGAATCTCTTGTCGTATTCCTTTTGCTTTCTTCTATTCCAGATGTCTTTTACAAATTACAATTGTCATCACTTCAAACTGTTGCCTACAACACATTGTTCTTTGATTGCTCACTCCACTTTCTATAATTAGTCGTATGATCAATTTGATCAACATGACAGGCAAGGCTCATTGCCACCTTTGTCGTGGGTCAAGTGGCAACGCCCCTTGTTGGGTCGAGGTGCAGCTGATGACTATTTCTTGGACCTTGATGGTCCTTCCTTAGCCTCTGACAGACATCCCTCTCCTTGTACAACACCTCCTTGTATGACAAGTCCTTGTATGGTACCTCCTTGTATGGTAGGTCCTTGTACGACGTCTCCTTGAACGACACCTCCTTGTATGGTAGGTCCTTATATGACACCTCCTTGTATGGTAGGTCCTTATATGACACCTCCTTGTACGACATCACTTGTATTGTGTCGCACGTCGACATCACTTGTATGGCGTCTTAAGTCGACATCACTTCTACAACATCTGACTTGTACAACATTTGCTCACCGTACAACCTTAAGTATCCTGTAAGGAGGTCCTCGAGATGGTCCAAGTCTAGATGCCAGACGACCCTAGTAGTCGGTCAGATGTTGAACAATCTCTCTCTTCGTCATTTGCATCAACCACTTTTGCAACTTCCTATGCGACTTCAACTATCTATTGGATTTCTGCCCCTTTATCTAAAATCAAATTCACCTTCTCAATTGCAATCAAGTTCATCGAGTTTACCTCCTTTATTGCAATCAGGCTCCCCTCTACTTCTCGACTAGGGTTGTGACTATTCTTCGGCTCTTTAAACTCTGTATGCATCACTAGTTCATCTTGACTTGAAGCATTTTGATATTCACGTGTGATGTACCCCCACAAATGGCATTGTCAACATTGCACAATGGGTTTGTCCTCAGTATCATATGCAATTTTGCGTCTTGTAGTTCGTCGAAAATTGTCACATACTATATCACCAATAACATTCCCCCTTAGGACAATCTTCCTTTGTGTTGCATATAATTGTCGCAATGATCTTGCACTCTCCATGTCACACATCTTTGGAGTCTTCGTTCTTCTCTTTGGAGTCGCTTCCTTGACTTCTCGACCCTTACACTTGAACGATGAACTACTCTCATGCCTAAAATCATCAGTCTCATTATCAGAGACTCAACCTCATAATCACTATCATCTTTAGGGTCACTTTCATCTGCATTAATATGACCCCAACACTTTAATGATGTTTTTGCATCACTTTCTAAATTCAAGGCTTGCTCCAAGGCCTCTTGGTATGATGAGGAACCACCCTAATCTTCTTCCGATACTTAGGAATGTTATGAAACTTTCTTCTCATTAATAGAAATAATTCACCAATATGTAGAAATATCAAATCATTCATCCACAAATAATTATCCACATAATGAGACAAAGATAGATAATACCCTTAAGGTAGGGCAACACTAATATTACTCCTTAAGGAAGGAAAAATCCACAAGATATCCTAAGATGAGAGCACCACTTAGAGAGGGCAAAGTCTCATAAACCACTTCATGGGCAAAGATGATTACAAGTAATACTTCATATGAATGATCTCCATGATGATTACAATGACAATATCCCTTCTTTATATACTCATCTTCTAATTCTACTTTGGGGCCGACTACTAAACCCTCATCCCACTCATTATTATAATATAATATAATAATATAATCAACCTTGGGTTATATGTGGCCCATGCCAACTATCCATAATACCCTTATACAATATAATATCATATCCCCATATACCTATTCCTAGGTACCATAGCATTCCACCCTCCTTACAAATGTTTTATCCTCAAAACATGAGAAGAAACTAAATAATATGATCTTCTAAGCAATGCTAACAATTGGTACCAATCTTGATCATCCATCCATCCTAGTGAAATCTTGATTGGTGGTGGTCTTCGATGATGCCAAGATGCCATTGTGCCACTTGAATATCCATTAATAAACTGTTGTCTCCATGCTTTTGCTGCTTTACTCTGATATTTCAAACGATTGGTTCTATTGTTCCTTGATGCTATTGTGCCATTTCGAAATCCAGAATCATTATGCTTTTTCTGCCAAACATTGTCATACTTGATGCCTTTCTGACTCCATGTAGATCCATATTTATATTGATTCCCTAAGTCATGCCTCCAAGATTGTTGTTGCTCAAGGTGGTGTGGGTGGCAATATGTTGCAACCTTAACCTGACGTTCTGTTTTCTTTGATTCTTCAACATTTTGTTTCTCTATTTTGAATTCTTCCTCATGCTCTCTCTTGTGCCCTTCTTTTGGTGTGTCCTTGTGTACTTCCATGGACTCTGCTACCGTTGCTAGTGTAGATTCAACTTTTGATTCTTCTGTTGGTTCCTTAATTTGTTCCTTTACCATAACTACTTGCTTCTTCTTGGATCCTTGCTCGTTAAGGTGAGAAATATCTTGTAGTGTTAGCTTCTTTTTCCTGTACCATAACTTCATAAACTTCTTTTGGACATTTATGTTAACAATACCCAAAGAATCCAATTAAGGATAACCAAGAACAATATCCACATCATCTATCTCAATAGCATAAAAATATAAATGTAAAACTTTTTAATCCATGGTGATCTTCAAATCTTCAAAATCCTGAACATTCTCACCCTCAAGTTGTATGTCCTTAATTTTTGTTGCTTTAACTTGCAACCTCTTAGCCAAAGCATTAATAATAAAATTATGTCTACTGCTAGGGTTAATGGAAATAATAATCTTTTCCTTTTGAAGGCATTGATGAACCTGCAAAATAGAATTTATAGATGAATTTTGTTCTTCTCTTACTTTTGTAAATCCAAATATGTGGCTTCTTCTTTCTTCTCACTATCGTCCTTAACATTTTTATTTTTCTCCTCCTCAAGTAATTTTATTTCTTTTTCATAGTCTTCATTATGTTTTTTGAAAAATCCCCAATCTCCTATTTCATTTTTTCTCATTTTGAATCCCTTGTAGTTTCTTTTCAAGGTCTTTGATGAAACCCATCAAGATATCTTATTTTTATTCCTTTCCTCAAGCTCTCTCATACACATATATAACTTCCTTTGTAATTGATTAAGTTCCCATCTACTCAAGAATGCTGCTCTGTTTTTTCCCAAGTCAATTCAAAACTAGGGGCCCTATGAAACCTTTGATACCAAGAGAAAGGTTCTCCAAGATAATCAATAATATTCATGTTCCAATAAGAATTAGTAGAGTACAAGGTTTAAAATTTTTTTCACCTATCTCTAACATCCATATCATCCTCTCTAGAAAACATTTGAAGTGCCATGAGTTCACATCCACAAAAATGATAATGCAAAGTAGGGTTTTACAAAAATGTCTCCCCATTGATTTGAAACTAAAATTCCACAAAAATAATTAAATCTTCAATTTTTCTTCAAAACAAAATAAATTGCAATTGATTTGCTTACCCCACCTAAAAAATTTTGTCTTTCGATAAAAACACGATTTGAAAAATTGCCATTGCCCTTTTTTTCGGATGGTTGACTTCATAGGGTCATATCTCCCTCAATACTATTCCGATTCCTTCATATGACTACTCATTTTAAAGCTCTTCAAATTCTGCATAAAATGGTTTAAGAATCATCTGAATCGGACAAATTTTCATAGAGATATGTCTCCTTAAAGATAAGAAGTTTTTTTGGAAAAATTTGCCCTAACACTACCCTTGTTTTGGATGGCTGACTTCACAAGGTCGTATCTCCCTCAATACTGCTCGGATTTCTTCATATGACCACCCATTTTAAAAATCTTCTAATTTTGCATAAAATGGTCCAAGAATTGTCTGAATCAGACAACGTTTTGCAGATATATGGCTCTTGAAAGATGAGACGTTTTTCTGCAATTCAAAAAAACACAACCCCCACTTTACTAGAATCATTGCTTTGATACCACTTGTTATGTGACTTTATCCTCATTAATTGAATTCATTCATCAATATGCAGAAATATCAAATCATTCATCCACAAGAATAATCCACATAATGACACAAAGATAATATCCTAAGGGTAGGGAAGGAAAAGTCCACAAGATCTCCCAAGATGAGAGTGCCACTTAGAGAGGGCAAAGTCTCATAAGCCACTTAGTGGGCAAAGACGATTACAAGTAATACTTCATATGAATGATCTTCATGATGATTACAATGACAATATCCCTTCTTTATATACCTCTCTTCTAATTCTACTTTGGGGCTGACTACTAAACCCTCATTCCACTCATTATTATAATATAGTTTAATCATATAATCAACCTTGGGTTATGTGTGGCCCATGCTAACTATCCATAATACCCTTATACAATATAATATCATATCTCCATATACCTATTCCTAGGTACCATAGAAAGGAAGAAGTCCTTCCACAGACCACCTCGTCTTCAACGCATCCGAGGGATCTTCCTCCAGATGGGTAAACAACCCACTCAACCTCCGGTTGTACAAATGAACAGACTCAATCTCACCTTGTTCCATTCTATAAATTTCAGCAATGACTACATTGTCATTGTGGAACTACCAAAATTCTTTCACGAATTGCGCAACTCATCCCATGTATGGTACTCACCCTTTGGTAATCTCTTGTACCAGTCCATTGTGACTCCACGAAATGTCGCAAGGAATAACCTCCTCCAATTTGCATCATTATCTTGCCCAATCGCTTTCCACATCATGAGACAGATTTTAATGCCTGACTAGGTCTTTTGTTCCTCCATGAAACATTGGACATTTACACGATATGCCCAAATTGGCCTTTGTTGTGATAGGTTGACTTAACCTTGGCAGTGGTTCACATATCTCTCCTTTATCATGCACATCATTATGCACACCACCTTGCAATTTGTCTCATGTCGGACCCTCGTCTTGCACACCATAAAACAACCATTCTACATTTGCTCCAATGTCTGACTCCTCTTCCGCTCACCATCGAGTATACCAACCTACAGTTGCTCTGATGTCAGACTTCTGCCTCGCTCACCATCTAGCACACCAACTTGCAATTGCTCCCATGTTGGATTTTTGTCCCGCTCACCATCGAGCACACCAACCTGCAACTGCTCTAGTGTCGGACTCCCATCTTGCACACTATTTGATACGCCATCTCGCATTTGCACCAATGTTAGACTCTCGTCTTGCTCACCATCGAACACATTAACTTGCAATTGCTTTGGCGCCAAACATTCTTTGTCGACAATCAATTCCTCACTGACACCTTTCGACAACTCTTGTTGTACCTAGTGTCTATTGTTTGTACCCTCAGCTTGTACGACGATTATTATTCACACCTTCGGCTTGTACGACAGTGTACTCCACTGCTTGTATGGTGGTTGCTATACACACCCTCTACTTGTACAACAATGTGCACCATTGTTTCTACAGTAGCATTACGACAGCGTGCACTACTTGTACGGCGTCTGCCATACACACTCTTCCATTTGTATGACGACGTGCTATACACACCATTGCCTTGTACAACATCTCTTGCATGTGATTTGTACAACCTCTTGTATGCTCTTTTTGTGTGCCTGTTGTACGTGTCTTGTTGTACAACCATTTGTCAGCATCAACAAACAAGTCAGTGTCTTCATTTGCATGGTAATCTACTTCAGCCAGCTTAGTCTGCAAATAAGACAACTTGCCCTTTTCTAGACTATAACACCTTCCCATGTGCTTTGCTCATCACAACTCCATGTCACTAAGATTGACCCAACTTCGTATAGGCAACGTCTCCAAGATGTAGAAATGAAATACAACATACTTTTCCACATCCTCATTGTAAATTATCTATTATCTCTCCAAGTTTCATGAGGTGCAACAACAACAACGGTGCCAAATGTAGCACAACAATGACACCAAATGTAGGATGGCAATGTCACCAATGTAGCACGATGGGAGTATTCCACACTTGGAGGAACAATTTGAATGATAGATTTAATAATCAGCTAGGACTCTTCACTTGTATTGCAATCACAACAACTGCTTGTATGGCAATATCACTTGTACGACAACACTTGGTCTGCGACTTTCACCCTACATCCGAAACTTGAAAGGAACAATACAAAACCTATCTACTGCAACAATCAACAATGACAACACATGCAATATACATACAATAACAATAGCATATGATAAATGAATGAGCAGATCTTGTATTAACAAGTGGTCTGTGTGGTTAACTACATACAACATCTTACATATACACTTGTGTGGAATATCTCCTTCCAACACCTACATGCTTCAGCCAACAACCACTAGCCTCCTAACAACATCCACATGACTCGACAACCACAAACTTCGGGCTTCGACACAATTCCAACAATCACCATCAGCATACGAATGAATGAGAGAAGGATCTTATTTATACAACTAAAAAGTAGTTGCAACCTCCAACTACCCGACATCTCATCTTTTTCGTAAATTACATTTGACATGCATGTGAATAACATTTATATTTCATTTGATGACTCACTTTGACTTGTCCATACATAATTTATACTTCATTGAACATTACTTATTATCACATATTTTTACGTTGCCACTTTAAAACATTATTAATTATACGTATGCACATTTCGTCAAACACTTTGCGTATGAACTACAAAATAACAAAAAATGACAAAATTTGTTTACTAATTACGCAGACATATCAATTTGCCTGCCTACACTTGTTACAGTTCTGGGTGGGATTTATGTGCGAAATGGATTCTTTAGGGTATGTTGCCTCAATGGGCAAAATTATTGCACTTGGTCAATTCAAATGGTAGGATTATTCAGAAGCAAGAATCTCTTGTTCATTTTCAATGATGAATCAAAAGGTCTCAATGATCATGAACTTGGTAAGGAGGAAGCTCTTAGACTCTTTTTCATGTTAGTTGAACCAGATGTACTTTTCCACATCAAAGAGAAAACTGATCCTATTGAGGTATGGACCACTTTGAAATATCTCTATGGGATAGTTGGTGATGACAATGACTGTGCTTCTACTTTACATCCCACTATAGATTAATGTTGGTGCTTGGATCCATTGGAGCTCCTTTCTATCTTTGTTGTACCTCAACTTCTAGATCTTTCTTAATCATTTCTTTTAGCATGTTTTGGTTTATCTATTTTGGGTAACCCTCGAGGCTGTAATTTTATGCCATACATTTGTTCCACATTAGAGTTGTTTTGGTTTATCCATTTTGGGTAACCCTCGAGGCTGTAATTTTATGCCATACAGTTGTTCCACATTAGAGTTGTTTTGGTTTATCCATTTTGGGTAACCCTTGAGGCTGTAATTTTATGCCATACAGTTGTTCCACTTTAGAGTAGTTTGCACTAGATTCTTTACTCTAGTTTAGCTTATTTTTGTAGTACTTTCTGATTACTATAATGCATTGTAATTTGTAACAGCTCTTTTCAATGAATCCCATTGGCCTACTCTGGCCATCTGTGGTCATTAAACGAATTAACTTATCTATGGAAAAGTAAGTGCTAGTGAAGTTAATAGATTAGAGATAGAGCTTTTCATTCTCAAACTTTCAGATTTTAGTAGTGTTCAAGACTACATATCTCATCTCAAAGCTCTAAAAGCTGACTTAACTATGGTGGGAGGCAAGGTAAAAGGTGATGAAGATTATGTCAAATCTATTACTTCCAATCTTTCTCCTCCTTTTCATACAGTTGGCTTGGTTCTTTATGTGAATGCTATGACTATCAAGGATCCACAACCTATCTCTCTTGAAGGACTTTTCAAGCTTTTATTCATTATGAAGTTGCATTGAAAAATTGTGGAGATCTTTCTCATACACATGTCCATCCAAAGGACTTCAAATCGATGGAATCTATGGCTCAATTTCCCAAGGGCAATTCTAAGGTTTCACAGAAGTCAAATACATGCATGTATTGTAAAAGGGAAGGACACTTCATAAAAAATTGCATTACAAGGTTCAAGAAGATTGAGATAGAATTCTTGAGGGCTGGACACAAGCTTTCCTATGATGAAGATGAGGAAGAAGATTGTAAAGTGGAGGCCACTAGAGCATCCATTATGGGAGGTGGAGGTGTTACCTCTAATGCCTCCTCTCCTTTGCCCCTTAGTTCAAACTATGAGGGGGGGGTGTTTAAATATGTGTAATCTGATCTTGTTAGGCCAAGTGTGAAGAAGTGCTTATGAGCACTATTAATGTAGCCTACGGGCATTCTTCATGTAAAGCGTATGGGCATGTTAATGTAAGCCTAAAGGAACCATTCACATTTCACACTTATTGATATTGGTTAATCCACCTTTATGGATAACCTTGATTAAAGGGTGCAATTTATTTTTATTTTACTGTAAGTTAACCTCAATGTCAAGACAATGTCAGCTTGAGGTTGACTCCTCATTGGGGTTTTGGTATCCATATGAATATTGCTCAATGAGTGATCATTTGTATGATAAGTTTGAATCAAATGTGAAATATTGGGGTGCCCACAAGCGTCCACCTTCTATTTCATCTTGTCCTCTCTCTCTCTCTCTCTCTCTCTCTACTTTGTTTACTATTTTTATCTCTCTCTATCTCTCTCTATCTCTCTCTACTTTGTTTACTATTTTTATCTTTAATTCATGCCTACTTTTTTTTTGTGTATGATTGTGGTGGATGCATGTTTCATAATGTTTATGGAAAGTATTATGAATTCGGACATGCGGAGGTTGGGGTGAAATTATTAGCCAACTCTGATCCTTGTTTCTGTGAATTAGTGGACAAACAATTGGTGGGCTGTTTTATCTTTCTTATATCTCCGTAACTGTATTTGTTCTTTGCAGTCAGCTATATTTTTCAGGTTATGTCTAAATTGAAACAAATCATTGGAAGGCATCAAAACGGCTATGCAAAAATGTCAAAGGAACAATTGAATTTGATGTCTTATACCAAAATATTGGGTATTTTATGCCATCAGGATAGAGAGGTTCAGATTAGGCTGGATCACATGATGGTAGAAAATCAACTACAAGATATGTTTTTGATACTGATGTGGTTGCTATCTCTTTCGGAGCAAATAGCACCCTATGGTTGCTTTGTCCTTCAACAAATCGGATCATAGAGCACCATTTGGTATTTATTTTGAAGCTATTTGGTTGAGAAGATTGTTGGCTGATCTTCATATCAAACAATCACAGTCATGTCCACTTCACTGTGACAATCATAGTGTGTTGAGGTTGGCGAAGTATCTAGTTTACTGTGCTGGAACAAAACAGGTTGTGGTTCATCACCAATATATTTGGCAACTGATTGATAATGAGGAAATCTGCCTTCTCTAATAAACTGCATACTAACCACAGACATGATGACTAAACTGCTTGAACTCAATATTTTTGGACAATTTTGGAGTTGTATCTGGTGTAGTCATTAAGGAGAGGTGTAATAAAGTAATATTGTAATAATGCATGTTAATAAAGTATTATGTTAACTAAATAATTGCTCTGCCACAATGTGCTCCAAGACACATAAAAGCTTAGTGGGCACGTCAGGCTAAAGAACTCAACCTTTGAGTTTGAGGTCTTTTAAAGCCTTTTGATCCCTTAAAGGCATGCCATGATTATTTTCATAACACATTGGATATCAAGGATGTTATCCTTGTAAATTTTCCTAACCCTAGATAACTGCTGCCCTATATTTCTAAATAAAATTAGATCTAAGATGAATTTATTTTAAACATACAACAATCACACAGATGGTTGGAAAAATAAACAAAATGAACAGGGGAAAATATACTACAGAATCTCCATATTTTATATAATGGAGGAAGTTACAGTTACAGCAGGACAACCTGCTCTTTTGTTGCCTTTCTGGCCAGCAAATCACTCTTCACCTCTGTACAACAGCCTTGCAATTCTCCTTTAGCAATCTCTTCACCTTCTTTTCATTCTATGTGTAAAACACTCTTTGACCATAGTTGAGAAAATCGAAATTGGATCGGAATCGGCATGGAAAAGAATCGGGAAAAATCGAGAATCGACAAAAAATCGGGGACAAAATTGGCAAAAAAATCGGCATTTTTTCATTGAAAAAACCGAAGAAAATGCAGTTTTTCATTGAAAAAAAGCTTTTTCATGCATATCAAAAATTTCCAGGAAAAAATCAGCAAAAAATCGACTAGCCTGTGAATCGGGAAAAATCGGATTGAATCAGGATTTTTTGCAGATTTTCTCAACTATGCTCTTGACCTTCTCCTTTTATCCTTGAAAAGGTAACCCTAATCTCTCTAACCCTAAGATTAGATCTCATCTCTTTTTGAGATGTATGGTTAAAAATTAAAAATCACTTAAGTGAATTTCAAAATAGAATCACTAAGTCAATTTCAAAATAGAATCAATTAAGTGAATTACAAAATAGAATTCAGAATGTCTCAAACCACTTCTAGCACTTTCATATTGAAGCCTGTGCAAGAAGTTCCTGTTCGAGCTACATTTCTCAACACTCCCTCTTAGCGAGGAAGGAATTCTGCACGAATCCAAGTTTGTCTCTGAATGCTTCAAACTTCCCTTTCACTAGGGTTTGGTTTGGAATACCATGCTCTCGGTGACTGTTTGAGTCCATATAAGGCTTTCTTCAACTTACAAACATGGGACTCCTTCCCATTTACCTCAAAGCCGTGAGGTTGCTCTATGTACACTTCTTCCTCAATGATCCCATTAAGGAAAGCTGTCTTCACATCCATTTGATGAATCTGCCATCCCATAGATGAAGCTAAAGACATAACTGCTCTAATAGAAGTGTATTTGGCGACTGGAGCAAAAGTCTCCTCATAGTCCACTCCCTCTTTCTGGGAGAACCCTCTCGCCATAAACCTTGCCTTGAACTTCTCGATGCTGCCATCTACAACATGCTTAATTTTGTAGAGCCACCTGGAACTCACAACTGACTTCCCCTCCGGTCTTGGTACTATGTCCCAAACATCATTCTTCATAATGGAGGTGTACTCTACCATGGCATCACGCCAAACCTGCTGGTCTGTTGCCTTTTGAAAATTGGAAGGCTCTGAATTTATGATGTTACTCATCAATGCCATGTAGTTTGAAAACTTCCTTGGAGGTCTGCTCTCCCTAATCATGCTGCGAGGAGCCTTAACATACTCCTGAGCATCCCTCAATGTCCGTGTAAGCCATCGAGATATCTTGATAGAACTGGAAGGGGTTAATGTCTCCTCCTCCTCACCCTGAAGGTTGTTGTCCTAAACTGGAAACCACTTGTGTCTTCAATGACCCTGGCTCAACCTTTGGTGCTTCCTGCTCCTCATTCTCTATCACTGGAAGAGGCTTATGGGACTTCCTGGATGCAACGTCCTCCTCAAACTTTACATCCCTGCTCACTATTGCTTCCTCTTCTCTGGAATATAAACCCTGTAAGCTTTTGAAGTCTCACTGTAACCTACAAATAAACCCTTCCTATTGGAGGGCTCCAACTTGGTCCTCTTCTCTACCGGAACATGGATATAAACTGGACATCCAAAGATGCGAAAATGACTCACCTCTGGTTTCACCCTAGTGAATGCCTCCTCTGGTGTCTTGTCCTCCAAGATCCTGTGAGGACACCTATTCTAGATGTAGACTGTTGTGTTGCATGCTTCTGCCCAAAGAAACATCGACAAGCCCTGGTTATGAATCATGGCCCTAGCAGCCCCTATGATGGATCGATTTTTTCACTTTGCAACCCCATCCTGTTGTGGGTTGTATGGAACAGTCAGCTCCCTCTTGATTCTTGCCTGTTTGCAAAAACCATCGAACTTCTTGTAGGTATATTCACCCCCATTGTCTGATCTCAAGACCTTGATCTTCTTCTCTGTCTGGTTCTCAACTAGAGCTTTGAACTCCTGAAACCTGCTAAAGACTTCATCCTTGGTCTTTAAGAAGCAGATCCATGTCTTACGAGAGAAATCATCAATAAAGGAAACATAGTACATGCTACTTGAAATTGTTGCTATAGACATCGGTCCACAAACATCCAAATGTTCTAGATCTAGTATCTCCTTGGACCTATGCTCGCTGTTTGGGAAAACAACCTTGGCATGCCTTTGCATACTCCCTGCTGCTCAATGTTGAACTTTGGAAGACCTGTGACTATATCCCTCAGAATAGGCAACACTCTATGATGCAGGTGCCCCATCCTCTTGTGCCACAATTGACACAAGCTGTTACTGCTATGAACTAGGGCTCGAACAGGTTCACCCTGCAAACTGTATAGACTGCCTTCCCTAACCCCTATCACTTGTGTTGTTTCTAGGCTAGATTCTTTCGGTCTAATAAGGACATGTTGGTTCTTGAACTCTACTACATAACCCTTATCCTCTATAACCGAAACTGAAAGCAAGTTCTTCCTAAGACCTAGAACAAAAAAAACATCATCAAAGTCTAAAGAGTTCCCTGACTGGAGTCGAAAAGGAATGGTACCTATTCCTTCAACTGGATATTTGGTATCATCACCAAGGTCAACTTGAACCCCTAAGTTTTGCTCTTGTAGACTGGTAAAACACTGTCGGGCTGATGCCATGTGTTGAGATACCCCACTATCCACATACCAAGCATCCCTTGGAACCGTGCTGGTAGAAAGGCAAGAGACCAACGAGAAATCCTTCTTGAATTTGGAAGCAAACTCGCTCATCTGAGTTTCTGCAAAGGCTGCTACCTGCGTCTGTTGCTGCTTCCCTATGCCCTTCTTGTATGGACATTGTGATGCATAATGGCCATGCTTATGACAAATGAAGCACTTGATCTTGCTCAAGTCCTTCCCTGATTGTGAGGTTGACTCCTCACTCTTTACCTTACCCTTGTTGGGTCCTTTACCTCTACCCTTCTTGGTTTGCCCAAAGAGAGCTAGGTTATCGTCACCACCTTTCTTGTTGGCCTTTGACTCCATTTGAGTCTCCTCCTGGATGAAATCATCCCACAGTTTCTCAAAGGTGGGAAGGTGCTCACGAGCACAAATGCCTTTGACAAATGGTTCCCATGAAGCTGAGAAACCATTCAGTGCCACGTTCACCAACTCTGTGTCTTCAACCTTCTTCCCAAATTTTGCCAGTCGATCACGAATCTGTGTGATCTTCATCAGGTAACTGGTAACGGTGTCAGATCTAGTCATCTCCATAAATTTGAGTTTGTTTCGCAATATCATCTTCCTGTTTATGTTCTCCATTTGGTAGAGGCTAACCAGGGCATCGAACATCTCCTTTGCCTTAGTCTTCTCGGATATGTGAGGAATCAGGTGATCCTTCACTGCATCCAAGATCATCCGCTTGGCCTTCACTTCCTTCTTTTTGTGAGCTGCCAATTGCTGCGGATATGTAGGTAGAGTCACATCATCCTTGACAATATCCTAGAGATAATTCTCTTCCAATAAGAACATTGCCCTGACTTTCCAGGGCAAGAAATTGGAGGCACCTTCCAATCTATCCTCAAATCTGAGGCTAGTTGCTGCCATTTATGAGATCTACTACACAAACTTCCAGATCTGATATGAATGACTCAAAAAACTGTCCTGCAAATAAGCTTAGTCCTTCAAGCAAAAGTATGAAACCCTCAGTTGCTGGTTTTTAATATCCAGCAGTAATCTACTGCTGTAAACCCTTGAGAATCTCAATCACAGAACCTAGCTCTGATACCATGTAAATTTTCCTAACCCTAGATAACTACTGCCCTATATTTCTAAATAAAATCAGATCTGAGATAAATTTATTTTAAACATACAACAATCACATAGATGGATAGAAAAATAAACAGAATGAACATGGGAAAATATACCACAGAACCTGCATATTTTATATAATGGAGGAGGTTACATTTACAGCAAGGACAACCTGCTCTATTGTTGCCTTTCTGGACAACAAATCACTCTTCACCTCTGCACAATAACCTTGCACTTCTCCTTCAGCAATCTGTTCACCTTCTTTTCTTTCTATGTGTAAAACACTCTTGACCTTCTCCTTTTATCCTTGAAAAGGTAACCATAATTTCTCTAACCCTAAGATTAGAACTCATCTCATCTTGAGATGTATGGTTAAAAATAGCAAATCACTTAAGTGAATTACAAAATAGAATCACTTAAGTGAATTTCAAAATAGAATCACTTAAGTGAATTACAAAATAGAATTCGAAATGTCTCAAACCACTTTTAGCACGTTCATACTGAAGCTTGTGCAAGAAGTTCCTATTCGAGCTACATTTCTCAACAATCCTTGATTGGGCTTGGATAGCCCCTGATTGCACTCTTCCAATCCGATTCCACTCATCTAAGGAACATTTGAGGACTTTAAGAGCCAAGAAGAAACCTTTTACTTTGTCCATAAAAAAATATTTGGATGAGGACCTCACATATCTTCATATTGAGGAACTACAAAAAGCACGTGCGCAAGTGAGAGCTACTCAAAAGGATAAGTGGGGAGTCACAATGATGGTCATGTCCTTGGCTTGTAAAATGAAGGTGTTCTCAGGACCCAATGAGTAACAGTAGCCTCTCTATTGCTTGTTGGAACTTTAATGGAGCCATATGGTCTTATTCGGGTATCGTCCAATATGTTATTTCTTCACGAGATCTTGTTTTTATCATAGAGACCCATGAGAGCCTGGAACGATCTCTTCCACCAGTCAATGGTTACTTTTGTGTTTCGGCTTTCACGCACATAACACGTCGATCAAGTGTCATTCGTGGTTCAGGTGGTGTGGCATGCCTTATTCGGGACTGCCTTCATCAACATGTGTCATTGGTCATGTCAAATGAGAACTCCAAATATATGTCATTTCAGATCAAGAGGGGCCCACTTCCTCTTAGAGACATCTTCATAGCAGTACATTATTTTCCTCCAATGTCGTCAATTTTTGCCATCCACTCTAATGGTGACCCATATTTGGATACCTAGAGATTTCTACATATTCATGAGTGGGTGATGTCATTCTTTTAGGTGACTTCAATGCTTGCATTGGGACCCACCAAGCACCTTTTCATCATCTTACAGAGGAAGAGTAACATCTCTTCAAACTCAACCCCAAGGATCTTGCATTCACTTGGACCTCTGCAATTGAGAAGCATCCTATTACAGCTTATAGAAAACACTTGATTCAGTTGTGCGAGTCACATGCCCTCTTGGATCTCAATGGGATTCGTCAATTTCCTATCTCTTCTATGTTCACTTGTTTTCCACATGCGAGAGGTGTGAGTGTGATTGACTATGTCATCACCAATAAGACTTTGCTCTTTGATATTCATGACTTTCTCCCTGAGTTCCTCTTTTATCTCTCCATATTTTCCTCCTCCATTGCCCACTCCTACCAACCATCCCATGATTCATTTTGATCCGTGTTTGGCCAGTGATTATGTTGCTCATCTCTCCCAATTGATCTTCCAATACTACTCTCTTAATTACATCACCACAACAACCACATATGAATTTTTGTCTTGTATATTATGGGATGTGGCTCTTGACTCTTGTCCCCACACTTTTCCTCAACCAAAGCCTGTTTGTTGCATTGGTGCTTGCTCCATGAATTGTTGGTACGATGAATGTAAGTCCATGCATTGAAAGATTTGTTTTGCTCTATCCATGAGCATACAACTATATCTTCTACTCGAAGGGAATATAAATGCCTTGTTTGACGTAAGAAGTGAGAGTTTCTTGTTGCTACGCGTTGTGAGCTTCTAGATGCTCTTCATCACTCTCCCAATTCCTTTTGGCACACTCTTCATCATAGGAAGCCCCATCCCATATGCATCAATGACAAGTCTTGGGTCTCCCATGCTAATTTTTTATATGATATCCCAAGGCAGACCACTATTCATCTCTCTTCCCCGCAACATCATGTAGCTCTTCTCATCAAGGAACATCAAAAGAGCTATACATAAGTTAAGCACTAACAAGGTTGTTGATTTTGAGGGATTTTAGGTTGAGTTCTTGAAGTATGGTGTTGAAGCTCTTGGCTATCCCATTGCAGAATTATTCAATGAGGTTGTTTGTTGTGGGTTACTTGCCTCTTGGTCACAACATATGATCCACCCCATCTACAAATTTGGGGACTTTACAGATTATAACTACAGAACTATAATGATTGGGCATACATTTGCTAAGCTTTATGCAAGAATTTTAAATATGAAACTCTCAGAATTGTTGGATCAAGGCAAGCTTAGAGCGAGAGGGCAAACTGGTTTTAGAAGGGATCATCAGACTATTGATCATGTTTTCACTCTCAGGGTTATTATTGAGGAGGCTCACCAACCATCTTCTAAGGTGTTCTCTTGTTTTGTGGACTTTAGAAAGGCCTTTGACACCGTTCCCAGGCATCCTTTATTTCAAAGACTACATGACATTGACATCTCAGAGTTCCTTATCACTACCATCAAGAGTCTATATAAGGTAGTTGTTGGCCATTTTTGGACAGCTTTTGGTTTCTCAGAGGATGTCTAGAGAACCATTGGCATCAAACAAGGTCATCCTCTTTCTCCTTCATTCTTTGAGATCTACATTGATGAGCTTGAAGAATTTATTTGTCAATACAAATATGTTGATGATAGTTGCCTTCTACATCATGTCTTGATAGCTATATTTCTTTTTGCAGATGATGTTGTTCTCCTTGCTCATACTCCTAAGGGCCTACAATAATAGTTGGATGCTCTTGCTTGATTTTGTGACTTAAAAAGTTAAAACCATAGTTGAGAAAATCGGCGGACTCCCGATTTTTTGCTGATTTTTTCGCTGGCCGATTCAGTCGGCAAACTATCGCGAGTCTGATGATTCATTGCCGATTTTTTGCAAAAATCAGCATCTGCGATTTTTAGCCGCTTTTTTCAAAAAATCTGCAAATACATACCATGCTTTTTGTGTGGTTACAAGCATGTTCTTGATATTTATTTGCAAGATAGCCTCCTTTGTCATATGAGACATATTTGTGTACCAGCTAGCAAGCGTTCAAAGATGATTTGTGAAGTGCACTTAATCAAAGTAGCAGGTCACTTTGGGGTGGAGAAAACATTGACAGTTCTTCAAAAGCACTTTGACTGGTCCACAATGAGGAATGAAATTGAGAGGTACGTCAAGTCATGTATCCCTTGCGTGGTTGCCAAACCAACTAACAAGAAGCAAGGAATATACACCATCGTGAGTGCCATCCACACCTTGGGAATCCCTCTCTATAGATTTCCTCTCATGTTTTCCTTCATCTAAGCATGGTAATGATTATGTTTTTGTAGTAGTTGATCATTTTTAAGAAATCCATTTCAGCTAAGGACATTGCAAAGCTCTAAGTACAGATAATAGATTTCTAAGCATTTTCCTTATGGAGCATGATGGACACCAAGCTGACCATGTCCACAACCTTCCATCAAACATATGGCCAGATAGAAGTTGTGAATTACCTAATTGAAGATCTTCATCAAATATATAATTCCTAGCATCCACTCACATGGGATGAGAGCCTCCCCTACATTCAACATGGGTATAGTTGAGTTGTGCATTCTACCAAACACACCTCACTTTATGTTTGTTTTGGGTTCCAACCCTTGGCACCCCTTGATGTAGCTCTCCCTATGCAACCCATGGAGTACATACCTTAAGGGCAAAAAGAAGCAAGAAAGGCAACAGTTTGTGGAACATAGATTCAACATATCCAAGAACAGGTCAATGACCTTTTGGAGAAGACAAATCAGAAATATGAGCAAAGACATGACCAACATTGAGTCCCACATCAATTCAAGGTTGGAGATATGGTAACGTCTTAAGAAAGAGATATTTGCAGGACCTCATAGGAAGTTCAAACCTCTTTGCTATGGACCATACAACATCACCAAGAAGGCGGGAGAGAATGCTTTTGAATTAAATCTTCTATCTTGTCTTGGTTTGCATCCAATCTTCAACGTTGAACCTCTCAAGCCTTATCATTTGCCTTTGTTGGACACTTATGCGGTAGCAAAATAGTTGGACATTGAAGAACTCAATCCAAACAGTTTAGCACTAGTGGAGGAGGATTAGATTGTTGATACATGGACTAAGACCACCAGAATGCAGTCCATTCAGATCCATTTTTTAAAATCCTAACCGCATTGTTAGGGGCATAACTTTGTGCACGGGACACTGTTTTGGTCCATTCAAGAAGCATAGGAAATATTAGAGAGCGAACAAGAATTTCTGCAGGCACCTCTGTTGTACAGAGTTGCCGACAACTTTGTGGAAAAAAACGCTCTAGAGGCCCTCAAAAATGCAAAACAAAATATTTACTAAAAATAGCAATTTTCTATTTTTAGTTTTTCGTTGTCAAAATGCATCTCTAGCTATGTTGACACATTAGTAGAAGACCAAACACAAAAGGAAAGTCATATGTATGTAATTTTCATTTAATATGAATTTTGTAACTCATGCAAGGTGAACCATCATATTTCCATATAGATGACCTTCAAGTTCACACTTCCATGTGGGTGACCTTTCATATTCAATATGGTGGATTTCCAAGACACCAAAAATAGTGTAAAGAGATGCACCGACTGTAAAAAGCATGAGTATTTGATACAATGTTATAGCCTCACATCTCTTCTCAGAGATTGCATGCATTGTTTTCTGTTTTCTAAACAATAAAATCATTCTGCTGTTTTGCTTTTGTGTCTGTTTTCTGATTTAATATACTCTGATAGTTCTGAATCGCACTCTTTCTTGATCTTCTTTAACTCAAAGATCTGAGTTCTGGATCAATCTCTTTCTGTCATGCATGCATTTTTATTTTATGTCTAAATATCGCTAAGTTTCACCTCTATTTTTTATCTCCGTATCTCTCAGATTTACCTCCATGCAATGTTACAATGCTAAGGTCAGTCCTCTAAGCTTTATAGTTGATTTCTGAAATGAATGGTGAAATTTACCCACAAAATTGTTCTCAGGTCAGTCCTCTAAGCTTTTTAGGTCTGAAGGGGTGGCAGTCTAGACCAAAATTAAGAGCAATGAAATTTTCACAATTTTTCCGGAAATAAAACATTTGAGAACTAATAATGAATACTGTCTTCCTCTTTGTAGACTAGGATTTCCCCAAATTGTATTAACGCAAAAATCTAACTTTGTATTAACACAACTTATAGGTCGTATAGGCAGGTGCAGGGTTATACAAGCTGAGGGTATGAAGTGCCTGGTATGGAACCCCACAATTTAGGCATGCAGGTAGGTGCAAGGTTGTAGGGTATGCAGACTGCCAAGGTATGAAGGTTCAGACCATGGAGATATATGGATACTCTGTTATAAAATTGAAAAGTTGAAATATAAGATCATTACAAAACTTACTTTTTGTTTCTTGTTGTTTTCCATTTTTGTTTTTATTTTTTTATTGCAGGGCTTGATCCATGTGCATGCTCTAATGATGAATAATACAGCAAGTGTGCCAAGGGCAAGTTGTCCCGCATCAGGTGTGGCTCACTGCACCTTGGGTGCAAGCCAAAAATGGCTGGCATGTGCATCCAAAAAACACATTAAATTTCATAATTAATTTCTTTCTTTTTGAAATCGAGTGATAAACTGCAAAATTGCAGTGTCAGGATAGTTTGTCAAGTTAAGAAGACAACAATATAAAATCTTCTTGACAGTTTTTTTTGTTGTTTTTAGTAAGTTTCAGCCATATCCCAGTGTGCATACAGCCTTAACAATCAGTTGCAATTGAATGTACATACATAATTACTATTGCCTTTGGCATTCACTAGCAATAGCAAATCCATATAACTGGCTCTTATAGTGAGAACTTCATGTAAACATACAAATGTCAAAAAGGATCTCAGTTACCCCAGCATTTCTGTTTTCATGGAGGAATGAAAGTAACCAGCTGGACAATGCAATGCCAGCAATGACACATTGAACATACAGAAAGAATTCATTTGTTTAATATGATAGTAATGTAGAGAAAGAACATTATTTTTTGACAGGTGATAACTTCTCTGAAGTTTGAACACTGACTGGCCCAAACCCCACTCGCTGAACCCATCCCCTCAAACAAAAAAAGACCATAAAAAACGAAAAGAAAAAGGAATTTTTTCTGTAAAGCATATATAATTATATGAAAGAGTCGATCAGAGAATGAGAAAGTTTTAGTGAACTGAAAATTGAAATTTTGAATTTTTATCCAGTTTACAGGACAAAACCATTAATCACTATCTTCGTTTCAAGGTCTGATGGTTTACCATCGTAAATCTTTGCTGATTCTAATGTTTGGTAATGGCAGGCAGCAATACGTCCTCCAACATTTGTCTTCTTTGTCAATGATGCAAAACTTTTTCCAGATCCATACCGGCGGTATATGGAGAAGCAGCTGCGATCAAATGTGGGTTTCCCAGGAACTCCTATACGTTTGCTGTGGCGCAGCAAAAAGAAGGCAGATCGAAAAGTGAAGAATAAAGAAAGAGAAACTACAAAAGTGAGGGAGGTTGCATCTTTCAGTTGAACATGAAGCTGGGATGTTGCTATTTTTTCATGGACTTGGCTGTACAGGCAAGCGTTTTCTCTCTTGGGACTGTGTTGTCATGGCCACCTCTCACTTGACGTTTGCAAACATGGTGAAGAAAGGAAGGGTGGAGGATGAGGGGCAGATATGATAACATCAGTAAGATTACTACCTTTTGATCGTGCCATCTTTCTATTGTAATCTGAATTGATACAATCAGATATTGGGCCAAATCTACCATGTCAGCCTACATCAACTCACACCATCTTTTTCTGTTTTTTTTTCTGTATAATAAAGCAATTTTCTTTGCATAGCAAGAAGAATCTCTTGTTAATCGAGTATGTGCTTTCCTGGCATTTTATGTTTTGTTTTAAGTTATTTTTGGAAGTAATGCCAAATTTATATTTATTTGAAAGTCATTACTTATTAAAATAAGAATCTCCTTTGTTTTTATATGTGCCAAAATTTCAGTATGTTCAAACATATCATGATGATGACACTAGTTTGTCAATCAGTCTATTTTTCTGTACTTACTATTTATTCTACTTGTGTGAACATTTTAAGAGTACAATACCTAAATATGTGGCTCTCAGTTGTTTATCACCCCTTCATGACCTTGAAGGTTTTTAACTTTTTACAACCTAAAACTCTGCTGTATGCTCCTATTGTCATTCAAGGCAAGGAACGGGTGGAAGCAACTTTGAATGTCATTAGGGTGCAATCACCTAATACCTGAGAGATTCTAGGATGCTGCTGTGCTACGTGGCCGAGAAGATGGAAGGAGAAAGAATGAAAAATTATAGAACTATCTATGGTTGTGGAGCTAGCACACTTTCCCATAACCTGGAGGGAGATCCCTATCCTTTGACAAGAACATAAGCTTCTCTTTCTTATTGGAAGCAAGGATATATTTGGGATTCTTTTGCTATAGATAATCAAGTGGGATCTGGATAGTTAATGCTTAATACTATAGTGGGAAATTGACTTTTAGGATATTTCTATGTTTGACTAGTTTGCTAAAAAATTTGAGATGAGATAATGTTACCATTCATAGGAATATTTGATATCCATCTTGCACTCCTCCATGTGATGGATGTAATTTAGGGTTAAGGTACAATTAATAATAACACCTTTTATTCAAGGGTATGGCTGATGACACCATATTAAACATTAGAGCATTACCAAGTCGACAATGAATGCCAAGATTCGTGTTTGCATTTTGTCGGAGCAGCTTTAGTTTGTTTTTTTGGTATTATATTATAATTCACTTTTTGATGTTATGTTGCTTTGACTATATTTAATCTATAGATACAAATTTCAAGTAGCCTTACTGTTTTTATGACATTCTAATGGGTGCATGCTCTGGTATTTGCAATTAGTTAAGATAGTATATGACAAGTGAACCAAATGCACAGGGGATAGCCAAAGCACACAAAGGAGGCATCAATTTAGTTTATAGTACTTGCTTGGCATCAACTCCAGTCAATGAAGATCTAGTTCCAATTGCCAAGGGATGCCATATTAGTTTCAAACCACCATTGCAAATGCTAGTGCCTAGTACTGGCACTAACAACAATCAGCATCAGCCACCAACAATAGACACCAATGCCTAGCACTAGTGCTAGTTGGTGCCAACCTTGTTGCCAAGGAAAGGTGAAGAGACATTAGTATCTAAAGTGTCCTAACTTCTTTATGTAATTGTTGGAAGATGAATTGCTACTTCTCGTAGCATTCTTGTAGCTTCCCATTTTACCATTTTAAATAAAGTTTATATTTCATTCACATACTTTCAAAATTTTCCTTCGTTGTTTTTATCAACACCTTCAAATTTACTGTCTTCTTTTACTTAACATAATGTTCTATGAGGAAATGTCAGGTTCCTTGTTTTGTTGCATGACTTTGAAACATAACTTATTAGCTTCACAAATTGAACTAGGGAGTTGTGCTCCATGCTACATCATGGGTTCCATTCGGTGTTAGATTATTTTTAAGCTTCATCCTTCTTGATGCAATCTCTAGTTGAGTACAAGCCATTCAATATGCTTCATCATTGAGAGACCACTCATCGTTCTTGGTCGATGTAATCGTTGCTCTATTATGAGCGATTAAACACACTTCATCATTGAATGCTTGCTCACACACTATTACAATGCTAGAAGGAAGGCATCCACCTTGATGTCATGTTCTAGTATCTAGATGAACACCGTTTGCACACAAAGATGGTCGATTTTTTAAAGTCTTCCGGCTCTAAAGACCTTTGATGTTCAAAAGCTTCTCAAGGATATTCTGGCCAAAAGCTTATCAAGGACATAATGGACAAATGGTGAACCACTTTGTTTGGGTAGTTCCATGACCTTGGCCTATATTCCAAACTTTCAACACAACACCTTGTCAAAGGTGTAGACTAGCATTGTATTCCATTGTTCCAAGGCAATATCAATGTCAAACCATTGGATGTATAGATCCAATAGTATGGAAACCTACCATGTAGTCCTCAAGATATCCAAATCTATGTTGTGTTGTGAAATCAATAGTGCATAATGAGAGATATTGGCCTTAACATCATCTAGCAAAAGTTTCTAGGAGTGCATGCTCATTACTATCCCATGCATCACTATAAAAACAAGTACATATATTATTGATAATTACACAAGTGACATGACCAATTTGCCCTTGACTTTATCAAGGAATTCAATGAGCTTATCAATTGCACATCAATTGTTAGGATTAATAATAAAACACGAGCAAAAAATAAATGCGAAAATAAAAACGTAGAAGAATAAAGCAATTCACGAGACACAAATTTAACGTGGTTCACCCAATATGGGCTACATCCATGGAGAAATTAACCAGACCTTTTATTCCATCCAGAAAACCTTTCCATACACAACCGCGTGCAAAACATTACAATGAGTTGTCGTACATCATCCTCTTAAAAAAGCCCGTCTAAAATCCACCGTCCGATCTGTGACCTAATAACAAATGGTCCAGATTTACATAGAGGAAAAAACATCTATTTTAGTCACTCCCCTGGACCCCCCATGGCGACAGTAGTATGGGAGGCTAGTGCCCCCCCTACAACCCCCCTTTCGTGGAGTGGGTCCAAATGCGGCTGAAAACAAGGCCTCCGAATTAATCAGGCTCCACAACCAACATCAATAATGATAAGAATTTTTATCCACTCAACCACATCAAGGGTCTTTATTACTACATTTTTTCAGAAAGAATTTATCATCATCGATATGCTCGTAGAGGCCTATTGGTTGCAACCAAGACCATATAGTGTAGATCTAAGAAGAAAGGTTCCATACAACCCATATTCAAGACTCAACATGAACCAAAGTTGAATCTACTTGTGTAGAAATTACATCGACGACCTAAGGTGCCAAAGCAAGGACTATGCAATTGAAGCAAAAACCTTATCCATCAATGACAAGGCAAGTGAAACAAGGCGGTAATTGGAGAAACCATCATAGCAATCATAATCAATTTGAATGTATGCGCAACAAAAGGACTAGCCCTAATGTCAAACACACTTAATTGCAATCAAGCATTAGATAGCAATAAGGAACTTGATGACTCCTTTTCGAGTACAAGCATTGTTTATATGATAGACCTCTAGATCAAATTCCTAAAAGGAATTTGATTGCTTGCTTCATACTCATCGTTGAGTAAATGACAAGCTTTTGCATGCCATCATTGACTGAGTGAGCCAAAAGAACATCATTGCATATGATACAATCAAGTGTTTAGGTTTCAACATTGAAGCTTATACTCAACCTTAATGATTATACCCAAGAAAGGATATTGAGGTGAAGTGTAATGCTCTCTCAAGAAAGGAATCATGCCTATGCATGGTTGTCAACGTTCCACCATTGGAGATTTGTGATGTCATATTTGAAATGCAAGGCACCTCCCAAGATTAACCACAACAATTGTTTGGCATGAGAATAGCATGATGTACTACATTCCTTTCTATCTATCAAAGACATGACTGACACTTGTTTCGACAAAGTAGTGCAAGAAGCAAAATGCATATGGTTGGAAGTGCATGCTCCTCATGAGTTGCCCAAAAGCATCTTTATGCTAAAAAGTAGTCCTTGGTGGCATTCAACTTTCTCATTTTTAAATACTATGGCTAGATGGATTCTTTGCTTTATCCTTACACTAATGTCTTCTAGGATCCACTATTCTATGAAGCATCAAATCTACATGGTTCCAAGATCCCTTCTTTTAAGTAGTGGATTGTATCACATATTTGTTTGGAAGAATAATTAGAGCAAGCTTTAAATCCATGAGCTTATCAATGAAACATGGATTTGTCCAAGTTCTCCATGCAATGGTCCAAACTTCTTAGCACCAAAGGAGGATGGTACATGACACCTATCCAACAAATATCATGCCCTCTAGAAGAATAAGTACGTAGTACTTTTGCATAAATGATCTTTTATACTACCTCCAAGGCAAATAGCCATAGCTATTAGGGACCTTGAGTAAAATAAGCAAATCCACACGATAGTACAATAATGAATGGAAATTAATGCAAATAATAACAATATTGTAACATCAAATGGAAATGCAACAAATTAGATTGTAGAAACAAAAACACATTAAAAAATTGCAAGCCACTTAGAGGGGGCAATCTCCTTGTAAGCAAAAGCTTCATTGCAATAAGCAAATATGAGATGGTGGGTCCTCTTGTCCCCTTGGTCCTTTTAAAGAATCTGGCTAACCCTAACCCTAATACTCAAGGGTTCCTATACATGTGCAAGTGAGAGCCCAAGCTAGTAACTCCTAACTAATACTTATTATATCTTTAAATAATTTATTTTTATAGTAAATAACAACTACATCATATGGGCTTGTAAGCTAAGGCACCCAATGTACATGTCTATACAATTATTAATAATGTTAAGATAGGGTCCTAACATTCCCTTCCCCTTCAAAAAAGCTTTGTCCTCCAAGCTTGGGATGAGAAAATTGTTATTGGAGTTGTTGAAGAGATTCCCATGTGACATCATCCTGATGTAAGCCCTGCTACTAGATTAAGAGGTTGCAAAGAGTGTAGGTTCTATAGTCCAAAATGTTATTAGATTCCAAGATGATCGAACCTTCATCATCCAACTTGGGAAGTGTCGACTGGACCTGAATGCGGTTGCCAAGTACCTTCTTTAGATAAGAGACATGGAAGACTGGATGGATCTTGGAAGGTGGTAAGGCAAGCTTATAGGCCACTTGTCCAATTCACTGCAACACCTGATAAGGTCCATAGAACCTTGTTGCAAGCTTCTGGTGAGCATGGAGTTACACTAATGTTTGCTTGTATGGATGTAGTCGAAGGAAGACCATGTCCCCTACATTGAAACTATGCTCTAAACAATGTTGATTAGTTTGTTCATGCATCTGGTTTTGAGCCAGAGCCAAATTTTCCTTCAATTGTTGTAGTTTGGTACGTTCTTGAAGTGTTGAATCCATTGCCTGGACCATGGATTGGCTTGGAACATATGAAGAAGGTGATGGGGGTGGGTACCCATAAATTGCCTCAAAAGGAGTCATTTTGGTGGTTGTGTAGAATGAAGTATTGTACCACCACTCTACCAAGGGAAGCCACTTGGCCCACTAGGTTGGATGCTTAGAGGTAAAACAATAGAGGTAAGTTTCCAAGCATTTATTGACAATTTTTGTTTGCCCATTTGTTTGGGGATGGTAGGTTGAGTTTATTCTCAGTTGCACACCCTATAGTTTAAACAATTCTTGCCAGAAATGATTGGTGAAAGCAGAGTCGCATTTGGACATAATGGATTTTGGCATACCATGGAGGTGAAAAATGGAGTCCATGAATAGCTAGGGAACACAAATGAGCATACTTCAAGAGATAGTTCACAACCATAAGAATGATAGTTTTCCTCCTGATTTTGGAAGCCCTTCAACAAAATTTATGGAAATGTTAGTCTATACATTTTTTGGGATTGGTAAAGGTTGTAGAGTGCTTAGAGTACAAATAGTCTCTCCTTTCATTTGTTGGTATATCTCTTACTCAACCATAAAAAATCAAATGTCCTTTTTCATTCCTACCCAATAGAATTAGCCTATAACCCGCTCAATGTTATCAAAAAAATCGAATGGCCTATCGTGGGTGAAGCATGCATCTCCTTCATTATGTCCTCACAAATTGACAAATTTTTAGGAACCACAATACGAGCTTGATATCTCAACAATTTTCCATCCCATGAGTATCTAGTGTTTGAATTGGGATCCATTTGGAGTTCCCTTAAAGTTTGCAAGGTCATTGATCCACTAGGGAAGCGGGGAAGAGATGGCACACAACATGTTTAGATCCTCAAATTGACAAGAAAGGGTATCTAGAACAATATTTTCCTTTCCCTTTTTGTACACAAATTCATAATCATAGCCCAACAATTTTAAAACCTGGTTTTGTCGTACTGGAGTTGATACCCTCTATTCTAGAAAATATTTCAAACTCTAATGATCCATTTTAATGGAGAATTGTTGCCCAATGAGGTAAGGTCACCAATGATTTACATTATGGAGAATAACCATCATTTCTTGACATTATGGAGTTGACTTCTCTAGATTTTTTCTAGAAAAGGTCTAACTAGTAAGAGCTAGGGGTCATCCTTCTAGACATTGACTTTGAACTGGAGACCACGAACTAAAACATGTCCATTGTCCCACGACCGGGTGAATTCCTTTGAGAGCTCAAAATCACTCCTGCTAAACTTCTTCAAGAAAGACAGGAGACCGTGATTGGCGAGGAATTCCTCGATTGTGGCATCTAACTACAAAGAGTTAGGCTCCAAAAGGACCATCTTCGAGTAATGAAAAAAGCTTCAAAGATTAATACGTGCTTCCTTGAATGGGAAGGGGATTTTGAATTTTCACGATGGGTCTGTCCATTCTGACATGAGAATTTAAAGCGATCCGGGAGAGCAGAACTGTCGAAAGCTTATGGGTACGCATGTCAACGGTTTTGGAGAAAATCTTGTGTTGTAATCATCAAAGTTCATCGTACTTGGAGATATTTTGGTCGTGTGCCTAACCTGGAGAGAATATATTGTGACCAATGGTGATGAGAATGGCATGGGAAATGAGATAGTGGAAATGGCTCAAGTCATGCATGACAACGGTGGAGTTGGGCCTAAGGATGCCTTGGGAATTATTGCTCCAAAATGTGCTCTTGAAAACACTGATGGTAATCTGAAAAGCACGAATGAAATTAACATCAAGGGGGGTTGGTGCAAGACAAGAGTGGAAAGGGTTGCTATGGTTTACACAGGGTCAATAGGTGACAAGTGGGATCTAGGAACAGGAGGGCCTGATCAGAGAAAATTCAAAAGGGGGGGCTCGATGCAAGTGAGACAAGTGGCAAGGGAACCAATAGAAAAAACTTTAATGGAGGACGGTGGCCGATCCTTGATGAGGTGGGAAACCAGCACCGTAGAGGTGACAGGGAAAGAAAACACCAAGTGGATCCTTTGCGAACGAAAGCTTGACATGGTATATAGATTGATAAGGTAGTCCCAGATTGAAACATGGGAATGAGGACATGGACTCCACTGAGGGTTCTAAGAAGGCAAAAAAGTCGGTTGCGCCACAGGATAGGCTTAGAGAGAGGTGGCACCTTCACTGGCTGAAATAACATTGAGGGGTTGAGGATAATTGTCCCATCACACATGAAGAGCTTCTTCATCGAGACCCAGGTTGGCTAGCAAATCAACAATTTTGTTGTCTTCTCTGTAAACATGTTAGATGACGAGATTGCTATGGTGACATAGGAGTCTCTTAGATTCTTTAAGGAGATTGAAAGCTCTCCAAGCAAGAGTCTGATTTCCTTTAAGAAAATTTATGATGTTTAGCGAATCTCCTTCGATAATAAGATTGTAAGGACGTTCACTTAGGATGGTTAGTCCTTGGAAGAGAGCTTTGGCTTCGGCTAAATAGTTTATTTTAGTCGATCTAAAGAGACGAGTAATAGGGATGTTTTAGTATATTTATTTTACTAGAGAAAAATAACATTACTGTGTTTGAATTAATTTGCCAACATATGATTGAAGAATAGCAAAGTCGTTTTTAAAGGAGATAGTTTTAGTTTTCTTTATTGCAGTTAAATTAAACCTTATTATATTGATTGAGTTTTTTAGGGAGATTAAAATAAGTTATAAATTATGGATAATTTGGGTCAAACATTCTTTAAAAAACAAGTAAATGATCGCTGAATTTAAAAGCTCTTTAAAACCCTCTTTTAGGTTAGAAACCAAAATAACCTTTTGTCCTTTATTAACTATCTTCACATATATCCAGCCCTTCTAGATCAAAAGAGAAAAAAATTAGCCGTGGATATATATATATATATATATATATATATATATATATATATATATATATATATATATATATATATATATATATTAGCTTAAAAATAAGCCTTTTATATTATTAGTCAGCGTATTAATTGTTTTTGTATAATTATTCTAAAATATAATTAGATTAAAATATAATTAGATCATCCTTTAGAGGAAAGAGCTTTGGTACATTATTCATTTTCACCCTATATAAGTATTAGTATTACATTATTCAATTTACTTAGTCAGAAAGGAAATTATTATTTAAAGTTATGAAGACATTAGCTTAAACTAATCATTTTATAAATACAGTTAGTTTATTGTTTTAGATTCCTTGTGAACTATTTTTTTTTTTATTAGATGAGAGAAGGGGTTTTAAAAGGGTCCCAAAACCTTTACAAAGGGGTTTTGGAAGGGACCCCAAACCATTACAGATCCAGAGAGTATTCAATGAGCTCAAAGGAAGTACATCAATTGGATTGGACCCATCTACCCATAAGAGAATTAGAAATCAAATAAAAAGTGTATCCAGAAATCCCACCTTAACTCAAATTTGAAAAAGAGCGCCAAAGAGAAAAACACTGTGAGATTTGAGGCACTTGAGAAAGATTGGGCAAAAAACGAGATTTACAGCCAAAAATTGAAGATGAAAGAAATCCTGCCATTAACCAGCAATGAGGGCAATCAAGTCTAACGAACCAACAATCCGCGACCAACTAATAACGGACTGTAGCTAGGGCACGAGGCAAAACTATCAAAAAACAAGGGAATAACACTGACAACAATCAACAAGAGAAATTAAACACAAATTTTCACTTTAAATTGAAACCCATGAATCACCCGACGGAATTAAAGCATAAGAATTTAAACAAAAAATTTCCACTTGCTTCGAAGCCCTTAGAGCTCACCCAATAATCAAAATGAAAAAACTTGAGTGCTCAAAAAATAAAACTGTAACCAAAGAGCACTCATAAAAGAAAAACAATCCCGCCCAACAGGAGAAACTAGCCAAGGAAACCAACCTTCCTTTGACACGCGGCCTAAACATCAGTTGGAACCTTGTCAAGGGGCGAGCAACATAAAAATAATCAGAAAAAGGATATCTGCAACTGAGGACACCGATGACAGAAAAACCTTCCAGACTGGGAGCAAGCATCTAACACAGACATACACCATAAAATCCATAGATCCCGTCGGAGTCTAACCAACCTCTGGACCATATGAAGATAATATTTAGGATAAATCAGCCCAAAATAGCACCAGACAGAAAATAAGAAGATCCATTCAAAAAATGGAGCTTTGGAACCCTAGGATCCGACACAGCTAAAGAAGTTGGATCTAACAGCGGCTCCACCCCCTACTGAAGAACACAGGCTTATACTGAGAGAGGGGGTGAACAGTATAAGATCAACTTTCACTTTTCTTTCTCAAACAATATTATCCAATATTATCAATGACAATATCAATAGCAATAATCAAAGCAATGCACAAATCATCACACATAAGAGAGACACAAATTTAACGTGGTTCACCCAATGTGGGCTACTCCATGGAGAAAATATTTCTTCTAAATTTTCTCAACAAATCTCTTGGGAATCAATTCCCTATTACAATGCTTATGGACCTCTGTCCAAAGGAAACACCAATCCCCTATGCTCTGATTTGTGGATCTCTCTCCATAGGAGAACTCTATCCCCTTGCTCTGGTTCGTGGATCTCTCTCCACAGGAGAACTCTTTCCCCTTGCTTTGGTTCGTGGAACTTGATCCAGCATAACTCTATCTCCTCAATTGCTTCATGGAACTTGATCCAGCAGAACTCTATCTCCTCAAATGGTTTGTGGATCTCTCTCCACAGAAGAACTCTATCTTCCCCGTTGGTTCACGAATCTCACTCCACAGGATAAATCTTTCCCCTTGCTCTTTTTTGTGGATCTCTATCCACAATAGAACTCTATCCCCTCTTCTTTGGTTGGTGAACTTCTAGAAGACTTCTGCCCCCACTGCTCTGGCTTATGGATCTCTCTCCACAAGAGACCTCTGTCCTCACTGCACTAGCTAATGGACCTCTATCCACTGGATACCTCTGTCCTCTGCTCTGTCACCTCTAAAGCCTGCTCTCAACTTTGTCTCAAATCTGCACCAAACTCTGCCCCAAGGCCAGCTGCTCTAGCTCTGCTCACAAATCTGCACCAAATTTTGTTTCAAATCTGCCACAAGCCTTAACACAAGGCTTGAACAAAACATCAATTAGACCTGCTCTCAATTCTGTTTCAAGTCCTCACAAGACTTGCTCAAATCTGCCTTCAAGCCTTCTCAAATACTTGCTCAAATTTGTCCTCAAGCCTTCTCAAAGACTTGCTCAAATATGCCTTCAAGCCTTCTCAAAAGAATTGCTCAAATCTGCCTTCAAGCCTTCTCAAAGACTTGCTCAAAACCTGTCCTTAAGCCACTCACAAAACCTGCTCAAATATTTCCAAAACTTGCATACAAACACAACTTAAATCTCTTTCAGAAAAACTTTCTTCACACATACAAATTCTACTTAGAATTCGTTTAACCTCTGGAACATATAGAGAATGATATGCTTTATCAAAAACTCAATATGTTTCACACTCACAAATCTTGTACTCAATTAACCAATCTCTATCTCCTGCCAAATCTCTTTCAAATCAAATCAAACAAGTATAAATAGTTTCACAAAACTGATCTATCTATCTTGCAAACTTTCTCTCAAAGATAAATTATATCAATGCACAATTTCCCTTCACAAAATTGATCACAACCACTTCCACAATTGCAATCAATATCTCTCAAATCAATGTTTAAAATATTTCACAAATATCCACTAACTTGTCCTCAACCCTGGCACAAGTAGTTCACAATCTCTAGCACAAATGTCTCAATCACTTTCAATAATAGAAGCACAAATTGTTCTCAAATTCTATCCCAAATGTTTCCAAAACATTCAACAATGAAGCACAAACCTAACTCAAATATTTCCAACAATGCTTATCAAACAATCCTTTTCACTCCACCTTATGTTTCAAAACATTCACTTCAACAAACACTTTAAACAAGGAGTGATGTGCCCATACCTCTTAATTTGCTCTTATGGAGATATGTCTTCAAAACCTGTCTCACAATAATTCCTTCTTCCACTTCAAAAGGATTAGCTCAACACCCTTTTCATATAATGGAAAAACCTTTCAAAGCATGTGCACAATTATATTCCAAATCAATGCTTTAACATTCTCTTGATTTCACAAAATAGAGCATCCAATCATAAACCAAACCCTTCAATATTCATGCAAGTATTACAAACATCAAATGCACATTATACACCTTTTATCTCCAACTTCAATATTTCAAGAATGAACTTCTAAACCCTAGAAGACCCCTTTTTATAGTGCTGAAAATTACACTTGAAAATAATCTATTTCACACCTTATAACTCCTATCTTGTCTTATATCAAACACACCACAATCTATTTACAATGTACAGGAGATACACAACACAGTATACACCTTATCACTCCAATTTAATAAACATTCAACACCCTAATATTAAATCACACAACATGCACCTTATATCATCAACCTTATAATAATCAAGTGATTTAATTACCTTTGCTTTAGACGATGTGCACTGTGTCTCAATATTAGCCTTGCCCTGGACGTCGTGCGCTTGCCCTAGACATTGTGCGCTTGCCCTAGACGTTGTATGCCATGCCTCAAAACCAACTGCTCTTGGGCGCATCCAAATAATCCACTTCAAAAGCAATCTGCTCACTGTATTATCAAAACGTATATTTGATCAACAACCTTCTGCCTCAACAACGTTGTCACAAGCGCCTTCGCCTGTTGTGCTCACGCAGTCGTTAGGACCAAAGTGGCTCCCTCTCAATGTTGTCACTTATTTTTGCACACTAACACAAAGAAGCTCCTCCTCCACTCACACTGTTTCGATTGGATGTTCAAGTGCTCTCAAAATTCGTCAATCAATTAACACATGCACACCCTTCATTTTCCTTGTTCGCAATATTTCAATTCACCGAAAATCATCAACGTTCGCATCAAAAATTAAATCAAATCATACATTAGCGCTTCATTCAATATTCAAATGTCTTGTTTGATATTTATACATGTTGTGCTTTCTCATGAAACGTCGGCGCTCGATAAAACCCTTTTGAACATTGGCACTTTATTAAAATATTTAATATTTTAAATCTTCGAACACGTTGGCACCAAACCCATCCTTGGTTTAAATTATAATATTAAAATATTATAATTGACCTTTTGCCTTCCTTTGCAATATCAACCTTTGATTTTAATCTTTGTTCCAAATGCCCTTTTGTCTTCCTTTGCAATATGAACCTTTGATTTTAATCTTTGTCACTTGGAGTTTAAACTTGCTTTCTTTTCTTGCTAATACAACCATGAAGACTTATCTTTTCTTTGACATAAATGACACCCAATGTCATTAACTTATGCCATTAATACTTTGACATCAATGACACCCAATGTCATTAACTTATGCCATTAATATTTTGACATCAATGACAATAATATACTCAAAATTTCCAACACCTACAACCCACCGGAGTTAGATAACCCCACCAGACGAAGGGACCATCAGCAAATTCCTTCCTCAACGGTCAATGAGCCCAAGGTCTTTCCTGAAGTTGGATTAGGGAAGGGGAAGACCAGAAAGAACTGCAAGGAAAAAACCCAAAATGACACCCACAACCAGCAATAGTCCCCAGCCACCATCAGGTAAAAATATCATACACCCACCAACTGAAGTGACCTAACAGTACAAGAATGACTCCACAAACGTTGGAGGCACATGGTCTCCCCTTTTTTTTGAATTAGAGAAGGGACAAAGACCAAAGAATTTTGCAAAGAGACATCGAACTGACTAGCACATGCAACCGATAACAAGATCTCAGAGGGCAAAACCCAGCAGGAAGGACAGGGAGGCCTCCTACTCAGAGAGGAAGGGTTTGAGAGCACAGGAGCGGGAGGCCTACCAAGTAGGTTCATTGAGGGTTGTATGAAGAGAGTATTCAGGATAAATCGGTCCAAAACAACACCAAAAAGAAAATAAAGGAAGATCCCTTAAAAAAATGGAGCTTTGGAACCCTAGGATCTTACACTATTAAAGAAGTTGGATGTAACAGCTAGTCCACCCCTTGCAACCCACCGGAGTTAGGGAACCCCACTAGATGAATGGGCCATCAACAAATTCCTTCCTCAATGGTAATTGAGCCTAAGGTCTCCCTTGGAGTTGGATCAGGGAAGGGGAAGACCAGAAAGAACCGCAAGGAAAAAACCCCCAAAACGACACCCACAACCAGCAACAGTCCCCAACCACCATCAAGTAAAAATACCATACACCCACCAACCGAAGTGACCTGACAGTAGAAGAGTGACTCCATAGACATTGAAGGCACAAGGTCTCCCCCTATTTTTGAATCAGAAAAGGGGCAAGACCAAAGAATTCTGTAGAGAGACACCGGACTGACCAACACATGCAATCGGTAGCAAGATCTCAGAGGGCAAAACCCAACAGGAAGGACAAGGAGGCCTACCACTCAAAGAGGAAGGGTTTGAGAGCACAAGAGCGGAAGGCCCTCTACCGCATTGTGCAAGCCCATGTAGATCCTATCGGCCATGGTGAGGCTCAGGCCCTCGCAGACCCTCTCTGCCATGGTGAGGCTTAGGCCCTCATAGACCCTCTTTCCCATGGTGAGGCTCAGGCCCACACAAACACTCGCTGCCATGGTGAGGCTCAGGCCCTCACAACACTCTACCATTCCTTGTGAACTATTTTCTCTTCTAAAGAAAAATGGAAAAACTTAAATGAATTATTATATTTGAAAAACTTGCTTGCTTATGGTTGACCTGCTTTTTTAAAAAGAGAATATATTTAAGAAAAATTGCTTGGTGTATTTCATATAGCATGTAATAATAATATTGTTTAAAATTTCATGATTATTAGAAATATGATCTTGAAATTATTTACCTTTAACATTTTTGAGGTTGGCATCCTTTCGCTCAGTTTGTGTTGACATTACTTTATGTTTAAAAGGAAAAAGAACAAGAAATGGTTGAGGGTCACCTTCATTGATTTGGTTAGTTTTATTGATTTTCTTCTAAAAAGAAGAGCCTCTTTTGTAGAATCTCGTTTCTTTTATGCACGGTTATAGTTTATGTTTTAAGTGTTGTCGTGTATTGTATTTTGTAAATTACTATTTAATCTATTTTCTTCTCAAGAGACTTTAAGGAGTAAAATTAATCATCTTTCAAATAGGGGATTAGCTAAACTCTAACTTATGAACAACGAAGGTCTAAATTATTATAGATTCCCTATTTTTAAAAGAAAGGGTAGAAAAAGGGGTCTTTTTGGAAAGAAGGTGCTATGATGCGTTAAGTCAACTACTTTCCTTTATAAAGGACAAAGTGAATGTTCTCTTGTATAGGTTTTTTTTTTTTTAAGCGAAAAACCCCTTGTGGGGCCGCCTTGGTCTGAGAGACCACGAACAGGGGGTTCTACACCATCAAAGTCACCCGGGAGTCGCACCCGACCTTGCCCGCACCAATATTATCAATTGGATTTTGGGTACCCAATTCAGCTTTTTGGTAGGGTAGAGATTCGAACATGGGACCTCCCTTGGAGGATTGCCCTCTCCTCTCCAACTCACCTACAACACCTGGGTAAAAACTAATTTATAGTGGAAAACACCCCTTTCGAGGTGCCACTTTCAACAAGTTGGGCATAGGAGGAATGGAGCCTTGTCGGCCTCTACCAACACATAGGACATTCCTAACTATACCATATATCTGCAGGATGGAGACAAGGGGAATGGAACCTGGGTCGGCCTCTACCAGCACCTAGGGTATTTACCACTGCACCACAACAAGCAGATCTCTTGTATAGGTTTTATTTACACGTAAAAGTAAAATATATAAATAAAGGGTAGTGATCCATATTCTTTAATTTAATGTTAATTATTTTATAGAAGATTTTAACTTTCCTTTGATTGAGAATAAAGTATCTTTTATTAGTTATGAAAGCATTTACCTTTTCTTGGATTGGTGAAAAAGTATTTTTTATTAGTTTCATGACTTTTAATTGGTTAAGCTAAAATAAACATAGTTAAAGAAATCCTCAGATTACCTTAGAAGCCTTATTGACCTTGGAACCAAAACTTATCTAAATATGGTTGGATCATGGAAAGGTGAACGATCGAAAAGGATTAAATCACCTAATACCAGTTGTATTACGTGGATGTAATCAACTATGTTTTGAGAATGACTGCTAAGGATGAGCGGTATGGGACGTCCATCTAGGTCATTGTGTGAGAAGTACAGTGATGGCCCTTGTATGAAATTGGTAAATAAGGAATCTTTGCGGGAGAATTATGAGACTCTATGGTAGATTCCACGGTGGGTTGGTATAGGACAAACCATCGCATTATTTGTAATTTTGTCAAGAGAGACCATGATCAATGCCAGGTGAATGGCATGACCTTAATTGCCCATGGTGCTAGATATTAATCTAGGTATGTGGTCACCAATTAAGCACTATAGCATCTACGCTAAACACCCTTACATGTTATTTTGGTAATAAATGAGTAAAATTAAACTCGATCCTACATTTCAATAACATGTTAAGGGAGGGGAGTTATGTGTCCACCCTCTAAGTATTATGGGCCTTAGAGGATAACCCCAAGCCATGGTTCTAGGTTCTCATGCCGAGATAGAGGGTTAGAAGGATAGAACCACTAAAGGCACCTCTTACCGGATCTAGCCAATCTCGTCCACTTGGGAGGTCGTCTGCAGCGGTCATAACCCAAAAGTGGGAGGCCGTTTGCAGCGGTCATAACCCAAAAGTGGTATTCAATGCTATCGACTGATTACTTAACGGGTGCAAAAATGATTTTTTTTTACCCTAGTCAAACCTCATCCCATGTTAATGTTAAAATTTAAACATGAAAGTCAAACTAGGTTACAGTTAGTATGTTAGAATGGGTTGTTAGAGTTGGTATCGGAGCGTAGGTCGTAGGACACAATGCTTCCAAGAAAGAAAACCAAGGTTTAACCTTGACATGATCTACTTTACATGAAGACTTAATTGTCTAGGGACCTTAAGATTATATCGTCAAACAAGTATTGCATGTTGTATTGACTGGTAAATTAAGGGATAAAATCCTAGAGGGAATATCTTCTTTTTGAAAATCAAACTTGAAATAGCTCCTATTTTAAGAATATGATAATTTGGAAGCTGGGATGGCTATGTAGGGGAAGCTGCAGTTTGAACCCAAAGGAATCTAGGAGATCAAGGATTTCGATTAAGCAACAACAGAGAATGTTGGAAAACACTTCAAGGGGTAGACAATGAGGAAAATCTACCAAAAAAGATTCCAGGAAGGTAAGGCTCGGTTTAGGGCTGAAATAGCCAAGGCCTTAAAGAAGGTTTGAGTACCTAAATTTAGTAAATATTGCTTAGACACCAAAGGTGGAAAGTTGTCTAGGAAAGATAAGTTCAGTGTTGTTTAGGAAAAATAATTTTGGTTTTGAGACCCCCTTATCTAAAGAAACAATCAAGTGGTATTTATAATTGGTATCACTATACACCGTGGATTGACTAAAAGCTCATGAGGCCTCATTAGTTTTCAAGAAAGGTGGAAAGGTATATGGATTATGAAGTATACCCTACTAAATGAATGTAGAAACATTACCAGACCTTTTGGTATGGCGTAAATTTGATTTTGAACTTTTTCCTTGGGTTGGATCTATTGTTAGAATGCCCTATCAGATGACATTGATCAAACACCTATGGACTTGTTGAAAAAGGGAATTGATAAAGCCTAGTATCTCCTTGGGATGCTATGGTTCTCTTTAAAAAGAAAAAGGATGGTTCCATAAAGTATTAATAAAATAACTACTCCCTATCAAGGATTAATGATCTTTTGATCAATTGAGGGGAGAAATAATTTTCTCAAAGATTGACTTGAGAACAAGGTATGGGAAGAAGATATGCATTAGACTGCCTTTAGAACAAGATATGGATATTATGAGTTTACAGTTCTACCATTCAGTCTAACTAATGCCCCAACAACCTTTATGAATCATATGAATAACAATTGAAGGAATGTCTAGATTATTTTGTGCTAATATTTTTAGATGATATCTTGATCTATTCATGAACTAAATAGGAGCATGATCAACATATGAGATAGGTTTTGGGGGGTATTTAGGAAAAATAAGCTATTTGGGAAGTTGTCAAAATATGAATTCTACACTCCACAAGTATAGAACTTAGGGCATATCATTTCTACAGATGAAATTGTTGTTGATCTTAAGAAAATTGAAGTTATTGTTAATTGGCCTGCAACTACTAATGTATCAGACGTGCGAAGTTTCATGGGAAAGGTTGGTTACAATAGGCAATTTATAAGGGATTATCAAAAAATTGTCTATACAATCACAAACCTTCAAAAGAAGGGAAATGAGTTCAAAAGAATGGATATGAGTGAAAAAGCTTTTACTGGCTAGGAATGAAATAGGATATTAATAATTTTGTGGCTAAATATCTCAAAATGCCAAAAGGGTAAAAGCCAAACATAAGTACCCAATAGAAAAATTCTAGTTATATGAGGGATCGAAACAAAAATGGTAAATTATATCCATGGAATTCAATGTGGTATTATCAAAAATCGGGTTTCAATATGATAGACAAATTGACAAAGATTGCCCACTTCATATAAGGAAATATTGAGATAATGTACCCATGATGGAAAACAAACTTGCTAAGGAAATAGTTTGATTGCATGATTTTTCACAAGATAATTTTATCAGATTCACACCATAGTTTTGGCAAGCTCTGCATTGATCCAAAGTACTAAATAAAAAATTTCTGAGATAGATGGCCAACTAGAGAGGGTTGACCAAGTTCTTGAAGATATACTTTCCATGTATTACATGGATCAGAAGGCCAAATGAGAGGACTACTTACATTCAATTACTGAGTGTGGAGGAAGACATAGATTATCTCTATCTTGGGATAATTTTGAAGATTGGGTAGGATCAAACTAGATATAGTCAAGAAGACAGTGGAGCAGTTCTAAGCCATTTAGCAAAAACTCAAAGAAATAATTTTGCTATGCAAACTTAAAAATATCATCGAGAGAATTCTCTATAGAGAGGCAAAGTGTTAGTAAGAGTGAAATTCAAGAAAAGTGTGAAATTATGAGATGCTTAATTAGGTCCTTAAAGACATACTTTGCACATATTGTATGGACCAAAAATTCTAAATGAAAGATTGCCTACATCTGGAAAAATTTGCTATTATGCTACATTGAGAATGTCTCAGTTTGAATCCTTGTATCGAGAAGATGTTGAACACCTCTATCTTGGGGACAATATGAAATACTGTATGAGAATCGAGTCGAACACTATCAAGAAGATAGAGGAACAATTGAAAATAATTCATCAAAGGCTCAAGAAAGTGATTAACCAAAGAGCTATGTTGACTTAAAAAGGTCTTGGAGAGAATTCTTTGTGGGAGACAGTCTTCTTAAGGGTTAAACTTAATAAAAGTTCCATTTCCTCCACGTTAGACTTCCAGATTTGTTGGTCCCTTTGAGATCATAGACCAATTAGTCTTATGGCCTACCAACTTGCCTTGCCACCTAGTTTGTCAACAGTCCATGACACCTTTCTCATTTAATATTTTTTTGTTTGGAATATGACTATTATGTAGATAATAGGTCTCTTGACTCATGAATATTCAATATTTTTAATTTTTGTGTTAATGGATCAGAGTAGGGTCTAGTAGGACTATTTTTCCAATGATTGTGCTACTGAAAAAAGTAGATAAAATTTTCCATTTTTGCTCAAGTAAATATACGTCTCTTTCTCAAAGTAAACTAAACATGAGGACTGTGTTTACTCTTAGGAAGGAAGTATGTAACGACCCCTCTTGACACAACTATTATTATTGTTGTTTAATTTATGTATAAATGAATTGATGAGTTATACATTGCTTTCTGCTCCTAGAATATGGTATTGTTGATGAATTTTGTGATTGCAGGACCAGACACACTTCCATGACTGGTGGTAGGAAAAAGGAAAACCACAAGAGGTAAATAAAATGGGAAATGATGGCAATGAAGATTTCTCACCATGGTGAAATATTCACTATTAGCTAAAGGGCAGTGTTGTGGCTGATCCAACATGTTGCTCCGTCGCGGCTGAAAATGAAAAGTTGTCACGATATCGCGACATGTTGCTCCGCCGCGACCGAAAATGAAAAGTTGTCGCGATATTGCGACATGTTGCTTCGTCACGGCTGAAAATGAAAAGTTGTCGCGATATCACGACATGTTGCTTCGTCAAGACCAAAAATGAAAAGTTGTCGCGATATCGCGACATGTCGTGTTTTCGCGGCCAAGAGTAACAAAATGCAACAAGATGGAAAAAATTTCGCAATTTCACGACATGTCGCGTTTTCGTGACCTGGAGCAGCCAAGTGGTACGGAACGAAAAATTGTTGCGATTTCGCGACAAAAAGCAGCAAGATGGTGCAAAAGAGAAAAGCATCGCGATTTCGCGACAGAAAGCAGCCAAGTGGTACAAAACCAAAAATTGTCATGATTTCGCGATAGAAAGCAGCAAGATGGTGCAAAAGAGAAAAGCGTCGCGATTTTGCGACAGAAAGCAGCCGAGTGGTACAAAAAGAAAAATTGTCACGATTTCACGACAGCAAGCAGTAAGATGGTGCAAAAGAGAAAAGCGTCGCGATTTCGTGACAAAAAGCAGCGAGATGGTGCAAAAGAAAAAAGCGTCGCGATTTCGTGACAAAAAGCAGCCGAGTGGTATGGAATGAAAAGGTGTCGCGATTTCGCGACATGTCTCGTTTTCGCGGCCAGGTATAGCAAAACACAGCAAAATGAAAAGGCATCGCGATTTCGCGATAGGTTACATCCTCGCGGCCCGAAACAGAAAAACGTCACGATTTCGTGACAGGTTGCATTTGCGCGGCCCGTTGACAGAAAATTGTTGCGATTTCGCGACATGTCTTATTTTCGTTGGGCATGAAGGCAGACAAGGTTGTGGGCAAAAAAGTGTCGCGACATCGCGACATGTCTCATTTTCACGATACAGGTAGAAAAGCAAAGCTGCATGCAGGAAAATGTCGCGATATCGCGACATGTCTCATTTTTGCGGTGAAAGAAGAAAAGCTAAGCTGCATACATAAAAATGTCGCGATATCGTGACATGCTATTTTTTGGTCGCGATTTACAGGGGGCAGTTACGGAACATGCAGAGAGCACGGAACACGTGGCATAAAGGTGTAAGGGTTATAGAGGAGTTATAGTTCACAGAGAATATCAAACGTTTAGACATCGAATAGAAAGTCAAAGACAACGAAGAGACGGGGAAGATGAAACAAAGCAATCTGGGAGATGAAGCGAAGCGTCACAAGGCGAAGCAGAGAGCATTGCCAGAAAGTATAAAAGCAAAAGCACAGATTGGTACAAGGGTCAAAAACCGCTGTAGGCAGAGTTGCAGAGCCGAGGGCGAGAAGCCATTCTGGGCCTACTTTGGAGTGTTTTTCTTCCCCTTTTTCTGGTTTTGAGAAAACTAGAGATTCTGTTATTGTAAAATGATCAATTTTAAATACAAAAAATTCAGAGAGTTGCATCTCATTGGCAAGAAAGGAGGAGTTATTTTCTGCATGCAAAATTGAATGTTTATCTTTCCCCTTTCAGATTTTTAGGTTTATAGGTGAAGTTTAATGCAAGTTCTCTTGGTTGCTTCATGCGAATGCCTAAATATGAAAGCCATAGTTAAGACCCCAGAAACCAACACCTAGCTTATCTAGATTGTGCGAGTTTGCAAGTTCAATAGGTTAGGTTGTATGCAGAAAACCTCATTATCTTCGGTTTTGTCGAATAGGATTGCAGCCCCTGAGTGTATTTTATTTTCATTTTTCTTTACATTTTATTTTTATCTTTTCTGCACTTTCATTTCCAGAAAGTTTAACTTTTATTTTAATTTATAGTCATTAAAATAAACACTTGAAAATCTACCAAAGTTCGAAATCGAAAATAGATTCATCATTAAGATTAATTCACTTTGAGTCCATTGCAATTTCAGAGTAAAATAAACCATAGTGCCCCTTGTTAACAATTACTTGCAACCACTAAGGTATTCCTAGCATTCAAATTGAACAACATTATTTGTGAAAAATGCTAACATAGTAGAGACCTTGGAGAAGTTACTTGTTTAATTTCTTTGCAAGCAGAGGATTTGGGACTCGAATCCTATCGGAGAGTGTGTTTTCACAACCGGGTGAAAATACCACTCAACAGATTGGCACTAGAAGGAGGGCCTGAACCGGTTTATTTCACTGTGATTTAAGTGCTACGGGTAATTTTAATATTCTTGAATATTTCATGTCCATGTTAATTGTTATCTTTCCTCCTCTAACCCACTCAGCAGATTGCTAGAAGGAGGGCCTGAATTGGTTTATTTCAGTCTATTTAAAGAAAAAATACTTTATCCTATTTTAAGCAATACTTAGGTGGATGATTGATGTATTATGCTAACGCTTTTCTGATTGTTCATACAGAAATAAAGTTATTTGATTTAATTTTGAAAATTTTGGTCTTGACTAACGAAGTGTTGTTTCCATACAATTACTTTCATTTGATTTTAATGATTACATCTCTTAGTTGATGCTAACTTGATTTTTTTTTATACATTGCAGGTTGAATATTTGCCTCACGGTGGGTTCTTCCAACAGATTTGGTTCTAAAGTTATATTCTGAGTTCACTAATGGCAACATTTGAGGAGCAAATTGTATCCCTAAGAGCTGAAATAGTGTCTCTAAGAGAAAGAATGGTATCTATGATGGAGGACCATTATAAGGGTTTGTCTATACATGTGATACCCTATCAAATTCCTAAAATGTTATTGGAGTTTTTACGATGTTTTAATCAAGAGGTGTCACTAGGATACTTGCAAAAACTACATGTCTACAAGAATACATTATGCCAATTCCAGGTTTTCTATGAGGAAGTAGCTTGTAAGTTATTTGCATACATTTTGGATGATAAACCATTCTTTTGGTACAGCCAACTACCCATGGAGGTTAGGACTTCTTGGATACAACTAGAAGCAGCCTATCTTTATCATTTTGGTAATCAGGTTGACTTAGAAATCTTGAAAAATCAGTTTACCTCCATATGTAAGGAGCCTAATGAATCCTTGAGTCAATTCAATGGAAGATTTTGTGAGTTGCACTCCCAAATGTGGGAAAATTTTAACACATTAGAAGAGGAAGCCATGGAAGTATACCTGGGAGCCATACACCCCACACTTGCTTCACTCATTGAGGAAAAAATGGGTAGCTTGTCTCTAGAGAAAATCCATGAGATCTTAGAAGAGATAGAACGACAAGGTCTTGAAGAAGAAAAGGCACAACATGTTCACATAAGAGATTGTCCTTCTAAAGATATTGATGCCAACCTACACCAACCATCAAATATAGCACCCTCCACTCCAATGATATCTAAGGTAAATGATCAAGGGGATGAATTTGAATATCCAAATCTTACAACCACCTTAGATGTAGTCCACGAGGAGGTGCAAATTGCTAAGCCAACATCCGCTAGTGAGGATTATGCAGAAATGATCTCATTCATAGAGATACACGATTATCCGGATGAAGGGGTTCTAAATTCAACAATGTTTGATATATGTGATAGGACGGAACCCACCATAGAATTGAATGAAGTGGTTGAAAGTGAAATTGGAGAAAAACCAATAAATGAATTTGAAGATATGATAGAGTTTCACCACTTGTTCTTGGAAGATACTATTGATGAGATGTGTAAAATTAACGATCAAGAAATTCTTCACCCTCCAAATTATGATAAAATTGAATCATGGGTTACTAATTTGGATTATGATGGCCTTACAAATTTGAATTCAAGAAACGACCCACTTTTGGAAATAATTGAACCATCTAAGGAAGGTGAAGATGAATTTGATGAGAAACACATTGATGAATTGGAAGATGTTGAAGAAGTAGTTGAACGTCACCACTTGATTTTGAAAGATGATTATTATGATGCTTGGAAGAAGTGGGAAGACTACACTCACTCCAAAACTGCTAATGAAACTTGTGTGCCAATTGATATGCGGGATGACACAATCGCCTACTCAAGGAAGATATTACAACTCCTGTACAATTTGAGGATGTTTTGGAAGAGGGTTTCAAGTCTCATCAAATTTTGGAAGATTAATGAGGATCCTACTGCCAAGGAAAAAGAAGAAAAAGAATTGATGAATGAATCAAAAGATCATGTCACAAATACCATGGAGTTTCATCCCACAAATTTGGAAGATAATTTTTATAATGGTTGGGGGAGATATGATAATGCATTCTTTTCTCACACCCTTATAGATGAAACTCATATTTCACTTGATATGCAGGATGTCGAAGATCTCACATTCACAAGATTTGAGAAGGTGGCAAAATTCGATCATGTTGAATATAAATTCATTGAAGATGCGAATACAAGTGTGCAAGATGATTTTGAGGATTCAAATGAGGAGATACCATGGATAGTGAACAAAGAATTGGAACCAAATGACAAAGAGATTGATCAATTGGAAGCAACTCAAATGAAGGATCATCAAGACAGACTTGACATACACTTTGACCAAAAATATTTGAGGGTTGAAAAGGATGGGCATGTTTTCAATTGGGTGCCCAATTTTGGTATGTTTAATGAACAAGTAATCAATGAAGAATATGAAGACCATGAGGTAAAAGAAGAAATTGTGATTTCTCACCAATTTTTGGTAAATAAAAATGTTCAAAAGGTAGAGTCTAACCTTTTGTGTTCAAACATCCAAGATTTAGGTGAAAATTTGCATGACCATATTTTGAATTTGAATGATGTTTATGGTGAAATGTCATTAAAGGTGAATGAAAAACAAGGTATGATTTCTAATCACACCTTTGACAACATTGTTTTAACAAATGAAAAAGAAGTTGATGCACTTGAATTGTTAAATCAAATTCATCAACAATTACTAATTGAATCTAGGGTAAAAACTGTTAATGATCCTAATTTAGTAAATATCCTAGATGCTTGCAAACTGTTACACAAATTTGATTGGCCTACAAACTTGGAAAATGATTTGGCTTTAAAATGTTTAGAAATAGGCTCTTACTTACAAAGTTTCATTTTGGATAAAGAAAGCCTACTTCTAAATCATGAATGGAATGATGAAACTTGCAATTTAAAGAATAGACAAGATAAAATTGAATATCAATCATTGTCTAATCAATTTGAAAATTTGAATCTCACCTATGAGAGTACTAATGGAACTAAATTTAATTGGTGGGGTGAGAGAGGAAAGTTGAAATGGGTTGCATTGTTTGGTCTAATATTATTTTTGTTGGATTCCTACAACATTTGGCATGCATATCATGTTATATTTTTGTTGAAATGTTCTAATCATGTTTGGGATCCGGGAAAGTGATAGTCCAAGCTTTGCTTCATCTTGTACCATATTGTACATTTGTATATAGATTTTGGTTTTGGTTTTGGGTTTGTGTTTTTTCAAGTTTCATTTTTGGGATTGTTAGTTTAGGTTGAATCAGTGATTTAAAGTTGTGTGTTTATTTGACATGTTTGGTTTGTCTAAAAAAAAAAATGATGAAAAAGTTGTTTTTGAGATGTTAATTTATGCTTAAGACCAGGAGAATATGAAACATTGGAATTGTGTTGTAGAAAGCTCCACAAGTAACACAAACATCTTAAATAATATCGTTTGAATCTTGTGATGCATGAAGTTGTCAGTTTTACACATTATGGTAAAGTAGATGATATATTCCATCCACATTTCAAAAGAAGCAAGTGCATTCATATCTCATGTCACATTCCACATTGCATATACATGTCATCTCAAGTTACATTTTCATTTCATGTGCAATCATTGAGAAGATGTCGAATCCTCTTAGGGTTATTCTATAACATGAAACATATAAAAAGGATCCTAAGGTTGGGAACTGATGCCCGAACTATCTTGAACCAAGCACATTCTATACACATTAAAAGGAATCTTGAGCAAAATGATCAAAACCATGCTTGGAAGAAAAGGTGAGGTGAAAAGAATATTTCATGTATGTCCTATCATGCAACATTATCCTTAAAATAGTGGTTTTTACCACTTCCATAAAGCTTAAAGCCTAAAATCAGAGTAGTAAGGATAGGGTTAAATCCTCATCGAACTTAGGTTGAGGATCCAACTCCCCAAAGCTCTGATTTGACCTTCATGGAGTAGTAAGGATAGGGCATAATTCTCATCTCACCTAGGTTGAGAATTCGATTCCCCAAAGCTTCCATCTTTCATTTTATCATAAAACTTGGATGGGAAGGATCGTACTACATGTCCTCTACAAAGGATGGGTAGTCATCCCAAAAGTCCAAGAAACAAAAATAAAATTAATATTTTTCATCTTTCATTTTATCATCTTGGATTGGAAGGATCGTACTACATGTCCCTAGCAAGGATGGGTAGTCATCCCAAAGGTCCAAGAAATAAAATTAACTAATATTTCCCATTTTGTCTTAATATTGGATTGGAAGGATCGTACTACATGTCCCTAGCAAGGATGGGTAGTCATCCCAAAGGTCCAAGAAAAAAAAGAGAAAAGAATGAATGAAGCCAAATCATGGATTATGGGGTTAAGTATGCCCATGCGTGGCAGCATGTCTTGTCTAAAACAAGACCACTGACTGCTCAAAAGGATAGGCTAGCCTGACCATTTCATCCATAACAGGTTAAATCATTTTGTTCAAGATGAGGTAATGAACTCCAAATCAGAATAGTAAGGATAGGGTTAAATTCCCATCTCGCTTAGGTTGGGAATCCTATTCCCCAAAGTTTCGATTTCACTTACACTTGCACATGGGTTCAAGATGGTAGTGACACATAACCAACTTTGGGATCTAATAAATTAATTCAGTATACATATATTTGATCCTAAGAGGGTTTGATAGATTTTGATATGTTTGTTCATGATATTAGAAGGTTTGAGCCTTTGTAAAGCAGGTTGTTATATCTCTAGCATCTTCATCATACATCAAATCCTACACAAATCATTCATAGCCTTGCATACAAATCATAGGTGAAACTGACAATGGAATGTTGATCAAGTTCAAGCGATAGGGAATGAAAACACATTGCACACACCGAGATGATACTTAATGATTCTGATGTTTCATGTATTTCTGATCTATCGGTATTTGTTTATCTTTTTATGTGTTGATGCCCGTATCTAAGCTTGTATATTTCAGGTTGGGTTCTCACCAAAATGCTCAGGAGCATTTGACAACAGAGTCGCCATTTGTTGTGGCTGATCCACAACACACCCCAAAATTGGGGACCCACCTTTTTTGCATGCTTTCAAAGAAGATTGCAGTGGCCCAGATGTCAAAAGAGCAAAGAAAAGCAGAAATGATAAGTTGTCGCGATATCGCGACATGTTGCTCCGTCGCGACCAAAAATGAAAAGTTGTCGCGATATCGCGACATGTTGCTCCGTCGCGGCCGAAAATGAAAAGTTGTCACGATATCGCGACATGTTGCTCCGTCACGACCGAAAATGAAAAGGGCATCGCAATATCACGACATGTCACGTTTTTGCGGCCAGGAGTAACAAAATGCAGCATGATGGAAAAAATGTCGCGATTTCGTGACATGTCGCGTTTTCGCGACCTGGAGCAGCCAAGTCGTACAGAACAAAAAATTGTCGCGATTTCACACAAAAAGCAGTAAGATGGTGCAAAAGAGAAAAGCGTCACGATTTCGCGACAGAAAGCAGCCAAGTGGTACGAAACGAAAAATTGTTGCGATTTTGCGACAGAAAGCAGCAAGATGATGCAAAAGAGAAAAGCATCGTGATTTTGCGACAGAAAGCAGCGAGATGGTGCAAAAGAGAAAAGCATCACGATTTCGCGACAGAAAGCAGAGTGGTACGGAATGAAAAGGTGTCGCGATTTCGCGACATGTCGCATTTTCGCGGCAAGGTGCAACAAGACACAGCGAAATGAAAAGGCATCGCGATTTCGCGACAGGTTGCATCCACGCGGCCCGAAAGAGAAAAACGTCGCGATTTCGCGATAGGTTGCATCCACGGCCCTAAGGAGAAAAATGTCACGATTTCGTGACATGTCTTATTTTCGCTGGGCATGAAGGCAGACAAGGTTGTGGGCGAGAAAAATGTCGCGATTTCGCGACATGTCTTATTTTCGCGGTGCAGGTAGAAGAGCAAGGCTACATGAAGGAAAACATCGCGATATCGCGACATGTCTCATTTTCGCGGTGAAGGTAGAGAAGCAAGCTGCATACATAAAAATGTCGCGATATCGCGACATGCTATTTTTGGTTGTGATTTACAGGGGGTAGTTACGAAACATGCAGAGAGCGTGGAACACGTGGCATAAAGGTGTAAGGGCTACAGAGGCATTACAGTTCACAGAGAAGATCAAACGTTTCGACATCGAACAGAAAGTCAAAAACAACGAAGAGGCGGGGAAGATGAAACAATGCGATCCAGGAGATGAAATGAAGCGTCACAGGGCAAAACAGAGAGCATTGCCAAAAAGTATAAAAGAAGAAGCACAGATTGGTACAAGGGTCGAAAACCGTTGCGGGCAGAGTTGCAGAGCCGAGGGCGAGAAGCCATTCTGGGCCTGCTTTGGAGTGTTTTTCTTCCCCTTTTTCTGGTTTTGAGAAAACTAGAGATTCTGTTATTGTAAAATGATCAATTTTAAATACAAAAAATTCAGAGAGTTGCATCTCATTGGCAAGAAAGGAGGAGTTATTTTCTGCATGCAAAATTGAATGTTTATCTTTCCCCTTTCAGATTTTTAGGTTTATAGGTGAAGTTTAATGCAAGTTCTCTTGGTTGCTTCATGCGAATGCCTAAATCTGAAAGCCATAGTTAAGACCCCAGAAACTAGCACCTAGCTTATCTGGATTGTGCGAGTTTGCAGGTTCAATAGGTTAGGTTGTATGCAGAAAACCTCATTATCTTCGGTTTTGTCGAATAGGATTGCAGCCCCTGAGTGTATTTTATTTTCATTTTTCTTTACATTTTATTTTTATCTTTTTTGCACTTTCATTTCCAGAAAGTTTAACTTTTATTTTAATTTACAGTCATTAAAATAAACACTTGAAAATCTACCAAAGTTCGAAATCGAAAATAGATTCATCATTAAGATTAATTCACTTTGAGTCCATTGCAATTTCAGAGTAAAATAAACCATAGTGCCCCTTGTTAACAGTTACTTGCAACCACTAAGGTATTCCGAGCATTCAAATTGAACAACATTATTTGTGCAAAATGCTAACATAGCGGAGACCTTGGAGAAGTTACTTGTTTAATTTCTTTGCAAGCAGAGGATTTGGGACTCGAATCCTATCGGAGAGTGTGTTTTCACAACTGGGTGAAAATACCACTCAACAGGCAGAATAGCCCTGGCGATGAAATATTCACCAATGGCTCAAGGGTACATGGAAGCCCAAGTAGATGCATTCATGTAGATGCATGTTTTATATGATAATACGGAAAGTGCCACAAGCATGGGAGCCATTCTTGTCATGCATATGATAACATCTTATTATCATCAGGTTATCTGTATGAAAATAAATGTTGGAGGTATAGATGTATATGATGGTTTAAAGTAATTATTTATTTATTATTTCTTTTTTTACATATTTAATTATTCATTGTTTAGTTTTAAATTTATTAATAGAAATTATTAATAGAATAAATTAGAAGGTTTTTCTATTTTAAAAATATGCATTAGCGAATTTTAATTGTTTTCAGAAAGAAGCTTATGTTTGAATATTTCATTAATGGTTAATAAAACCCTAAATATAGCATGTTCCACTTAGCCGGAGAATGGAGATGGTCGCTTGCATGACCGCACATTTGTTTGATAATATTCCTCTAATCTTCATTTTTTAAAAGGAGAATGGTGTGTGGAAAGAAGGAAGGGGGGTGGACAAATTCAATGTACAGGAGTTCTAGGTCAGTTAATCCTTGTCTTGTGATGAATTATGATGAATGTAAATATTTATATCTAGAAATGTTGGTCTGGTCGTATGGTTTGGTATTTTTATTAATATGTAGATAAAATTTGAAATAAGAAAGTGTTGTAGTTTTGTAGAAAATATGTATCTTAAGTCTATTAATCTGTAACTTAATATTTCTCAGAAATGGAATCAAATGTTGCATAGCATTATTCCTTGAAAGAAATTTTGTTGCACATTTTAAAAGCTCTTCTCGGTATTTCTTAGAAGGGATATTTTAGTATATTTAAGCGAAATAATATTACTGTGTTTGGATTGATTTGCCAACATATGATTGAAGAATAACAAAGTCATTTTTAAAGGAAATAATTTTAGTTTTCTCTACTGCAATTAAACTAAACCTTATTATATTGATTAAGAGTTTTTCGGGGAGATTAAAATAAGTTATATATTATGGATAATTTGGGTCAAACCTTCTTTGAAAAACAAGTGAATAATTGGTAAATTTAAAAGCTATTTAAAACCCTTTTTTAAGGTTAGAAACCGAAATAACCTTTTGTCCTTTAATTGTCTTCACATATATTCAGCCCTTCTAGATTAGAAGAGAAAACATTTACTTGTATATATATTAGCTTAAAATTAATCCTTTTATATTATTAGTCAACTTATTAATTGTTCTTGTATAATTATTCTAAATTATAGTTAAATCATCCTTTAGAGGAAAGAGCTTTGGTACATTATTTATTTTCACCCTATATATAAGTATTAGCATTACATTATTCAGTTTTTTAAGCCAGAAAAGGAATCATTAGATAAAGTTATGAATACATTAGCTTAAACTAATCATTTTATAAATACAATTAGCTTATTGTTTTAGATTCCTTGTGAAATGTTATCTCTTCTAAAGTAAAATGGGAAAACTTAAATGAATTATTATATTTGAAAATTTTGGTTGCTTATGGTTGACCTGCTTTTTAAAAAAGAGAATATATTTAAGAAAAATTGCTTAGTATATTATTTCATATAGCATGTAATAATAATATCATTTGAAATTGTATGATTATTAGAAATATGATCTTGAAATTATTTACCTTTAAGTTATTTGAGTTTGGCATTCTTTCGCTTAGTTTGTGTTGAAATTCCTTTATGTTTAAAAGGAAAGAGAACAAGAAATAGTTGAGGTTCACCTTCGTTGATTTAGTTACTTTTATTGTTTTTCTTCTAAAAATAAGAGCCACTTTTGTAGAATCTCATTTATTTTATGCACGGTTATAGCTTATGTTTTAGGTTTTCTCATGTATTGTATTTAGTAAATTACTATTTATTCTATTTTCTTCTCAAGGGACTTTATGGAGGAAAATTAATCATATTTCAAATAGGGGATTTGCTAAACTCTCTAACTTACAAACAATTAAGGTCTAAATTATTATAGATTCCTTATTTTTAAAGAAATGGTAGAAAAGAGATCTTTTTGGAAAGAAGGTGCTATGATACGTAAAGTCAACTACTTTCTTTTATTGAAGGACAAAGTGATTGTTTAATTGTATAGGTTTTATTTACACGTAAAAGTAAAATATATAAATAAAGGGTAGTGATCCATATTCTTTAATTTAATGCTAATTATTTTATAGAAGATTTTAACTTTCCTTTGATTGAGAATAAAGTATCTTTTTTTAGTTATGAAAGCATTTAAATTTTCTTGGATAGGTAATAAAGTAATTTTTATTAGGTTCATGACTTTTAACTTGGTTAAGCTAAAATAAACATAGCTAAAGGAATCCTCGAATTACCTTAGAAGCCTTTAAATATGGTTGGATCACGAGGAGGTGAATGACCGAAAAGGACTAAATCACCCAATAGCAGTTGTATTACGTGTATATAATCAACTTTGTTTCGAGAATAACCGTTAAGGATGGACAATATGAGATATCCATCTAGGTCATTGTGCAAGTAGTATAGTGATGGTCTTTGTATGAAATTGTTAAATAAGGAATCTTGGCAAGAGAATTATGAGAATCAATGGTAGATTCTACGATGGGTTGGTATGGGAAAAGCCATTGTATTATTTGTAATTTTGTTAAGAGAGACCATGATCAGTGCTAGATGAATGGCATGATCTTAATTGTTCATGGTGCTATATATTAATCTAGGTATGTGGTCACCAATTAAGCACTATAGTATCTACGCCAAACACCCTTAAATGTTATTTTGGTAATAGATGAGTAAAATTAAACTCAAGATTCCACATTTCAATAACATGTTAAGGGAGGGGAGTTATGCGTCCACCCTCTAAGTGTTATGGGCCTTAGAGGATAACCCCAAGTCGTGGTTCTAGGTTCTCATGTCGGGATAGAGGGTGAGAGGGATAGAACCACTAAAGGCACCTCTTACGGGATCTGGCCAATCTCATCCACTTGGGAGGCCGTCTACAGTGGTCATAACCCAAAAGTTGTATTCAATGTTATGTACTGATTACTTAACAGGTGCAAAAATAATTTTTTTTACCCTAGTCAAACCTCATCTCGTGTTAATGTTTGTTAAAATTTAAACCTTTCAGTCGGACTAGGTTGTTACAATCAGTGTGTTAGACTGGGTTGTTACAAGAAACAAAGCATAGGACTTGAAAAAAATAGTGACATCTAATCCTTTGAAATTGAGGATGACTTTTAATGATAATTAGAAGTAAATATTTTGTACACTTTGTGTAGGAGAAGAGATAAAATATTGAAAAGAAGCAAATCCATTTGAGAAAGTTGTCCAAACCACTCTTGGGAGTGAACAAGGGTGTGAAGATGATATGTAATAGTGGTATGCCAATTGCACAAAGTTGTTCACCTTCTACACTAATAAAAAAATAAAAAATGACTTTGGTTCTAATTACAAGATACCATTGTGCATTGAAAGCCCTGGAGAACAAGATCCTCACCTAGAATAATATGAGATATGATACAAGAACTATTAAGATGCAAGTGCACAATGGTCCCATTAATGAGTAGTTTTTAAAAATATATGATATAAAGAATAGTAGAGAACATAAGAGGTAGAGAACAATAGTAGAGAACTCCCTAAAAGATAATCCATTGAGTCCACATCCTGTCATGTACTATAAATTACCTTTTTTTTATAATTTCAATAATGTTGGCAATGGTAAGCTTTGCAATCCAAGTGATGACAAGGGAGAGAAGTAATAAATAGGAACGACCAACATGGTTCTATAATTGATAAACTAGTAGTGCATGAAATAGAAACATAACTTGTAGAGGAGCAAGTAAAACTCCAACTCGAGGAGGGAGAAATCCCTCAAGAAGAATTTTTCCTTAGTTGGTAGTGGCCAAAGATGATCATCACACCTTCCACCACTCTTTCCATTTCCCTTTCTTCTACTCTCATTTATTTCTCCTTGATTTCTTTTCTTTCCTCTTCTTCTCCCTCTCTTTCTTCTATTACACATCCTTCACCATCAATAAGTCCGACCATTGATTCTCCTAGAGGAAATATACCTCCCACCACAACCCTTGTCATTAGCACTGCACTGATCACTTAATTCTCCTCACCAAACATTTAAATAACCACTTTATAATCCATAGTATCCTAAATTCAAGCCTATCCACCTCATATCTAGTCCCTCCACTAGCAAGAGCCTTACTAAAGAAATCATCAAAGGAGAACTCATTGGAGAAATCCACTACCAAGGAGAAGCCCCTCATAGTGAAGGACTTGGGACAATTATCACCATCCGACAACAAGCCCAAGAGAAGGAGAATTTGGCAAGGAGTGCCAAATACCAGAAGAAGAATCTAATGAAGACCTCAAGACATTCAGAATCTTGAGAAGAAGATCTTGCTTGAAGTTAGAATTCGACAAGAAGACTTGAAGACAGGAGAAGCTTACCAAATCCAAGAGATTTGAAGATTACCTCTCACAACAAGAAGGCACCGCTTTTAGAGATAAAGACTTCTCCAAATCTACAGCAAAAAGGAGGAGACTACAAGAGGAGAACAAGCCACCAAATCCTAGGCTCATGAAAGAAAGTTCGAGACCATATTTTGGTGAAGAAGGAGTTGTTTAGGACAACCTACAAAAAGTAGCAAGATCTTACTCGAAGTAGCAACTTGGTGATCTTAGACACCAAGATCTACATCCTCTACAGAAGTGAAAAAAGAGCTACAAAAGCTTTCAAAAAGGTAAGCAACTATTGGTGCAAGTAGATTCATTAATTGGATTACTTATCAGATTTGTTAAAGCACCTTAATTTGGATTAAAGTTGCAAGAAGGAAAATTGGATTACAGTCTTCAAAAGTGCAAAAAGAGAAAGGTTCCTTTTAAGGTTCATTTGCACATTAGGAGTTGATTAGATTTTTGAATTACAACTATCTATCAACTACCTATCATCTACTTTGGAAAGCAAAAGAAGACTAGCCCCTACAACTTTATTTGTAAGGAAATTGTAGAATAATTCTTGAAGATTCATTTCAGATTATTCTTGATTAGTTGCAGTAAATTGATTAAGTGCATTATTTTGAGAGTTGATTGGAGTGATAAGGTGAAATTGTTAGTGCATTAAAAGTGAAATATTATTAGATTCATTTGCACTATTCTATTGCTCTCAAAAATATTATTGTTTGTGTTCTTGAGAAGGGCACAAAATCAGAATTTGACAAAGTGTCTAAAGACACTATTAGTGCACAAAAATCTGCAACACATAGTGGCCAAGTGAAGCCACCAAAACAGGTTAGAATCCTCCAAAACTTGGAGAAGAAGACAACTAACCAAAATCAGAAAATAGAAGCTTCAAATATTGAGACTTGGTGAGTCTCAAATCCAAAGCATTACAGGGTTAGTTGCAAGGAGAAAAGTGCAGAAAATTGCATCAAATAAGGAGCTTCTATCTACTTCTATCTAAGCTTGGATTTGTCATCAAAAGTATCCAAGAAAAAAGGGGAAGGTGTCTAATCAAAGAGACAACCTCAAAACCCCTACATTGCATTCAAAAATTCTGCCACAAAACCAAAAATTCAGACCTAAAAAAAGGAGTGCAAAAGAGGGTGCAATAAAGGTTATTTTATACATAAATTTGTTACATTGTATTGCACTATCCTAATATGGTTTATACAAGAAAGAGGGCAGATTTGAAGGTGCCTCAAAGGCACAATATCCATTGGATAAACCAGCCAAAGGCGGTCGAACGCTAGCACTCTCCAAGCATAGCAAAAGGAGCCACTCTAAGGGCTCATACTCCTCATATCTTGGATGGCCGAACCTACAAAAGACAAGGCACAAAACAAAGGGAGAAACAACATTATATTCAAGAGCAACATTATCTACAAAAGGAGGACATATAACAGGTGTGAAAAGAAGAAGAATAAGGCACCATTGGAGTGTTTCAAACTCCACATTTGCATTGCTCAAAATCGGTGCTCAAGCCTCCAAATCGTTGCTCCTCATTCTAGCTGGAAACAACCCACAAGCAAGTGCCATTGAACGAAGGAGGAGCTAGAAATTTTATAGGGTTTAAAGAACCTCCAAAGGGTACATTGAAGAAGTATTAGAGAAGACATCCATGCACAAGGAGGGAGTGACACTTGTCACTTGAGGCAAAACCCTAACGCTCCTCACGCGAGCGCTCATCTTGACCAAGAAAGGAGTTACTAACAATAGGTTGGTGCATTGAGAATATGAGAGACACTTGTCCACAAAGAGACCAAGTGCTCCACTAAATAATGTAACATTCATACATTACTCAAAGGAAGATACAAGTGTTTTCTAGCACCTTCTACTCCTCAAGTGCTCAAGAAGAAAATGGATGTGCCACTTGGCACTTAATACAAGATTCTCCTCCATTTTAAGGGTATCAAAGACCAAACATTTAGCAGCATTCACGTATCGATATTCAACACTCCAGATTCTTCGTGTACAGGGCTGAGTTGCAGTGTGGAAGCAAGGTGGAAGAGCCTTTAATGCTCTGGTCAAGGAAGGTCAAAGGCAGAGATTAAAGATGCCATATTTGGAGCATTAAATCCAAGGAAGGTTCCAAGCATTCTATTGGAGGGAACGACCAAAGCAGAGACATTAATATTGCAGCCCTTGCACACCTAAAATTAGCGCCAATTATTGTGGTCTTTGTATAGTGCAAGGTAAGATTTATTCCCATTTTAAATGTGCTTTCATTTCTTGGGAGTTATAAGGTTGATAAATCAAGGTTAAACTTAGAAGAATTTAACCATATTGAAAGCCATATCTCAAAGGGAATAATTTATCAAATCAATATAATATTTGCAATATTAAACTTAGGAGTAATAAGGGTTTCTACTGGAAATTGATTTTAAAAATATTTGCAAATATTATTGTGGTCTAATTTTCCAAAATTTGGGAGTTATAAGGGTTACTACATCAAATTAATTTATTGGAAATTAGATACACTAAAATTAAATCCTAAAGGGATATTAAAAGAGGTTATTAAGGTTTTTTCTAAGGTTGGAAATTTATAATATTCTTGTCTCAAAATTTCAAAAAAGGGACAAAAGAGATCCAACATTAAAACCTCTTCAAAATTGGGAAAAGTGCTTAGTTCAATAGGAGCAATAAGGGATAATAGAAGTTGATTTTTGATATTTACAAAACTTTACAAAATCAACCAAAAATTGAACTACATTTTACAAAAGCACTATATCATATTCCAAAATTACTAGGGAGACATAAGGAAGTCCACAAAATCTAAGGATTGATATTAGGGAATTTAAATGGCATCAAACAAATTCTTCCTAGCAGAATCTCAACTACTCAAGGGTCCTAATTATTTCTCCTGGAAGAATAAAGTGAAAGCAATCTTGGTATATGAAAAACTTTGGGATATTGTCAAAGGGAAAACACAGAGACCTACCATAGGTGATACTGAAATCCTAAAGTTTGAGGAAAATGATTCAAAGGCTCTAATGATAATAACCTTTGCTATCATTGATGAGATACAACCCTATATCAGTTCAACAAAAATATCTTCAGATGCATGGACAAGCCTAGAGAAAATATTTGAAGGAAAGAATAAGGCAACTATTCTTCATCTTCAAACTCAACTTCACTCATTAAAGATGAATAGTGGAGAAAGCATAGAACTGTTCCTAAGGAAGGTAGCAAATATTAAAGGGAAATTATTGACCTTAGGAGAAATAGTTAAGGATGAACTTCTTACTCAAGTAACCATGAGAGCACTTCCAGACAACTATAAGCATTTGGTAACATCTTTACAAGTCCTAAGTAAAGATACCTCTTTTGATGACCTAGTCAATATTCTACAGGAATATGAGGTGGAAAATATAGTTAAAGATGAAATGACTAACACTGCATTGGCATCTAAAGATAATCCACAAGGAAATATTGCTTCTTCATCAAAAGGATGAAAACCATGGTACAACAAGTATTGTCAAATATGCAAGAGAAAAGGCCATAGTACCAGCTATTGCAGGTTCAATCCCAAAAATCAGAATCAAGGAAATCAGATGAACAATGGGAACCAATTTCAGCCATGACAATATCAAAATCCTCATCAACAACAATTTCAGCATCCAACCAATTATCCCCAATTGGAGTATCAAAAAAGAAATAAAAAAGGACATCTAGCTCAGAGGATAGAAGAAATCGAAGAACTGGAAGAATCTACAGATGATTATGAAGTCAAAGCTCTTTCAGCAAGAATGATAGGTTATGAAGACACTAACTACTTGCTTGAACAGGTTACAAAAAATAGAGAAGAAGAATCTGAATCTCAAGATCAAGAAGAAGATCCACATTGAAGACTAAAGTCTTCAATACCCAAATAATGTAATACAAGGGGTGTTAGAAATAGATTATATTACATCATTTGGGTCATGTAAATGTACCTTCCTAGGTACATACTTAGGACATTAGATTACTTTAGGGGGAAGTTATCTAGTTACTTCATGCAATGTAATAAATGCACAAGTGTCAATGTGCAAGTTGTATATGTGCAAGTTGTCCCTTGCACAACTAGGTAGAGTGTTGGCCAAGGAACCTATCTTCCTATATAAAAAGGGCCTCATTGTAACAAATAGGATATAGAGAAGCTCAGAGCATATTCGTAGGTAGTAGCATAGTGTTGTGTAGATCACCATATATTGGTGATGGGTGCAATGTAGTCCAATAGCTTTATTCATGGAGTGTCCATTTCCTCCATAGCTACATTGTATTCATTTTCATCATTTCTATTTATAGCATATTTTAGTCATCTCATAGATTTACTTTCTTTCATATTATTCTGCATCTTGTGATTGCTATCTCCCATTGCACATTGCATCAAAAGCTAACAGTTATCCTCATCCTTAGCTCGATGGCTTCTCCTTTCAAATTGGTAGCTCCTCCTTTTATATTTGATGGCTTTCCTTGCATGGTGGTTCACCCTTGCACGATAGTTCTTGGTGGTTCCTCTCCATTGCACGATGGTCTGTCCTAAAACTCGGTGGCTCTTCTTATTTGCAAAATGGTTTTTCCACATGCTCGATGGCTTATTCCTTAGCTTTTCTCCTCCACTCAATTTTGTTTTTTGCAACTTTTATACTGCACCTTATTTGCCTTGTACCTTTGATATCTTGCTTCTTTTTCTAGCTCATAAATAGCATATTATTCTTCATCTAACTTCTTGTATTTTCCTACAAATTTATACGGGTTTTAGCTCTAGAATTTGGCTTCAAACACTAAAATTTAGTGCCTTTGTTCTTACTATTTTTACCTTTACAAATATGCTTGCAACCTTAATAAGAACACTCTAACAAATGCTCCAAAAAGATGCACTTTTTACTTCAATTTTATAGTATTTTTCCTCCTTGCTTTCTAGCCTCCTTTCTTGCTCACTTGCTCACCTTTTTTCTATCCACAACTTGTTGTTTAAACTCTGGAATTTTGGAAAATTTTCTCTTCTCAAAAACACTATCCAAAATATTTTCTTTCTCCTTCCAAATAGTTATCACAAAACACTAAAATTTTTAGCTCTTCTACTTCTTCAAATGCTGCCCGAAATACCTTCAAATACTACTCCAAAATTCTGCCTTCTCCTTTAATTTTCTGCTCAAAAATTTCTGAATTTCACAACTCTATATCTCCTCCAAATGCTGCCTAAAATTTCTTCAAATGTTACCTTTTCCTTCTCCAATTTGTTGTGCAAAAACTCTTCAAATTCTGCCCCAAAAATTCTGCAATTTGTAGCTCTACTATTTCCTTCAAAAAGTTGTCCAAGACTTTCAAATTTGCAGCTCTTTCTCTTCTTAAAAATGTTGTCTGAAATCTACCTTTTTCTCCTTCAAATTTCAGCCTTCAAAAATTTAATGGTTGCCTTAAAAAATATCAATTGGTGGCCTCTTCAATCCTATTTCTCCTCCTTAGCTCTCACTAAATTCTATCTTCAACTTTGGCCTATTTTTCTAGCCTATTCTTCAAGATTCTCAATATCTTGAAGTCTTCAAAAATACTTTCTCAAAATCTGATAAATGTTTTGCCAAATCCTTCCTCCTTGAATCAGTTTCACAAATCCTTTTGGGCTTGTCATCGGATGGCAATGATTGTCCCAAATTTGGTGTTATTACCTCTTTTTAGGAGTTTCTTCTTCTTGCAATATTCTACCTCAAACTATATTCAAATCTCCTCCAATGGCCACTTCTTAAATTTTTCCAATAGGGCTTCTTTATTATCATTTTTTCTCCTTCAAAATTTCAATGGGACCTTTTTCTAAGGCATCCTTAATCTTCTCTCTCAAATATCCTATCTCCTTTATCAATTCTTCAATGGGACCTTTTTCCTAGGCCTCCTCAATCTTCTCTCAAATCTCCTATCTCTTTTCTCAAGTCTTCAAAGGGGCATTTTTCCTAGGCCTCCTCAATCTTCTCTCTTAAATCTTCCATCTCCTTTCTCAAGTCTCCAATGGAACCTCTTCTCTCAGGTATCTTTTTTCTTAATATTCAATAGGGTTTATCTAGCCTATTTCTTTCTTCTATCTTCAATCTATTATGGGACCTCTTCTCTTAGGTCTTCTCAATATTAAATCTTCAATAGGGTCTTTCTATTGGGCCTCCTTAATCTTTAATGTCTACTCTTTTGCTACAATACCAAAATCAATTCCTATGCGAGGAAAGCACATAGGCAATCAAAGGTAAAATTCTTCTCTATCTATTGTAGGAAGCTTCTCAACTTTTGAGAATAATTTTTTGCAACAAAAAATTAGATAGAAATAATCAAATACATTCAAATCTTCAAAAAAATTGAAATCAATTAACTTCACTAGTTGTTTTCCAATCTAGTGGTAAAAACTATGTTGAGTCCTAGTCTTCACGAGTTATTCTGCAACCCTATGGAAAGACTCTAGCCAAATGCAACTTGGAATCTTCTTCTACCTTCTCTATCAAAATTTTCAATAGGACCTTTTTCTTGGGTCTCTTAATCTTGTCAATGTCAAGGTCTATCTTCAAGACCTAAAACTATGTTTTTTGTTAAGCAAAAAATCCCTTGCAGGACTGCCTTGGTTTGAGAGACCCCGACTAGGGGGTTCTACATCGTCAAAGTCACCCGAGAGTCACGCCCGACCTTGCTTACACCAACATTATCAATTGGATTTTGGGTACCCAATTCAACTTTTTGGTAGGGTGGTGATTTGAACCTGGGACCTCCCTTGGAGGATTTCTCTCTCCTCTCCAACTCACCTACAACACCTGGGTTTAAAACTATGTTGTAGATTATCTTCTATTCTAAATTTATTCTTGGAATAGGTAAAATCAATCTATCTAAAATTTAAAAATATTGAATCTCCAATATTCATTGGTTTTTCTCCAACACAATGGAAATACTATCTTCTCTAGTTTTCCTTCTCCATAGGTAATATCTTCAACTTACCGGTTTCTTCTTAACCAGTGGAAATATCCTTAGACTATTTGCAACTTTTCAAAAACTTGTGCAAGAAAAGACTTGTTGTAGCTCTAATACCACTGTTAGCTTTTAATGCTTAACTCTTAATGTAAATAACCACATAATAAAATATAAAGTTGCAATATAAACTAGTCAATAATAAAAAAAATATTCAAATATAACTCACAAATAACTTCATAAGTAACTCATAAAATGGACACTAATAAATTCTCCCAAAAATAGCAAATTGATATAGAATGAAGGTCACATACACTCTCTCTCTTTTGCAATGCTTAATCAATATATATAATAGAATGTGACTTTTCATATGGAATACTCTTGGCCTTCACTCTTCTTTAAGACTCTTCACTTTCCTATTCTAAGGACACATATGCACTCTTATATAATGGACACTTGTGCACATTTACACTCACCACACTTGCACACTCAATTACATGACACTTGTATATTTTTTGCACATTATTATATTACATAAAATATTTACTCACACTCTAATCTAAAACACACTCCTAATCTAATGATGTACCCAAGGTGGTACATTAGTATTTACCAAATAATGTAATATACTTCAACATTAATAACATCAACAACATCACCCATCAACAAAATATAGATTATATAGCCCTTTTTGGGATGGTACAAAAAAAGGATCAAAGATTTAAAAAACTTATCAAAGAAATATAAAAGAGTGTCAAGGCAACAAGTTAACATGACATAATCCAAAATTTACTTTCTAAAGACTCCAAATAGAATCAGAGCAGGTATATGTAGGTTAATTCAAATGGAGGAGGTAAATTTACTAGCAATATATCTAGGGGTGTCTTTATTTAAGGGTAGAATGAGGATAGAATTGTGAAATCTAGTTATAAGTAAATTTTAGAATAAACTACCAGTATGGAAAGATACATGGTTATCATTAGCAGGAAGAGTGTAGCTAATTAAATCAATCTTACAGGCCATTCCAATATATTATATGACCTTGTATATTATGCCAAAATTAGTAAAAAATGTTTAATATATATTGTGATCATTTTGTTGGATTATATTATTTGGTACCTTACAATATTAATGCAAGGACCTTGTAAATAATTTAGTCTAGGGTGTGTTTAATATTTGAGTATGTGTCATGTTATTAAGTATGATTTGTGTTATTTAAATAAGTGTGGAGTTATGTAGGTGAGGTGTAATGTTAGTGAGGATGAGTGTTATGAGTTGTGTCATGTTTATAACTAAGGAGTTATATTCAATTATGAGAGTCTTTATCTTTATGTAAATATGTGATATTTATATCTCCCGTGAGTATGAGGAGATGAAGAGTTTATGTAAGTGCAAAGTTCAAGAGTTTTGCGAATATGAAGAGTCTAAAGTATGTATAAATTGAAGATAAATATTTGTAATATGTATCGAATAAGCATTGTATTTAAACATTGCTTAAAGTAGATATTTATCAATAAAATATTTTTGTAAGCTTGTTATTGAATTATTATGAATTGAGATCCTATGAAAATATTGGTGAATTGCTAATAGTGGTATCAAAGCTACGATAAGAAAGAATATTGAGCTATAGTAAAAAGAATATTAAGCGATGGTAGAAAGAAGATTGAGCTATGGTGGAGAGAAGACTAAGCTATGAAGAAAATAAGTCATAGATGTGAGATATTTTTAGGTTTGGAGAGAGACATGGTTGGTAAGAGTCTTTTAGATCCGAAGAAGCACCAAGCCTAGTACAAGTAACATTACAGTGAGAGTAATGTTTAGATCTTTGTATGAGTAACATTGTATTGAGAGCAATATTGAAAGCCTAGAGAGAGACATGTTGAGGAGTTATGTTAGATAAAATATATGTTAGAATGTTACATTTAGAGAAGTAAAGGTCCTCATAGAGAATGCAACATTCAAGTGAGTAAATGTCCTCAGAGAAAAGAGATATGTCAAAGCACAAGAAAGTAAGCAAGAGATTGTTGAGGAGCAATAGCATTCAAAGGAGAACAAAAATAAGATAGAGTGTATAGTCCAAAAGGTGTAACAATGGAAAGTCATGGTAACATATATGTATAGATACAAAAATGCAACACCAAATAATACAAAATAAATTGAACACAAAGAACCCAAAATTGCACAATGAATGATCTTATATTAATGGGGGAGCCTAAAAACTCCATTGTTACAATGAGGATCTTTGAATCCTTTTGATACATATTTACAATGGTTAGGGTTCTCCGAAACCCTAGCAAACAAGGCTGGTGGTGTCTTCAGGTGCATCCTTGCTCCCAACAGAAGTGAGTGGGCTTCTAGTTATCCGATGTCGGGCCACTCCAGCTTAAACAACTATCCAATGCTGATGTAACACCTTCAGATCTACACACAATAACACAACAAATAAATTAGTAGCACCTGTGAGGGCTCCACAATGTGAGGCCCTCTATAATCAATAGTAAACCCTAACTATCTATTGTAAATAAAATGGATAGAAATAAAAGTGCATGTAATGAAATATTAATCAATGGATTTACCTTACGTATTTGTTATCTTTTGATCTATGAGATTTGTTGTAGTGAATCGGTGCGATGATGCCCTAGCATCGCTCGAAGGCTAGTAGGACCTCATAACCCTTACGTAAAATGCCCACGGGTGCTCGATGAGCTACAAAAAAGGCTCGTGGGTGCTCAGGACTAATGGTAGGAGGGTGCCCAGAGGTGCTTGGCGGTGGAGGGGAAGCACCTAAAGGTGCTCGGTGGTGATAGAAAGCACCCAAAGGCATTCAACGATTGAGGAAAGAGTATGCAGAAGTAGATCTAGCAAGGGGAGATGAATGGCGATAGATGTGGGGGTTACGACGAGCGAAGATGGAGGTAGAAGTACTCAGATTCTCCAAGGGATTCAAGATGAACACTCAAGGAATCCGAGTAGGAAGATTGGTTAGGAGCACTTAGGAAACTTAGGCATTTAAGGAACTTGGGAAACTTAGGCATTCAGGAAACTTAGGAAACTTAGGATTAGGGGTTGAGCCATCAAAATGGCTCCTATTAATAATCCAACCTAGGGCATGCTAGGGTTTCAACGACACTAATCGTGTGGCTGAGATAAAAGCACATCGGAGGGTGGATATTAATTTTAGGGTGTGGCATGGATTGATGTAGATGGATGGATAGGATTAAGTGAAATCGGATGGTTGGGATTAATTCACTTATATAAATATATATTTATTAAATATATAAAATATTATTATTTAAAAAAAAAAAAAATATATATATATAAATATATATGAATAATGGGTAAAAATGGTAGGAAAGTTAGGATGGATGACAAATGGCTAGGTTTTGGTGTCTATAGATGCCCCTTTTTGTACTACATTGTGTGAAACACAATGCAGTGCAAAAACATGAGACACCTGTTTGGGCGAGGTGCAGAAGCAACTTTCTCTTGGGATGTGAAACATGAGCTTGAAGATAAAAGAATGAAAGAATTTGAATTTTGCATAGCTTACCCCCTCAATTGGTGAATGAGTTTACGGATGAATCTCATGAGCCAATTGAAAAATATATGCAAATGAATGATGGATGATGTGATATGTGATACCATTTTTGCCCCAATGGTGGGAAGGGGAGTGGTGAAAAATGTGATATGATGCATCTGTTTTTACCCCAACATATGAAGGGATTTTTGAGAAATGTGCGTCTATTTTTACCCCAACATATGAAGGGATTTGTGAAAATATGTGATGAGATATGCGTCTGTTTTTGCCCCAACAGATGAAGAGATTTTTCCAAGTGTGGATGCCATGATCATGTAAGATGTATCCCATTGTGGGAAATTCAAAACAAGATGTGGTTACCCCAAATTTGGGGTGATTCGATGCTGTTGAATAATATGCCTTTCAGCGTCATTGATATGCAATGATGAATATGCAAAGAAAAATAAAAGGAGTCAACCTCGGAGGGCCAACTAGTGACTGTCAGATAATTCCTATGATCAGAACCAATCACCCTAGTTAAGGCCAGTTGCCATGATGACTGTCAAGGAAATGTGAAATGATGAAATTTGATTTTGTCCATGTTTTAAGCCCCATGAACTAGGCCATCAATGATAACTTTTGTGCAAATTATTCTTGGCAAGGTTTCACACAAAATGTGAAGTACCAAATATGATTGTGATTTCAAACAAGGAGATATGTGATGATGAAAATGACCAAGTGTCCTTATGGTAGATTTTTCATCTTACCAAATTGCATGGATGCAAATCACTGCAATCACCAAGTATATAGAAAAATCCACTAGATACAAGATTCACTTGAATGTTGTTTGAACTTGGAAAATATGCAAATGATGATGTGAAATGATGTTATTATGATGTATGAATGATGAAAATGATGATTATCATCATTTTGTGAATATTTGGACCATTTTGGGGTGCTTTTGTAACTTGTTAGGTGAATTTGCAATATGTGGTTGCAAACAAAAATTATGCATCCAAATCAGTTGGAATCTTCACAAAAGCTGATAAAATGATGGAATGAATGCATGGATGCAATTTGGAGTGATTTGGTGGAGGTAAGCCACTATTTTGTAAGAATTTGTCTTTTGTCAACATTAGTGCCAAACGCCCGTTGGTGCTTTAAGCCTGTGTAGACACCCATTGGTGTTTGGGCACTACTACAAATGCCTTGGTGCACTTCAATGCACTAGGAAACACCCATGGGCATCTCAAGGTACCTGAAGCAGCTATAAATAGTTGGTAGGACGAGAAATGAAGCTCATTTATGTGTTTGAGAGTTTGAGAAGTTATGTTTGGGAGAGTGGAGTGAAGTGAGGTGAAGTGATTTGGGCATGGAAGCTATGGTAGTGGAGGGAGTGGGTGCGGAGGTCGAGGCTGAGGTTGGAGCATGGATTGCTGAGGTAATTCCCTTTTATTGTTGTGCATTGTGCAAAAATTTCTATTTTTGTGATTTTTTTTGATAAAATTACTGACAAATATTTTGTGTTGTGTTATAGCTTAGGATTTTGGAGGCTCGACATCGGTTCTCGCCTCTCATTCCTAGAATGAGGAAGGCGATGGTGAAGGATGAGTGGGATTTACTGGAGGTAGTGGGGCTAGTGGAGGTAGCCTACATTGATGTGGTGAGGGTGGATGAGGGGTATCTCTCTACCTTGGTGGAGAGGTGGGATGTGGATAGGGGGAATTTTTAGCTCCCCACAGGAGAGGTGACCATGACCTTGGAGGATGTATATCACATCCTCAAGGTGCCAGTGGAGGGGATCCGGGTTGAGGTCAGGCTCAACCAAAATATGGAGATGATGAAGATGTTTGGAGATGCATGGTAGGGTGTGAGGGTGGAGAGTGGAGGTATACCGTATTTGTCCATGTATGTGGATAAGGAGTTGGATGCCCTCCGTGCCTTGGTTATGTTCATGTTGGCCAACATCATGGCCCCAAACAACACTGGGTGTAGGTTCCCTTGGAACCTGATAGGGGTAGTGAGTGATATGCTCACTAGGCGATAGGTGTATGCATGGGCTCCTACCTTATTGGTGTAGGTATACCAGGAGCTTTATGATATGATGAGGTAGGGGAGGAAGGGATTGGGGTGCAACTTGCTACTGTAGTGTTGGGGATGGGAGCACTTTAGTATAGCTCGATCAGAAGGCTTACTAGTAGTAGACTTGGGTAGGGAGTAGCCCTACGCTAGGAGATGGGTAGTGGTTGAGGAGGTACAACCAAGTCAGCCTATGTGGATGAGCCAGTGGTACCAATATTTATGGGTTGGATTGACATCCACCCAAGTGATATGGAGGCCATGGTGGGCTTGTAGGTGGATCAAAGATGGAGAGCACTTGCGATGAGTGCATCAGGCTAGGTGGGTGGTTGGGAGACATCGAAGTGAGGATGAGTATATTCAGTTATCTCATGAGTACTTCGATAGTTTGGGTTGAGGTAGGATGTCCCAGATGAGTCGATGTGCTATAGGAGACATCGAGAGGAGACATGGCTACCATGTATGGAGCCATGGAGGGTGGCCTATGAGGATGATGAGGAGATGGATCTCCTAGATGTAGGTGATGCAGGGACTACCATAAAGTACGATGCATGGTTTGTGGCTCAACCACCATGGGCACCACCTCGAGTAGTGGCTGATGGAGATGGGGATGAGGCTAGGGATGAGGGGACCCATGAGGCCTCCAAGTGATAGTTATGTCTTTGATCAGATAGTCAAAGGAGGAGGACTAAGGGTGTAGTGAGGTAGGCTCCTAAGATTGGGGGAGATGGTGGAGATGGAGATGATGTGAAGGAGGTTCTGGATGGACCTCCAGATTAGAGCGAGGAGGATTGGGTGTGGTTGGAGCAACAGGTGGTAGAGCAGGAGGTAAGGATCACAAGGCTCCAGGTAGAGCTAGCAGAGAGGGAGCACTAGTATACTATCGATATAACACATCTTCGATCTCAAGATAGGTATATCGAGGCATTGGAGGATAGGTTGATGGAGCATCATATTCCACTTCTTGATCCTCCAACCTCATCTGTCTCTGAGGGTGCTAGGCATAGTGAGTCTAGGCATAGCTCTAGGTCTAGGGCTCCTCCTAGGTCACAAGGGTCCTCTTGGAGGATTTAGCATAGTGCTTAGATGCACTTTTTGTATATGAGCCTTGGTGCTCCATTGTATGTAGCCTTTTGGCACTCATTGTACATGCGATATTTATACATATATATATACATGGCTTTTACCTTTTGTGTTATATGTGTTTGTGTGAATGCTTTTTGTGGAATGATTTTATGGAATGCATTGTTTATATTGATGATGAATGCATATGCTATGTTATGGATGATTAATGCAAGGTGGAATGTATGGATGATTAATGCAAGGTATGGAATGCAAGTGTTCTAATGATCATTTATAGTTTAGATTTTGCTTGGCCATGTTTAGCATTGTTGTTTAATCAAGGGCACCAAAATTGGTGGTATATGGGATGAATGACTCATGAAGTGACATGGATATTGACATGGAAGAAGATATGGATGTTGATATGGAAAAACTAATTATTTTGCAGAGACTCAAACATACTAGTGATATCAAACAAACTCACTAACACTACCTAATTCCTCTAGGACCAAATGTGTGTGCAATGAATTCATTTATCGAATCATGAGCATGGTAATGACTCGAGGCAATCAAGAACCAATGTGTGTGCAAGTGATTTCATTAACTCATCTTGAGTAAATTGGGTAAACCTATTATGGATGAGACCAAGAATCTAGCTTGTCCTTATGTGTGGTTAGAGGTCTCTTTAAAAGAGACATGTCGCCATGCATGAGCGTACTCCACTATCAATCAAGCGTCTATAGCTCCAGTGGAGGCTAACTCCATAGTCCATGATTTGTGTTTTTGATCTCTTAAGTTTTGGGGATGACTACCTAACCGTCTGACTGGAAATGTAGTATGATCCTTACAACCCAATGATCAATGGTGTGTGATGTAAAATATTTAGAGCTTTGGGGAATCATATTCTCAACCTAAGTGTGATGAGAATTGTACCCTATCCTTACTACTCTATCTTTTGAATTTGAAGCAACTGTGATAGTGGTGCAAACCATTATTCTTATGGACTATGTTGCATGATGGGACTAGCAAGGATGACCCTTTTCACTTCAAGGTTCATACCAAGTATGGTGTTATCCCTCTTTGACACAAGATGTTTTTAAGATGTGAAATTGTGTTTGGTTCAAGAATGTTTTGGAGTCAATTCCCAAAACTCAAGATTTTCTTAGTGTATATGTGCAATGGTCCTAAAAGGAACTCAACATGTATTTTAGAGTTTTCTTAAAACACTAGGAGTGGTTGAGTGATCAAAAACACCTAGGAATTGTATGGATGTGTGGAGGCAAATGATAATTTGACTTGATGGAATGAAATAGGTGAATTTTGTGGATGATATTGTGAGGATGCCCCTGATTAAGGCAACATGATTTTATTTGGACCAATTCAAAACCTTGAACTTAATAAATGATCCCTAATATGATATGTGAAATGTGGATGTAAATGCAATGTATGACATGCAATTTTATGAAATGTGAAATGCAATATGATATGTGGGTGAAAATGCAATTTCATGAATGAAATGTATACAAATATTTTTGTGTATATAGCCATACATATATATATATATATTATATATATATATATATATATATATATATATATATATATAAATTGAATCATGCATAGAATGCTCTCAAGTGTATAACATTAAGTGGTTTGGGTTCTTCCTCTCCCTCTAGACTGGCAAGCCTATAAGTACCATTACCCACTCTTTGCATAACAATGTATGGACCTAACCAATTAGCCATGAATTTATCATGAAGATGCGGTAATGCATTGGTGTTTTGTTTGTTCTCTTTAAGGACAAGATCTCCTACTTGGAATTCACATAGATGAACTTTGGTATTGTAAGCATGCTTTAGGTGGTCTTGATATACTCGTAAATGCTCTAAAGCATTGACTCACCTCTCATCAAGAAGTGTGAGTTGGTCAAGATGTGCTTGTCTAGCAGTGTCATCATCTATGAATTCTTACAAAGAAATTCATAAGGAGGGGATCTCAAGCTCAAGAGGTATGATTGCTTTGGCTCCATAGACCAATGAAAATGGTGTTGCCCCTATAGGCATGCAAATGCTTGTTCGATAAGCCCATAATGCCAAGGGAATTTGTGTGTGCCAATCTCTATGATTTTATTTGACAAGTTTCTTGAGAATAGCAACTAAGGTCTTGTTGGAAGCTTCAGCTTGTCCATTTGCTTATGGGTAATAAGGAGTCAAGAAACTATGTTGAATGTTATATTTCTCACAAAGTGCTCGAACATCCTTGTTCTTGAAAGACTTACCATTGTCTAAAATGATTTTCGAGGGAATACCAAAATGACAAATGATGTGGTGAAGTATAAACTCCACAATTCTAGGTCCTGTCATACTGGTTAGAGGAATTACCTCAACCCACTTTGTGAAGTATTCAGTGGTTGTGATGATGAATGTATGTTGTCCTGAAGAAGGAGGTGAAATTTTTCCAATTAGATCTAGACCCCATTGTGAAAAGGGCCAAAGGCTTTGAATAGGCTGTAAATATTGTGATGGTATATGAGTTAAATTAGCATGTTCTTGACACTTTTTGCAATGTTTGACATAAGTGCAACAATCATGTTCCATTGTGGAACAATAATAACCCATGCATAAAATATGCTTTGCAATGGCCATTCCACTAAAATGACCACCACAAGTACCATCATGGGCTTCAGCTATGGCTCTTTGTGCCTCACTAGCCTCGAGACAATGAAGGAGGACTCCATCATAACCATGTTTATACAACACGTCCCCCAAGAGAATGAAACAGGTTACCTTTTTATTGAAAGTGTATTTTGTAGTTCGAGACATGTCAAATGGGAGTGTTCCAAACTTGAGAAAGGCTACTATTTGGCTTGACCAAGGCTCATATGTATCCGACTGGATAAAGCAAACATCCTTTTTATCTTTAGATTTAGCATGAACAATTGTAGATTTAGAGACCATTGAAATGATAAGGGGTTGTACCTCTCCAAAGGAATATTTTGGAATCAACGATCCAAGGGAGGCCATCGCATCTACAAATCTATTAGTCAAACGTGGCAAGCTATTGATTTCATACCAATCAAACTTAGAGAGCAATTTCATTGCTACTTCATGGTAAAGCTTAATGGTAGGTTATTTGCATTGGTATTCTCCATTGATTTTCTTAACAACAAGTTGAGAATCACCAAATATCTTGATACACTTAATTCTCATAGCTATAGCTGATTGAAGACCTAATATTAAGGCTTCATACTCTGTAGTATTGTTTGTGCATTGGAAGTCAAGTTTGAATGATAAGGGAATAGGTACCCCTTGGGGTGTATGAAACATGACTCCAGCACCTTGACCTTTTGCACACTTAGAGCCATCAAATAATAGTGTGATATCGATATATTCCTTTAGAATGACATCTTCTTCTTGTTCAATGATGGCAAATATTGAATCATCTGGGAGCTCAATAATCAAAGGATGATCACTAGGTAGTGGAGCTTTTGCAAGTTGATCGACTATTACCTAACCTTTAATGGATTTTTGGCTAATGAATTCAAGGTCAAATTCAGTAAGGAGCATTATCCATTTAGCGATGTGGGTGTTGTTGTAAGTGTGGGACATCATATAACATAGAGGATTTTCTCTAGATATGATGTATGTTGTGTGGCTAAGCATGTAATGTCAAAGTTTCTTAGTGGTAAAAACCACTACTAAGCACAATTTTTCTACATAAGCATATCTAGTTTCATAGCTTACCAATGTTCGACTAATCTAGTAGACAACTTTCTCTCAATTTTGTTCATTCTTTTATGCAAGAATTGTCCCTAATGCAAAGTCCATTGCTGAGATATAAAGATAGAATGGGACCCTTGAACGAGGAGGAGCTAATACTGGAGAAGAAGCTAGGTATTGCTTAATGTCATCAAAGGCTTTTTGAAATTCATCTATCCAAGAAAATGGCACCCCCTTTTGTAGTAGGTGATTGAATGGCCTACATTTATCAAAAAATTGCGTAATGAAATGATAGATTGATTGAATATTTCCTTGTAAACTATGTAATTCCTTTAAGTTAGTTGGGGGAGGCATCTCCATGATGGCCTTGATCTTATTAGGGTCCACCTCAATGCCTCTTTTAGAGATAATGAATCCTAGAAGTTTGCTCGAGGTAACACCAAAGACACATTTCTTGGGATTCAAACTTACATTATGCTCTAGGAGTCGGTCAAAAAATTTCTCCAATACACCAATATGTTCTTGTTGAGTTTTTAATTTAGCCAAGAGACCATCCACATAATCTTCAATAATCTTATGCATGTAATTGACTGAAAACACCTAGTACTTGTATGGATGTATGGAGGTAAATGATAATTTTGACTTTGATGGAATGAAATGGGTGATGGTTTGAAGGTACCCCTAATTAAGACAACATGACTTTATTTGGACCAATTCAAAACCTTGAACTTAATAAATGATCCCTAATATGACATGTGAAATATGGATGTAAATGCAATGTTTTGTAAAGTGTGAATGCAAATGAAATGCAATGCTATGAATGAAATGTATGAAAATGTTTTTGTGTATTAGCCATGCATATATATACATATATATAAATCAAATCATGCATAGAATACTCTCAAGTGTATAACATTAAGAGGTTTGGGTTCTTCTTCAAATCCTAGACTAACAAGCCTATAAGTACCATTACCCACTCTTTGCATAGTAATGTATGGACCTAACCAATTAGCGATGAATTTATCACAAAGATGTGGTAATGCATTGGTGTTTTACTGGTTCTCTTTAAGGAAAAGATCTCCTACTTGGAATTCATGTAGATGAAATTTGGCATTGTAAGCATGCTTTAGACGGTCTTGATATACTCGTAAATTTTCTAAAGCATTGACCTACCTCTCATACAGAAGTGTGAGTTGGTCAAGATGTGCTTGTCTAGCAGTATCGTCATCTATGAATTCTTGCAAATAAATTTGTAAGGAGGGGATCTCAAGATCAAGAGGCATGATTGCTTTGACTCCATAGACCAATTAAAATGGTGTTACCCCTGTAGACATATGGATGCTTGTTCGATAACCCCATAATTCCAAGGGAATTTGTGTGTGCCAATCTCTATTATTTTATTTGACAAGTTTCTTGAGAATAGCAACTAAGATCTTGTTGGAAGCTTTATCTTTTCCATTATCTTATGGATAATAAGAAGTCGAGAAACTGTTTTGAATGTTATATTTCTCATAAAGTGCTCGAACATCCTTGTTCTTGAAATACTTACCATTATCTAAAATGATTTTCAAGGGAATACCAAAATGACAAATGATGTGATGAAGTATAAACTCCATAATTCTAGGTCCTATCGTACTGGTTAGAGTAATTACCTCAACCCCCTTTGTGAAGTATTAAATGGCTATGATGATGAATATATGTTGTCCTAAAGAAGAAGGTAAAATTTTACCAATAAGATCTAGACCCCATTGTGAAAAGGGCCAAATGATTTGAATAGGCAGTAAATATGGTGATGGTATATGAGTTAAATTAGCATGCTCTTGACACTTTTTGCAATGTTTGACATAAGTGCAACAATCATGTTTCATTGTGGAAAATTAATAATCCATGCGTAAAATACACTTTGTAATGGCCATTCCATGAAAATGACCACCACAAGTACCATCATGGGCTTCAGCTATCGCTCTTTGTGCCTCACTAGCATCGAGACAACGAAGAAGAACTCCATCATAACCATGTTTATAAAACACCTCTTCCAAGAGAACGAAACGAGTTACCTTTTGCTTGAAAGTGTATTTTTCAGTTCGAGACATGTCAAATGGGAATGTTCTAAATTTGAGAAAGGCTACTATTTGGCTTGACCAAGGCTCATATGTATTTGACTAGATAAAGCAAACATTCTTTTTATCTTTAGATTCAACATGAACAATTGTAGATTTAGATACGGTTGAAATGATAAGGGTTTGTACCTCTCCAAAGGAATATTTTGGAATCAACGATCCAAGGGAGGCCATCACATATACAAATCTATTAGTCGAACATGACAAGCTATTGATTTTATACCAGTCAAACTTAGAGAGCAATTTCATTGCTACTTAATGGTAAATCTTAATGGTAGGTTCTTTGCATTGGTATTCTCCATTGATTTTCTTAACAAGTTGAGAATCATCAAATATCCTGATACACTTAATTCTCATAGCTATAGTTGATTGAAGACCTAATATTAAGGCTTCATACTTTGTAGTACTGTTTGTGCATTGGAATTCAAGTTTGAATGATAAGGGAATAGGTGCCCCATGGGGTGTATGAAACATGACTCCAGCATCTTGATCTTTTGCACACTTAAAGCCATATTTCGTGCATGTGATATTGACGTATTCCTTTAGAATGAAATCTTCTTCTTGTTCCATGATGAAAAATACCGAATCATTTAGGAGCTCAATAATCAAAGGATGATAACTAGGTAGTGGAGCTTCTGCAAGTTGATTGACTATTACCTAACCTTTAATGAATTTTTGGCTAATGAATTCAAGGTCAAATTTAGTAAGGATCATTATCCATTTAGCGGTGTGGGTGTTGTTGTAAGTGTGGGACATCACATAAAATAGATGATTTACTCTAGCTATAATGTATGTTGTGTAGCTAAGCATGTAATATCAAAGTTTCTTAGTGGTAAAAACCACTGCTAAGCACAATTTTTCTACATAAGCATATCTAGTTTCATAGCTTACCAATGTTTGACTAATGTAGTAGACAACTTGCTCTCAATTTTGTTCATTCTTTTATGCAAGCATTATCTTTAATGCAAAGTCCATTGCTAAGATATAAAGATAAAATGGGACCCTTGAACGAGGAGGACCTAAGGTTGGCAAAGAATCTAGGTATTGCTTAATATCATCAAAGGCTTTTTGACATTCATCTATCCAAGAGAATGGCACCCCCTTTTCTAGTAGGAGATTGAATGGCCTACATTTATCATAAAGTTACGTAATGAAACGATGGATCAATTGGATATTTCCTTGTAAACTACACAATTCCTTTAAGTTAGTTGGGGGAGGAATCTCCATGATGGCATTGATCTTATTAGGGTCCACCTCAATGCCTCTTTTAGAGATAATGAATTCTAGAATTTTTCCCGAGGTAACACCAAAGACACATTTCTTGGGATTCAACCTTACATTATGCTCTAGGAGTTGGTCAAAAACTTTCTCCAATACACCAATATGTTCTTGTTGAGTTTTTAATTTAGCCAAGAGACCATACACATAATATTCAATAATCTTATGCATGTAATCGACTGAAAACACCTAGGACTTGTATGGATGTATGGAGGCAAATGATAATTTTGACTTGATGGAATGAAATGGGTGATGGTTTGAAGGTACCCCTAATTAAGACAACATGAATTTATTTGGACCAATTAAAAACCTTGAACTTAATAAATTATCCCTAAAATGACATGTGAAATGTGGATGTAAATGCAATGTTTTGTGAAGTGTGAATGAAAATGAAATGCAATGCTATGAATGAAATGTATGCAAATGTTTTTGTGTATTAGCCATGTATATATATACATATATATAAATCAAATCATGCATATAATGCTCTCAAGTGTATAACATTAAGAGGTTTGGGTTCTTCTTCTCCCTCTAGACTGGCAAACCTATAAGTACCATTACCCACTCTTTGTGTAGTAATGTATGGACCTAACCAATTAGCCATGAATTTATCACAAAGATGTGGTAATGCATTGGTGTTTTACTGGTTATCTTTAAGGACAAGATCTCCTACTTGGAATTCACGTAGATGAAATTTGACATTGTAAGCATGCTTTATGCGGTCTTGATATACTCATAAATGTTCTAAAGCAATGACTTACCTCTCATAAAGAAGTGTGAGTTGGTCAAGATGTGCTTGTCTAGCAGTATCGTCATCTATGAATTCTTGCAAATAAATTTTTAAGGAGGGGATCTCAAGCTCAAGAGGCATGATTGCTTCGGCTCCATAGACCAATGAAAATGGTGTTGCCCCTGTAGACATGTGGATGCTTTTTTGATAAGCCCATAATGCCAAGGGAATTTGTGTGTGCCAATCTCTATGATTTTCTTTGACAAGTTTCTTGAGAATAGCAACTAAGATATTATTGGAAGCTTTACCTTGTCCATTAGCTTATGGATAACAAGGAGTCGAGAAGCTGTGTTGAATGTTATATTTCTCATAAAGTGCTCGAACATCCTTGTTCTTGAAAGACTTACCATTGTCTAAAATGATTTTCAAGGGAATACCAAAATGACAAATGATGTGATGAAGTATAAAATCCATAATTCTAGGTCCTATCATACTGGTTAGAGGAATTACCTCAACCCCCTTTGTAAAGTATTCAGTGGCTATGATGATGAATGTATGTTGTCCTAAATAAGAAGGTGAAATTTTTCCAATTAGATCTAGACCCCATTGTGAAAAGGGCCAAAGGATTTGAATAGGCTGTAAATATTGTGATGGTATATGAGTTAAATTAGAATGCTCTTGACACTTTTTGCAATGTTTGACATAAGTGCAACAATCACATTTCATTGTGGACCAATAATAATCCATGCGTAAAATACACCTTGCAATGGCCATTCCACTAAAATGACCGCCACAAGTACCATCATGGACTTCAGATTTGGCTCTTTGTGCCCCATTAGCCTCGAGACAACGAAGAAGAACTCCAGCAAAACCATGTTTATACAACACGTCCCCCAAGAGAGCGAAATGGGTTACCTTTTGCTTGAAAGTGTATTTTTTAGTTCGAGACATGTCAAATGGGAATGTTCTAAATTTGAGAAAGGCTATTGTTTGGCTTGACCAAGGATCATATGTATCTGACTGGATAAAGCAAACATCCTTTTTATCTTTAGATTCAGCATGAACAATTGTATATTTAGAGACCGTTGAAATGATAAGGGGTTGTACCTCTCAAAAGGAATCTTTTGAAATCAATGATCCAAGGGAGGCCATCACATATACAAATCTATTAGTCGAACATGACAAGCTATTGATTTTGTACCAGTCAAACTTAGAGCAATTTCATTGCTACTTAATGGTAAATCTTAATGGTAGGTTCTTTGCATTGGTATTCTTCATTGATTTTCTTAACGAGTTAATAATCACCAAATATTCTGATACACTTAATTCTCTTAGCTATAGTTGATTGAAGACCTAATATTAAGGATTCATACTTTGTAGTATTGTTTGTGCATTGGATTTCAAGTTTGAATGATAAGGGAATAGGTACCCCCTAGGGTGTATGAAACATGAATCCAGCACTTTGACCTTTCGCACACTTAGAGCCATCTTTCGTGCATGTGATATTGATGTATTCCTTTATAATGAAATCTTCTTCTTGTTCCATGACGACAAATACTGAATCATTTGGGAGCTCAATAATAAAATGATGATAACTAGGTAGTGTAGCTTCTACAATTTGATTGACTATACATAACCTTTAATGGATTTGTGGCTAATGAATTCAAGGTCAAATTTAGTAAGGAGCATTATCCATTTAGCGTTGTGGGTGTTGTTGTAAGTGTGGGACATCATATAACATAGAGGATTTTCTCTAGCTATAGTGTATGTTGTGTAGCTAAGCATGTAATATCAAAGTTTCTTAGTGGTAAAAACCACCGCTAAGCACAATTTTTCTACATAAGCATATCTAGTTTCATAGCTTACCAATGTTTGACTAATGTAGTAAACAACTTGCTCTCAATTTTGTTCATTCTTTTATGCAAGCATTATCTCTAATGCAAAGTTCATTGCTGAGATATAAAGATAAAATGGGACCCTCGAACGAGGAGGAGCTAAGGTTGGCAAAGAAGCTAGGTATTGTTTAATGTCATCAAAGGTTTTTTGAAATTCATCTATCCAAGAGAATGTCACCCCCTTTTGCACTAGGAGATTGAATGACCTACATTTATCAGAAAGTTACGTAATGAAACGATGGATCAATTGGATATTTCCTTGTAAACTATGCAATTCCTTTAAGTTAGTTGGGGGAGGAATCTCCATGATGACCTTGATCTTATTAGGGTCCACCTCAATGCCTCTTTTAGAGATAATGAATTCTAGAAGTTTGCCTGAGGTAACACCAAAGACACATTTCTTGGGATTCAACCTTACATTATGCTCTATGAGTCGGTCAAAAACTTTTTCCAATACACCAATATGTTCTTGTTGAGTTTTAAATTTAGCCAAGAGACCATCTACATAATATTCAATAATCTTATGCATGTAATCATGGAATATGCATGTCATGGCACGTTGATACGTGACACCTGCATTTTTGAGGCAAAAGGTATCACCTTCTGGCAAAATCCCTTAACAATTCCTCGAACAAGACAAATTTAGAAAAGGATGGAAGTGATAAAATATGATCCATATCAATGAGACTTATGTCAATTGGAATTGTCTTAGTTGGATTGTATGGATTACAGAGCAGGGTAAATAAATCAACAAGATTCATGTTGACTTATGGGTAAAATTGGATAAGGCTGGATGGAACCTAGGAACTGGTGCTAAGAGCTTGGTTAACCTAGATAGAAACAAGCAACACAAATAAATGCATTTATCTAAGTGATATATATACATGTAATGCAAAATAAATACAATGATTTTGTTTATTTTTTATTTACTTTAATTTTTTTTTTTGGATTTTTTTTTGGTAGTGGTGAAAACCACTATTTTTGTGTTATGTCCTTATGTTACAAATTTGGCTTATGAAATAGCTTAATGGAATGGAGATGGTGGTTCACTAGTTAGGGGGGATCATTCTTATGGAAGAAGCAATAGAAATATGGGCCAATGGATGAGGAACATGTTGAGATAAAATTCATCTTGTTTGGTATGGAGAATAATGGGCTCCATTCTTCTTTAGATTCATCCAAAATTATCGACATAAGTTAAAATTATTCATAGATTTCATCATTAGAATTATTGGGATGGAGGGCTTCTTCTCCTAAATTTAGATTAAATATTTGGAAGGCTTGTTCAAGAGAAGAGGTGGTGGAAAGTGGATGGTAGACTAGACCTGAATGGTCGTGCACCTCTTAATATGGAACATCAATGGGCTGAAGCATTCCTTGTTCATGTGATCCTAGGCCATGACATTACCAATTGATTATGTGAAAATAACACGATGAAAATCCTGATATGTTTGGAATATTGGCAAGTGTTGGTTCTTTGGGTTCCTCTAGGGGAGCTAGATTGGATAACGAATCAATCCCCCCATAGATAAAATTTATACTATTTTGGAGTTGAACCCATGTCATATATTGCTCCTATTGCTAAAGGTGGGTCACGTGGGTGACCAAAATCCTTAGCACTAGGGATGGTGAGTGGCGTGACAATGATGTTTTGGATCACATATTCACAAATACCAGGATTAGTGAGGTGGACCTCAATGGATGTGGAAGGAATATGGCTAGATGATTACTTAGGTAATGATGGAGATGGAGGTATCTATAACAACCCCACTTGTTACCACAATATTTTTATTTTATTTTATATATATACATATTCAAATCTCATGAGGCAAGGATCATAATCATGGACTAAAATCAAGAGTTATTAAGACTTGATCAGAGTCACTCTTGAGTAGAAGTGATCAGCTTCTACAAAACCCTCATACCACTCGGATATGGGAATGTTGGCCAAGCGTTAGACTTCATCCCTCTTAAAAGGAAAATCACCCTTAACCATACTATCCACTAGGACCAGTATATAGGTGAATACCTTGAATATGGAAACCCATCATAATGAAATAACCTCAACAATGGTTATTCATGGATCTTAGATCCTACCCACATCTTCTTGATGGGATAAAAAAATCACTACACGTGATTAAAATTACATAATACTTGGAATGTCATGATTATATTACCTTATACTTCTTAAGGCTTATTTTTCCACCCTTTTTATTTAGGCAACCCTTTTTTTATGAATCAATTAAGTTCATTATAAAAGGACATTATTTGTCCATCATGGGAGTGCCCACTCCAAGTTTCCACTTGGATTAATCCACAATTTGTTATCATAATGATTTAGGTTATACCAACCATGAATGTTTATGAGGTGGACATAATTCGATTAATCCTTGAGGATTATAATCCATTACTTTATGATTCTTGAGATGGTAGCACACATGAGATATCCAATTGAGCAAGTTTTACATTCCATTACATTCTACTTTTTTGCATCCATACAACCATTGAATACATCAAGTGCTAGTTGTTGAAAGGTAAAGCTAGCTAACTACATCATTCATAATTACCCAATACATTCCAAAAAATAATTGACATAATCGTATATCATTAAATCATCAACATATTAAAGTTAAGCATACATTCCTTGCATCATAGTACACATGGTCATAATCTAAGAATTGCATAATTGTTTCATCAAGCATTTAACCATCTCATCCACTTAAATTATTTTCATTTTGAAGTAAAAACAACATGCACAAGAATTAACACATCAAACCACAAATAGAGTGACACATTGTTTATCCTGGGAACCCTCATGGGGAATAAACCCAACCTCCAAAATATGTACTTTCCTCATATTCATAAACTTAGGATGTCAAATATTACAAATATAGAAGGGCCACTATGGGTCCCTTTCAATCAATTTTACATGGCAAGGAATACAATCATTCCTTATCAAATTCATGATGCAATTAAGGAATTTTCCTAATTCCCTTCTCTAAGTCATCATTATATCATTAAGGTATTTCCATACCAAAAAGGAATCCATATTTCCTTTTAAACTCATGATGCAATTAAAGAATCTATTGATTCTAAGCCATCCTAAGAATTTTCATATGTTTATGATAATCATCATAATCTTATTTTGGAGAAGTCGTATCGATGTTAGAGAGAACCATATAAGCTCCCTCAAGAATGAATTCCAAATTCATTCTATATAATTGACACAAAGTCAATCCATGAATTAAATTCCCATACCTTTAATTCATTAATAAACCATTCTTCCTAAATTAATAATTTAAGCTAATAATTTAAATTATTTATCATTTCATAATTACATCCTGTTGTAACAACCCATGTCAGCCAAATTTCTCCTTAACTTTAGATTAATAAAAGTGAACCCTTAGAGGTTTAGCATGGGTAATATAAAGCTCATTATTCTAAATCTATTTCCTTTGATTATATACAAATCAATAGGAGTCTAATTTCCCCATTGAGTACAATATATTGATCTATTCAATTGATTCTCAATTGCTATCAAATTTGCTTCCTAAATTTGATCCAAAATCCATTTCATTACTTTCCAAATCCTATCAATTCTTTTTCCAATTGTGAGCTAAAGATGCATCAAATATCCTATACAATTTTTATATTTCAATCCAAGGTTAGCTCTTAAATCAATTCATTTCCGTAACTGGATCCCAATATGCATTCAATTATTTCATCCTCTATCATAAAGTTTCAAGAATGCATTTGTAAATTGTTATCAATTTTTTTCCAAAATTTGATCCAACATAATCTCTAATTATCTTTCTAATTTGGTTATCAAAATCCAATCCAAATATTATTTATCTTATCTCCAAATGATACCAAATTTACCTCCAATATTTGCTTTAATACTATTCAATTAATCTCTCAAAAGAGGGAATCCCCATAAATTCCCATAAATCATCTAGCATCAAGGTCCATCTCTAAATAATTTACTTTTCTAATCCCAATCATCATAAATGCCATTCCTTTGATTGTTAGGGACATTTGGAAGAGTCCCATACCTCTTCCTGGATGGACACCAAGATCATCCATTCTTCTAATGGATTCCATTCATTAAAAATTTCATAATAAATCATAGTATGTATTTTACATACAAAATCTAAAATTCCACTAAAATAATTACTTCCATTTACTTCTCATATTTAACATAGAAAATCACCAAGCATGAATAAACAATTCATTCAACCTAACAAGGATTAATTCTTAATCTCATTCATCATTTATATGCAAACATGCATCACATATTTGTATATCACATACAAAGAAATCACCAATCATGAATAGATGATTCATCCATCCTTAATATTTTTATAAATAAGGATTGATTCATAATTCCAACCATCATTTGTTTGGAATATCACCAAACTTAGGGAAGAGTCCCATACCTCTTCCCAAGGAATGGACACCAATCCAAACCTTACAAAACTAGAAGATATTTTCCCAAGCTTCTAGTGGCATTCATTCATTTACAAATTTCACTATAATAGAATATGAATGCAAAATACATGGTTTCACTTGATCATAAATTTTATCACTCAAATTGAAATAAAGTTCTAATAACCAATATTGGTGGGTTCTTTACTACACAAACACTTTCATTTGAATTTATGAAAATGAAACCAATTTTTACCAAAAATAGGAGATAGTTTAAGATATTCCCAAGAAAATTTCTTTATATTTAATATTTAACACAAAGGCCTTTCCTTTTAAACCAAAAATAGAACTCGACTCTATATACTAAAAGGAACATAACATATCATGAAACCATATAAAGACAATTGCCAAAATGTTACATTCTTCCATGATTTAATCAAACTATTAACATGGAATAAGATGTAAGTGTATTAGAGGCCTCCATCGGTGAGGCGAGGTAAGGTTCCATTTGGTTGTGAATGACTTCCTTTATGGGATATAAAAATCATGTGCTTAATTTAGACCTCTTTCTACACATTTGATGGCAATCTAACCATATATTTAATGGTTCCCATATAATGTCCATCCAAGGTGAAACTTATACCTTAACGGATATGATATTAAGGTATGGAGATCAGATTGCCCTCTACGTAATGAATTGGACATGAGGTTGCTTCACCGTCTGAAGATTTCACCATACCTCGATACCGGTTTTATCTAAATTTTATGCATCATTATCAAACAAGTAGCAATGTTGACATGGCTAGTAGGTATTGGTTGGATTTATGTTCATACATCGACAGCGTGGCATCTTCCGATGTGGCATATGCACTACATATTTGGTTACAAAACTATCCATAAATTAGTAGGCGGTTGTTAGCTAGTCTCACCACAACATACAAGTGGTTTTAGGTTGAGACATCGACATCACAAGTAGAGCGAATACATTCCCAATATGATGATCGAGAGGAAATAGACCCTCACCTTATCATAATTGAAATTTAACATGATAATGCAGAGTTTAGTTTGGTATAAGGTGAAACCAATTTAGTATAAGGTTTGGCCATTTTAAATAGATTTCATCAGAACTGATTCAACCTACTATAATCAAATCGGAACAAATATTTAAATCAAAACAGGGGTGATGCCAATCACGAGGTAGGAGTTTGTTAATCTAACTTATGACATGTAGTCATAGGTCAAGTGGGTTGGTATAAAGAGAAATTTAGAACATTATAACACCTTCCAACATCGTGCAGAATTTGAAGAATTACGGATAGATTAATTATCCCAAATATTAAACCCACTGCAAGGATTTAAGTCCAACCATACCACTAGGTCTCAAATAAGTTTAGTAATTCTTAACTCCAATGTTAAGAATCAATACACAAATTATGAACTGATTGCTATCCAAAACTCTCACAGAGAAAGACAAAAGTAGCACATGTCTCATTTTAAAGATGTGGGTCTTAAAATAATGGAACTAGTCTCTTAACACTACTTTTATAATTCAGATACCCGAAATACGAGTATTACCTCTCCATTTCATGGTATAGAAGCAGATCGAATATAACATCTACTCTAGAATGGTATAATGAGATTAAATAATCAAATAATCAAGGGCTTTGTCTACAAAGATGAGGGTATCACCTCAGTAAGTTTTTATCTCATCATTTGTGGTCCATGATTATAGTACAAAATTAGACCCTATATAATATAAATTTTAATATAAATCAAATTAACTAAAACACCAATATTGTTGATAGCAAAACAACACAGAGAATTTGATTTATCTTATACAAGTGGGTACACAAATTATAATCTAATTATATTTCTAATTGAACTATCATGAGCCGATGAGTAAAAGAAGACCTTCACTTTATAAAATAACAAGGTTGACTTTAATATCAAGGTAAAGAGAACTATAATCAATGCTTAGTTTTTTTTCTACTTCCAAAGCAGAGTATAAGCAGTCCAAAACTTATTTAGTTATATAACACTAAATAGAGTAAGAGCAGAAAGCTCCCACCTGGAACTCCAGCAAGGTGTGACTCCTCTAGGCTTGTATATCCCTTCTCCTATCTTCTCTAGTCTAGCCGAATATAGCTTAGCCTCCATTTTTCCAATCTCAATGGTGATTTATAGCTCTCTTTCTTCTTAGATAAGAAAGAGGTTTCTAAATATATGTATATTTTATTTATTTTGCTTTCTTTCTTTCAAAAAATATGCTTCTAATTATATATATATATATTTATATATATATATATATATATATATATATATGTAAAATTTATTTTATCTTCTTTTTCTCACCCAAGTTAAAGCTTTCTTTTTAATATATATTAATGAAAGGAAATCCATAGAGATAAGAGTAGAATCTTATCCACCCTTTCAACCTTCCCAAATGAAGGAAAGATTTATTATTTAAATCTATAAGGTAGTTTTTTTTTTATCCAATTTAAAATTGAACAAGCTCATAAAAAGCAAACTACCTAATTTCCTTCTAAAATAGGATCAAATAGATCCAATAAGCATACTCAACAAAGCAAATCCTTTACTTTAGAAATTGCTCAAATTAAGATCATGATAAACTGCATGATATATATTGTAGGCCTAAAATTTTTGCACTCCTTTCCTCTAGGATGATGGATCCATGCCTTAGAGGGGAATGGGAAAATAGTAGAGCTACACCTCGAAAGAGAGGCACTTAATTGTGCCTTCTTGTGGTGATTTTTTGACGAATTAAGGGTTCACCAGGAAACTTTTAGCGGTAGTTTCCATACCTAGGCTTGGAAGATGTTTGATGTGTTCTTTTTATAAATCATTCTCATACACCTAAGTTTGGCCTTTATGCAACTAAACTATCTATATGCAATTTTGATTTAATGAGGACAACAGACAGTGGATACAAAATGAAATACAATGCCTAAGATTGGGATTATAAGAAATTATAAACCTTACTTGAGCCGGATGTTTGATGAAGATTCTGAGGCTTGTAGTAGAACATAATCACCTCTGTTTTTATAGAATCGCCTCTATTCCAGACATAATCACCTGTGTTCTAGACAAAATCACCTTCGATTTGACAAAATCGTAGGCGATTATGTCGCAATCCTGCAACAAAATAATTGACAAAAAACAGGGTTTCTTGCAAAATATGGCAATTTTCTTGTATTCCAAATCACAAATATGTTTTAATTTCTATATGCAAATGGATATGAAATGACATGAGAACACTATGATGACAATTCAACCTAGTATGCCATGGATTTATGCGATTATGATCCCGATTTTACGATGCAGTTAATTGAAATGATGGTGAACACCAAGATGCAATATGTAAATTTAAGCAATAAACTAAATAAATATTGAACAATGCATGAACAAAAAGGAAATAGGGAAAGAGATGCAAATAGTGGTTTGAATCCTTGCCCCCTTGCTGATCTACAGACAGGATCGCCTGTCTTCTAACAAAATCACCTTCGATCTGATGAAATCGCCTGGCGTTTTTGTCGATCGCCTGGCGATTATGCTGATATCTGGGTGATTGTAACTGGGACCTACAATGACAAAATTAAACAAATGGGGATGTCGGGAGATGGAATTGCGTAGCAAACTGATGCGAGGGATCCTTAAGGGAGTTTAGAAGCTATCTCAAGGAATTAGAATTCAACCTGCCAGGGGAGAAAGGGAAAGGGGGCTAGATTAAATAGGTCAAGGAGAGATTTGAGGAAGTTGGGAGGTTAGACTAAACATGGAGGAGGTTTTGATCCCTCCTATGTTTGCCACCTTCAATCTACTCGCCAACCTCCCTGATCCGAACGACGGCTAAACTAGGTAAGACGTTTTAAACCAAATTTTGTCTTTTTAGCAAATTTGTTAAAATTTTATTTTAAGACAAAATCGCCTGGCGATTTTGTCGATCGTCAGGCGATTTTGTTGACCGTTGGGCGATTTTGCCCAACGGTCAAACAATTTTTGGTTTATTGGCGCGAAAAATGAGGAGATTGTTTTCTCACCGTTTTAGCCGACTTTCGGGTAAATTTTGAATAATTTTAATAATTTTTATGATGTTTAGGTAAATTAAATGTGTCAATTTTACCCTACTACATTTTGCCCCCTCTTTAGCGATCTTTTGAAAAAAGGTCGTTAAAGATGAAATGGCATATTTTTTGAGGTAGTAGAAAAAAATTGGACGCATTTTTAGTTCATAGCTCAATATTTACTGTTTTAATAGTTTATTACGTTGCCCCCTTCGAGTTTTACATTAATTTCACTGAATTAGTGAGAAACTCGAAAAGCTTTTATATTGACTTAAATAGTAAAAAGGGTAAGAAAAGTTTATTTCATTTTTACTTTTTACTAGCTGGAAAAAGAAACTTGCTCTGGAGAGACCAATGGCGGAAGTGACTCATCGGGCTGATTTAGTACGGTGAGGGGTGAAGGTAAGTTTTTATTTGGCATTTATTTGGATTTTACTTTTGAATATTTGCATTTTTAAATTAAAATTTTAATTTTTTTTGGATTTTTAGATTAGGTTTGCCATTTTTCGTGGCTCGGGGAAAAATCGCCCCTATTTTGGAAAAATCGCCTAGGGTTTTGCAAAATTGTCTTCAAAATTGGAGGCGATTTTGCAAAATCGTGGGCGATTTTGACAAATGCGAGTCGATTTTGACAAAATCGAGTAATCGATTATGTCAAAATCGAGGTGATTCTATCAAAATCAGGACAATGTTGACAGGATCGACGATGATTTTAATATGTGATTTTAATATATGATTTTGATGTATGATTTTGTGTATGATTTTATGCAGCAAGGTACTCTAAAGAGCAGGGAGTGGAGATATGATGGACTCCAAGTGGATTTGGGAGTCTTGAGTGCGGAGGAGAAGACCACCTTGGAAAAGGTTGGTCTTAGGCATGTGGTAGAAATGCCACAGATTCCTACTGATATGGTGCTATTGATGGCACTTGCAGAGCGATGGTATCCAGGCTCTTCCTATTTTTGGCTACCCACATGGGAGATGGCTCCCACACTTGAGGACATGTGGAGGATTCTACAGGTACCTATCAGGGGTAGGGTGATTACCTCCTCTGGTAGTCGAGACCAGGCACTGCAGAGGTTAGCAGGGACTTCTAATCTCACATTGGGATCAGGAGGAGTGTCTGTCACTACTTTGAGATAGATACGGGGCATCTCACCTTTGACATTAGTGCTTTCTAGAGTAGTGGGTGGACTACTCCTTTGTCATCAGAGCAGTTGTAGGTTGCCTTGGTTGCTGATAGAGGTGGTGGCAAATATGAGGGATCATCGAATCCGATTTGCATGGGGTCCTTTCATTCTTTGTAGGCTCTATAGGACCTTGTATAAGGTCATCTACAGGGATGGAGTTGCCCTAGTTCTCACATCATTCCTGCAGGTTTGGTGTTGGGAACATATTGCTGTTAGGAGACCAGAGGGGTTGCCACTGGCTACAACGAAGGTGGGTAGGCCCTAGGCTTATTATTGGACTGTGAGGGTCGAGGGGATGAGGAGGCTTGACCTGGATGATGTTCGACGTTTATTTGATGATCTGATAGGAGATTCTATTACCTGGAGGCCATGGAGAGATCATCCAGGGTGGGCAAAGGATAGAGAGGAGTTGGCTCATGTGAGACGAGTCATTTGGTTGTGGATGCATGCTAGAGAGATGGAGCTGCATCGGGTGGATAGATTTTTGAGGTAATTTGGGATTCAATAGGGAATCCCTACTACTAGAGATTTCTATTTTGCTCAGACTGTACAAGATCCAACATCGATTAGAAGTGCTCCTGATATGCAAAGGTTTCTAGATTGATATCTCGATGACAAGCCAATTGCCACAACAAAGGGGGATGATGCAGGAGTTACATATGATTACCTTACTTTGTATGCATCCATCCACCCTCGTCGATTGACTCTACGGAGGGGACCAGTTCATAGAGATGTAGAGAGGGTACTTCAACATCACCATGTGGCTAGTGAGCAGAGTAGCATGGGATCTGCACCACGGGGTAGAGGAGCCAGGAGTAGGGGTGGCTTTGCATGTGGTCGAGGTAGGATACAAGATCCTCCTAGGAGGGAGGGGATGAGGACCAGAGGTGGGCATTTCTCACATCCACTTGGAGCTCCATGGGTTGAGAGGAGAGAGGATGAGAGATAGATGTCTCCTCCTCAGCAGGAGGAGAGACCAGATTCCCCTAGAAAGGGGGTGGATATGGAGATCGGGGAGAGCAGTGAGATGGCTGCTCTACGGGGTGAGGTGGCTCGGCTAGAGAGAGAGAATTCCTCCTAGAAGACTAAGATCGAGTCTCTGGAGGCAGAGTTAGCCCAGGCCAAGACACAGTTACAGTAGAGGGTTGAGGCTCAGGGAGTTGTAGCTCCTGTTACTACGTCTTCTGAGGTGAGTGTCAGCGTAGCTGATGCATTGGCTAGGGCTTTTGGATGAGCCACTTTTTATCAAGCCCTATATTTTGCAGCAGTTCCTACAGATCAAAGGTAACCACTTCCTGTGATGTATGAGCCTCCGACTCATTCGAGTTGCTCGAGATCACACTCGACTACTAGGACTGCTACTACTATTGGAGCAGGAGGAGTCCGAGCCCCTCGACCTCCTGGTGGAGATGATGATGCTCAGAGTGCTATATGATCTACTTAGTTTTATTTTGATGACTGAGTATGCTGATGATAGATATTGTGGCATATCAGTCGACCCTTTTTGTATATGTACTTTTGATGATGATATATATAGCTATATTTTGTCTTTCATGTGTTTTTGATGGTGTTTTATTTAATTTTGCATTTTAATTTTTGGATACTAATGATGTCTTTAATCATGCCTTTTAAAAATAAGAATAAAATGATTTGGTGTGTTTTGAGAATATATTTTGGAACATGTGAGTGTTGGAATGATGACAAGGTTAAATAGATTTTAGCAATATACCTCGAAGGATGTTATGTTGTTATGTGACTATTGGTGGAGTTCAATGCTCACTAAGTCATGAAGCTAATCCTGTTTGTGAGGAGTATTTTGAAATTGCTAAAATGATTTTTTGCTTAAGAAATATCTCAAGGATTTTGATGATAAAATGAAGTATGTTTAATGTTGTTTTGGAACAAAATATGTGATAAATATTTTGTGAAATTTATTTGATTGGGCATGAAAAATTTGAAAGATGATTTGTGCTAAACAAGGAATTCTTAATTGCTTAAGAATAATGTCATCATCGCGAAAATTAAGATAAAAATGCAGGATGCTATATAATTTTTGTTTGTTTTTTAAAATGCAAAATTAATGTTTGATAGATCATTATATCACATGTACAAAAGTTTTTATAATTTTGTAAAGAAATGTACACATTTATTTTGAGGTATGAAAAATTAGAAGGATGACTTGCGCTAAACAAGGAATTCCTAATTGCTTAAGAATAATGTCATCATCGCGAAAGTCAAAAATGAAGATGCAAGATGATATAAATTTTATTTTTAGAAATGTTGGATAGGAAATTTGAACTATTTAAACTATTTTGGACATAAAAATTAGAAAGATAGTTTTCGCTAAGCAAGGAATTCCTAATTGCTTAGGAATAATGCCATCATCACGAAAGTCAAAAATGAAGATGCAAGATGATATAAATTTTATTTTTAGAAATGTTGGATAGGAAATTTGAACTATTTAAACTATTTTGGACATAAAAATTAGAAAGATGGTTTTCGCTAAGCAAGGAATTCCTAATTGCTTAGGAATAATGCCATCGTCACGTAAAATAAAAAATGCAAGATGAATAATTTTTTGATTTTTGTATTTTTATTTAAGATGAATAATGATAAAAGAATTGATGATATTTATCTAATAAAATTCCAAAGAAATATTTTAATTTATTTCAAAGATAAATTCAAATTTATCTAGAACCAATGTGTGTGAAGTGCATTCATTATCTATTTTGATCTTATCATAATGATACAAAATCTCTCGAATAACAAATGTGTGTGCTTTGCAAAATTTATTTACCGATTCTGAGTAAGAAAATGATAAAGCAAACTTAGATGAACCAATGTGTGTGCATGTGAAATGTTCTTTAACCATGACTTTGTGCATGCAGTGGGACTGAACTACTATGCAAATCAAACTACCAAAAGCTAGCTAATCCATAAGCGAACATTGGTCTGTACAAAAGAAGGTCGCTAATGTGACAGACATATCACCACGTGAAAAGGAATTACCCAATGTCAAGCAAGTTGGGCACAAATCGCCTGTTATGGGGCTTACCTCATGATTTTCGAATAACTAAGAAATTCCAGGGATTCAAGTTCCATACTCCTTCTTTTCTTCATATTTATAAGGTAGGGATTTCTTGCCCATTTCTGAACAAGGGGATTTTATTGCTTTGGAACATTTTTCTTTGATTTTTCTCTCTTTTATTTTCTCTCATTTTCTTTCTTTTTTTCTTTTTTTTCTTTCTTTTTCTTTTGTTTTCTTTTTCTCTCAGGATACTTGCCCAGATTAGACGTGGGGCAAGGGATTTATTTGGGTAGGAAGGAACTTGTCCTTTTGCCAATTTCTCAGTATTCTAGACCATGCACATGATAGGATAGCAGGGGAAACCTTTTGCTTAAGGTTTTAAGATTCACTATGTAGTATCATTTTTCGAAATTTGCAACAAATCATTTTAATGTGTAGAAGTGTGTTCTTGGTTCCAAAAAGTAGCAAAATCATTTACAAACTCAGAATTTATTTAGTGAAGTAATAGTGTTCTTTGATATAGGAGAGATTTATAATCAAAACAACAAAAATCAAAATTATTAATTTAGTGAAATTTTGGTGCATGGTTCAAGATAACTTTTGAATTTTATCTTGAGATAATATAAAATATTACTCATAATTTTAGTAGATAATAATGCAGAGATATAAATAAAACAATGTTGTAGAAATATTTTTGGAGTTTTTTGGATTTTGTGAATTTTTTTGGTTGTTTTGATAAATTTTTGAAATGCATGAAAAATTATTTACAACTATTTACAATGATGAGACTTTTGGATCTATGCATAATATATTTTTAGGTGCATGATATTCATGGGTTCCTTGAGATATTTTCCATCCAAGGTAGCCAATCTGTATGCACCCGATCCAAATTTAGCGGTGATGATGTATGGTCCAAGCCAATTGGGCTCGAATTTTCCTTTAAGGTCTTTTCTTGCATTAGTATTTTTTTTATTTTCTTTTAAGACTAAATCTCCAACTTCAAATGATCTGTTATGAACTTTCTTAGCATATGATATTTTAAGTTTGTCTTGGTAGGCACGAAGATGTTCTAAAGCATGAATGCACTTTTCATCTAGAAGTTCTAACTGACTTAATCTGCCAACATGATATTCATCTCCAACTTTCGCATCTTGAAGTAAAAGAGCTAAAGAAGGAACTTCTAATTCAAATGGAAAAATAGCTTCAACACCATAAACCAAGACAAAAGGAGATGCACCCGTAGGAGTATGAACACTAGTTCGATAAGCCCACAAGGCAGGATATAATTGTATATGCCAGTCATGACCTGTTTTATTAACCAATATTTTTAGGATTTTGATCAATGTTTTATTGGATGCTTCAGCTTGGCCATTTCCTTGTGGATAATAAGGAGTAGACCATCTATGTTGAATTTTATATTTTTGACACAATTTTTTAACGTCTTTGTTCTTAAAGCAAGTACCATTGTCAGAGATGAGATTAGATGGAATTCCAAATCTACAAATGATTTGATTAAAGATAAATTTAGAGACTTGGACTCCTGTGCAAGAAGCTAAAGGTATAGCCTCAACCCACTTTGTAAAATATTTTGTTGCAGTTATTATAAATTTATGACCATCAGATGAGACAGGATTGATTTTACCAATAATGTCTAAACCCCATTTAGAGAAGGGCCAAGGAGAAGCTATGGTTTGGAGTTCCTGAGCAGGAGCATGGACAAGGTCAGCATGTCTTTGACATTTGTCACAATGACGCACATAATCATTAGCATATTTTTCCATGGAAGGCCAAAAATAACCCATTCTAAGGAGCTTTTTAGCAATGGCACCTCCACTAAAGTGTCCTCCGTAGGATCCATCATGGGCTTCACTTAAGGCTTTCTTAGATTCTTCTAGGTTTAGACATCTTAACAAAATACCCTCAAAGGATCTTCTATATAAAGTATTACCGACAACTACGAAGTGGACAACTCACTTACGTAATAACCTACGTTGGTTTCTATCTAATCCTTCAGGGAAAGTCCCATTTTGTAAGAAATTAAATATATCTATATACCAAGGTTCTGGGGTAATCTCATTAATCAAAAATACATCCAATGGTTCTAAGAAAGATTTAGAAGAAGTAGGTTCTTGGAGTTTGTGGATAATGATAGTAGCATATTCATCATCCAACTCCAAAGGTAATAAAGAGGCAGTTGCAGCCATAGCATCGACAACATGGTTGCTAGTTCTAGGAATGGCTTCTAAAGTCACTTTTTCAAATAATGAAATAAGCTTAACCACATATTCTTTATAAGGTCACAATTTCTCATCTCGTGTTTGATAAACTTCATTAATTTGATTTATCACGAGTTGAGAATCTCCAAAAACCAACAAAATCTTGATTTTTAAGGCTAAAGCGGCTCGTAATCCAAGGATTAGGGCCTCGTATTCTGCAGTGTTATTAGTACAAGCAAACTGTAATTTAAAAGATAATGGTATTAGGTGCTTCTGAGGAGATATTAATATGATTCCTGCACCTGCACCGCTCATACATCTAGCTCCATCAAAAAACAATGTCCAAGTTTTTGAATGATCCTCTTCTAAATTAAGGCATTCATCAGGAAATTCAATGTTCATGGGTTGAGTAGATTCTATAGGAGCAGCAACTAACTGATCAGCTATAACTTGGCCTTTTATAGATTTTTGGCCGATAAATGTGAGTTCAAACTCACTAAGAGCAAGAACCCACTTAGTTGTGCGTCCTGATAAGTATGGTCTACTCATTAAATACCTTAGTGGATCAGATTTTGCAATGACATATGTTTTCTGGCTAAGCATATAATGACGCAATTTTTGCGTAGAAAACACAACTGCTAGACAAAGTTTTTCCAATGGAGTGTATCTTGTTTCATAACTTATCAAAGTTCTACTTATGTAATATGTGGCTCGTTCTTTCTTTTCATCATCTATTTGAGCCAACATAGCTCCAAGTGCAAGTTTCGAAGCAAAAATATACAAAATGAAAGGACAATCTGGTCTGGGTGGAACAAGCACTGGAGGGTTGAGAAGATATTGTTTAATACTATCAAAAGCTTCTTGACATTCCTTATCCCAGTGAAAGGAAGTATTTTTCTTGAGTAATTTAAGGAAAGGTTATGTTCTATCTGCCAATTTATCAATGAAGCGACGAATAGCCTATAACTTTCCTTGTAAACTTCTTAATTCAGATATGTTCTTAGGCGGTGGCATATCATGGATAGCCTTAATATTTAAAGGATCTATCTCTATGCCTCACATAGAAACAATGACTCCTAATAATTTTCTAGATTTTACTCCAAATACACATTTATCTGGGTTTAAACGTATCAGATATTCTCTTAATCTGTCAAACACTTTTCTTAAATCATTAATATGATCATCTTCTTTAGTAGAACGAGCTATAATATCATCAACATAATCATGTAAAATGTCATACATCATATCATGAAAAATATATGTCATAGCTCTTTGATATGTTGCACCAACATTCTTTAAACCAAAGGGCATGACTTTCCAACAAAAAGTTCCCCAGGGTGTTATAAAGGTTGTTTTAGCTTGGTCTTCAGGAGCTATTCTAATTTGGTTGTATCCTAAAAAACCATCCATAAGGGATAACATCCCACTCCCATATGTGAAATCTATGATTTGATCCATATTAGGGAGAGGAAAGTCATCTTTAGGGCATGCAGCATTGATATCTCTAAAATCTGTGCAAACCCTAATCTTGGTAGCTTCTTTCTTAGTTACTGGAACAACATTTGATATCCATTCTGCATAATCAATAGCTTGTATGAAGGTAAAATTTAAAAGTTTTTCTAATTCACTTTTGACTAGCAGTGCTACCTTAGGATGCATTTTTCTAAGTTTTTGTTTTACGGGTTTAGCATCAGGGTGCACTACTAGATGGTGCACAACTACAGAAGGATCTAAGCCTGGCATATCTGCATATGTCCAAGCAAAGACATCAAAATATTTTGTAAGGAATTCAATATATAACTTTTGTTTTTCTTCACTTAATTCAGATCCAATTTTGACCATGCGAGGATTTTCTTCTGTTCCAATGTTGATTTTTATAAAATTTTCTACAACAATATTCAACTCTCTTTCAAAATTAGGAGGTGTAGGTGATACCCCCATTTCTTGTAATTCTTCTAATGTGCATTTAGCTAACTCTTCTTGTGGATCAGTTGATTCTATATGAGCTATACATGGCATTGATCCATCAAAGAAGAATTTATTTCTCAAAACTTCATCCAAAGATATATCATGACAAATATCCCCTTCTAAACATTCATCCATGGAAGCGATCATTTCAGGATACACTATAGTCAACATATTACAAGTATGTACTTTTTTAGAGAGCTCTTTTTGATCCATATATTCTTGATATGTTATAATATGGTCATCATCTCTATATGGGAATGCTTCCATTTTTGTAGGGATGTAACCAAGGCCACAACGGGCAGGCCATTCCATAACTTCTAAAGGTTATTTTATCCCATTTTCATGAGGCCCTAAACCTTTACCTCTATAACCCATATTACACATCATTGGTTTTGATTTTTCATATTTATTAGAAAAATAGCATTTAGCAAATCCATCTTGATCAATTGTGATTTGTATAACTGAAAATTTTCCCCAATCATATCCTGCATACACGAATTCACAACTCCCAATATGACAAATGCTCCCTTTCTTTGGTAAACCTAATGTTCGGGGAGATGGTGGTAATTTAGATAGCACTAAAGAATCTTGCATAGCAAAATTAACTTCTTCTGTGGTTGCAAGTATTGAAGATAAATTTGGTAATACCTCATCTGAAACAACATATGAAGTAGATGGATTATCTTCTTTAGTTGTTTCTTTGGATGTTGTAAATTTAAACACTATAGATTCAGGAGGTGTCTCTGTTACTATAGGTTTAGGAAAGGGGTTAGGTATATTTTCAGAAGGTGATGATGACAATGATGTAGGATTTGTTGTTGTTGATAATTTAGAGCATGTTTTTGATGATGTTGATTTAGAAAGTGATTTAGATTTAGAATATTTTGAAGATGAGGATGGACTAGGATGAACAGAAGACATAGCAGGACAAAATGGAACCCCTACAGGTTCCGCCATAGCACACATATCAAAAGGCCTAGGATCACCATGAATGGTAACTAATTGATTTTTAAATTTAAATTTAACACATTGATGTAATGTGGAAGGTACTGCTCTCATTGCATTGATCCAAGGTCGACCTAGAAGAATGTTGTACGATGCAAAACAAGGTACAACAAACACAATCGTATCCAAAATCCTTGGGCCAACTTGCAATGGGATTTTCATAACTCCACATGTCTCTTGGGTTTCATCATTAAATGCTTTAATAATCATTTCAGTATTTTTCATATCTTCTTTCTTAAATCCAAACCTTTGAAAGAAATCATATGTACATATATTTAGTGATGATCCATTATCGATTAAAACTCTCTTAACTCCTACATCTCCAATCATTGCTATAATGTATAGAGGATTATCCCCATACATACTTTGAGGAGGAATATATTTATCACAAAAATCTATGAAATTTGTTTCATCCAAAGTTACAGCATTTACTACAACATTTGGTTCAATATCTTCAGGTACCATCATCTTACCTAGAGTTCTCATTAATTCTTCTCTATGTATAGAAGAAGTTCTTAAGAGGTCTAAAAGAGATATTCTTGCTGTGATAGTAGCTAATTGTTCATTTATATCATATGGAGCTCTTTGATGTGAATTTGTTACATTATTTGCCTTAGTAGGATTTTTCAATACAAATGGAGTTGTTTTCTCACTTTGATCTTGAGGACTTTGGTTTTGTGCTTGTTGTCTTGTAACAACTCCAATGGTACCTATAATGTGGCTATGTTGTGGATTACTAAAATGGGGTCTAGCACTTTCTGCTTGCTCATTTGAAAGCCATTGTTGAGATGAGGGTCTAGTAGTTATCCTTCTTGAAAATGGTTCCTCTGGAACTAACAAATCGGTGATAGGTGTGACTTGATCTGATTCATATTCAGAACTATTTGAATCAATCTCTGCTTCACTTCCTGTTTCACTTTCTTCATCACTTTCTAAAGGTGTAATTTGACAACTTCTTAAGGGTCTAATAGTAACTTGAGATTCAGTAGTTACACATGATTTTTGCAAATCTTGATGGGGTAGAAAACCACTAATAGTTCCCACATATCGAGTTGGATGAGGAACATTATGGTGTTCTACTTGATTTACAACTTCTTTACCATGCTTTGGTAAAGGATGTTGAAAAATATCCAAATTTTGATTTGCATTTTGATTTTGAGGTTTTTGTGTGTTATTTTGAGCATCTCTTGGTGGGAATTTTTCTACCTCCATTTTTCCATTATCAATTAAGTCTTGTATCACATGTTTTAATCGTTTACAAGATTTGGTTGAATGACCATCAGTTCTATGAAAATTATAGTGTAAATCAGCTCTGAATCCAGCCACAGTTGTATCAGGTTGTCTTATCTCAAGCAATCGTATCAAGCCTTGTTCTAATAGTTGAGGTAAAACCATATGTAAAGGTTGATTTAATCTTGTAAATTCCCTTGGTGGTTTATCAAGAGCCTTCAATATAAACTTTTTGATAGCTTCTATAAGATTAACATTTGGGTTATTTCTACTATCAGTAACTCCATCACCCACTACTTGTTTGTTTTTATATTGATTTTTAGAAGTTTTATCTTCCTCTTTCTTCTTAAATTGACCTCTTCTAATAAGGGCATCTTCTACCCTTCTTGCTAAATCAATGGCTTGATCAAAGGTTGTTACTGTAGCAGTAGAAAGTTCATAGGACAATTGTTCTTGCAAGTTGCCTATGAATATGTCTAGCATTTCTCGATGAGGTAACGCAAAGTGTAATTTGCCTAGAAGTTGTCTCCATTTTGTTAAGAACTCGGCAAAGCTTTCATATTTTCCTTGCTTTAAGTTGTATAAATATTTAATGGTCACATGCCTTTCTATATAGGCACTAAACTGATGAACAAACGTCTCTGTTGTTTCCTCAAAATTCCTTAAAGAATTATTTGGTAATTGGTAGTACCATTCTAGGGCCATACCTCCCAAAATTTTAGGGAACATCTTTAATAACAACAAATCATCATGAGAAACATCATGACATGTCATTCTAAACATACGAAGATGCTCTATAGGATCTTCAGTCCCTTTATATATCGGGAGGACAGGCATGGGGAAATGCTTAGGATAAGGTTGGGCTACAACTATAGGATCCAAGGGTTGGCTACACATCTCTCGGTAACTATACGAGGGATGGTAGGGATCAATTTGGTCTAGGCGAGAGGCTAGTTGTTTGACTATAGCTTCAAGCCCTTGTTGTTGTTGTCCACCAAATTGATTTGGCTGTACCATACTGTTATGCCTTTGATAGTAAGTTGGTGTTGTTGTATGAAGATTTCCAATTGAAACATTATTATGTAGAGTATTTGTGGGAACTATGTTTGGTTGAATTTTTTATTGATAGTTGGTACTTATATCTATTTAGATTTTTGTTATTGACTTGGCATTTGTTGATTAAGAGCTTGAGAAAATATGGAAGCAAATGGTTTCTTTTGTTGTTTAAAACTTACTTTAGTGATGCTAACAACCATACTAGATGACTGTGTTTTTGGATTTGAAACATTCTGATTTAAAGGTACCATGTTTTGAGTAGATGGTCCTGCTTGATCATAATATTTGTCTTTTTAAGGCATATAAGATAATGGATTTGTATGAATCTAAAATGTAGTTGCCAAAGCTGATTCCATATCACCTTCTCCTGAATTATCCATTTGTACTGCTTGAGTAAATTCCCCTATATGATCTTTGATGAATTGAGTAAAACTTGCAAGAGATCCAAATTTTACATTTCCTTTTTCATCTAAAGTGGGTTCATTAGGATCTTTTATTTCATCTTCCTCATTATCACCTTCATCTTCTGAAGGTACATCATCTTCAATGAGTGCTCTATCTTCAAAATCATCTTGTTCTTGTTCTCCCATATTATCATTATCTACTTGTTTACCACTTCTTAAGATTCTAGGCATTTTGTTTTAAAATAATTGTTTTTGTAGATATATATCTTATATATATGTGCTAAGTTTTGTGGTATATATATATATATATACCTAACTAAATAAATAAAGTACTATACTTGATGATTTTTTATCTTCTTTTTTTTTTTAAGTTTTTGATTTTTTTTTTGTAATTTTCTTGGTTTTTATATTGCAACAACAAAGCAAACACAACTACACAATATTATGTCTTAATTTTCTTGAAAAAGTCTATATATATCATTAATGGGTTCCAATTGATCTGGGGTCATGTAATGTTCTTCTTCGAATTGGAAATGTTCTTTTAAGAATCTTACAAAGTGTGCTAGTGTAATACAATCAACTTCTAAGTTTGACTTGTAAAAGTATAACTCGTGACAATATTCTCTATAAAGCACAGCTCTAGGAACACTATTAAATCTTCTTCTATCATCTAAAACAATCTCTTGATTTTCCACTCGTGATAAGAACTTATGTACTACTATGGCATTTTCAAGATACTCTTCGAAAGGATAAAGTTCGGTAGAAATCAAAGCTCTTTTGTCGGCTAACCACCTATCGCATGCTCTTTGAAGGTCAAAGTAGAAGGGTGCGCTATAGGGATCCAGGACTCTAGATAGGTCAAGCCTTATGATTTGTTTAAGTTCAGACTTCCTAGCTTCTATGATATCTAATCTTCTATCAAGTTCATTCCAATGTTCTTGAAATGTTAAGTTTGAACTGCCAACTAATGAAGAGATTTCTTGGATTGACAATGATGTACTAACATCAATGAGAATGGCTCTTCTTCTATTGTAATCTACCATCTATGATTTGCAGAGTTATATGTTTTAACTAATGTTTTTGTTTGATTTTGTTTGTTTTGTTTTTGAAATCAGAAGAAATGCCTATGTATTCACGTCGGGTTCACCAAAGAATGTAGGCCTAAAATTTTTGCACTCCTTTCCTCTAGGCTGATGGATCCATGCCTCAGAGGGGAATGGGAAAATAGTAGATCTACACCTCAAAAGAGAGGCACTTAATTGTGCCTTCTTGTGGTGATTTTTTGATGAATTAGTGGGTTCACCAAGAAACTTTTAGCGGCAGTTTCCATACCTAGGCTTTGGAATATGTTTGATGAGTTCTTTTTAATCAAATCATTCTCATACACCTAAGTTTGGCCTTTATGCAACTAAACTATCTATATGCAATTTTTATTTAATGAGGACAGCAGACAGTGGATACAAAATGAAATACAATGCCTAAGATTGGGATTATAAGAAATTATAAGCCTTACTTGAGTCGGATGTTTGATGAAGATTTTGAGGCTTGTAGCAATATAGAATCGCCTCTATTTTTGATAGAATCACCTCTATTCCAGACAGAATCACCTCTGTTCCAGATAAAATCACCTTCGATTTGACAAAATCGTAGGCGATTATGTTGCAATCCTGCAACAAAATAATTGATAGAAAACAGGGTTTCTTGCAAAATATGGTAGTTTTCTTATATTCTAAATCACAAATATATTTTAATTTCTATATGCAAATGGATATGAAATGACATGAGAACACTATGATAACAATTCAACCTAGTATGCCATGGATTTATGCGATTATGATCCTAATTTTATGATGCAATTAATTGAAATGATGGTGAACACCAAGATGCAATATCTACCTAAGCAGTAAATTAAATAAATATTGAACAATGCATGAAAAAAAGGAAACAGGGAAAGAGATGCAAACAGTGGTTTGAATCCTTGCCCCCTTGCTAATCTATAGATAGGATCACCTGTCTTCTGATAAAATCGCCTTCGATCTGACAAAATCACCTGGCGTTTTTGTCGTTCGCCTGGCAATTATGTTGATATCTGGGGCGATTATAACTGGGACCTACAATGATAAAATTAAACAAATGGGGATGTCGGGAGATGGAATTGCATAGAAAATTGATGCGAGGGATCCTTAAGGGAGTTTATAAGCTATCTCAAGGAATCAGAATTCAACCTGCCAGGGGAGAAAGGGAAAGGGGGCTAGATTAAATAGGTCAAGGAGAAATTTGAGGGAGTTGGGAGGTTAGACTAAACATGGAGGAGGTTTTGATCCCTCCTATGTTTGCCACCTCCAATCTACTCGCCAACCTCCCTGATCCGATCATTGGCTAAACCAGGTAAGACATTTTAAACCAAATTTTGTCTTTTTAGCAAATTTGTTAAAATTCTATTTTAAGAGCGATTTTGTCGATCGTCAGGCGATTTTGTTGACCGTTGGGCGATTTTGCCCAACGGTCAAACAATTTTTGGTTTATTGGCATGAAAAATGAGGAGATTGTTTTCTCACCATTTTAGCCGACTTTCAGGTAAATTTTGAATAATTTTAATAATTTTTATGATGTTTAGGTAAATTAGATGTGTCAATTTTACCCTACTATATATATATATATATATATATATTTAAGGTAATTTGAAAATACAAAATATTATTTAATGTGCATTTTCAAATAAAATTCAATTAAACCAAACTCATGCAAATTAATCATGAAATCAATCACACACATATGGCATACAAGCACTCGATGCATGTGCCCAATATCCCCCATCACCATTTTTCCTTTGATTGGGTGGGACTTTTTAGAGTAATACTCAAGTAACACCGCCATCAGGGAGGTAACTAGTGATGATATGAATATGAGCTTTACCTATTGAGTCATCATAGTCATCATTACCCTTTGGTGGTCAGTCTTCCACCTATGAAAATAAATGTTCCTGCAATCAAGCAACGCAACATCATTTTCTTTTGACAAATACAATGCAACTATTTTAAGCATTAAAACTAGCTATCACTACATATATAACATCTTAAAAATAGTCCTCCAAGGTGGGATGTGATAGTATCTCACAATCCGTCAATTTGACTTGTGAAACATTGGGCGAAAGACATGGATTAGGTTGGTAAGGTTGCTGAGTGGATGACACTAATGAAGTGGATGGCAATGATGTTGATGATTTGGATTGACTGTGACCACATGTGCATGTAGTTAATGATGAATATGATGGTGGTGTGGAAGCTTGATGGTGATTGGTGATAAAGAGCTCCTCAAAAATGGGAGCCTTTGATGAAGAAATTGGTGGGGTGGTAGATGGCTTGGCTGACGGTGATAGGAAAAGGTGAGTGGAAGGAAGCATGGACTCATAATGATTTGAAATGAAATTGCAATACTTAAATGGCTTGACATCCATTGATATGCAATGCACCTATCCTTCATGAACATATTTCAAGAGTTGATGTAGTATTGAAGGGATACATCTCATTGTCCTCATCCAAAGTCTTCCAAGGAGTACATTATATGCCATCGATCCTTCCAAGATGTGAAACATGGTATGCAACATTTTGATCCCTACTTCAATGGGTAAAATAATAGTGCCAACTATGGAACACAAAGCATCATTAAATGCTTTTAAAATGAATGATGACTTGGTGATATGATATGAAGGAAGGTTAAAATGATGAAGGGAGGATGTGGTGATGATATTGATGGAGGAACCGGTATCAATTAACACTCTTTTAAAGGGTTTCTTGTCAATTAGAGCCATAATATGCAATGGATGGTCTACTGAGTCCAATGAGATTGGCTTAATCTCAAAGTCATAGAATGTGATGGAAGGCTTCATGCATGTTTGGATGCACCCTACAAAGTTGTTGAAGGCATTAGTATCCTGAGATTGCAATTCAATGGATTTCAAAATTTCTATTAGTGCCTCACAATGTGGAGGAGATTGTTGGATTAACTTGTAGATTGATAATTTAGTAAAAGCCATATTTAGACTTGTAGTTAATCGGCTACTCAATGAGATGATTGGTCATGGTGGATGATTGATGGGTGGATTTGGAAGATTTTATTGGCTAGGGTTGTGAATTGGCAATGAAGGATTAGGTGAAACTTGGATGGGAGACGATGTGGAAGGTTGTGACACACTTGTTTGAGGTGGTTGCGTTACATTTTGTTGGTTGTTTCTTTAACCTCTAGTTACCATGTGGATGGCCCCTACAAACCCTTGGTATTATTGGACATGATTAACTTGATTAGGAGGAGTTTTGGTGTTAGCCCCCCTACATTTGATTGCACCTCCTCATGATGAGGAAGTGGTGTTTGAAAAATACTAAGGTTTTAATTTTTTTGAGCAAGGGGGTTGTCAAGCTTGATTTCCCCTAAGTCAATAAGGTCTTGTACTATGTCTTTAAATGTATGGTAATTGTTAATATCATGCTCATTTTGCCTATGATAAGGACAAAATAAATATTCTCGATAATGTTTATTACATTTTGTGGGATCATCCAGTCTAATTTTGGGTAAAGTAAGTTTGTTTGTCTTATACAACCTTCAAAAAGGGAAGCATATGACTCAGCTAAGGGGGTGCATTAGCAATTGTTTCAAACAAACTATCATTGAGGATGGTTTTCCACATCTAGCACTATGTTTTGTATGGCTTGAGTTGTTGAGGGTACCGCATGATAAGCAATTTTTTGTGGTGTTTGTTGCACAGGTTATTGTTGAGACATTACCGATTGACTCATGACCACTTGATTAACTTGATTGAGCTGAGTGGTTGGGGTAGCCTGTGTTGATTTTGGTTGGCCATAATAGTTGCTTTTATATTGGCCCTTATTTTGCCATTCTTTCTTTTTAGGCTTAAGTATGTCTTCTTGGATTGTGATTTCCTCGATGACACTAGCCTGAGCTAAAGCTTCTTCAAATGAATGATAGGTTTGTAGTTGAAGCATCCAAGAGATAGGTTTTAAACAACTCTTGGTGAATATATTTATTAGCTCATTAATTGGTAGGATGAATGTCAATTTGTTAATGACAACCCTCCAACAATTTCTAAAATTGTAGATAGACTCATCATCATGTTGTCTTAAAGCATAAACATCAGATAATGAGACTTTATTTCTAATATTTAAGATGAAATGCTCAAATAATTGGTCAATCAATTGCTTAAAAGTATAAATACTATGGTTGGATAATTGATTATACTATTCTATGGCATATCCTCATAATGTTTGAGAAAATATTTGGAGCATGATAGCATTGTCATTTAGAATTCTAAAGCATGCATGTACAAACATGCTCACATGTTCTTTGGGATCCTTAGTTCCTTTGAATTTGTCAAATTTAGGTATCATGAAATCTTTCAGATATGGCGGTGATGGTACTGAAGGATGAATAGGTTAATTGATCAATTGACATAAAGTTGACTTTCGCTTTGTCAAACCATGAGTATGTTGTATCAACTGGTCTATCTATTTTTGCATGGCCTTAATTTGAGGGTCTTATTTAGGAATTTTCAAGCCCTAAATTACCTAATTATTTTGAGGTGGAGTGGAGAAATGTTGTGGGGTGACCAAGTGATGATGATATTGGTAATGATGGCTAGGTGAATTTGATGGAAATTGATGAAGGGGAGATTGATGATGAAAATATGGAGAATTTTAAAATGAGGTTGATGTATGAGGGTTATGGTTAGGTTGGAAAATGGGAATAGGATGGGTGGTGGTATGACCTAATGGAGGGATAGGTATAGAAATCATGGAATATTGTGGGATCTAATATGGACCTTGGTTGATAAAGACAGACTGAGTAGACTTTGGCAAAGGCTTAGGGTTCACTTGCACTTGTTGTTGAGTGTTTTGAAGCTATCTAAGCAATTTTTTTAAGTTTTCCCATGCCTCATTAATCTCTTTATCATAAGCTAAGGATATGGAAGCAGATGGTATGGAAGACATGGCTTGGGGGTAAGTTACACTAGGTATGGTAACTTGTGAGGCTGAAACTTGTGAAGTAGCATTTACATGTGCTTCATACAAGGGGTTGGTGTATGTGGACATGTATGAAGTGCTAGGAGCACATGAATATTGGGGAATGGACATATGGGAGGAAGGTAAAACTGATACCTCAAAAAGAGGGTCAGTTTACACCTGGGTAAAGCTAGATGGTAGCTAGAAATAAATATGCTCTTGCTATAAAGTAGAATCATATTTACGTGAGTTAGGGACTGACTCTAAGACATAGCTAGAAGACTTCATGAGAGCTTCTACTCTTGCCATGTCTATGTGAGTAATGTAATGGTCAATGGTTGGGGAGGTTGACTCCTCTTGGGGCATAGACATATGAAAGGTTGTGGATGGCAAGGAATGTGAGGGACCTGCAGATAAATCTGATTGTGTCACATTCAAGAATTATACCACAAAAGTGGTTGGGAATGTGGATGAAGGTTCCATTTGATTATCTTGATATTTCTTGTTAATACCTTAAAGCAAATAAATCAAAATACATATTACACAATAAACTAAAACACCTAATTTAAATTTCACAATAAAAATAAATAATCAATGCTGAGTTTTTTTAACACATGGGTCTTACCTCATTCATTTATTATCTCGTTTTAATGTGAGTGCATTTTTTTTAAGTTTCAATCTTGTGTGTTTCAAATGTGCTAATCGAAATTAATAAAATAAAGGTAAAAACTATGGCTAAGTTGGGGAAACGAGATTCTTGCTGGTGATGAAATCTAGCAAGTTTTCTCGGGGGTAACCTAGGGTTTCTAAGGGTAGATATTGGTGGATGGAGATGAAAGCCATCATCACCAGATCTCAAGTAATGGCTAGTGATGAAATCCAGCCACTACTATTAAATATTAATTGTGTGATGTGTGGCTATTTTTAAAACTTATGATTTTCTATTATGTTCATACAATGTTAGAAAGACAACTATTTTTGATGATCTAAATCAGAAGACACTATTCACAATACCAATTTCTCCAAAGGATTAAGAGTACACTACTTAAGACCCACTCTAGATAGCTGGGGGGTTCGTCTACTCCTTTGTATGGAATCACCCAAGTATGAGGATACTCTTGGTATATGAACAATGTTCCTACTTAGATCTACAAAAATAGAAATCTCTAACCCTATAATGTAAACTAATTGTGCAATTTTGATTCACATGCAATTAGAATGTAATATTTGTTTTCACATAGTAGATAATAAAAAAAAATTAAAAGAAGATGTGGTTGGATGTAAATGATTAATCTAAATCTTAAAATACATGCTAATATGAATGTTCTTCTCCATATTAATTAATGAAGTTGTTTTTATCTCAAAAACCTGAAAAGGACATAAAACTGATGGAATACGTAAATAGAAAAGCTAGGGTTTGGACAATAGACTTACAAATGGCCTATGTATCTTCTCTAGCTCTCTATAAAATGCCTGGATATTTTTGAAATGCACTTGGTCATTTCTAGATGGCCCTCAACCATTGTCGAGCATTGTGCACACCATCTACAACTTCTTGCAACTCTTCAAAAATCCTAACCAGCAAAAATCACTTGATTTATACCTCTAAAAATCTTGCAAAATGAGATAGAAAATAGTAAATAAATCAATAAGGCAAATCATAAAAATAAACCCTTAGGGGGTCCCACCGTGATCGCCATTTGTAAATACAAAAATGCAACACCAAATTATACAAAATAATTTGAACACAAAGAACCCAAAATTACATAATGAATAATATTATATTAATGGGGGGAGCATAAAAACTTAATTGTTACAATGAGGATATTTGAATCCTTTTTTATATAGATTTATAATGGTTAGGTTCTCTGAAACCCTAAAAAGCAAGGCTGGTGGTGTCTTCAGGTGCATCCTTGCTCCCAACAGAATTGAGTGGGCTTCTAGTTATCCAATTTTGGGCCACTCCAACTTAAACAATTGTCCAATATTGATGTAGCACCTTCAAATCTACACACAATGACACAACAAACATATTAGTAATACCTGTGAGGGATCCACAATGTGAGACCCTCTATAAACAATAGTAAAACCCTAACTATCTACTGCAAATAAAAAGGACAAAAATAAAAGTGCATAAATGAAATAATAAACAATAGGTTTACCTTATGTATTTGTTGTCTTTTGATCAATGAGAGTTGTTGCAGTGAATCATTGCAGCGATGCTCTAGCATCACCTAAAGGCTAATAATACCTCAAAATATTTACGTAAAATATCCACGAGTGCTCGATAGTTGTATAAAATGCCCGTGGATGCTCAAGACTGATAATGAGGTACCCATAGGTGCTTTGCGGTAGAGGGGAAGCATCCAAAGGTACTCGACAATGATAGAAAGTATGTGAAGACATTCGACGACTGAGGAAAGAGTCTACAAAAGCAGATCTGGTGAGGGGATACGAATTGCGATGGATGTGAGGGTTACGGAGAGCAAATATGGAGGTATAAGTACTTAGATACTCCAAGGGATTCAATATGAACACTCAAGGAATATGGGCACTTAGAGAATTTGGGGATTGGCTTAGAGGATCGACTTCTAAAAAGCTTAGCGCATATAACACTTAGGCAACTTAGGGATTTAGGAAATTTAGGAAACTTAGGCATTCAAGGAACTTAGGAAACTTAGGCATTCAGGGGTATAGCCATCAAAATAGCTCCTATTAATAATACATCCTAGGGCATCCTAGGGTTTCAACAACACTAATCATGTGGTTGAGATAAAATCACATCAAAGGGTGGATATTAATTTTAGGGTGTGGCATGGATTGATGTAAATGGAGGATTAGGATTAAATGAAATCGGATGGTTGGGATTAATTCACTTATATAAATATATTTATTAAATATATAAAATATTATTATTTAAATATATAATAAATATATATGAATAATGGGCGAAAATGACAGGAAAGTTAGGATGGATGACAAATGGCTAGGTTTTGGTGTCTACAATATGTTATAGTTTGTAATGTATAATCAAGAATTATTTTACCAAAGCTAATAGACCAAAGTCATGTGATTTTTGTAGATTAGATATTTGGGAGGAAATCAACACCAAATAAGATAAAGTTTTAATTTGACTCATAGCATTGGTTGATTATGGTTTTAAGGGAAAACATAGTGATTTATCGAAGGATTTAAGATGCATTAGAATAAAGAAAGAAGAATAATTTTTTATTTTCAAAGAAAATAATATGTAATACTGGAGGGAGTTATAATAAAATAATTGGTTAAAAAATATAAATTTGAAGAAGAAATATTATTGAGAAATAAATTAATCTATGAAGGATAAATTGAAAGAAGAATTTATATTGAATTGAAAAATGAAGAATAATATAAATTTGAAGAAAAATATTACAACAATGAAATATTGAAGGGAGAAAGAAAGTAAATATTGGAAATTGAATTGAAATAAGAATTGAAGAAAGAAATGAATTGAATTGAAGAAGAAGAAAATTATTGAAGAAAGAAAAAATAAAAATTAAATTGAAGATTGAAGAAAATTATTTGAAGAAAATAAAAAAGGAAAATACTAAATTTGGAGATAAAAGGATTTCAACAACAAAGGAAATTTTCAAATCTCGGGCCTCGTCGGACTGAACACTTGTCCCTTTCCTGGTGCTTTCAACGGTGTAAAAGGTTTAAAATGATTGTGGCATGGTGGTTATAGGGGCGGATTGCGTGAAGATCTGTGTGGCGACTTCCAAGGTGGACAACGCAGAATACTGTGGTGGCCATAAAAGTTGGACAACCTGCCCATATTCGTGGCGGCTACCGATTCCACCATGTAAATACAAAAAAAAAAAACAACAAAGGAAATTATCAGCAAACGTATGGCAAATACAGAGATTTTCCTTTTTGAATCTCAATACTTAATGCTAAGAAACTTTGGGAAGTAATAAAAGAAGATAAAATCATCCCAAAAGATATAATTGGAATACACATATTTAAATATAAAGATGCAAAGTCTCTTATGCTAATAACATTTGGAATATCATATGACATTCTAGCACACATTAGTGAGGCTAAAACTTCAAAAATAGCTTGGGAAAATTTATGCATAATATTTGAAGAAAAAATGAAGCTACTATTTTACACTTGCAATCACAACTATATTCACTAAAAGTCCATGATGGAGAAAACATAGAACATTTTCTTTGAAGGGTAGCATAATTGAAATCTAAACTAGAGAGAAAGTAGAAGTTTTTTTGTTTTGTTCAAGTTACACTAAGAGCACTTCTAGAAACATTGAAGACATTAGTCACCTCTCTTCAAGTGCTAAAAAAAACTATATCCTTTGATGAATTAGTCAACATACTTCAAGAATATGAAATAGAAAACTATTCTAGATATGAAATAAAATACAATGCTCTTATTTCAAAAAAAATGTGTCAAATAATACATCTTTACAACATCAACCTAAATAGAGGAAAAATATTATCACGTGTAACAAGGTCATAACACCAGTTATTGTAGATACAATTCTCTAAGTCAATGGAATCAAATTTATAAACCTTTTCAAAGATACCAGCAAAGATAACATCAGTCTGATCAATAATGAATCACATTAGCACAACAACAATATCCAAATGGAAAAATCAAAGAAGAAACATGGTCCAAGAAGTATAGGAAATAGATAACATAAATGAGGAAGAAAATAAAATAACTCATAGACTCATAGGAAGAATTATAGATCTCTCTATCCTTGATAATACATGTTTAGAAAAAGAATGTATGGATTAAATTATGAAGCACTATGACAAAAATAGTAATGATACAAACTACTTAAAAAATATCAATGGTATTAATGTTATGTAAAAATAAATAAAAATTATTGAAAAGGAAACACCAAAAAAATAAAAATCATGAACCAAAACATAATCAATGGATGCTTCGGAATTGTAAAATTTGTAAAAAAAATTAAAGAAAATTCTTATCAAGAAAATAAATTTGAAGTACATTATGGATGGATAAATAGAATAGAATGGAACAAAATTATGGAACTGTTAAAATAATTTTACAATAAGAAAATAAGTTTAACAAGCAAAGATTTGTATCTAAGTTGTGCAGAAAAAAAAAATGCAAATAATAGCTTAGTGGGACAAATACAGTGCCAAAACCTAAAGCAGTGCGAAAGCTAGAGCAAGAAGACCAAGACTAAAATCAAAGACTAAAATCACATGAAGTAAAAAGGCCTTTATACTAAATAATGTAATACAAAGGGGTGTTGGAGGTATTACATTATTTGGTACCTTGCAATATTGATGCAAGGACCTTGTAAATAATTTAGTCTAGGGTGTGTTTAATATATGAGTATGTGTCATATTATTAAGTATGAGTTATGTTTCATGTAAATAAGTGTGGAGTTATGTAGGTGAGGTGTCATGTTAGTAAGTGTGAGTTATGTGTCATGTTTATAAGTGAGGAGTTATGAGCAATCATGAGAGTCTTTATATTTATATAAATATGTGAGATTTAGATCTCTTATGAGTATGAGAAGATGAAGAGTTTATGTAAGTGCAAAGGTCAAGATTCTTGATAATATGAAGAGTCTCATGTATGTATGTATTGAATACAAAGCTTTGTAATATGTATTGAATAATATTTGCATTTATACATTGTTTAAAATAGATATTTATTAAAAAAATATTTTTGTAAGATTGTTATTGAATTGTTGTGAATTTTGATCCTATGATAATATTAGGGAGTTTCTAACACATTTATGTGGTCAAGATTACTTGATAAAAAAAAATCCTTTGGTGAAATGAAGCAAGGTGTGTGATGATAAAACTAGGGGAGGTCTCAACTTAAGAGTTTTTATGGATGTAAAATTAGCTCTAAGGGGAAAAGTGATTTAGAGATCATACAAAGAGAGTCAAAGACAACGGTGAGAATTATTCTAAGTACATAGATACAATAACCCAAGATTAATATTTACTACATTCTCACTACCATATGGTTCTACACTATGGAACAGGTTTTAAAAAATCAATTGATCTAGTGATTAAAGGTCTAAGATGGGTGGTGGGAACAAGAAAAAAAAATTATTTGAATGGATACTTGGTGTGTTAAAAGACCATTCAATATAGATCTAATTTTAAAACCATGGATGATCTTACCTCAAAATAAATATAGTGATAGGGTTTAAAACATCATATACAAGGATGAGGAAGGAAGATACAAAAGGAAAGAAGATTATTTTACAAGTATATTGGACATTGTTGTTAGGAGGGAATTGGGCAGAAAGGTAACAACAATGATTATTCCAAGTAGATCCAAGGATAAGTTGATTTTGAAGTTGAATATTTCAAGAGAATAAACAACAAGAAGCAAATATAATGTAAAGCACCAAAAAAATAGGAATATCGCAAGAATATGGAGAGATATTTGGGATAGACCAAGCATTCCAAAAGTCAAAATATTTTTATGACTAGTAGATCACAAGAAATTTTTTTCCTAGGATAACCTAATAAAAAGGGGTTTTCATGGTCCCTCACAATGTATTCTATGTAAAATGAAGGAGGAGAGTATAGACCATCTCTTGGGACACTACTCAATAGTCTAAAAACTATAGAAATCAATTCTTAATATATTTGACAAATGCATGGTGATAAATGAAAGAATTGAAGAATGATTAAAGTAATGGTAGATCACTTTTATAAGTGAGGCATTACAAATAATCTAAGATACATTGAAAGATGAACTTATCAATGGAGGCCTCATACTCCTAAGCTTCCAATATCTCATTCTCTAAGCAGGGGGTCTTCTTCTCTGTTCTTGGATTTTCAATGATCTAGAGATGGTCTTGGGAACTCTTGGGGCTTCTTAGGAGATGATACCTTTTCCTATCCTTTTTTGTTTCACTCTTTTGGTGCTAGCTGGGCTAGTGGACATGGTCCTCTTTTGATGTGATTCATTTGTGTCTCTTTGGTGGTTGGTTAATCTTCTACTTGTCTGATGTGTAAGGTGGTTCGGTTGGCTTTTTCCTACATAGTTTTGGTTGGTCTTGGGGGAGAGACCAAGCATTTTCATGATGTGGAGAAAGGGTTTTTAAGGATGACCTCCTAGTCAGGCAATGATGGAAAGGAGTTGTGCAACCCTATGCATTCTGTTTGAGAGGAGGTTTGATAGACTCTTTTCTCTGTGGTTTCTTTATGGTCTTAGAGGGATACCATGGTTTGATCTGCATGGATAATATGGAGGACTTTCTCCATCTATGGTTTCTTGCTAGTTTTTGGACCCTTCTATTTTCTATTTTGATTTTTCTGATGTGGGAGGGCTTCTTCCAAGCTTCCTTGTGTCCTGGGAACTTGTTGATGAAGGTTTCCCTAGGAAAGAAACTCTATTTCAATTTTTTTAAATTGATAGTGTATTTTCTCCTTGTCGAGATTCTATATTTCTAGTTTGGTTGTGCAATTTCTCCTGGATAGGAAACTTCTTTTCATTTTTAATACCTTAAAATTGATCTCTTGGTGTCGAAGGGATCCCTATTGAATTAAGGGCATCTTTTTTTTTCCTAAAAATATTTTCATGAAGTCTCTCTAGTGTGAGAAACTTTAATTTCAATTTTAAACATATGTTTATTTTGAAGTTGGGAGTGTTAGGGAGATCATTGTGAGCATATCATACCTTGATCCCCTATTTTGAAGAAGTCTCATTATGGGCCAGGAGGAACCCCTATTCTCTTTCAAAGGTGTGTGGATGGGAAAAATTCTTAATTTTTTGGTTCTATAAATCTGCTTCTCAGTTGTTGTTTTAGCTATTTTATTTGGCTTGGCTACACTTTAGGTGGATCTTTCCCAAGTCAACCTCAAATATTAGTTTGAGATTTTTCTTGGGTGGGAAACTTTATTTTCAATTTTAAACTATTATGTGGGATTCTCTGCTTTAGTCGCTTTATAGAGATTCCCTTGATATCAAATTTTATTTTCTATTGGGAGCAGGATTTTCCTATTTAGGTGGGAATCCCTTTTCAAAAATTCTCTGGTCTTATTTGTAGATGGTCATGTGGATATTTTCTCCCTACTTTAGTTGTTCTTTGTTTATCTCCAAGAGATAGTCTCTTTTGTTGTGTTTTTATTGTAAAAGGTTTGAGGATCCTTTCAAAACCCCTTCCTTCAACCTATTAAAAAAGATACATCAAAAGATACAATACTTTAGACGATATGGCTAGAAAGGAACATAAGAATATTTAAAGGAGAGGAAATTAGTTTAGAGGTAATGAAAAGGAATGTATTTTTAGCCAAAGAGGGGTCTAAACTAGCCCTATCAGCTCCCTCGATCCCTAATCTTGAAGTAGAAAACCTTGATATATGGAGTCAAGTCATTAATTGGAATTATGATGGTGGGTACAAGAAACAAAAGGAAGGAAAAAATATAAAGTAGAAACCACCAAAATTAGAGTTGGTCAACTCAAATTTTGAAGTTTCTAAAGGAAATCTAGGACTAGGAGGAGGAATAATTAAAAATAATAGTGGTGAGATTTTATCATATTATGTTTTCATAGTGAATTTAATACAAATAATGAAATTGAACTTGGCCAACTTTGGAAGGATTAAAAACATGTAAAAAAATAAAATGAAATAGAGTATGCATGGAAGAGAATTCACTAATATTAATAAATGCAATATATACAAGAGATCATTGTTGAAATATAAGACCTTGGTACAAAGTTTGAAGAAATCAGGTTTACACATATGTTAAGGGAAGGGAGCAAATGTGCAGATAGGCTAGCCAATAGATGGGTTTTAATATATGGTCGTGAATTTAAATTATATTTTCCATGGTTAGAGGACACAATAAGTTTAGCTAAAGTTGTCTAGAAAAATATAAAAGAAGCAAATTAAAAATAATGTTCTAGAGGATTACAAAATTTTTAGGGAATTCATTTATAAATCAATGCATTGGAGGAAATTACCAATTCAAATTTGGTAAAATGGACTATGGTTTTGTGAAGCGAGTAGAAGTTTTGTATGTTGAAGTAGAATATGATGATATTGGGTGGACTTCATGGATAAATGGATTATTTGAGTTGTTGGTTAGATTATGGGACAAGGTATGGATTGAAAATTTCAACTTATCGAGACTAATAAACTATTTATTAAAATAATATCATTATGATTCATTAAAATGTCATAATATGAATAAGATTCATTTCATAACTCATTAAAATGGTAAAATAATTTTTAATTGGTTAATTGGGATTAAAATAAATTTCACTTGAACTATATAATAACCCATATTTTAGTTACTATGCATATATCCTTTATAAGATTCAATAATGAAATTTTAACTTTTTGAGATTGTTAAATTATTTATTATAGTTTATTATGGTTGCACTTATGCTTTAGAAAGGAAACTAACAATCGAGAGTTGGTAAAGCAAACTATGATAACACAAACTTTAGAAATTACTCTACTAAGATGCAATGCATAAACAATAAAGGTGAAGTTGTGGTATTGTGAAGGCTACGGCAGGAAAATATCAAGAAGGATGTTAAATTCTGGAATATTTGTATTTACAAAGGAAATTGAAGAAGATCCAAAAAATTAAAAATTTTGACTTTTTATGATAAAATATGTAGGTATCTATCCATAGCAACTTAATTGGGATGAGAATTGAATATGTTTATAAACTCTCTGTCTCTAGAGGACTAGAGGAGAGAGTTATGATTTTTCAATGGTGAGGTACCCAATTACTACAAAAAAAAAATCCAACTTATAAAATAAATGCCTTAAAGTTTGTAAGAACTTTGTTTTCAAGGTATTCTAAAATGAAATTATTGTTTTAATAAATGTTTTTACTATGTTATGTTGGTATTTGGGTGTGTTTAAAATATTTTGATTTAAAAAATTAAACTTTTATAAGATTTAATGCATGACATTAATAATCTCACCTGTCCACCCAACTTTTTTTTTTATGTTTATAAATTTTTATATATTGGGGTTTTAATTTGTAGACTTGTTTATGCATAAAAGTGGGACATAATAACAAAATATTTATAAGCTACATTATGGTCAAGTATACCTTTATCATGTCATTAATATAATAATTAAAATGAATCTTTACTTAAAATGCTTACACATTTGCCTTCATTTTGATGAAATATTGGCTATGTTAGTGAACAAAAAAATACAAAAGTTTGTTTACGAAGTTTTTAATTAATGGGTTATGTGGGATTGAAACTGGTCCCACCGGGTTATGTGGGATTGAAACAGATCCACCCATATTACATCATCACCACATAGTGGTATTACAACAAATCTTGGATATTATTCATGTATCATTTGGCAAGATTCGAACTTGGATATCCTCCTTGAAATGTTGAGGAATCTAACTGGTTGAGCTAATGCCACTTGATTAAGTTTGTTTACAATGTTATATTATAGTGTTTTCATCTATATTTTTATCATTGTTTCATTGCATATGTGTTATTGTTATTATGGAATAGAACATGTATATTTACGAAGCCTAGATGGGATTTGACAATACTTTAATGTTATATTGCTACTAACCATGGATTTTATTTTTTTGTTGAAAATATTGACTATGATCCCTCTGATTTTGTGATAGACGAGTAACTTCTACTTGATTTTGATAATTCTTGAAATCACACATATAATTTTGAGTTTCATAAGGTCATGTATTTCAAAAAAAATGATAAGTAGATTGAGTGAGTAATAAATCTAAACATAAAGAAACCTAATATATAAATTGTTCCTAATTAGTAATTTTGGTATTCCAAGTAATATTATAATACCTAGTCATAGATTAACGGTTGACATTAACATCTCTTTTCCAAGTTTAGTTAGATCTATTTTCTTTTACTATTATTGCAACAACTTAACATATGCACATAACAATGATGATCACAAATTTCCAATTGATTAAATTGTAAACACAAAGGTTCAAAACATATGTATATTGACAACTAATGAAGTATTGATTTTGATACTTGAAATAACTTATTATAAATAAATAGGACAAAATGTATCATTGTTTTTAACTACTTTTTGAACTATATAATTCACATATAAATAGGAAAAAATGGTATCCATGTTTTTAATTGTTTTTCAAAACATATTCATAATTCAAGTCCTTACATAAGGGTTGTCTAACTTGATACAAATCCCATAAAAATTTATCTATATAATATTAGATCCCTGATTTTGTTTTTAATTAGAAGTGTAAGAATTTTAAATTTTAATGGTATACCAATGAGGTTTGTTCCAACCCTATATAATCAATTTAAAAAATGGAGTAACACAAAAATTTGATATTTAGGCAAGTTGAATTTTATTACGTGTTATTGTTGACTAATTAATGGTATCCATGTCACAATAATTATAAATATTAATATAAGTTTATAGTACATAATGATAAGTTAATTTGAAACGATAATAATGATATTGATAACATTATTAGGATAATACTTTACCAACTAGCCCAATGATCATTCAACTTAATATTATAATTGATCTTTTTAATATTTCATTACTTTGAGTGGGTATAATGGTAATATTTTAGAAATCTAAATAGAAGGTTCAAGATTCAAAGCTAATGTAGTACAATTGTACACCATTATTTGGTAAATAGATTTTGGTTGGACAAATTATATTAGTAACTAATATCCTCTATGAGGGTCACTCATATAACCTAGGTTTAATGGATGTTAAAATTTCTTTACCTTTTATGAACAAACTCAATCAACATGATTTTAAGTCTAATTTTAAGCCTAACTTTAATATTTTATATGTTCTATTTTAATATAGGGATAATGTTGTACACCATGCTCCATCATCAAAAATACAAATAAGAGTATGGTTGGATAAATATATGTCTTACCATATGACCTATGTTCTTGTTGACTTTAAAAATTACATTACTGGTTGAAATTGTTTATTGATTACCTTACATTAACTAATATAAAGGAAGCTATATTAAAAAAACTAATATAATGGAAGCAAATGCATCTATATTAAACATACTATTGATGTTTTAAATCTTATAACAAAATTGACTAATTAATTGATATGATTTATTAATGTTATGTTATTATTCCTTATTGTCAAAAGCTATATAATTAGCATTAGAAATCAATTTTTTATCCCATGTTATTATTATTATTTTGGTTCAAAAAAATTTAAAATCTAACCTTTCAACTTAATTTACTCTTATATGAGGCATCTTATAAGGTTTTTCTCTTATTATTCACCTCTCCTAGATTCTATTTAAAATATCTATCTGTTTATGTTTGATGGATCAATGCTATTTTTAGCAACTTATGTAGAAGTAATGGTTTAACAACTTTCATGGAGAAGGTATGAAAAATTGGTATAAATGGACCATTGTAATAAAAATTCATGGTTTTCCCCCAAGGGCTAAGTGGATTGGTAAGTGCCTGTCTAGCCAGACAATTACCAAGAAGACACCCAGGTTCAAACCTTGGGTTAGCCTATTTGCAAAGGTAGTTTGAATTGAATCCTCTAAGTGCATGCCAAACCGATAATAACGATACGAATCCTGAGCAACTAGTGGCCCCCTTCATACTGGGTCAACAATAGTGGAATGGATTTGGTGGGAGCAACCCCTATGGTTTGAACCCTGCACTTGTCAGTTACTAAAAATAGTGTGGTTGTGACCAACTTTTCTATGTAACAAAAAAAACTTCATGGTTTTAAATTTTGTAGGCCATATTAATAAAATCTTGGACACACTATCTAAAAACTAACCTTATACAAGGAATTATGTCTCCAAATTTTATACAATTAAAAATTAGATTTTGTTAAACCTATAGATATATATTTAAATTATTTACATTTAATGCAATTTAAAATATCTAAAAAAAATGTATATGATTTTGAATAAAAGGAGACTAATACAATACACTATATGTATGATGAATTTCTCGAAACAAGGTAAGTGATTAGAAGCAATTGATCAACCTTCTATTCAACATATAGAATAGTTTTACCAAACATTGTATCCATAATATATTAATACATTATATATGGGGATGGGGATTAGAAGTACAAGTGTGGCTTGTGTAAAAAGTTGTATTTAAGCTGCCTTTGTAAAAAAACAGCTTGCATAGTAAGAAGTTCTCCCAAAAATTACAGCAACTTAGAAAGAATTTAATATTAGATATGGAATTTTGAGAAAGATTTTTTTGTGTAATTTTCAAAGAATTACTAAAAAATTATGGCATATAGATTATTATAAATATGTGGTAGAATTAGTAAATATTGTGTTGTGATAAATGAATTATATGAATATGTTTTAATTATAAAAAATATAAATACACATTTATACAAAAAAAATATGTATTTTAAAAAATTTTAAGTTATTATAACTATACTTTCAAGGTATGTTTTGTTTTGTATAATAATTAAATTTTTGTATATGAACAAAAATAATGATCTCAAAAAGGCTATCATAACATTTCACATAAGTAAGAGACCTTTGAGAAAAGGATTATCCACCTCCTAAAAAGTGGCTTTCTTTGCCAAATCTGTGTCAAATTTATTTTCATTTCCTTTAAAGACCACACCATGCACAAAAATCTATATTATATACATATCCTTAATAAAATTGATTTGAAAAACAAGGACTTATTTTTGAGGGTATGTAATTTGTATAAAAATCTAAATATTGTCATATGATAAAATAAAGTGAAGTACTTTTTAACATTCATGAAGCTATAGGCCATATAAGAGAATTTGCTCCAAATAAAATTGTCTAGGTATGTATACCATGATTTTGAAAACACATAAAGGATGTTAGGACACCTACCCATGTTAATAGGTGTATCACATTTTAAATGATGCACCCATGATGGATAATAGTGTACCAATAAGACGAGCAGAGCAATGATGACAAAGGTGTGCAAAGTGGAGGTTCCAAAGGAGGAGCGAGATTTGAGTAGCGACATTAGAGGTGCATGGATTGGAGGTTCTACAAGAGGAGTGAGATCTGAGCAATGGTGTCAAAGGTGCATGGAGTAGAGGTTTCATATGAGGAGCGATATTTGAGTCACAGCTTTCAAATTATTATAATAATAATAATATTTTGAAATTTTAACACTTAATATCAAGTGACTTCAAAAACCCTAGCAAAGTAGTGATGATAGAGGTGTGTAGAGTGGAGGTTCTAAGGGAAGAGCAAGATTTGAGCAACAATGTTAGAGGTGCATGGAGTGGAGGTTCTATAGGAGGAGCAATATTTGAGTAGCAGTTTTGAAAACCCTAGTAGAGAAACAATGGTAACCCTAGAAAAGTAGTGGTGTCAGAGGTGCGTGGAGTGAAGGTTCCATAGGAGGAGCAAGATCTAAGAAATAACTTTGAAAAGCCTAGCAGAGCAGTAAAAGCATACAAGGATTCTATGGAGGAACGAGAGCTATAATTTGAATGGTGGTGATTAGGATGGGAAAGGGTGGGAGTGGGATACTTTGAATCTATTTTGCATGGGTTTGTGAAAGGATGATGGGATTTGTTAGAATATGTGAAGGTGGCATCTTGCTTGGAAGTGAATATGTGGTAGTCTAGGGTCAACCATATGGTGTGTTTGTAGGAGGTCCTGACACTGACTTCATAGGTCCTTCAAGAAGCCATAGGTCATAAAATAGTAATTTTGAGGTTGGGTCTCATTCTCATGGTCCATAATTTTCCCCTAAAAACTCAAGTCTCAATATTTACTATGCTATGGTGACATCAAAAGGTGTGAGTGAGAACTTCTCAAAACCTATTTGCGACATATCCCCTATGGAAAATACCATTAGCATCCTAAATGAATTGGTTAATTTCACCATGGGTGATGGTGATTGCAACCTTGTGGGAAATTTCCAAGGGGTAAGGCCAAACCTAGATTCAATTTGAAGATGGGTTCTAGTAAAGTAGAAACCTCTCAATTCCATGGAAATTTTAGCGGTCCCTAAAACCTTTTTTATATCAGATTAAACTACATGGAAGATGCAAACCATATCCTAGGGGGATACCCCTAGTTCTATGGCAAAAGAGGTATATTTTTATGAAATTTGGAACCTGATTTCAATCCTCATACACAAAGGGTTAACTTTATGCTTCTATGGGTTCATCTCCCTTCTCTATCTCATTATATTTGTTATGAATATGTGTTGAGAGGTGTGGCCAAGGATGTGGAGGATCTCCTTCTTATCAATCCAAAAACCAGAACCAAATCAAGAATGGTGTGCATAAGAATATGTGTTATGGCTGATCCAAAGGTAGATCTTCCCTCTTCTATCAAGCTTATCTCATTCTTGGGTACTTGGGACCAACACATTATTTATGAAAATAGGTTGACCCAATGCTTTGGCTATGGAAAATTGGGTCACCGGGTGAACCAATGTCCCCTAAAGGCACATATAAAGAAGGAAAATATATCTACAAGAATGAAATGGATCTAGAAGGAGAACTAAGGCCAAGTCTCCTTGAAGAATTTGGGTGGTAATTACTCAAAGGTGAGGGAAGGAGAAGCTCAGACCTAGATGGATGAAGTTCAGAAGTTGAAATATCTAGCAGAGGAGATTTTGCAACCCTTATAATTGACCCTAGCCAACTGCTGGTGATTGAGAAGGCATCTAAGTAGAAGAACATAGCCTTGAAGCTTGGTGTTACTAAGGTATGTCAGTTATATATAATTTTTTAAACCATTATTTCTAAGGCTCTTCTTCATAATTCATTTTATGGGCTTTGTATTGGTTCTTCTCTTGAGAAACCTATGATTCAGTTTAGGATCTCTTATTAGCTCCCCAAAGACCTATCTGGAGAAAGGTTTTTTAGGTCCTAAAACCTAGCGATAAAGGAAGAGCAATGTGGATGTGGGTGTTGAGTGGAAGTTAGGAAAGCCCCTAACAAGTCTGTGATAAAGAGAGAAACAAATTTTGAGATCGCAAATGGATCTCAAGCTTTGCTCAAACTTGAAAAAGGGAAGGATGTAGGAGTTAGACAGCGAAAGTTGGAATATTTCTACCAAAGTAACCATGGAGTGTCTGGGAGAAATAAATCTAATTCCAAATCCCATAAATGAAGTGCCTCTCTTTTGGAATGTTAGGGGCCTAAATGGGCTTTCCAAACAATGAGTGGTTGCTTTCCTACATAAAGAAATTTTGTCTGATATTCTTTTCTTGTAAGAAACCAAGTTGGATGGTCAGGATATAGAAGTTGTTAGAAGAAGGATTTGGAAAGAAGCCCAATTTTCTACAAGCCCAACCATGATTCCTTTGGGGGAATCCTTGTCTCTGGGATGCCAATAATTTTGAGGCCTTTGTAATTTCTTCCTCATATAGGATTATTAATAGTATCTTCTACAACAAAGAAAGTAATAAAATATGGGTTATGACTAGCATGTATGTGATAAACTCTAGGCTTAGTAGAAACCTATTGTGGTAAACTTTGAGTTCCATTAGAGGGATTTTTGCACAAGAAACCTGGTGCCTAGTAGGATATTTTAATTCCCCTCTATTTTTTGGATAAAAAAGAAGGAAACTTCCCAATATCAAAAATAATGGAAGAGTTTGCAGATTTTGTGAATGGTAATGAGCTATTGGATGTTGAGTTGAAGGATTCAAGGTATTGTTGGAAAAATTTCTTGCATCCATAGGATTTTATTGTCATGCTACAAGAAACCGTTTGGAACCAACGAGCTATTACAAGCTCTAGTCAACCTGCCTCTTTATTCTGATAAAAGCTATATTGCTAAAGAAAACTAACCAGAATGGGTAAGGAAATCCCAATGATAAATTTTAGATATTTCAATTTTAAGCACTTCATATTTTAGTTATACACTACTTATATTAAAATGGCCAAGAAAAGACAACAACAATTATTATGCCTTATGTAGACCGTTGCCTAGATTCATTGGGTTGTTATAGCAATTTAACAATGCTTGTAATATGAACAAAAAAAAGAAGATAGAGAAAGAATTGGCACTATCACATTCATTCAAATATCGTAATAAATCTAATAGTTGGCTAACAATAGAAATTCTCATAACACATTCAAATAATGTAATCTGCTATGAGGAAACACACAAAATTGTAGACAAAATGGCAGAACTAAACCCCATAATTGTATTAATTTTTCAATGAAATTACATGTAGAGTGGGTAGAAAGCCATTAAAATTTGTTACAACTTTTTAATACAATGATAAAATCTTGTTCAAATAATGTAACAAGACTTCTTCAATTTTTCTATTTCAATATGATAACAGGAAGAATCTCTAGACTTCAAGCTCAAAAAGAACTGGAAATATTTTCATTTTTTCAAACACAGTTTTACCAAAACCTTCACAACAAAGGGAAGAATGAGGGATGATAGAGAAAAAAGACACAAAATACAACAACACAATTCTCAGGGCACTCAAGTATACCTCTTATCAAAAATGCTATCTCTAATGCTTGATGTCGATTCGTGTATTTATAGCTTTGGATTTTTGAATATATTATTATTGGCCATATATGGGCCTTACACTTGTCACTCTTTGGTTTGATATTTAAAAACTTGTATAGTTATCTTTCACTATCCTCTTTTGTTTACATTGAACACTCTGCTTGGACTCTTTCAACTCAACTATTTAACTGGTAATCTCGGTGCCTGAAGAGTCTTCTTCTTCTATCCCTTCTTCAACTTCTAACTGGCTTCCTACCTTTGAAGTTTCTCCTTCTTGGGTAATATTTATTTCTTCGTTTGGGGGTGTATTTAATTCCATCTGTAAACTGCATATTTTGATTTATTTATTTTCTTGCTCTACTACAACCCTTTGATTTGCTTTTCAATAAGCTTCCAAGCGTAAATATTAAAAGCCACAAAAAATCTCAATATATTCATTTCTTGGAGGATTCTGTTCTTTTGTATGCTAATAAAAATATTATTCTTTTCATATTGGGTAACAAGAGAATCCACAATATTGACCAAGAAAGTAGTTTGTCTGGCCATTTCTTTGTCATCATCAAGTTCACAATCAAACCCTTCTATCTTATTCTTGAGGAGATCTTCTATGTTGGTGGTTTCCACGAATTCCTCCAATGATAACCCGATATTTGCTAGATTTTCTCGTATATCATTTATCAGAGCAAACATCTCTACATCATCATTGTACCACCTTTCTCTATTTACCTCAAAATTATTGCTTTCATGAATTCAATATTATTTTTGACTTCAAAGCCATCTTTTAAGATTACTTCTTTACTCTACATCTCTTCAAAATATTATGCCATTAGGCAGAGAGTAGGATGGATGACTTCTAAGTATTTTTCTTTATGATATAGTAAACTCTCCATTTCTTTGGCAGTAAATTTTATCACTCTGATCTGCCTGAACATCGCAGTGATCCCATCGATCATGTCTTGAATTTTAAATGATATTTTTTTATTTATTTTAGACAAACAGACTGTATATTCTGTTTCTTTCACAACTAAAGGGGGTTGTACTTATGTGGTGGTTGTCTTAGCTAAATTTTCTTTCAGACTATTAATCAAGTATTGCATCTAAGACTTTTCCTTATCACTGGTTTTCAATTGACTTCTCAATTCAATATTTGATTGATGTAGATGGTCTAAATTTTGTGCAGCCATAGCTTTGTTCATCCTGACCATGTCAATTATTTCTCACGCATTGAAATATTCCTTGTTTAATTATTAACTACAACAACCAATGGTTCCTATGGAGCAGGTAGAGATATTTCTGCTATAGATGCCCTAGATTTGTCTTCCTCTACCTTTGCAGTAGAACTTTCTCCTATGCCACCTATCCCTGCTACTACCTGTAGTTCCTTTGCACTGGCTATACTAAAAATTAATTCTTCTTCTACCCTCTCTAGTGAAACTCTCATTGATGTTAGGGCTAGTTTAAACATCTTTGCCTCAGGGATAGATACAACTTCTTGTTGTTTTACTCTGTGTTCTCTTAACAGGTCTCCAAAACCACCTACTCTCGTCATATTCATTCGAACGACTTTTGGAACCTGTATTTCTATATTATTGATTTTTAGTGAACTAGGTATGGTCTGTGGGGCTAGATTTTTCATACTAGTAATGGCCAATAGTTGGTCAGGAATAGGGGTTGCAGCTTGTTTTTCTAGAATTTCCAAGTCTTAAGAGGATTCTATAATGATTTATTTTCCTTTCTTTGTATGAAGCTTTGCAGGATTTTCTTGTGAAGTGTTGGGGGTTGCTTCTATACTGAGTTGGTGGCTTTTTGAGGCTTGAATATTATGATTCGCTACATCTGTTGCATCCACTGTAACCTCTATTTTTTCAATACCCTGATCTTCTATAATTTCCAATATAGGATCTTCCCAGATTGCTTGAGTGGGAGGAGAGAATATTAGGGCTATTGAATATACAAGTAATCCTCCTTATTGAGTTCAGTTTTTTGGGTATTCATATGGTGTGTGAATTTGTGAATTATCCCTTTGATTGTATGGGAAAGCATCCCATACTTGTTGTAAATTTTCTCTTTTTTCTATTTCTTCCAACAATGCTTCTTCATATTTTTCTTCTTTGTGCTTGACCCATGTATATTCATGCTTCATCATATCCTTGTATTTTTTCAAAGGATCATAGAGTCTCCACATTACCTCTTCTAAATCTAGGCTTTTTATATCATACATGCCCTTAAACAAGGCAAGATATCCTATGAATATATAATATCTAAATTTTCAAGGAACATTGAGCCATGGGACCCGACAATGCTTCTTAGCTTGTCTCATCTTGGCTTCTTTTACAACTTGTCTTACTAGTTCTAGGGCAGCTAGGGAGAAAGGGCAATACATAGGTAACACCTTAGGGGGAATTTTGGTCCCATAGAGCCTAATGTACATGAAGCCTTTTGAGAAGAAATAATCTCCTATTTCCTTTTCTTTGATAAATTATTTTATCCCAAGGCCTAATTTCTCGGACATATCACTTGTTAGGATCCAATGGATTTCCACCATGAAATTATCGCAAAACCAACCCAAATGGGTGTGTCCTTATTGTATCCTCCAAAATCTAGTTTGAACGTAAGGACTCTTAATGTATTTTAGTCTCCTTTTAGTATCTTCTCCTATTTTCCTAGCCAATAGGTGCATGAGGATCAAGTAGTGGGAGAAATGGGGTATATTTTCCTCTACTCCAAAATTGCCCTTTTTAGTTCTATCAACTTTATGTGCATTTATTTACTTAACTCTTCTTCCCAGGCATAAATGGGGGGTACATCGAGTTCTAGTACCCCTAAGAGGATGTTAATCATATCACATAAATCCCTAACCTAGGGTTTAAATACCATTTTCTTAATAGGGGATATTATACCTTTTCATTTGTATCAAAAATTATTTTGAATGATTCTAAACTAGTTAACATGCTAGACTGTCTCTGAATTACCTAATGAATTAGCGGTGTTTTGATGGTGTCAAGTTGAACACTTTGTTGATATACTTGGGTGCAATATTGAACACTGGTCAGTCCTTGTTGTCCATGAAGGTCCTCGTGTTCTCTTCATAGGCTACTTCTAGCCACTCCAACAGGTCTACAAATTAGTGTACTTAGGGACATATTAGTTTCCCCACATTGCTTGTCCATTTGTTGCTTTTGGGAGCTCCTTTGTTTTGCGATTTTCTTGCTTTGTGGAACAAATCCACCAATATCCATGAATAGAATTGTAAATTCTCTTCTATGGACTTGAAAATTTGAATATAGGTGTTTTCAATTTCATACTGTTGAGCAGGCATGAGTTTCTTGTCTTTCATAGATTATTTGGAGAAATCATACATTCTTATTACAACAGCAGCTTGCTCGAAGAGTTCAGCATACAAGGTCTGGTCTGTGATAAATTTTACTACTTTCAAGGTGTCTCTAGGTGCGAAAGCAGCTCCCCAGGTGGCCATTTTTCTTACAAATAGTAACTCAACTTAATGTAACACACTTTTCTAAGCTCTCGCTTGTTAATGGTAATATTTCAGCTCTCTGCTTATTTACAACAATTTTTTACTCTGAGAAAACCATGGTGGTAATGTGTTCGAGAGTGGGGATTTAAATAATTAATGAATGAATGGCTTCATTGTCTTCACATAGGTTGTTATTAATGTGGTGGCACCAACTACCTTTTAAATTTGGCTAATGGATGTTTGTCATTGCATTGTTTCTAAAATTGGGTAGTTATGACATGCAATCTTCCTCGGCTTGTACCCCTGTGGTGGTCTTTGATTTGTGTACCTCTAATCATTTACAGTGTTGCTATTGGTCATTGCGCTACTTCTCCTGATGTGGCATTATGAATGTGGTATCGATAGCTTTTACGAGAAATTTTTTTTACGAGACATTTTGCCACCTTGGCCTTTGAGGAAAAGTTAGTTAAGAAGTAGATATACTATTAAAGATAGTCATTTTATCAAGAACTAATCATTTTATTTTGATCATTGAGGTGTGTACCTACCACATTTTTCCAATCTACACGTTGATTAATCCAAAGAAAATATTTACTTACAATAGGATCTTGTAGGTTTAAATTTCCACCGTTGATCTCTATGATCCTGCATAATTGTTAGCCATACAACATAATAGATGTATACTAAGGTAGTCATATGTATTAAGTCAAAAACTAATAAATTTATCACAAATTCTTAGGCTCAGACACATAATTTTAGACTTGATATTACCAATGTATTAATCATATATAATCTCTATTTATCATGGTGATTAGAAATATCAATAACCTTCCATTAAAGCATAATCCTTTATACCCTAATAATGGTCTAAAATGCACACTATTCGATTAAAAATTGGACATGCGCGCTCGTTCGATATTCTAGGTATGCATCAAGGTCAAGGAAAAGGGAATCATTAATAACATATTAGACCCTCCCCTAATTTTAATTAGGAAAAGGATTTTTACTTTATTAACCTTAATTAATCATCCAATTTAAAAGAGTTCATCTATATTAACCTTTGGATGCCTTGGAAATATGTTGTCGTCAGATCTAAGAGGGGTCAAGCACTTTCGTTTGATCAAAAAAGGGAGATGTGCGCTTTATTATCTTTTTATCATCTCGATCAAGCATTGTCGTTGGATTTGGGCTGAAATAAGCGCGACCATTAGATCTGCTTTGATTGTAACTCCATTGATGACCACTTTGTTAAACTTTGACCACTTTCAAAAAAACACTACCATCGAATTTGAGCAAGATCGAGTGCTACCATCGGATTAGCCCATGATGTGTGCTTTATATTATTTAGATCATCTTGATGAAGTGTAGTCATTGTATTTGAGTGGGATCAAGCACTACCATCAATTTTATTTAGCTTTTAATTGTTCTAGAAGAGCACTGCCATTGGATCTAGGCAAGATCAAGCGTTGTCATTGGATCAACTTATGATGCACACTTTTGCATTCCCTATGTTTGACTTGTCAATGTTAAATCACTTCATAGAAGCGTTGTCGTTGGATCAGATTTGGGGTGTACATCGTCATTAGATGTCATAAAGGTGTAAGCATTTTTTAGCACTCAAAGGGTGCTATTATTTTTTGGTTATCTTTCTGCATGCACGACCATTGGATCATCTCGAAATGAGCATGGTCATCGATTTCTTTAGAGCTGCACAAAGTTTAAATAATGAGTGTATATAAGACTTTCACCTAACCTTGGTTAATTTTGGTGAGTGCACGTTTATTGGATCGAGGTGGAGTGAGAACTATCGTTAGATCTTTTAGAGTTGCTCAATACCTTAGTCAAATGGATACATGACCAAAGTTGACTTTTTTGGAGAGTATGCATCCGTTGGATCAACTTTCGGTTAAGCGTAGTAGATCTTCTTTGACCTACAAGACTAATAACCAAAGGGCGTACACTTTTTAAATTTAATAATCTTTGATTAGGTGAAGGGGTAATGATTAGTAATGTGTTAAGACCCTTGTTAATCGTGATTAGAAGATTGATTAATCTTTGGGTGCATAATCCATTCAACGTTAACACTTTGATATTTTGAGCGAGCGCAATCGTCCGATTTCATCACAATGGAGTGTTGCCCTTGGATATTTTTTATTTGCATGATATTTAATCAAAGGGGGTGCATAACCCTTATTTTAATTAATTTGGTTGCCTTTAGAATTTAGGTTATAAAAATTTGACCATGCAATATTATTTACTCATTTGATTTAACCCTTGGTTTACTTATGAGAGCGTGTCCGTCCGATCAAGATGGATTTGAGCGCTACCTTTGGATTTACCAAAAGTGTTCGATGTTTACCCAAAGGGGGTGCATGACCCATGACCGTTACTTGCCTTTAATAAATTAATATGTATAATACCTTACATTATATAACTTGGACTATGGTTTTTTCTTTTTTTATTTATCCTTCAGATTGACTATGCAAGCGCATCCATTCAAATTTCGAAGGGTGAAGCGCTATCGTCCAGATATTTGGACATGCATTATCTTTAATCATGAAGGGGGTGCATACCCTTATTTTCTCATGTTATAATTTTTAAATCTTAGGCTCATGCATTTAGATCTAAATGTTTTAATCAATTCATTAAAAACCCAAGGACTTAGGGATTTACTTTAGTAAATATTACAATAATCGAATCTCATAAACCATTTAATATTTGGATGTTTTCAATGGTCAAGATCAATTTAGTGGATGTTTGATTACTTTAAACTTAATCTATTGTTTTATTATCAGATAAGATTAACGGTCACAAAGGTAATTTTATTAATGGCTAAGGCCACAATTTAAACTTGATTAAGATGAACATTTTTATAACTATTCTTAGGGATCAAACCATTGAAAATCAATTTCTCAGAGGGGAATGCAACAGAGACCAACCACATTTGGTAAATTTATTTAAGCCAAAAAGTTTAAAATTTGGGGTATTTTATGTTGAGTCAAATTTGGCTCCAACATAGGCTCTGACTGGGACAATGTGCTGAAAACCTAAGGCACTTGAGAATTCCAGAATCTCCTGGTTTTATTTTTAGCATTAAACAGAATCATAAACCATCAAGCTTGATTAGAAAATAAAAACATAAACAAAGAAAAATATAAACGAAAAAGATACAATAAAGCAACAACAAACATGATATCAAAGTAATAGAGTATCCAAAGACTGTTATTCTCCTCAGTCAAATTGAATCAAAGGATCAGAATTTTAAGTCAAGATGAGCTTTTGAAGTATTGTTATGATTATTCTGCAAAGTCCTAAGATATGAACATACATAATGCATCAAAGTCACTTGCTCCATCATGACTTGGCCTAAGTGTGTGTTAGTGTATTCATTTCTAATTTTTTGGTCTTCCAAAACTTCATTATGTTTGGAAAATAGTCAAGCCTAATGAGTAATTTCACTCTTTAATATTTTCACCATTTGTAGGGCTCCATTTTCAGTCAAGCGTCTATAGCCCCGGTGGAGATGCTACTGATCCCATCTGGTTTTACTCTACTTCCAGTCAAGCGTCTATAGCCCCGGTAGAGGTTTTCTAAGATATCTCAAGCATTGACTCAATCTACTTTATTTTAATTTTCTTCCTCTTTTGAGAAATATTTGGATATAAGCAGATTGTGCAATGAGTGTGCCTGAGTTGAGGATCAGTTTTTGGCTACAAAGATAGAGTGTAATGATTTTTAGCTCAACCATCTTACCAAAGACAATTTTATCCCTTGGACCCTAAAATTTCTTTTAAATGGGATTCATAGAGTGAGGCTTTGGCATGATGGTACAACAACTCTAATTTTACTCTATTTTATTTCATACCATATGATAGTTGCATGAACATTCAATTTTGAAAAATTGTAAGCATCATCAAAAACTTAAAATATATTTCCTCTTCTCTATTTATCTTTAGGAAAATAGACAGTAAAGAATACTCATCATCCTATGATGATCATGAAAAACATAATTAAAACCACACAAAGCAAAATAGAACAAATAAAGAAAACTCGACTGTTAAAACATAACATCCTAACAGACAAAGCACCTTTTTTTATTTTATTTTATTATTTTTATTTTTTAAAATATAGAGCATTTACTCTCTATTGACCCCATGGTCGGGGTTGTAAATTTTGATATGTATAGCATTGATAGGGATTTTCATTAGTTCTCCCTTCGGGGTTTGCAACTTGTAAGTGTTTGGACCAATAACTTGAGCTATTTGGTAAGGGCCAATCCACTTGGGTTCAAGTTTTCCTTTCTCACCATGCTTATCATTCTTAGGATCCCATTAGATCACTATATCACCTTCACAAAAAGGAGTACCCTTTGCTTTCTTGTTAAATGATTTTACAATTTTTTGAGTTTGATCAATTATCCTATTTAAGGTATCTCTTCTTTGTTCTTGCAATTGGGTAATTTGGTCTAATCTCCTCTATAAGGCATCAGGGTTCTCATGATCCTGTAACAGTAGGAAAAGGGCTAATTTCTCTATTCTGGATGGTAGCAAGGCTTTTTCTCCATATACCAATTCGTAAGGAGTTCTTATTGTATTTATTTTCAGAGACAATCTATCTGCCCATAGAGCAAATTTTAATTCATTGTCCCAACTCTTCTTATTTTTACCCAATGATCTTTTAATTCTAGTAATTAAGTTTTTATTTGATGACTCAACTAGACCATTCTCTTGTGGATAATAATTTGCAGAGTGGGAAAGTTCTATTCCATACTTAGCATAAAACTCTACCATCTCATATGATACAAAATATTTTCCATTATTTGTTACTAACTTTTGAGGGACCCCAAACCTGGTCAGAATATTTTCCTCTAAGAAATTTATAATAGTTTGAGATGTGGAACTTCTAAAAGGAGAAGCTTCTACCCATTTGGTGAAGTAATCTATTGCAGTTATGATCCATTTATGTCTACCTAATGAGTTTGGATTGATTTCCCCAATTAGGTCAATGCCCCACTGTGTGAATGGTGCTTCTATGACTATTGTATTAAGGGGTATAGCTGCAAGATTTTTCTTACCTGTGAAAACATGGCAGTTATGACGATTCCTAACATACTGATATACATATTTAAAAAGTGTAGGCCAATAATAGCCTACTCTCATGATTTTATTTGCAGTGGCTTTTGGAGTAAAATGTCCTCCACAGAAATATTCATGAAATTATTTCATTATTTCTAGGACTTCACTTTCTCATAAGGAGAAATTAACAATATGCCATCAGGGTGTCTCCAATAAAGGACACCATCTTGCACATGATATTTTTGTGCTTGTAGTTTTATTGATCTCATTCTATTAACTGGCATGTCTTTTGGGAAAGACAGAGTTTGTAGGTATGCTAATATTTCATCATACCATTTACATTCAGCATTATTAACCCTCCTGATATTACATGTTTCATCTATCATGACAATATTATTAGAGTCCTCTCCTTTATATGCCAAGTATTTTGCTAAACCCTACCCTCTTATAGTTTTGACTATTTTGAATTATGCATCATACTGTAATAGTTTTACCATCCACCTTGCAAGCCTTCCTAGTGGTTTAGACTGGGTGAAGACATATTTTATTATTATGAAAGGGATACAATAGTAAACTTTATTTGAACCAAATATACCTTTGAAGTGTTCTAAAGATTGAATCACTACATAAGCATGTTTTTCTAACAAGGTATACTTAAGATATGCTCCTTTCAACCTTGAACTCATAAATGCTATTGGCCTTTCATTATTTTCATCATACTTCTGTGAGAGGACAGTAACAATGGAATGCTCAGATGCGTATGAGTAAATGTTGAAGTCTTTAGAATAATCAAGGCAGTTTAAGGTTGGGGTAGTGGAAATGGCTTCTTTTATTCTTTTGAAGGCTTCCATATTTTTTGTTGTCCATTTTATTTCTCCAGTATTTTTAACCATGTCATTTATGGGTTTGGTCATCTCTACAAAATTTGGAATGAATCTTCTAAAAAAATTTATTTTGCCAAAGAATGACCTGACTCCTTTTAGGTTTCTAGGAGGGGGAATTTTAGAGATGGCTTCTATCCTTTTTGGGTCTATACTTATCCCCTTTTCTGAAACTATGTGTCCTAATAATTTCCCTTGTGTTGTTCCGAATATGCACTTCTTGGGATTTAGGGAAATTCCAAATTCTTTGCATCGAGCAAATATTGTAGCTAGATTTTCTAAGTGATCTTCTAGATTTTTAGAAAACATTGTGATGTCATCCAAATATACAACCACTATTTTGAACATTAAACCTTTGAAGGTAAAGTCCATTTCTCTCTAAAAGGTAGCACATGCATTCATTAGGCCAAAAGGCATTCTCAAATATTCAAATGTGCCCCAGGGTGTGGTGAATGCTATCTTATGTCTATCTTTTAGATTAATTTGGATTTGGTTATATCCAAAAAATCCATCCAACAGGGACATTCTAGATGAACCAACTACTGCTTGCAATAGTTGTTCCATATTGGGCAATGGATAATTATCTTTTAATGAACTTTTATTTAAATTTTTAAAGTCTACACAGAGTCTAATATCCCCATTTTTCTTTCTAACTGGTACTAAATTGGATATCCAAGAGGAAAATATTACCTTTCTGATTATTTTGGAATCCAACAATTTTTGTACCTCTTTTTGCATTATTGGGTGTAGGGTAGGGTTATATCTCCTTTCTTTGTTTTTTTCTGAATGGCTTGGAATATTCCTTCAGGGGTATTATGTGTGTCATTACATCTATTTTGAAGGTTTTAAGATCTTCGTAAGTCCAAGAAAAATGTTCTTTATTTTTCTTTAAGAAACTTGTATATCCAACTTTTTCCTTTGCTGGTAAAGTTGTGTCTATTTTTACTATTTTGGGCTCTTTCATTGTACCAATATTAACATCTTCAGCTATAGTCTCTTTCAAGAGAGGTTTGAATGCTTTATCAAAATCATCAAATAGACTCTCTAGAGAAACTAATCCTTTTGGTATTCTATTTGTTTTTAGTTGGATTACTTCTACTGGTTCACCTATTTGGTCTTTCAATTTTTCTTCATCTTTTTCATCACAGATTATGTCTGCATATTGATTTTGTAAAGTCATGAAGTCTTTTATGTCCACATCATCTTGGAAGACCTGTAGGTAAACTATGTTATCTAGTATAGAGGGCTTATAGACAGAAATGGTTGGGAACCTATCCATATACTCTGTAGTAATTTTTGGATGGTCCAGGCCTGATGCATTCACAGCTAAAATATCTACAACATGATTTTGTTCTCTAGGAATAAATGAGATATTGAAAGCTAAAAAAATTCAATTTCTTCCAATACTGCATTTTTATACTATTTTAGCCTAGGATGTTTGGTTTGATACTTACCTTTTATCTGTTGAATAATTAATTTTGCATCTCCTATTACAGTAAGGTATTTTATGCCTAACTCTTTAGCTTTCCTCAATCCTAGCAACAAAGCCTCATACTCAACTACATTATTGGTGCAAGGGAATTCTAGTCTATAAGGAATACCAAGGTAGTTTCCTTTTATATCAGTTAAATTAACTCCTGCACCTACTCCATATTGGGATTTAGCTCCATAAAAAGTCATGGTCCACATTTCTTGTGTTAATACCCTATCTGATTCAACATCAACCATTTTCATAACTTTTGAATCCATGTTTTTGGCCTCTGGTACTTCTACCAGGAATGGATTATGCCATATTGAATAAACTTCCATTCCTTTTTTGTTTACTGAATTCACTAGATTTATCATGGTTTCATCTGTTTTTATTAGCTCTATAGAATATTTGTTGAATGGTTCTCTTCGTAGAGTTACATTTTCTTTATCTGACATAGGAATGGTTGCATAAGACCAATCTAATTGAATTGAGCCCCCTAATTGTTCAGCCCAATGCCTGCTTAGTAAGAGGGAGAAAAAGGGATCTACATCTACTACTGCAACATCCATCACTATACCTTTCTTGGGGTGTTGGTCTAGAAAAACCAATAATCTAGTTATCACTCCAACGTAGGGTACTTGCCTACTATCCATAACTAAAATAGGGGTAGAGTCTCTTGTACAGATTAACCCCATTTGATCAGCTATCATTTTGGGCATGATATTATGTGAAGCTCCACTATCCAGCATACAATTATGGATTACATACCTCTCTCCTTCATTTGAATTATATCTTAATGATACATAGAAGGGTCTAATAGAGGATGGTGACCTTGTATCATATTGATTCTATCTAGCAGCATGGCAAGTTGGTTCTTATTTTTGTTCAATCAATCCAAATGCTCTATAGAATTGTTCTATGTACTATTGCACTTTCATAAGCTCACCAAATGTAATGTTAACTTTTTGTTTACTGAGTTCTGACCCAACATCAAATTCTATCTTTTTTATATCCAATGGTTTGTTGCTTTCTTCTTTAGATGTTTCCTCTTCAAACTCAACTATCTTAGGAGGTCTTATCAATTCTCTCTTTACTAACATTTTTGTTGATGAAGGGTTGTTTCTTTGTTTCACTAATGGAAGTCTTCTCTGTTCTATCAGGAATTATTCTGTTTCTCAAATTTAGAACATGAGTGGCTTCTAACTCTTCTATTTCTTTAGCAGTTGGGATTAATTTCCCTTGCTTCATTTTATCATATCTTGACTCATGTGGTTTTTGTAAAAAATTTATACCTTCAACTACTAAGATCTGAGGATGATGATTTGAAGCATACTTGTCCATATTCTCTTCAAATAGCCTTTCTCTAGACTCATCTTCTAGAGACCAATAGGCATTAATTCTTATATCTTCCTCTGAATCATCATGTAGATCTACATTGTGTTGTTCACTTAGGTAAATACCACATCCTTCTGGGTTATGGGGGGCATCACAGGTTGAACAAAAATAAGGAAAACCTTTTGCTATATTAGCATATGGGATAGGGTTTGGGACACTGTTTTGATCTCTGTCAGACTCTCTATTTTTCCAATTATTATTTCCATTATTCCTATTCCTATTTCCTTCCTCAGAGCCATTGTTGTTTCCCCAATTCCTATTGAATTTTTTCTTGAAAGGAGGGTGATTATCAACATGTGGTCTCTCTGGTTGTGATGTCTCACCATTATTCCCATTGTTTCTATTATTTCTTTCTATTCTTGCTAACCTGTTATTCATGGTATTAAACATCTCAACCATTTGATTAGTCAATTTCTCCATTGGATCTACTTCAGCTCTTCTTTGTAAATCAAAGGCTACTCTTTTGGGCTTTCTCTCAGGTTGGTTAGTTTCCAGAGAGTATGGTTTCATTTTACCACTATCAAGCATGTTTCTTTCGATATCCATTACTTTTTCCATACACCCATCAATAGTGGTGGCTTGTTCTTGCCTTAATTCATAATTAAATTCACCTTGAAAAGCATTTTTGTAGAAACAAATTGACTGAATGTCACTAGGCCTGAGGTTAGCAGGGATTTTGTTCCTAGTTTTGGAAAACCTTCTGTTAAAATCACTAACAGCCTCATTTTCCTTTTTCTTCATGGTGGCCAACTCGATTAATAGGGATTGTTCATTTTTCCTCTCTCTAAATTTCTTTAGGAACATAGTTTCCATTTTAGTAAAATATGGAATATCATTGTGTGGGAGAGAATTGAACCACTCCCTGGCATCTTTTTCCAAAGTTTGCAGGAATAGTCTTAGGACTACCTCTTCGTGTTCTACCTCTAGGCTATCCATTGCATACAAAAAACTTTGGATATGGTCTTCTCCAGTTACTGCATCATTCCCTAGAAACTTTGGAAGGTATTTGTGGGCTTTATTAGGTAAGGCATTCAAATTTGTAGGTAAGGCAAAAGGCATGTACCTATTGGTCCTCCACAAATGAACATTATTTTGATTTGGTTGAGCCATTGTTACTGTAGGTGCAATGGGGTTTGAATTCACAGTAGCACAACCTACAGGAATATGGGGTTGGGTAGCTTGAATATAATCTAAGGGATTATTAACTTATGTATTATAATCTACAAGGCTATGAGACTGAGATGAATCTGATGTATTTTCTATAGTAAAATTAAAAACTTCATCTATAGTAATATCAGCAACAACAATATTATGAGTTCTATTTTTCTTTACGTACTTTTTATTGCTAAATAAGATTTGTTCTCATAAATGATACTCTTAAGAAGTGGGATTTTTTGGCTATGGGTAAATACCTCTAGATTTTCAAATTCCAGGAATAGCTCCTTACCACTTCTCCTGGTGTGCGCTAGCACGTTCTGCTCCTTCCTTCTTGATTTTTTATTTCTGGGTTTGTCTAGACAGAGTCACCAACATAGGTAGTGCAGAAAGAACATAATGTATGATCAATATTGCTTGATCTTTTAACTCTCAGCCTCACAGGAGATGGTTCTTAGAGGGAAATTCAAGAAAATCAAGAAACGTAAAACACACTTCTAAAGACAATTGAAAATTATGGGAAAAAATAAAATAAAGAATGATAAAGACATAAAAATAAAAACGTAGGTTCTTTATTCCAATTGGTTTCCTATTGATTTAATGAGATAAAACCACTAATTAACATTTTTGACGCTAATTTTGCAGGCCTGTATAAGTTTCTAGAAAAATATGTCATCCATAGGATCCGATTGTCATGCTACAAGAATTTAAAAATTCTTCTTAGGCAACGGTGCCAAAAAAATTTTGGAACAATTTCTTGCATCTATAGGATTTGATTGCCACGCTACAAGAAATTTTTTGGTACCAATGAGCAATTACAAGCTCCGATCAACCTACCTCTTTATTCTGATAAAATATATATTGCTAAAGAAAATAAACCAGAATGGGTAAGGAAACCCTAGTGATAAACTTCATATATTTCAAGTTTAAGCATTCCATATTTTAGTTATACACTACTTATATTAAAATGACCAAGCAAATACAATAATAATTATTATGCCTTATGTAGACCGGTGCCTAGATTCATTAGGTTGTTATAGCAATTTAACAATGTTTGTAGTATGAATAGAAATAAGGAGATAGAGAAATAATTAACACTATCACATTCATTTGAATATCGTAATAAATCTAATAGTTGGCAAACGATAGAAACACTTATAACACATTCAAATAATTTAATAGGCTATGAGAAAACACATAGAATTGTAGACAAAAATGGCATAAATGAACCCATAATTGTCTTAATTTTTTAATGAAATTACATGCAGAGTGGGCAGAAAGCCATTAAACTCTATTACAATGCTTTAATACAATGATAAAATCTTGTTCAAATAATGTAACAATACTTCTTTAATTTTCCTATTTCAATATGATAACATGAAGAATCTCTAGACTTCAAGCTCAAAAGGAATTGGAAATATTCTCAGCTTTTAAAACATAGTTCTACCAAAACCTGCATAACAAAGGTAAGAATGAGGGATGATAGAGAAAAAGACACAGAATACAACAGCACAATTCTCAGGGCACTCAAGTATACCTCTTAGAAAAAATGCTATCTCTAATGCTTGATGTCGATTCTGACCGTAGCTAGTGTATTTATAGCTTTGGATTCTTGAATCTATTATTATTGGCCTCCTTTGGGCCTTACACTTGTCACTCTTTGGTTTGATCTTCAAAAACTTGTATAGTTATCTTCCATTATCCTCTTTTTTTTACACTATACACTCTACTTGGACTCTTTCAACTCAACTGTTTAACTAGTAATCTCAGTGTTTGAAGAGTCTTCTTTTTTTGTCTCTTCTTCAGCTTTTGACTGGCTTCTTGCCTTTGAATTTTCTCCTCTCTAGGTAATCTTTATTTCTTCATCTGGGGTATATTTAATTCCAGTTGTAAACTACATATTTTGATTTCTTTATTTTTTTGCTTTGTTGTAGACCTCTTATTTGCTTTTCAATAAGCTTCCAAGTGTAAATATTAAAAGTCACAAAGAAATATTAATAAATTCATTTCTTGGAGGATTCAGTTCTTCTTTATGTTAATAAAAACCTTATTATTTTCATACTGGGTAATAAGGGAATCCATAGTATTGACCAAGAAAGTAGTCTATCTAGCCATTTCTTTGTCATCATTAGGTTCACAATCAAACCCTTCTATCTTATTTTTTAGGAGATCTTCTATGCTGGCGGTTTCCAAGAATTCCTCCAATGATAACCCATTATCTGCTAGCTTTCCTCTTATATCATTTATCAGAGCAAACATCTCTACAGCATCATTGTACCACCTTTATTTGTTTACCTCAAACATAGCTACTTTCATAAATTCAATATTATTTTTAACTTTAGAGTCATCTTTTAAGATTACTTATTTACTCTGCATCTCTTCAAAATATTCTACCATTAGACAGAGAGTAGGATGGATGAATTCTAAGTCTTTTTCTTTTTGATATAGTAAACTCTCCATTTTTTTTATAGTAAATTTTACCACTTCGATCTGCCTGAACATCTCGATGATCTCATCGATCCTGTCCTAAATTTTGAATGACATTTCTTTTTTGATTTTAGACAAACAGTCTGCATAGTCTATTTCTTTCACAACTAGAGGAGGTTGTACTGATGTGGTGGTATTATTAGCTAACTTTTATTTTAGACTATCAATCAAGGTTTGTATATCAACCTTTTTCTTATCACTGGTTTCCAATTGACTTCTCAATTCAATATTTGATTGATGCAGATGGTCTAAATTCTATGTAGTCATATATTTGTTCATCCTAACCATATCAACTTATTTCTTACACATTGAAATCTTCCCTATTTTTTCATTAACTACAATAACCAATGGTTCATGTGAAGAAGGTAGGGATATTTCTACTATAGATGCCCTAGATTTGTCTTCCTCTACCTATGTAGCAAAACTTTCTCCTATGCCACCCATCCCTGCTACTACTTGTAGTTCCTTTTCACTGGCTATACTAAAAAAAAATTCTTCTACCCTCTCTAGCGAAACTCTCATTGATGTTAGGGCCAATTTAGACTTCTTTGCCATTTTACTTTGTGTTCTCTTAACAGGTCTCCAAAACCACCTACTCTCCTCATATTCATTTGAACCACTTTTGGAACATGTATTTCTATATTATTGATTTTTAGTGAACTTAGGATGGCCTATGGGGCTAGCTTTTTCACACTATTAATGGCCAAAAGTTGGTCAAGAATAGGGGTTGCAGCTTTTTTTTCTAGAATTTCCAATTCTTGAGAGGATTCTATAATGATTTCTTTTCCTTTCTCTATATGAAGCTTTGCAAGATTTTCTAGTGAAGTGCCAGGGGTTGCTTCTATACTAAGTCAGTGGCTTTATGGGGCTTGAATCTGGTGTTCCACTACATATGTTTTACCCATTGTAATCTCTATTTATTCAATGCCCTATTATTCTATAATTTTTAATATAAGATCTTCCCAGATTGCTTGAGTGGGAGGAGAGAAGATTGGGGCTATTGAATCTACAATGATCCTCCTTATTGATTTTATTTTTATGGGTATTCATATGGTGTGTGAATTTGTGAATTACCCCTTTGATTGTACGAGAAAGCATCCCATGCTTATTTTAAAAAAAATTCTTTTTCTATTGCTTCCAACAATGCTTCTTCATTGGTCTTCTCTATGCTTGATCCAGGCATACTCGCACTTCATCATATCCTTGTATTTGTTCAAAGGATCATAGGTTCTCCACATTACCTCTTCTAAATTTAGGATTTCTATATCATACATGCCCTTAAAAAAGGTAGGATATGCTATGAATATATAATATCCAAATTTGCAAGGGACATTGAGACATGGGATCTGACCATGCTTCTTAGCTTATATCATCTTGGCTTCTTCTACAACCTATCTTACTAGTTCCAAGGTGGCTAGGTAGAAATGCTAGTACATAGGTAACACCTTAGGGGGAATTTTGGTCCCATAGAGCCTAATGTACATGAAGCCTTCTGAGAAGAAATTATATCCTATTTCCTTTTCTTTGATAAATGCTTTTATCCCAAGGTCTAATATCTCAGGCATGTCGCCTGTTAGGATCTAGTGGATTTCCACCATGAAATTATCACAAAACCAATCCAAATGGGTGTGTCCCTCGTGTATCCTCCAAAATATAGTTTGAACGTAAGGACTCTCAATGACTTTCAATCTCCTTTTACTATCTTCTCCCATTATCCCAGCCAATAGGTGCATGAGGATCGAGTAGTGGGAGAAATGGGGTATCTATTTCCTCTGCTCCAAAATTACCCTTTTTAGTTCAGTCAACTATCTATGCATTTGATTGCTCAACTCTTCTTCCCACGCATAAATGGGGGTGTTCACACTTTTGTTACTTTGTGTTACTAGATACAATATATCCATGTATACCACATCGAGTTCTGGCACTCCAAAGAGGATGTTAATCATATCACATAAATCCTTGACCCAAGGTTTAAATACTATTTTTCTAATAGGGAATTCATATTGTACCTTTTAATTTGTATCAAAAAGTATTTTGAATGATTTTAAATGAGTTCACATGCTAGAATATATTTGAATTACCTGGCATATTAGCGGTGTTTTTGATGGTGTCAATTTGAACACTTTGTTGATATACTTGGGTGCAATACTGAACACTGGTCAGTCCTTGTTGTCCCTAAATTTCTTCATGTTCTCATCATAGGCTACTGCTAGTCACACGAACAAGTTCACGGAGTACTGTACTCAGGGACAGATTTGTTTCCCCACATTGCTTGTCCATCTGTTGTTTTTGGAAGCTCCTTTGTTTTGTGATTTTCTTGCTTTGTGGAACAAATCTGCCAACAGCAATGAATAGCATTATAAATTCTCTTATGTGGACTCAAAACTCTGAATATAGGTGTTTTCAATTTCATTATGTTAAGCTAGCATGAGCTTCTTGTCTTTCGTAGATTTTTTAAAGAAATCATACATTCCCATTGCAACAGTAGCTTGCTCAGAGAGTTTAGCATACTGGGTTTGATCTATGATGAATTTTACTACTTCCAGTGCATCTTTAGGTGTGAAATCAGCTTTCCAAGTGGTCATTTTTCTTACAGATAGTAACTCAACTTACTGTAACACACTCTTTTGAGCTCTCACTTTTCAATGGTAATATTTCAGCTCTCTGCTTGTTTATAGTAATTTTTTACTCTAAGATAACCAGAGTGGTAATGTGTTCGAGAGTGGGAGTTTAAATAATTGATGAAGGAATGGCTTCACTATCTTTGTACAAGGTGTTATTAATGTGGTGGCACCAACTACCTTTTAAATTTAGCCAATGGATGTTTGTCATTGCGTTGTTTCTAAAATCGGGTAGTTATGACATGCAATCTTCCTCGGCTTGTACCTCTATGGTGGTCTTTGATTTGTGTACCTCTAATCATTTACAATGTTGCTATTGGTCACTGGGTTGCTTCTTGTCCTAATGTGGCATTATGAATATGGTATCTCTAGCTTTCACAATAATTTTTTTATAAGATATTCTGCCACCTTGGCCTCTGAGGAAAATTTAGTTCAAAAGTAGATATACCGTTAAAGATAGTCATTTTAGCGAGAACTGATCATTTGATTTTTATCATTGATATGTGTGCCTACCATGTTTTTCTAATTTACACGTTGATTAATCCAAAGGAAACATACTTACCATCGGATCTTGTAGGTTTCAATTTTCGTCGTTGATCTCTATGATCTTGCATAATGTCATACAACATAATAGATGTATACTAAGGTAGTCATATGTATTAAGTTAAAAACTAATAAATTGACCACAAATTCTTAGGCTCAGACAAATAATTTTAGACTTGATCTTACCAATTTATTAATCATATATAATCTCAATTTATCATGGTGATTAGAAATATCAATAACCTTTCATTAAAGCATAATCCTTTATACCCTAATCATGTTTTAAAATGCTCATCATTCAATTAAGAATTGGATGTGGGCGCTCGTTTGATCTTCCATGTATGCACCAAGGTCAAGAAAAGGGGATTATTAACAACGTATTAGACTCTCCTCTAATTTTAATTAGGAATAGGATTTTTCTTTATTAATCTTAATTAATCATCCAATTTAAAATAGTTCATCTATATTAACCTTCAGATACCTTGGAAATGCATTGTCGTTAGATCTGAGCGAGGTCAAGCATCGTTGTTGGATCAAAAAAGGGATATGTGTGCTTTATTAGATTTTTGTCATCTCGATCAAGTGCTACCGTTGGATCCGAGCTAAAATAAGCACGTTTGTCAGATCTGCTTTGACCACAACTCCATTGATGATCGCTTTGTTAAACTTTGACTGCTTTTTGGAAATCACTACCATCGAATTTGAGTGGTATCAAGTGTTATCATCGGATTAGCAAATGATGTGTGCTTTATATTCTTTAGATCATCTTGATGAAGTGCAGCCATCGGATTTAAGTGAGATCAAGCACTATCATCGATTTTCTTTAGCTTTTAATTATTCTAGAAGAGCACTGCCATTGGATCTAGGTAGTCTCAAGCACTATCATTGGATCAACTTATTATGCACGCTTTTGCATTCCCTATGTTTGACTTGTCAATGTGCAATCACTTTTTGGAAGCGCTTTCGTTGGATCAGATTTGGGCATGCGCTACCATTAGATCTCATAAAGGTGCAAGTTTTTTTAGCGCTCAAAGGATACTATTATTTTTTATTATCTTTCTACATGCACGGTCGTTGGATCATCTCGAAATGATCACGATCATCGATTTATTTAGACCTACACAAGAATTAAACAATGATTGTATATAATACTTTCACCTAACCTTGGTTACTTTTTGCAAGGGCGCGTTCGTTGGATCAGGGTGAAGTGATCACTATCATTAGATCTTTTAGATTTTCTCGATGCCTTAGTCAAATGGGTGTATGACCAAAGTTGAACTTTTCAGAGGGCATGCATCCATTGGATCAACTTTCGATTAAGTGCAGTCGTAGATCTTCTTTGATCTACAATACTAATAATCAAAGGGTGCATACTTTTTAAAATTTAATAATCTTTGATTAGGCAAAGGGGGAATTATTAGTAATATGTTAAGACCCTTGTTAATCATGATTAGTGGATTGATTAATCTTTGGGCGCTTAACCCATTCAATGTTAACACTTTGATATTTTGAGCGAGCGCGATCGTCCGATTTTATCACAATGGAGCGTTGCCCTTGGATCTTTTTTATTTGCATGATATAAAATTAAAGGGGGTGCGTAACCCTTATTTTAATTAATTTAGTTGCCTTTTATACTTTATGTTATAAAAAATTGACCATGCAATATTATTGTCTCGTTTGATTTAACCCTTGGTTTACTTATGAGAGCGCATCCGTCTAATCAAGATGGATTTGAGTGCTGACTTTGGATTTACCTAAAGTGTTTGATGTTTATACAAATGGGGTGTGTGACCCTTACTTACCTTTAATCAATTCATATGTCTAAAACCTCAGGTTATATAACTTAGACTATGGTTTTTTCTATTTTTATTTATCCTTCAGATTGATTACGCAAGCACATCCATTCAAATTTCGGAGGGTGAAGCGCTATCATCTAGATATTTGGACTTGCACGATATTTAATCATGAAGGGGGTGCAAACCCGTATTTTCTCATGTTATAATTTTTAAACCTTAGGCTCATGCCTTTAGGTCCAAATGTTTTAATCAATTCATTAGAAAACCAAGGACTTAGGGGTTTACTTTAGTGAATATTACAATAATCGAATCTCATAAACCATTTAATATTTGGATATTTTCAACGGTCAAGGGCAATTTAGTGAATGTTTAATTACTTTGAATTTAATCGATTGTTTGATTATCGAATAATATTAACAGTCACAAAGGCAATTCTATTAATGGCTAAGGTCCTGACTTTAGACTTGATTAAGATGAACATTTTTATAACTATTTTTCAAGGATCAAACCATTGAAAATCAATTTCTCAGAGGGGAATGCAACAGATACCAACCACATTTGGTAAATTTATTTAAGCCATAAAGTCTAAAATTTGGGTATCTAATGTTGAGTCAAATTTAGCTCCAAAAGGTATACTTGAAGTAACATGAAAGTGGGTAACTAGCTCATCCAAATCAAGTTGGATAAGGTTCTTATCTCCAAGGAGTGCCTTCTACTATTTGGAAATTTATCTCTTTGTTCTCTACCCAAAATTGACTCTAACCATAATCCCTTATGTTTTGAAGTAGAACGGGAAGAAACTAGATTCCTCAAGCCATTAAGGTTTGAGGTGATGTGGTGCCTTCATCCTCAGTTGGAAGCTAAAATAAAAAATTGATGGTTGACAAGGTTCCAAGGCTTCAACCTATCCAAAATTGCGGTGAAGCTTAGAGTTGTTAAAAGCAACCTTAAAGAATGGAATAAAAGGATTTTGGGGAATATTTTACAAAAGAAGAAAGACCTAAAAATTCAACTGAAAGCTATTGAATTTGAGATAGAACTTGGAAATCAATCTCAAGAGATCGATATAGAGAAAAGGAGGTGTTGGTTGAAACAAAAGTCCATGGCGCTTTGGCTAAAGGAGGGAGATAAAAATTCTAAGTTTTTAACATCATGACCTTGAAGCATAGAAGCACCAATAGGATTAGAGAAATTCAAAAAGTTGATGGATCCAATGATACTCACATAAGGATATGATATTTGAGGTTGTGGCTTTTTTTATAAATATCATCAAGGTGGAAGAGGTTTGTAATGAGGAAGCTCAAAATAAGTTTCTTGGTAGTATTCATAGCCTTGTCATGGTTGATATGAACCAAGCCCTTGTCTCTCCCTTCAGTGATGAGGAAGTCAAAGTTGTTATCTTTATAATGGAAGAAATGAAGGCTTCATGATAGGGATTAATATTTAATTCTTAATATTATCCCTATACACGGATCACATTTAATGCTCACACAGATTAGTGCATTAAATGTTGTTTTTATAAAGGCAAACATGCCTATAAAAAAAAATTGTGTGAATGCAATCCTCATTTTTCATCATGATTATTCTTGTGTCTTTGCTCTCAAGTTTTTATTCTATATCAGTGGTATTAGAGTCGAGTGTTGGATTGGCAAGTATCCTCTTCCCCGAGGCCAAGCTGGTTCACAAGGGGAATGAGAAAACCACCAACAGATATTGTCTTAGAAGGAACACTCTTTTATTTTACACCTCCGAGCACTCCTAATTTGAAAACTCTTACTAGGGTCCCTTTGGTCATCAACCTTTAGCTAGCCAGGGTCCCTTTGACCCTAACCCTTGGCTTTTGATCCAAGTTCTCACATTTGGATTTCTCATACTTTTGCGGTTCGTAGTTCATAAGCAAGGATATTTCATTGTACAACTTGTTTTGGAGTAATTGATTCGTGGCTATGGCAAACAAACACACTCACTACACCTTCGTCTCCTCTGCTCATTTTAGGGCTACTTTGATCGTTTTATTTGGCAAGAGAGGCTAACATTTGATCCAGATCATGCGACATTTGGTGTCTAAAATAATTCATACAAGGAGATCCAACTTTTGAGCATGATTTTGAATCGAAGAGTTTAACAGGAAACCTAATATCTTCTAGGGTTTCATTGCATCACCTTCATTCGATCTCTCATCGCCTTTTTTTTTATCATGTTGTCGATCCACTATTTTTGAGCTTCGTGATGTCACTCACTGGCAGAGAAAATAGCTTTAGAGATAAGAGAGAGAGCCACTATGATTTTGGTGCATCTCGGTCGATTACAAAACCCAACTATTCAACGTAAAACATCCTTGTATGACGCGATAAAGAATAAAAAAAAAAAAGAGAGATCCAACTCAATCCATTACTCGAAGTGTGATTCCAAATCATTTTTTGTTTCATTAGGCACAAAGGTGTTTCATCGATGGCTCAACAATATTCTTCAATGTATAGAGCATGACAATTTTGTGGTGTCTCCATTGATACCATGAAATAGATACACGATGCTGACAGATCAGCACTCCACTCGACGTCTTCTGATCGACATTTGCATCGTCATAGAATAATTCTGCATTTGATCTAAAACAACGGTGGTATTTTGTTTTGCACTATAGAACAATTTAGCCCGGGCATTCGATGGAGATTCAAGTTGTTAAATGATGACAATCTACCATTGAAGGTATTTTTGGCATCCAGCGAAACGAAATCGTAGAAGTCTGCATTTACCGATGACCAAGTCCATAAATTTCAGCAATGAAATATTAATCTACATTTTTCGGTGACCAAGTCCTAAGGTAAAGCACAATTATTTTTTGTGGTTTTCGATGGGTTTATTTTTTTTGGCAAAGTTGTTGTCCCAACGTCAATCGGCCAAGAATATTATATTAAATTCATGGGTTTTTTATCCCACATAAACAAGGCAAGAGTGTCATTAACAATTTTTATAACCACACTCACCAATATATTTGTAGCCAGCGCTCACTGGCTACCTTCTCCTCTATTGGTAATTGCCAATCATAGCCCGTCATCCCGTAATTACACCACGTGTCTTGTGTGTCCCTCATTGAGTGTTGTATCCTGGTCCTTCATCGTGGGTTGTGCATTTTGATTGTTGTATCTCCTAGAATAGTCCTCAGTTGCATCACAGTTCTCGATGTGGTGTTTTTCTAGCATGTGTGTCACCAAGTTCATAGTAGGTCATATTTTTCATCCTGGTCAACGATCTACGCATTATCCGATGCATATTTGTAGTTGTCTTATCCATTGGTCATTGTCTCTCCGATTATCCATTGGAGGGCGTTAGCTAGCCATTGGTACTATCATTGGATTTTGGAGTGGGTAGTCATTGGTACTTCATAATCTAATTAATACTCTCATAAATTGCATTGGGAATATTGCCTTACATTGATTTCAGTCGCCAATCATGAGGGGAGGGCCCACTATAATAGTTGACAACAAATTGATTTTTGCTGCAAAGTTGATTAATTGCCCAAGTTTTAATAGGATGTTGAAAAAAAACCTTCTTGTTGATCTTATTTTTTTTTTGGCATTGGCCCATTCAATCAAAAGTTGACCACAAAATTTTTGCCCTTCGCTACACTTTATATTTCAGGCAGTATAGGCTTGCGTATACTTGTCGAAAAGCTCTTTTCAAGCTCTATCTATCTATGTTGTTTAAATTCTCATTTTCTACCATTTGGTACCATTATTTTTGTCCTAATTTGTTTGCTATTCAAAAGATTTGCATTTCTGGTTTTCCTCCTAACTCCCCAACTAGTAGACAAACGGCCGCAAGCATGGCAATAGCCAAGAAATTGGCTAAAATCATCGCAAAATAGAATAAGAAGATTGTGGAGCTCACTATAAACCAACATGAATTAGCAACCATAATACAATCCCTCAAAACTTCTTCCTCACGTCCTCATGTTCGATGTGACATCAAAATCTATGAAGGCTCTCAAGATCCCGATGTCTTAAATAGTTGGATACTTGACATGGAGACTTGGTTTGAGTTTGAAAATACTCCTGATGCTCAAAAAGTACCCTTTGCCAAACTCAAACTTTCCAATCTAGCCAAGGTCCTCATATCCAACTACCAACAAGGCCAAAATACAATTACAATGTGGGAGGAGTTGGTCACAGCCTTAAAGGCTTCTTTCTATCCATCCAACTATGAGGACGATTTACTCAATCAATGGCTACAACTTTGCCAAAGCAAAAAACAATTTGTCCAAGATTTTATTCACAACTTTAACTGCCTCTAAATGTTACTTGCAATTCATGATCCTGATGAAGCATTTATTGCAAAGTTCAAGAGTGGTCTAATGGCACATCTTTACAGGGAGCTCAAATATTTTTCTTGCCATACGTTGGATGAAGCATTCAATTTTACACAACTTACAGAGGAAAATTTTGTTGCACAGTACAAGGAAACTCATTTTTCTACAGGAAGCATGGTCACTAAAGTGTCCATGGAGAAACAAGGCCAAAGAATATATTCTCATACTTCTTTCATTTCCTCCACTTCTCATCAATATATTTCTTCTAATACTCCTTTCTCTTCTTCTTCTTCTTATCCTTCTTTCTCTCAAACTGAGAAATTTTGTAACTATTGTAAAAATAAAGGACATGACAAAACTCAATGTCCTAACTTACAAAGAAAGAAGAATTTGTTTGTATAGTCTGATGAGGGCTCCAGTGATAACCCCATCAAGGCTACTAGTAATTAAGAAGTGTATGAGGAGTTGCGAGTATAATTGAACAATGTAACACTCATGAACCAAAATTCTCAAGGTGATGACCATGACCATTTGTTTTTCACTAAAGCTCACCTCCTTCACAACTTCACAGTGGATTGTATAAATGATAATGGCTCGCAAAATAATCTCATCATGAATTCCATTGTTGATAAGCTAAAGCTTCCAATAGCAAAACATCCTCACCCATACTCTCTAGGGTGGAAGGATAATAGTAAAACCTCACGGATAACACACACTTACACAATTGGATTTGCATTTGGGTCCAAGTTTAAGGATAAGGTGACTTGTGATGTCATCCAAATGGATTGTTGTGGATTGCTCCTAAGGAAACCATACCAATATGATAGAAAGGCTACTTATGATGCATTTAACAACACATATACATTACAAAAGGATCAAAAGCATTATCTCATTGAAGCTACAAAGCAAACATATAATTTTTTGCTCACTTGTAGGTAAGCTCGAAAAGCCACTAATAATGCTCAAGCACTTGCACTAATATTCATTCGAGAACAAGCACACGTAAAAGAAAAGTGGCATAAAAATAGCCATAAGTCTCAAATACAGAACTCACAGGTGAACAAAATATTACATAAGTATGAAAATGTATTTCAAGATCCCACTTCATTATCTCCAAAAAGAGCAATTAATCATACAATTGAGATAATTCCAGCAGTACCTCTTCCAAATGTTCCAATGTACAAGTAATCCATTTTACAGTATGATGAGATAAAGAAACAATTGCAAGAATTATTAGATAAGGGTTTCATCAAACCAAGTACCTCTCCTTGTGCTTCACCAATTTTGCTTGTTCTAAAAAAATATGGTACTTGGATATTCTGCATTGATTTCAATGCACTCAATAAAATAACAATCAAAAATAGGTATCCACTTCCTCGAATTTATGACTTGTTAGATCAACTACAAGGAGCTAAATTCTTCAGCAAACTTTATCTTAATAGTGGCTTACCTCAAGTTAGAATGCAAGCAGAGGATACGTGGAAAACAACTTTCAAAACAAATATGGGATTGTTTGAATGGTTGGTTATGCCATTTGGCCTCACCAATGCTCCAGCTACATTTATGAGGCTCATGAATGAAGTCTTCCATGAATGTCTTGATCAATATGTAATCATTTATCTTGATGATATCTTGATATTTTCCAAGACTTGGCTAGAACATTTACAACATCTTGAGAATTTTCTTGACATCCTTGAAAAGAACCAATTGCTTGTTAGCTTGAACAAGTGCTCATTTTCCCAAACATCCATTTCATACCTCGGCTTCATCATCAATACCGATGGTATCCAGGTTGATCCTATCAAAGTAGAAGTTCTCCTCAATTGGTATTCTCCAAAGAACATCACTGAACTCAGAATTTTTCTTGACCTTTCTCACTTCTATCGTAAATTCATTTAAGGGTACTCAACCATTGTTGCTCCATTGCATTCTCTGACCAAGGCCAAATCTATGTTTCATTGGACAAATACCCATAGCCAAGCTTTTTCCACTCTCAAAGAAAATCTTTGCTCTGCCCCTATCTTGGCCATTTTTTATCTTTGACAACCATTTAAAATAGAAATTGATGTCTCAATTTTCTCTCGATGTTGTTCTCAAACAAAATGGTCATCCAATAGCTTATCATTTTGAGTCATTTTCCATAGCAAAACAGAATTACTCCAATTATTATAAGGAACTCTATGCCTTAGTTCAAGCTAAAAAATATTAGCATCACTACCTTCTTGGTAAGGAAACTATTGTCCACATAGATCATTTGCCCTTGTAGTTTCTTCAATCCCAAATAAAAATCCAAGAAGCACACCACATGAAATGTGCCTCCTATCTACAGCTCTTTCATTTAGTCACCAAATACAAGAAGGATAGTCAAATTTCTATTGTCGATTGTCTCAGTCGTCCTCCATCTGCAAAAGCCTTAACCATTATCACTACCTCTCATTTAGCCTTCCAATATTGGTTTGTTGAGTATCCTAATGATCCTGAATTTGCCATAGTTTATCACAAATTACAACATCCTTCCTCCTCCAATTTAAGCCCCTTTTAGGATTTCCATCTCAAGGAGGGGTTGCTTTACCGTCTAGATAAGTTGTGTTCCTACTGAGAGCAAACCATCCCTTCTAAGAGAGGCTTATTCCACCATTTATGATGGACATTTTGGCAAACATAAGACCCTTCACCATTTGCAAATATTCTTCTATTGGCCACACATGCAACGAGATGTTCTCAAGTACTTAAAATAGTGTGTCCCATGTAATCAGTCTAAATCGTCCAACCGTAGGATTGGTCTTAATATGCCTTTACCCATCACGTCACATCCTTGGTAAAGTATATATATGGATCTTGTCAATGGTTTACCCATGATTGTCCGTCAACATGATTCTATCTTTGTCATAGTCGATCATTTTAGTAATATGGCTAAGTTAATTCCATGTCGAAAAACAAGTTCTACTATAGACTTAGCCAAACTGTTCTTTGATGTCATTTGGTGCTCCTTTGGTCTTCCCACAAGTATTGTGTTCGATCATGATTCTCATTTTATCGAATATTTCTAGAGGTCTTTATAGAAACTATTATGTGTGTCCCTTAATTTTTCTATAACATTCCATCCTTAGTCTGATGGTCAAACAGAAGTCGCCAATCGTACACTTATCCAGAGTCTTCGATTCTACCACCATTCATCACCAGCCAAGTGGGATATAAGTCTAACTCATATTGAGTATGCATATAATAGAGTTGTCCATACGTCCACAGGTCATAGTCCTTTTGTGGTTTTGTCTAGGGTTTCAACCTGTCGCTTCATATGAGTTACTCTTGGATATTTGATCCCCAGTTATATTCCACATGTAGAAAGAACAGGATAAAGCATGATTATTATTCTAGCACCTATAGTAGCTCCAGTACAAGGTTGTACACATCCTGTAGCATACACAAAAATAGTAGAAATAGGTAATGGATCACCATCGTATTCCACATTCCTTTCATATTGGTGATCGAGTCTAGTTGTACCTTAATTGTAAGAGATTTTTAGAGAAGGATCATAGCAGGATCAAACCTCTCCACTATGGGCCTTACACCATCATTCAATAGTTGTTTGAGAATGCATTCATATTGGACCTTCCAGCACACTTGGGTATTCATGATGTTGTCAATGTTGATCTACTCCATTCATATCATGAGTCCACACTAGAAAGCCCACCGGCCATAAGTCATCCTTCTGATATTTTTCTAGATTTCCATCTTCCATTGGAGGACAATTTGTTCAACACCATAACTTGCCACACTTACTAGGGTTCATCCACTTCATATCTGGTTGTACATCGCAAAGAGCTTCCTCACTAGTCTAAGTGGATCACTTCAGCACAGCTAGATCATGATTTTCCCTCTCTTTTGGATGCATTATAGCCCAATGCTTTTAAGGTGGGGAGGAATTATAGGGATTAATATTTAATTCTTAATATTATCCCTAGTAGACATAAAAATCTAGCCACTTGTCCTCCATCCATGCTTTCCTGCCATTTCCACCACCAAAACATAGTCATTTGCCCTTCATCCTAACTTTATCACCATTTTCACCTATTATTTTTTTTATATATATATATATATATTTAAATAATAATATTTTAATATTATATTTGATATATATTTATATAAATAAATAAACCCCAGTCATTATATTTCATCTAATCTCATTCGTTCATCCACCTTAATCCATGCCACACCCTAAACTTATTATCCACCCTTGGATGTGCTTTAATCTTAGCCACACGATTAGTGTCATTGAAACCCTAGCATGCCCTAGGTTGGACTATAATTAGGAGCCATTTTTATGGCTCAACCCCTGAGTTTTTTATTCCCTTGGATTTCTGATTTCCCTGAGTTCCTAATTTTGAGCACCTAGATTCTATTAGCCCTAATTCCCTAAGTGCCTTAAGTATTTAACCAAGTATTTTGAGCTCTAACCCCATCCATTGGCTAAATTTTATATCCCCTTGCTCACCATAATCACCACCACACCCCACACCCTCACCTGATCTACTTTTGCATAATCCTTCCTTAGTCTTGGGTACCCACGAGCGCCTTCTATCAACACTAGGTACCCACGAACACCTCCCTACCAACTGTAGGTGACCACGGGAACCTCCCTACCAACCACAAGTGCCCATAGGCACCTCCCTAACAATTTTATGTACCTATGGGTACCTCCCTTCTAGCCATAGGTGCCCACATGTGCCTTCTACAGCCACAGGTACCCATGGGCGCCTTACGTAAGCCCTTATAAAGACCTCCTACCTTCGTGTGATGCCAGGGCATGCTTTTACCATTGATCTACAACAAATCAAGTCATCCAAGGATGAGCAACAAGTAAGGTAAATCATATCACTTTTGTTATTTCATTTCAATATCTTTAGATTTGCATGCATTTTCAGTTATTGATAGCTAGGGTTTTTATTAATATCTGAGGGTCTCACGTAGTGGAGCCCTCACTGTTACTACTAACTCTTTTTTATTTTTGCTATGTGTGTTGGTCTAAATATCTATTAGCGTTGAGCAGTTGCTTAAGCTGGAGTGGCCCAACATCGGATATCACAAAGCCCACTCAACACTGTTGGGATCAAGAACGCGCTTGAAGACACCACAACTTTGTTATTAGGGTTTCAGAGAACCCTAACTATTATAACATTGTATCAAAAGGATTACACAATATCCTGATTGTAACAATGAAGTTTCTAAGCTCCCCCTCCCATTAATATAATATTGATTCATTGTTGTGCAATTTTGATTTTTGTGTGTCCATTATTTAAGCATTGTTGTGGTGTTGTGTTTTTGTATTTACAAATGGCGATCACGGTGGGACCCCCTAAGGGTTTCCATTTATGATTTATCTTACTAATTTACTTGTTTTTGGTTATCTTGCAGGTTTTTCAGAAGCATCGATTTCATAGATTTCACTGGATCTAGGGTTTTCGAGAGTTCATAGAAGTTGCAGAAAGAGCGCAAAATGCTCGACGATGACCTAAGGTCATTCAAAAATGTTAAAGGGTGCCTAAAAGCATTCATAGGCACCCATGGGCTTCCAAAAGCATTCAAGAGGCACCCAAGTGCATTTTACAATGATTTGAAGTAAAAACGTAGGTTGTTTGTAAGTCTGCTATCTCAAACCTAAGTCTCTGTTTTACGTATTTTGGGTTGTCTATTATATTTTTCAGATTTTAAACAATAAAATGAACCATCATTAAGAAATCTAGAAATGAACTCATATTAGTTTGCATTTTTAGATCTGCATTCATTCACATATTCTGATTAGGGTTTTTGTTTTCTTAATATAAACTACTACATTTTGTTTGCATTTGAACTGAAAAATTGCATAACATAGTGTTGCATCTTAGGGTTAGAAACATTTTCTTTCATCTATCTAAGTTGGAACAACATTTGATTGCCAAAATTATCCCTGCCATTGGGTGATTCCAGGCAGAGGGGTGGACGAACCCTCCAGTTGTTATTTAGATAGGGGGTCTTAAGCGGTGTACTTCATGCCCTTTGGAGAACTTGGAATTCTTTTGTTGGATTTTGATTTAGATTTATGAAATTAATTATTTTTAACATTGTTTTTACACAATAGAAAACATAAACTTTAAAAATAATTCACACACATCATGATTCATTCAAAATAGTAGTGGTTGGATTTCATCACCAACCATTGCTTGAGATTTGGTGATGGTGGTATTCATCTCCATCCACCAATATTTGCCCTTAGACACCATAGGATACCCCCAAGCAAACTTGTTGGATTTCATCACCAACAAGAATCTCGTTGCCCTACCTTAGCCATAGTTTTTCACCTTTGTTTCATTAAGAAAGATTAGAAAATCAAAACACACAAAATTGGCACATAAAATGAACACACATTAAAAGGAGATAATCAATGAATGAGGTAAGCCACATTGGTTGAGACTTAGCATTGGTTATTTTGTTTCCTTAAGCATTCAATTTTTTGTGTTACATTTGGTATTTTAATCTGCATCTTGATTTATTTTGCTTATGGTATTAACTAGAAATCAAAAGAAAGCAATAATTCAGGATAATTTAATGGAACCTTCATCCACCTTCCCCACCACTTTTGTGGTAGATTTCCTGAATGTGACACAGGTATATTTATCTGCAAGTCCCTCACATTCTTTTCCATCCACAACCTTCCACATGACCATACCCCAAGAGGAGTCAACCTCCCCTACCATAGACAACCATATCACCCATATAGACCTAGATAAAGTAGAAGCTCTCATGAAGTCTTCTAATTATGTCTTAGAGTCTATCCCCAACTCACCTAGACATGATCCTTCTTTACAATAGGAAATTATCTCATTCCAGACCTGGACCCTACCTTGGTATGAAGCACAAGTCAATGTTGCTTCACAAGCACCCATTTCATCCAATCAAGTTGCAATTTCCATTGCCACTTGTCCCCCATCCACATCATCTATTCCATCTTCCTCCATGCCCTCCATTGATGATATGGAAATTATTGAAGCATGGGAACATTTGAAAAAAATTCTCAAGAAGTAGTAGACAACTCAACAGCAAGTTCAAGTGAACCCTACGCCTCAACCAATTTCCACTCAACCCATTACCCAAAGTCCATCTTGGGTACCACAATATTCAAGGGTTTCCATTCCCATACCTCCATCAACCCATTCCATTCCCATGGGTCAACCCATCCATAGCCCTCACACATCATATCCTCTCCTTCATTCACAATCATTTCTTCACCAACCTCATCATCATCAAATTCACTCCATGCCCCCCAATTCATCACACCTCCAACAACACACTCAATCTCATCCATTCATCAATCCATTCACCACATCTCAATTCACTCAACAAGCCAACCAAGGCTTACAATCAAATTATCAACACACTAAAATTTTGCAATAAATTTTAACTCGACTCACTAACATTGAGTTACAATTGAGTCATCATCATCATCAGTGTCATCAACCACAACAGTTGAAACATCCAATTTCACAATCCACATCTCAGGTTTCAATACCTGTACCAAAAATTCAACATCCAACACAATTGGACAAATGCACCAAGCATCAGCCCCCTCGCAAATACATAGTGCTTTTAGAATCTTATTCAACCATTTTTCGAAGGCTTTATGAAGCACAAGAGATTTCCCTTCTAAAAATCAAACCAAGAGACCCAACCAAATGAGGCAAACACTTTAAGGAGCATTTGTATTGTCCTTATCATCAACAAGTAGGCCATGACATCAATAATTATCGTGTATTTAAATACGTTGTCCAAGATCTTATTGATCTGAAAGTCTTTCCCACAAACGGTCCATCCAACCCATCTGATCAAGACATTGGTACCAATTCAATCATCAAAAATACTGGGGGTTCTCAGGATATCGCATCCTCCCAACCAATCACATCATCAACCATCAAGAAAATTGAGGATGCTTAAGGTATCACACCTTCCTCACAAAAAAACAAAAAGCCCCAAAGGTATTTAATCCCTTTGGTCACATCTCAATTTCAAAAGGCCCCAAAGGTCCTAATCCCTTTTGTCACATACCAATTTCAAAAAAGCTCCAAAGGTGCCTAATCCCTTTGGTCACATATCAATTTCAAAAATCCCCAAAGGTCATAGTCCCTTTGGTCACATCTGAATTCCAAAAAACCCTAAAGGTACCTAACCCCTTTGGTCACATATCAATTTCAAAAGGCCCCAAAGGTCCTAATCCCTTTGGTCACATACCAATTTCAAAAATCCCCAAAGGTGCCTAATCCCTTTGGTCACATATCAATTTCAAAATGCCCCAAAAGTCCTAATCCCTTTGGTCACATACCAATTTCAAAAAGCTCCAAAGGTGCCTAATCCCTTTGGTCACATATCAATTTCAAAAATCCCCAAAGGTCCTAATCCCTTTGGTCACATATCAATTCCAAAAAATCCCAAAGGTCCTAATCCCTTTGGTCACATACTAATTTCAAAAAGCCCCAAAGGTGCCTAATCCCTTTGGTCACATATCAATTTCAAAAAGCCCCAAAGGTCCTAATCCCTTTGGTCACATCTCAATTCCAAAAGGCCTCAAAGGTCCTAATCCCTTTGGTCACATACCAATTTCAAAAAGCTCCAAAGGTGCCTAATCCCTTTGGTCACATCTCAATTTCAAAAAGCCCCAAAGGTACATAATCCCTTTGGTCACATAACAATTTCAAAAATCTCCAAAGGTCCTAATCCCTTTGGTCACATCTCAATTTCAAAAAGCCCCAAAGGTCCTAATCCCTTTGGTCACATATCAATTTCAAAAGGCTCCAAAGGTCCTAATCCCTTTGGTCACATCTCAATTTCAAAAAGCCCCAAATGTCTTAATCTCTTTGGTCACATATCAATTTCAAAATGCTCCAAAGGTCTTAATCCCTTTGGTCACATATCAATTTCAAAAATCCCCAAAGGTCCTAATCCCTTTGGTCACATCTCAATTTCAAAAATCCCCAAAGGTACTTAATCCCTTTGGTCACATATCAATTTCAAAAAGGCCCAAAGGTCCTAATCCCTTTGGTCACATATCAATTTCAAAACACCCCAAAGGTACTTAATCCCTTTGGTCACATATCAATTCCAAAACACCCCAAAGGTACTTAATCCCTTTGGTCACATCTCAATTTCAAAAAGCCCCAAAGGTCCTAATCCCTTTGGTCACATCTCAATTTCAAAAAGCCCCAAAGGTCCTAATCCCTTTGGTCACATATCAATTTTAAAAATCCCCAAAGGTCCTAATCCCTTTGGTCACATATCAATTTCAAAAAGCTCCAAAGGTCCTAATCCCTTTGGTCACATCTCAATTTCAAAAATCCCCAAAGGTCCTAATCCCTTTGGTCACATATCAATTTCAAAAGCCCCAAAGGTACTTAATCCCTTTGGTCACATATCAATTTCAAAAAACCCCAAAGGTCCTAATCTCTTTGGTCATATCTCAATTTCAAAACGCTGCAAAGGTACTTAATCCCTTTGGTCACATATCAATTTCAAAAAGCCCAAAAGGTCCTAATACCTTTGGTCATATCTCAATTATAAAAATCGCCAAAGGTACTTAATACCTTTGGTCACATATCAATTTAAAAAAACCCCAAAGGTCCTAATCCCTTTGGTCACATCTCAATTTCAAAACACTCCAAAGGTGCCTAATCCCATTGGTCACATATCAATTTCAAAAATCCCCAAAGTTCCTAATCCCTTTCGTCACATATCAATTCCAAAAAGCCCCAAAGGTACTTAATCCCTTTGGTCACATATCAATTTCAAAAATCCCCAAAGGTCCTAATCCCTTTGGTCACATCTCATTTTCAAAACTCTCCAAAGGTACTTAATCCCTTTGGTCACATATCAATTTCAAAAATCCCCAAAGGTCCTAATCCCTTTGGTCACATCTCAACTTCAAAATACTCCAAAGGTACTTAATCCCTTTGGTCACATCTCAATTTAAAAAAGCTTCAAAGGTCCTAATCCCTTTGGTCACATATCAATTTCAAAAAACTCCAAAGATACTTAATCCCTTTGGTCACATCTCAATTTAAAAAAGCTCCAAAGGTACTTAATCCCTTTGGTCACATTTCAATTTTAAAAAGGTTCCAAAGGTACCTAATCCCTTTGGTCATAAGCTTACCAAGCTAGGGGGAGTAGAAAAACCTGAGCCAATGAACATCATACACTTGAAAGCATTCCATGCTTACTGTGATTTACATATGTATATATATACATGGCTAATACACAAAAACATTTGCATACATTTCATTCATAACATTGCATTTCACCTGCATTCACATTTCAAAAACAATGCATTTTGCATTTCACACGTTCATAAATTGCATTTCATACATTGCATTCTGCATTTCACATCTCATATTAGGGATCATTTATTAAGTTCAAGATTTTGAATTGGTCCAATAAAGTCATGTTGCCTTAATCAGGGTCACCTTCACAACATCATCCACACAATTCCACCAAGTCAAATTGCCATTTGCAAAGCCACATTTCCATAATTCCTAGGTTTTTTTGGTCACTCATCCACTCCTAGTGTTTTAAGAAACCTCCAAAATACATGTTGAGTTCCTTTTAGGACCATTGCACATATACACTAAGAAAATATTGAGTTTTGGGAATTGACTCCAAAACATTCTTGAACCAAACACAATTTTTCACATCTTAAAAACATCTTGTGTCAAAGAGGGATAACACCATACTTGGTATGAACCTTGAAGTGAAAAGGGTCATCCTTTCTAGTCCCATCATGCAACATAGTCCATCAAAATAGTGGTTCTCACCACTATCACAATTCCAAAAATAAAAGAAAGATTAGGGAAAAATCCCTAACAAAAACTCTAAATCTTTTACATCACACACCATTGATTAATTGGGTTGTAAGGATCATACTACATTTCTAGTCAGACGGTTAGGTAGTCATCCCCAAAACTTAAGAGATAAAAAAAAAAATCATGGACTATGGAGTTAGCCTCCATCGAAGCTATAGACGCTTGACTGGAAGTGGAGTACGCTCATGCATGGTGACATGTCTCTTTTAAAAGAGACCTCTAACCGCTCATATGGACAAGCTAGCCTCTTGGTTTCATCCATAACAGGTTTACCCAATTTACTCAAGATGAGTTAATGAACTCACTTGCACACACATTGGTTCTTGATTACCTCAAGTCATTACCTTGCTCTTGATTTGGTAAATGAATTCATTGCACACACATTTGGTCCTAGAGGGATTAGGCAGTGTTAGTGAGTTTGTTTGATATACTAGGATGTTTGAGTCTCTGCAAAACAAGTCAGTTTTCCATATCAACATCCATATCTTCTTCCATATCAACATCCATATCTTCTTCCATGTCAACATCCATATCATTTCATGAGTCTTCCACCTCACATACCACCTAGTTTGGTGCCCCTGATTAAACAACAATGCTAAACATGGCCAAGCAAAGATCTAAACCATAAATGATCATTAGCATGCTGCCTTGCATTAATCATCCATAACACATTACCATTGCATTAATCATACATATACACATGCATTCACATAAAGGCATCCACATAAAAGCATTTCCATAAAAGAACAAAAGTAAAATCCATGTATATATATATATATATAACTCGCATATGCAAAGATCGCTAGAAAGTTCAAACATCATCACAACTTGGGGGTGTTCAAGGTTTCACACCTTTCTCCCAATCAAGCAAACAACATCACAACTTGGGGGTGTTCAAGGTTTCACATATTTCTTCCAAGAAAACAACATCACAACTTGGGGGTGTTCAAGGTTTCACACCTTTCTCCCAAGCAAACAACATCACAACTTGGGGGTGCTCAAGGTATCACACCTTCCCCACCAATTCAACAAACAATTCAATCACACATCACATCATCATCAACAATTCAATTGCTAGGTTCAAAAATGTTGCATCCTTTCATCAAAGGTTGCACCCTTTGCCTTGCATTCAAATCATCCACATCAATTGCTAGGTTCAAAAGATTGCATCCTTTTGTCAAAGGTTGCGCCCTTTGCCTTGCATTCATTCCTTCTCAAAAATCCCCTTTTTTGTTAGGGAAAAAATAGAATGCATCAATTACATCTCCACATTCACTCAATTTCCTAGCCTTACCCATCAACTAAAAACATGGAGTTTCCTAGCCTTACTCATCAACCAAAAATATGGAGTTTCCTAGCCTTACCCATTGACTAAAAATATGGAGTTCCCTAGCCTTACCCGTCATCGGCTAAAAACATAGAGTTTCCTAGCCTTACCCATTGGCTAAAAATACAGAGTTTCCTAGCCTTATCCATCGACCAAAAACACGGAGTTTCCTAGCCTTACCCATCGGCTAAAAACACAAAGTTTCCTAGCCTTACCCATCAGCCAAAAACACAAAATTTTTCATAATTCCCTTTTCATAAAATCCTTCATCTGTTGGGGCAAAGAACAAACACAAGTACAAGTGAACCTTGTATTTAGTGATTTATCCTAGTCACTTGGTGGTTGCAGTGACTGGTTATCCATGCAATCTAGTAGGATGGGTAGATCACCATAAGGACACTTACATCATCAAAAACCCTTCATCTATTAGGGCAAATAACAGACACATTCATCATATCACTTTCCCATTTCAAAAATCCTTCATCTGTTAGGGCAAAGAACAGACACATTCATCATATCACTTTCCCATTTCAAAAACCCTTCATCTGTTAGGGCAAAGAGCAGACACATTCATCATATTTTTCCATATAAAAAATTCTTCATATGTTAGGACAAAGAATAGACACATTCATCACATTTTCCCATTTGATAAAACCCCTTCATCTGTTAGGGCAAAGAATAGACACATTCATCGCATATTTCCTATTTCAAAGACCCCTTCATCTGTTAGGGCAATAACAGATAAAATCATCACATTTTCCCATTTCATAAATCCCTTCATCTATTAGGGCAAAGAACAGACACATTCATCACTTTTTCTCCATTTCAAAAAACCCTTCATCTATTGGGGTAAATAACAGACACATTCCTCACATTTTCCCCATTTCAAAAATCCCTTCATATGTTAGGGCAAAGAACAAAAAAATTCATCGCAATTTTTCCATTTTATAACACCCTTCATCTGTTAGGGCAAAGAACAAACACAATCATTTCATTTTTCATTATAAAAAACCCTTCATATGTTAGGGTAAATAAGAGACACATTCATCATATCACTTTCCCATTTCAAAAACCCTTCATCTGTTAGGGTAAATAACAAACACATTCATCATATCACTTTCCCATTTCAAAAACCCTTCATCTGTTAGGGCAAAGAGCAGATACATTCATCATATTTTTCCCATATCAAAAACCTTTCATCTATTAGGGCAAAGAACAAACACATTCATCACATTTTCCCATTTCAAAAATCCCTTCATCTATGGGAGTAAAGAACAGATGCAATCATTTCATTATCAAAACCCTTCATCAGTTGGGACAAAGAACAGACACAAGTACAAGTGAAACTTGTATTTAGTGATTTATCCTAACCACCTGGCGGTTGCAGCGACTAGTTATCCATGCAATCCGATAGGATGGGTAAATCACCATAAGGACACTTGCATTATCAAAAACCCTTCATTTGTTGGGTCAAAAATAGATTCAATCACTTGAATCCATATATTCAAAAAGGTAGCTTACTTCCACAAAATCACTCCACATTGCATCTATCAATACATTTCTCATCATCACATCTCCATGTCATCATCAAATCCATCAACAATTACATTTGCATTCAACATTTGCCGATTTCATATACAAATTCAAGTGAACCTTGTATCTAGCGATCTATTATGTCTCCTTCATGATTGCAGCTATTTACGTCCATCCAATTCGGTAAGATTAATAAATCACCATAAGAACACTTGGCCATTTTCATCATCCACTATCATCTTATTCAAAAACAAAATCATTTTTGGTATCTTTTTTTAGAGTGAAACTATGCCAAGACTAATTTGCTCAAACATTGTCATTGATGGCCTTGTTCGTGGGGCTTGAAACATGAAAAAAAATCATAACTTATCATCATCCCCTTTTACACCAGTATTTGAGGATGTAGGTCGGGTAAAGTGATTGAGCAACCGTTTAAGGATTCTATGTAGGAATTACTGCAATCATGAGTGGCCCCGAGGATAGACTATTTTTCTTTTCTTTTTTGCATTTGCATACTTGCATTTCAATGATGCCGAAAGGCATATTCTTCAACAACATCGAATCATCCCAAACCTAGGGCAATCACATTTGGTTTTGACTTTCCCTCAAAGGGATACATCTTACATGATTATGGCATTTGTACTTGGCAAAATCCCTTTATCTGTTGGGGCAAAAATAGATGCAATCATCATCATAATTTCTCCCAAGACCCTTCATCTGTTGGGGCAAAAACAGACGCAATCATCATCTCTATTTCTCCCACAAACCTTCATCTGTTGGGGCAAAAACATACACACATTCCAACATTCATATTTCCTTCATTGCACAACATTTCTTCCATCAATTATTTTTCAATTGGCTTGTGATATTCATCCGCAACTCATTCGCCAATTGAGGGGGTAAGCTATGCAATAACTCCAAAATTATTTATTCTTTTGCCTTCAAGTTCGTTCCACATTTCAACAAGAGAGAAGTTGTGTATGTGCCTAGCCCGATCAGGTGTCTCTTAGTTTTGCACCATATTGTATTTTCACGCAACATGGTACAAAAAGGGCATCTGTAGGCACCAAAATATTACCACTTGTCCCCCATCCATGCTTTTCCATCATTTTTACCTATTATTTATATATATTTATAATATATATTTAAATAATAATATTTTAATATTATATTTGATATATATTTAATAAATATATATTTATATAAATAAATAAATCCTAGCCATTAGATTTCATCTAATCTCATCCGTTCATCCACCTTAATCCATGCCACACCCTAAACTTATTATCCACCCTTGGATGTGCTTTAATATCAACCACACAATTAGTGTCATTGAAACCCTAGCATGCCCTAGGTTGGACTATAAGTAGGAGCTATTTTGATGGCTCAACCCCTGAGTTTTTTATTCCTCTAAGTTTTTGATTCCTTTGGATTTTTGATTTCCCTGAGTTCCTGATTTTAGACCCCTAGATTCTGTTAGCCCTAATTCCCTAAGTGCCTTAAGTTTTAACCAAGTCTTTTGTTCCCTAACCCCATCCATTGGCTATCTTTCATATCCCCTTGCTCACCATCATCATCGTTGCACCCCACACCCTCATCGGATCTGATTATGAAAGATCCTCCTTCATTCTATCAACACCAGGTGCCCACGGGCACCTCCCTACTAGTCATAGGTACCTACGGGTGCCTCCCTACCAGTTGTAGGTGCCCATGGGTGCCTCCCTACCAGTTGTAGGTGCCCACGGGTGCCTCCCTACCAGCCGCAGGTGCCCACAAGCACCTCCCTTCCAGCCATAGGTGCCCATGTGTGCCTTACGTAAGCCCTTCTAAAGACCTCCTACCTTTGTGCGATGCTAGGGTACGCTTTCGCCATCGATCTACAACAAATAAAGTCATCCAAGGATGAGCATCAAGTAAGGTAAATCATACACTTTTGTTATCATTTCATATCTTTAGATTTGTATGCATTTTTAGTTAATAATAGCTAGGGTTTTTATTAATATCTAAGGGTCTCACGCAGTGGAGCCCTCACTATTACTACTAACTCTTTGATATTATTGTTATGTGTGTAGGTTTGAATATCTATTATCGTTGAGCAATTGCTTAAGCTAGAGTGGCCCGACACTGGATATCATAAAGCCCACTCAACACTGTTGTAATCAAGAACGTGTTTGAAGGCATCACAACTTTGTCATTAGGGTTTCGGAGAACCCTAACTATTGTAACATTGTATCAAAAGGATTACACATTATCTTGATTGTAACAATGGAGTTTCTAAGCTCCCCCCATTAATATAATATTGATTCATTGTTGTGCAATTTTGATTTTTGTGTGTCCATTATTTAAGCATTGTTGTAGTGTTGCATTTTTGCATTCACGTCCCTATACACAGATCACATTTAATGCTCACATGGATTGGTGCATTAAATGTCATTTTCGTAAAGGTAGACATGCCTATAAAAATATTTTTGGTGTGAATGCAATCTTTAGTTTCTATTGTGCTTATTCTTGTATCTTTGCTCTCGAGTGTTCATTCCATATCACTTCGGGTCCTAATGGTTTCCCCCCCTCTTTTCCAAAAGTATTGGCATATTGTGCAGAAGGGTATTGTTGATTTCCTTTGAGAGGTCTAAACCACCAATCATATCCCATTAGAAGTGAATTCTACTTTTTTAACTTTGATCCCCAAGATTATCGGTGCAAAGGACTTTGGTGCCTTTAAACCCATCATCTTATGTAACATTTTTTATAAAATTTTAACAAAGGCCCTTGTTAATAGATTAAAACCTTTTCTTCCAACCTTGATTGATTTAGCCCAAAGTGGATTCATGCCAGGGAGATAGATCTTGTATAGTATCATAGTTGTCTATGAAATCCTTCATTCAAATGATAAAAGTGGTAGAGTTGGTCTCCTCCTTAAATTAGACATGAACAAGGCTTATGACAAGGTTTCGTGGGAGTTTTTGTTAAAGGTTTTAGAAAATTTTGGTTTTTACCAAAGTTTGATAAAACTTGTCCATGCTTGTATCTCTTCCGCCAAATTTTTAGTCTTAATAAATGGATCTCCAACATATTATTTTTTAAGTCTGAGAGGTATTCTCCAAGAGGGCCCCTTGTCCCTTTACCTCTATATCTTAGTGGCAGAAGCTCTGGGTAGGGCTATCAAGTTAGAACCCTTTGTGGAAGGTATCAATCCCACTTTACCGATGGATCCTATTTCTCATCACCAATTTGTAGATGATGTTTTGCTCTCCCTCCTTACTTTAGTTCCCCAAGTAAAGGTGCTAAAAGGAATCTTGGAGGTATTTGAAATTACAGTTGGGAAAAATATAAATTATATAAAAAGTAAAATTTTCTTTTTGAATACCCCCTTAGCGAGGCAAAGGATAATTGCTCACATATTGGGTTGTGAGGTGGCTACCCTCCCATCTCTTTACCTTGGAATACCTTTGTTTAAAGGTAGGATTCGAGATTCGCTTTGGGAACCTATGGTGGAAAGATTGCAGAGGAAGTTGGTCGGGTGGAAAGGATCCCTCCTTAGTCAAGCTAAAAAGGCTACCTTAGTAAAGTCTACTCTTTAGAGTATTCTAATCTTCTTCTTATCTATGTTCAGAATTCCTAGCAAGATTTTATCAAATATTGAAAATATTCAAAAGTCGTTTCTTTCGTCCAAGTCCGATCAAAAGAAAAAATTTCACTTAGTTGATTAGGATTAAGTTTGCAGACCTAAAAATGATGGTGTCTTAGGTCTCTGTAACATTAGGCATATGAATAAGGATCTGGTTGCAAAAGAGGGATGGAAGTTGGTAAATCAAATTAAAATTAGTTGGGTCAACATTGTGTCGGCCAAATACTTGAGACAAGAGATTTTTTTGCTTGTTGATCCTCTAACAACTTTTGGTTTAACCTTTTGGTTGAGTTTGCAAAATTTGAGGGTGCTAGTCTCCAAATGTTGCAGGTGGAGGTTGGGTGATGGACTCAAGATTGATTTTTGGAAAGATATTTGGTTGATGGACCAACCCCTTGCGTAGATTCCAAATCTGACGTGTTTGGAGCCTAGGACAAGATTGGTCTTTGGATCTAAGGTGACTGACTTTATCGAGGTGGTCAATGGACTCAAGATTTATAAATCGTTAGATCAGTCTATTCTCAACAATGTTGAACTTGAAGCTTGGATTTTAATTGCTAATAAGTTGAAGTTTTAGGTCATTAAACAAAGAAATGAAGAGGATGGGATCTTCTGGGTAAGGAAAAATAATGGATCCTTTTTAGTCAAGTATCTACTATATGTCAAGATTCCTCTATGGATCTCACCTTTCAAAGTATGGCTTAAGGGTCTAACACCAAAGGTGAATATCTTTTTCTAATTGGCAACTCAAAATAAGATTTTGACCAATGAAAATCTTTAAAAAAGAGGTTGGTCGATCCCAAACAAATGTTGCCTCTGTGGTGCTAATGAGGAACAAACAAGCCATCTATTCTTTCAATGCCCATTCTTTGTGGAAGTTCTTAACTCTGTTTTTATTTTTTGGGGATTGAGTTAGGTGATGTCTATTTCACTTGTTGATGTTTGCGCTCAATGGTCATCTCCTTTTTACTCTCCAAGGTTGAAATGTTTTTAGAACTTCTGTTTGCTACATCTTTTTTGGCGAGTGTGGAAGGAGAGGAATAGTAGAATTTTTAAAAACTTCAAAAGAGATCTTGTCTATGTTTGCGTCAGAGCCTTGGCTTCCACCTTGGAGAATGTGTCATCTCTAGCTTTGGAGGAGGGTAGATTTGAGGAGGCTAAGCTTGAGAGGAAAATTGACTTTCAACAGAGTGATAGGGTTGCTAGTCTTCCTGGTCCTAATCCTTGAGCCCTTGTGATATGGGAACCTCCTTCTCCGAGTTGGGTTAAACTAAACTTTGATGTAGCTTCAAAGGGTAATCCTGATAATTTTGGTGTTGGTGGGGTGCTTAGGGATGATAGAGGTGGGCTTCTACTGGCGTATGTTGAATTCTTAGATATATAGACTTGTCATGTTGCAGAGGCCAGAGCCTTTTACCAAGGTCTCATGCTTGTGGAGAAGATGGGGTACCAAAAATTTTGCATTTAAGGAGACTTGCTTGATATTATAAACTTGGTCAAAGGTGATTCAATCCCCGGTTGGAACATTGAGGTTGTGATTATGGAATCTAGATGGTTTCTTAAGGCTAGAGAATATAGGGAGATAAAGCATATCTTTAGAGAAGGAATTGCCACACTGACTTTATGGTAAACCTGGGTATAACTCTCAATGGTCTGTTTGTTTAGAGAGACAATTCTCTCGAAGGCCTTCTTCAATTAGATTTAGCGATGGATGCTTCTTGATGCTTTGTAGCTTTTACTATTTACGAAGAAAGGTTTTGAGGTGCAATCGTGTGGGAGTGTTGTTTGGATGGAGGGCTCACCAATGTTGTTCTAATTTTATTTTTTGTATCAAGTTGTAGCTAGTTCACTTGGTGATGGATGGCCAGTTGTAGTGCTTTATAGTTGTTCTTGTCCCTGTATTGCTGGTCTTAGGTCAAATTTTGCAAGATTCTCCTATTGTAAAAGATTCGAGAACCCTTTAAAAACCTCTTGTATATCTAATAAAAAATTAATATATCAATAAAACATGAGTATTTTAACAACACATAAATACCCCTAACATACTCTCCAATGTATTCATATTCTCGCACCTTCTCACACCCTTGCACCCCACGTACTCATTGCACCCACACACCCATATACCCTAATTTTGAAGCTCCACACAGTTACTCCATACTCGCACCTAGTATCTCTCCTACACCTACACCCATGTAACCTTATCTCCAAATTATTATTCTAAATTTTATTTAAAAGGATTGTAAGTTAAACCATATACCTTTGCTAAAATTTGAACACAAGAGACTACACAAAGGTATAGGCTTTGGCTCTCCTTTGGGAGGTCCAAGGTTCAAACTACGACGTAGGCGAGTGTGTGAGGGGTGAGTGTGTGTATGATTATGTGTTTAGCCTCTATTGATAAGCTCAACTCTTACCCTTATTAGAGGTCATAGTTGGAATAGGAATGCCCAACCTTAAGCGTAAGTTATAGGAGTTTCTCACATTTAGGAGTTTCTCACATTAACCTCAATAAAGAAAATTGAACTCATACAAATTTTATTATTTATTGTTTTTAACATTTACTCCAGATCTATGAAAGACATCCGAGTTGGTATGTCTTTATTTAATCCATGTCCATGTAAAACATCCGAGTTGGTATGTCTTTATTTAATCTATGTCCATGTGAGACATCCGACTTGGTATCATATTATATTATACATCTTACTTAAAAAAACATTTACTCGTATTTAAAAAAATCTCTTAATAATTTTATTAATAAAATTTATATCTAATTAAATAGATTAATAACAATTTAAAAATAAATAAATTACTATATCTAAAAAATTAACAATAAGATGGATATTTGAAATTAGCTCCCGTTGTGTAGAGTCCCTCGATGGAAAAAACGTTTTTATGGTGAAAGCTTATTAAACAACAAATACGAAGGTCAATGGACATACATTTTATATGTAGGACCAACACAGGTTTCAAACCAAAACGTGTTTGGTAGATGTTGACTGATTCTACCTTGGTCAAGTCGAACTTTGGTCCGCCGTCCCCGTCCCCTTGCCCTTTGGAAGGGCAAGTTAAATTTGATAATGCTCGAAATCTTTGGTAGATATTTAGCTCATGACCAAATTCAAAGGGACGAGTTTTCCTTTGCTTCCTAATTGTCCGCATGCCAATTCTTTCTCAAATAAAAATACATAATTAACATCATCATTCTGATGTAGGTAGAGTAAACCTTCTACAAGTCCAAAATTATTCAATGATTTTGTTTGTTAATTCATATACATTCGTTCAAAAAGTAGCCAATTTCGTAAGGACCACTGCATACAACTGTCATTTATCGAATTAAAGATTTGTTTATTTAATATATATTTATTTCTTATTTATATGTATAATTATATCCTTAACTACCCTAAAAATTGGTTGGTCAAATAATTATAATTTAAATTATTAAAAATTATATATAACCCTATCCTCTAATCACCATAGGAACTGGTCAAATAATACATCTTTCTAGAATACGATATTATTACGTTTTGGTAGTCATCGTACGGAACCGGATACTCCGCCGGTCAAATATCTATCTTTGACTTTACGTGGCGGCTGAGTTGGACTTTAAGGAACAGGTGTTATCTGTTTTTCAAGCATATACGACGGTAAGATTGGTTGTTTAATCCTCCGACCGGAGGAAGGGCGTCCAGGTGGACAGAAAAGGAAGGTAACAGAGCAAGTGCAAAAGACATTAGTGACGCGGCAATGAAGACCTCTAACAATAAATGCCGTATTCGTGACGGAGCCATGTGAACGGGACAAGGAGGAGAGAAGGAAAAGAAGGCCACAAGCGACGTGGTCGCGCAGTATATATCTCCAACATGCCTTGCCATACACTAATGCATATAGCGCTAAATGCTCCGCTCCCTTTTTTACACCAACACCATGCCTCTGTCTGCATGAATTCGATAACTGATTCAAGGGCGACCCAGGTTCGACTCTTTGAGAAGTAAATTTTCAACAGTATTCAGCGATATATTTGATGGCCGCGGAGAATAATAGGGGAGATCGGCTCGGCGTCAACAGGGCGTCCGCCAAGGTGACGAAGAAGCCAACCGCCGTTGCGAGGCCGGCTCCCAAGGTTTACAACATTCATCCTTCTTTCTTTCGAGATCTCGTGCAGGAATTGACCGGCAAAAGCTTCGAACCCGAGACGTCGCTGCAGCAGACGCCGAAGCTGCAAACACCGACCAATCCCCCGCCGCCGCCGGCGGTAGCTCAACCTTCTGTGAATTTTAATGGTCGCCTGCAGAAATTCGCACCTCCTCCGCTCGACTCCGGCGCCGGCTCTGGGAGCTTGTGCGAGAGCCCAATAAAGTTCGATTTCTTTAACCTGTCCCCGATTCCGATTGTGTCGCCGGGGCTGTTCTCCCCCGTCACGGGCTCCGTTCCGATGGAGTGGAAGTGGCCCGACGATATGGCGTCGGCGTCTCCCACGAGCTTGGAGTACTGGCGACTCGTGCAAAGCCTGTCGGAGAGGCCTGCTAAGGAAGACGACAACGAGCCGGCCCTCGCGCTTTCGCCCTCCGCGTTTCGAATGAGTCCAGCGCGGGACTCGAACGCAAGATCTCCTGTTCCCTCCAACGGCCTTGGCTCGCCCGCGCCGTCACTCCTCTTCAGTCCCAGGTGCGGGAATTTGTCGCCGACCTTTCCGCTTCCCAGCCCCAGAAGCTTTGCGGGGTTTGATCTCGGGACCATGTAGGCCTTCTATTTGATACGTGCATGTTTTCACATTGTAAATGTGACATATTGGTCGGTTGGGGAAGATAAGCACCCCTCAAATATTTGTTGTATAATTATTGCAAGTCTAAACGTCGGCAATACTTTTTCTTAGTTCTTAACTAGAGGGTTAGGCACGGGAGTGGGACCCATTGCCAATGATTTAACAAATCTTTTTTTTTCCACATGATGTATGGTTTCGCATAACTCGACATTAATGTCTTGTTTTTGCCCTCAATGTGGTTTAACGGATGGGAAAGGGTCGAAATTGCCTGTTCTAATATTTGCCCCCACTACAAATAATGGAATTTCCGGTTCATAGGAAATATTTGTTTATGCTTTCAAATTTTAAGTTAAAAAATAACTTGTGCATGTCTGACGTGACCTGAAACTTTGTTAAGAACTTGTGTGTTTTTTATTTAAATAAAGACAATGATTTTCCGCATTTGCCCACTCCTCTCTCGGGTCATTGTGTATAATTAATTGAAAGGGAAATTTTAAATTGCAGCCAGGAAAGATTACATTAACGATATAAGTAGACAAATAAAACCTGACTTTTCAAAGTGTCTTTTGCATTGATCTAAAATGTAGGCATAAAATAATATTATATATTTATATTTTTATAATAACGGCGAAAATAGATGTGAAATGAAATGAAAAGAAAAATTTTAATTACATCCACGAGACCTAAATATGGTCTATGGGACCTCAAATATGGAAGTACAATTACTCAAATCATATTATATGATTTGTGTTAGCAATTCTCCAATTTCTTTTATTTTACTGTCTTTAAATAAATCTGCCATAAACTCGTTCCCAAGTGTTTCTTTGTATTTGTCACGAATATCTGAAAAACTCGGGTATTTATAGATGAAGTGTTCCTCTGTCTCTACTGCCCCTCTGCTGCATAGAGTATACATATCATTTCTTCCCACTGTTCTTTGGGCGTTGTCCATATCCATGTTTCACATCAAAGCCTATGAGAGCTTGTCCATATCCATGTTTCACATCAAAGCCTATGAGAGCTACCTTATCTGAGCAATGAGTATTTTTTCCTTTCACTTGATTTCAGTGACTATATACGCTTTTTCCTTGTGGTCATACGTTGGGTTAAAATTTGCAATATAATATTGTTTTTTCCTGCTTGCATTTTTCCACATTCCACTTTTGAACTTTTCATTCACATAATTTTTTCATGTGTCCCTATGCAACTCTTCGCCCCTAACTGTCCTGGGCCACCTATCATTTGTCATGTTTTCTGTTTTTTCAAATAACATAACAGCTTGATCATAGCAATTATACAACCATAATATTTTGTTAATAAAGTTAACAAATATTATACCACGTGTGAATGCCTTTAAAAAAAATTGTTTCTTTCAGGAAAGAAAATTGTCATGTCTGAACATTTGTCTTTTCTTGCGTGGCATAATTGCTTCGCTGAACGCCGAGTTCAAACACTGCGAAAATGGAAGGCCTGATTAGTTACGTCACTTAAATCTAGAAGGTCAATGAATGAGTTTGACGAGGAGATTGTCTTCCTTTTTATTTTATTTTATTTCTATTCAGTAGTTGTTGCTCCAAAAACAATCTCTTTCCTTAAAAATCCCTTCTTTCTTTCGTTCTATGTTTCATATGTTTCTAAGTAATTTTTCTAAATTGTTTTTAAAATTTTATGTGGTTTTAATATTTATGAAAAAAAAGTTTGTATATAGATTTTTTATTTTTAATATTAAAGAGTTATTTGCTTTTAATTATATATAATTATAATGATGATATATTTTTTATTTAATTTTTAAAGTTTTTATTTTTATTGTTTATTTTAAAAATTAAGTAAATTTTTTTGTTTATAATTTTTTTTAAAGGAACTTTTTTTGTTGAGCTTCACAATCTTTTGATGTGTGAAAAATCTTTTGAAGACAGAAATCCAAAGTCATTTGGTTAAAGGAAGGGGACTTTAATACTAAGTTCTTTCATGCTTCTACTCTTAGAAACTGGAGCTTTAATAAGATCAAAGAACTAATCAAGCCAGACGGATCTACCACAAATGATCCCTCGAACATAAGGTCTGAAGCGGTTTCCTTCTTTGAATCCTTACTTAGGCATGATGATCCCTCTAACATCCGCGTCGCTACTAGCATGTTAGACAATATTCCCTCTCTCTTGACTAACGATCTTAATTCTTTCCCGTTTAACCTTTTTTTTGTTGATGAAATCAAAGCTGCTATATTTTTTATGGAAGGGGATAAGGCCCCTTGACTTGATGGGTTCCCTGCCCTTTTATTCCAAAAGTTTTGGAATGTGGTTGGAGCTGAGGTGGTGGATGTCATCCAAGAAGTTCAGAAAATCAATCACATTCCCAAAGATGTTAATTCAATTTTTTTAGCCCTCATTCCTAAATCTCTTGGAGCCAAATCCCTTTCTGACTTCAAGCCCATCAATCTATGCAACACTATTTATAAAATCCTTTCTAAAGTCATGGCCAACAGAATGAAAGAAACCCTTCCTCTCATTATCAATTCTTGTCAAGGGAGCTCCGTTGAGGGAAGGCTAATCATTGATGATATCATTACCATCCATGAACTCACCCACTCAGTTGATAAAAGTGGGAAAGTTGGCATGTTCTTAAAACTAGATATGAACGAAGCCTTCGATAGAGTCTCCTAGGATTTTCTCCTCTCTGTCTTGAACAAATTTGGTTTTTGCCAAGATTGGATAAATCTGATTAAGGAATGTGTCATGACCGCTAGCTTCTCTGTTTTAGTCAATGGATTAGTTGTTGGCTACTTCCCAAGTTTTAGAGGTCTTAGGCAAGGTGACCCCCTTTTCCCCTTTCTTCATTATTCTTGTTGAAGCTCTCGGAAGAACCCTGAAAGTTGCGTCCATTTGGGGGACCATATCTGGAATCAAACCTACTTCTTTCAACTCCAAAACCCACCAACAATTTGTTGACGACACCATTCATGTCAGTCTCTCCTCTGTCCCCCAAGCCAACACCATCAAATTTGTTCTCAACCTTTACGAAGAAGCAATTGATCAAAAAGTTAATTTTTTAAAAGTAAGGTTTTCTTCCTAAACACCCCCATAAATAAACAATATTTATAACCAAGATCCTTCATTGTGTCATCTCCAAGTTCTCTTCTGTCTATCTTGGGATACCTATTTTCTCAAGTAAATTCCAAGCCAATATGTGGAATCTGGTCCTTGAAAGAATCCAAAAAAAGTTGTCTGGGTGGAAAGGAGCTCTTCTCAACCAAGTTGGGAAGTTCAGCTAGTCAAAGCCACCCTTCAAAGCATCCCAATATTCTTCCTGTCCCTTTTTAAAATTCTTATATCCATTAATAAAAAATTTGAGCAAATCTAGAGAAATTTTTCTTTGGTCCGGGGCGAAGAACCATAAAAGATTTCTCCTGGTCACTTGGAACTATATTTGCTCCAAAAAAGAAGAGGGAGGATTGGGGTTTAGAAAGGTTAAACATATGAACAATACTCTTATTTCCAAACAGGGATGGTGGTTGCTCACCAATGCTAAAGCGGAATGGATCGATATCATTTCAGCTAAGTATCTCTGGAAGGGAAGTAATCTATTAACAAAGCCTCCTCCCCCCAAAGGCTCTACTTTTTGAAACTATTTCCTTAAGACCAGGACCCACATAGACTTTTGGAATGACTCTTGGATTCTAGAATATTCCTGGTTGAGAATCCCAACCTAACCCCCTTGAAACCCATCATCAACCGCATCTTTGGTCATAAAGTTTACAATTTCATTGATATTGTTAATGGGAAAAAAATGTGGAAACCCTTTCCTAGGTGCACCTTAAATAACAAAGAGGACAAGGCTAGAAAAGATATCCTCGAAATGCTAAGGACATGCTTCATTCCTAATTATGATTGTCATGACTCTCTTGTGTGGAAGCCTAACCAGGGAGGCCTTTTTTTAGTCAAATTTATCTATTACCTCAAAAAAATTATAATATAAGTGGTTCTCAACTAAGCATGTTTGGCTCAAACATCTCATCCTAAAGATTACCTTCATATAGTTAGTTGTACAAAACAAAATCCTTACCATTGATAACCTTATTTCCAAAGGAATGCAAATCCCCAATAGGTGCTATCTGTGCAAGATGAACTCCAAATCTACACATAATATTTTCCTTGATTGTTGCCCTTTCTCCTAAAAGGTTCTTCACTTTCTCCTCAATTCCTTTGGTTATGCTTGGGGACAACCTAATTGTCTTAAAAATTTATGCATCCAATGGTCCTCCCCCTATTTTAGCCATAGATTGAAGTCTTTATGGAGCTTTTGCCTTCCCAATTTCTTGTGGGTGATCTAGAAAGAAAGAAACAACAGAGCATTCCAAATTGAATCCAGAGATTATCTTTCTTTTGGGATCCAAATCATCAAAGCAGAAAAGGAAAACTCTGTTATAATCCCATTTCAAGAGGAGAATGAATCTCAGGTTGAGTTTAGGTTGGTAGTCTCCTTTGATCTCCCCCCTCCCATGCTCCTTTAACCAACAAAGTGGATAGATCAAATATCAAGTGCATTCCTCTCCCTCTGAGTTAGATCAAACTAAACTTTGATGGTGTCGCTAAAGGTAATATTGGTCCAGTAAGAATTGGTGGTATTTTTAGAGATGACAAGGGACAAATTTTGCTAGCCTATGACAAAAATCTTGGTATTCAAATGAGTCATTTCATTGAAGCCATGGTGTTGTACCAAGGCATCATTCTTCTTGATAAAATTTTGGTTAGTAAAATCATCATTGAGGGAGACTCCATGAATATAGTCAAAATGCTAAAATGATCTCAATATTCAACTCGGAGTATTGACCACCTCCTAGAAGAATCTAAAAGAGTGATGCAACAACTTGATCACCATCTCATCCAACATGTAAGTTGTTGATGCCTTGGCAAATTTGGATCTCATTCAAGAGGACATCTCCACATGGAATTGTAACTCCCCCCTATCCTCAATGTTACCTCCATTGATGTCATTTGTTAAGTGGTCTAAGGTCTGGGTTTTTCCTCCTTTGAGATGCTTGGATGGGTTTCCCCTCTCCCTACCCCCTATGGTCTTCTCGACATGGCCCTCTCACTGGTCTCTAATTTTTCTTTTCAGGTTTGTCTCTTTGGCCTTGTCTTTCCTCGTCATCCTTAGCCACTCCACTTTTGACGTGGCCCTTATCCTTATCCACTTCATGTGTAGTCCCTTGTGTGTCGATCATGGAATTTCTTTCACTAGTGTTCCACATGTAGACAGGTCAGACTATGGTTTCGCTTCCTCCACTACTCCACATGTAGACAGGTTGGATCCTAGGATCACTTTCTTTTGTGTCCCACATGTAGTTTGTTTAACCAGTATTCTCGCTCTATGTGGGTTAAGTACATGCCTTGGTCTTACTCTTTTTTGTGTTTAATGTGTCCAATGGTACTTTGTCAATTTATGTGGTTATGGGCCTTTCATCCCATGGTTTTTCATGTGGTTATCCCAATGATTTTATCTTGTAACTCCAATTTTTCCAAGGGTGTGTTCTCTTATCTCGTTGGTTCTTTTTCCATATCTTTTAATCATTTCTTGATGCCAATTTGGTTTTACGTCTTCCCTTATTGTTTAAGGAGATTATGCCATGTCTACCTTGGTTTGGTTTGCTTCTACCATGTTCTCTTTGGTCTTGGCCATTTCTTGCTTTTGAATTTGTGTTTTTATCTCTTTTTTCAATCCCTTACCACCTTGGCAAAAAACCAATCGAATCATGCTTTTCAACTTCTTGTTGGTATGTTGACTAGGAATGTGTGCCACAATATTTGTTTCATTATCTCTTCCAATAATTTGAAGGTATGGATTGACCTTCCTAATCATTTCAGTAACCACACTCAGCACCACCCTTTACTTCTCGCCTAGTGTCGATGGAAAACAACGATTTCGAGGAGGATTTTGCAGCATGGTAAAGATCATCACTAGGCTAGGATGATGAGATATTTGAAGTACTTCAATCTATGCTCTAATTTATGTTGTTTTCATGATAATCTTTGGAAATTTTCTATAATAACCAAATTCAGCAACAGATTCATTTCCATCACCCTCTTTGACTATGCTCTAAGTAGCTTTCTTTCCATCCTTGCATCCCCTTTTTCTTCGTCTGCCTTCCATGATCATCATCACCCTCCTATTTAACCATTTTCGCTTCCCACCATTGTCATTCCTATCATCATGGCTGAGATTGATGACTCAAGGTTCAAACCTGAGGTCCTTAGAGTTGAGAAACTTGTGGAAGAAATCCTTGACGATGTTGGATTTTTGGTCTTTTTGAGAATATTCAGCGGTAATGACATGGACTTGTTCAAAGAGTTGGCTCGAAGCTAGAAATATGACGGTAGAGTGTGTGTTAAAGGTGTGTCTTTCACTATCTATATTGAGTTAATCGTTGAAATCTTTGGGTTTCCAAATTCTGGTGAGATTCTTAATAGAGAAAGATATTCAATGGCCATTGAGTTTCTCATATTCAAAGATAAAGGGGAAAATATTAGTAAGGATAAGGGCAACTATGTTTGGGAATCTCTTCCAAAGTCATGGAACAAGGTGGTTATCTCAATAATTCAATACTTCACCTTGGATGGGTAGACTAATATTCTAAGAAGTTTCTATTTTGTTTTTCTCAACCACATTCAAGGAAACAAAAGTATCAATATCCCCAATTTTCTATTCAGGTCACTGGTCAAGTCTATCAATAATGTGCAGAGAGAAGATTCATCCTATCCCATTCACTAGGGCCTTCACTTGGTCATCTTTCACCATATTTTTCAAATGGAAGCTTGGGTTGTTCTAAGTGTCGGTCCGAGTCACGATAGTCCTTCTTGTACCTCCCCACCAAAACAAACCCAACTAGAAGCCAAAGCTGAGAACCCCTAGCCTAAAGTGATTATTGATAGCCCTATCAGGAATGGTGTAGAAGACTACTCTCCTACCCTAGACCCTCAAGTGGAAAGTTGTGGTGTTATAGTCAAAAAGCAAAGAAGGTACCCCTAAAGCTAAAGCTGAGTCCCATTGCTACTCTATCCAAATTCAGTTCATAATTAGAAAAAGGAAGATATTCCCTATTCAAATTGAACCAGATCTTTCGTTAGATGAAGATTTATAGTCCACCAAGGGAGCTCAGATGCTCAAGAGAAGCAACCATTTCCTACATACTCTACCTCACAAGGAGTCCACTCAGAGTAGCACTCCCTGGCTTAAAACCCCTCCTCATATCACAAATATCCCCTTTATCAATAAGAAAGGGTACATGTAGGGATTCGAGGACCTCTTTGGTGGTATGCTCAGAGCAGCTTAGATGAGCATATCTTTCATCCAATAGACCTCTACCTTGCTGGAGGAATTCAAAATGAAATACGAGAATAATGAAGCAGAAGAGACCCCGGACACCCCTGTTGATACTGACGATGATTGAACCTCCTGTTTGGACCTCTATTTCTCTTATTATTTTTTCTCTCGGTATCTTATGTATTTTGTTTTGGTGTCCTTCGATACCAAGAAGGTCTATTTTGGTATTTTGTTTGTATGCCCTTCTATATCAAGAAAGTTTGTTTTGGTCTTTTGTCTATATTCAGGGTTTTCCCTTATTTGCTAATGTTGATAGTAGCCCTTGTGAGCCCGTATTTTTAGTCATCTACATGAGTTTTCTCTCTTGTAAAAATGTTTGGGAACCCTTTAAAAACCCCTTATTCTAATCAAATATTAAATATATATATAATAGTTTTATTAGGTAGGAAAACATGAAATTTTGAAAGGATTATGTCCCTTGGGATTGTTCTCCTCTTGATCCGCTTATTTTTCGTGTTTCTATTATCTCTTATTTTAAAAGGTTGGGATTTTCCTACCTATATATATATATATATATATATATATTATATATATATATATATATATATATATATATTAGGTAGGAAAACATGGGATTTTGAAAGGATCCCTAACCTTTTACAATAAGAGATAATAGAAACAAGAACAATAAGCGGATCAAGAGGAGAACAATCCCAAGGGACAAGGGGATACAATAAAACAACCACAAATAGGTAAAATAAACAAAAGGCCTTCAAAAAAAGCAAGAGGGAGCACCTTATCAACCAAGGATAAAAAGAGACCAAAATTTGAAACCAAAACACACTAAGTCAAAAAGGCAAGGAAATCCTTCATCCAAATTTGAAGAGCATTCTAATTGACCCCCTGGTTGGCCAACAAGTCAGCTTCCTTATTTTCTTCTCTAAAGGTATGCTTGAATTCAACACCTAAATTCTTAGTGCAATGGTAAATTCTTCTATTAAATCAATAATGGACTAGTAGAGGGAATTTTTTCCTTTAACAATATTAATGATGAAAAGAGAGTCGCCTTCGATCACCACCTTCTTTGCATTCAAATTTTCTAGGAGCATGACCCTTGATAAAGTACCCAAGCTTAGGCAAAAAATTAGACTGAACACCTAAGAAGTCAACAAAGGTAAAAATAATAATCCCTTTGTCATCTTTGATGATTCCTCTATCCCGGTGCCCAGGTTACCTTTAATTGCCATGTCAAAGTTTAGTTTTAACCAACCTTGAGGTGGAGGTTGTCATTTAAAAAGATCTCTAGGATTGGGGGTGGGCAGACTACAAATACCTTCCAAATTCAGGATACCCAGTTGGCTAGCAAGCTTACCTTCGCTATGGGACCATTTTTCATCTTTGATAGGGATTATGAAAACATTTTCTTTCAAGGAATTAAAAATTTTAGCTTCCACATGTAGGGGATCCTTTTTAACATTCCTAAAGGCTCTATTATTTCTTTCATTCTGAATACCCCCCAAAAAATGAGGTAAACAAAAAGACCAACAAATTCTAAGCAAAATATTCTAGAAGGAGGGCAATTCATTGCAAACACAGGTCCAAAATGTTACTAGGCATGACCCAGGTAAAATTGAATTTGATGAGAAGAAAATGGATAACTTCTAAGGAGAAGGGACACTCAATAAATAAATGATTAGCATTCTCCTAAACAACTTCACATAGATAACATCTATTCTAAATGGGTATGCCTCTTTTGTGAAGGTTTTCAATAGTAAGGATTTTGTTCGGGGTGACCAACCAAAAGAAGAAACGAACAACCAAAAGAAGAAATTAACTTTAGGTATGAGGTGTTTGAACCATATCTTACTGGTTAGAAACTATCCTCTTCCTCATCAAATTGAAGAAAGTAAGCAAATTTAACCGTGAAAAGGTCCTTATTATCCACTTTCTAAATAGGGGAATCAACTGACGGGTTAGGATTTAGGAGATGAATTATGAGAATATTGGATAAAGAACTTAGAGCACGAATTTTCCTAAGGGAGGGGTTAACAAGAGATAAAATCTTCCAAGCCCTTTTCCATCCCTTACCTCAAGAAAGTCGACAACTTTAGATCCACAGGATTGTGCAATAAAGAGCTCTAAGCAGTTTAGAAGTTGATCTCTAATCAAAGGCTCATTACAAATCCAACTATCTTCCCAAAATTTAACTTTCCTACCATCACCGATCTTCCATCTCAAGCCTTTTTGAATAATAAACTTGGAATCAAGAAGGTGTTTCCAAAAAATAAAGCTCTTTGGATTGGCTTGAATATCAATGAAATTACCATCTCTGCCAAGATATTTAGATGTTAAAATCTCTACCCATCTAGCTTCATCCATTTTGAAAAACTTCCAATCCTATTTTGCAATAAGGGCTAAATTCATCTATTTTAGTTTCCTGATGCCTAATCCACCCTTGCTCTTCCTACAAAAAATATGCTTCCAATCCACCAGGGGAATCTAGTGTTTTTCTTCCATGCCCATCTAAAGAAAGGCCTTTTGAATACTATTAATCTTTTGGTATATTTTCTACATCTTAAACAACGATAAAAATAAGATTGAGATACTTTGGAGGGTGGATTTAACTAGTTGTGCCTTACCATCTTGGCTAACGAGGGCACCTTTCTAGCTTGCCAACTTTCTCCTAACCCTCTCCACCATAGGAAGCCAAGAAGAATATTGTAACCTACCACTAAAAAGTGGTAAACCCAGATAAATAGAAGGGAGTTGCCCAATGGAACATTCAAATATTTTCATGATTTTTACCTACCTTTGAAGGGGGTATTAAAAAAAACACCTTTCTCTTGTTGAAATTTATCTTCTATCCAAAGGTAGCCTCATAAGAAGATAGAATAAACTTAATCTCTTTCGCTTTTGAAATAGAGGATCTTGAAGCAAGAAGAGTATCATCTATAAATTGTTGGTGGGTTATGGGATTGCAGGAGGTAGGCTTTAGCCCTGAAATTAACCCCTTAGATTGGGTTATCTATATAGATTTGCCTAAGGCTTCAACCATAATAAGAAACAAATAAGGAGACAAAAAGTCCCCTTGTATTAGGCCATAGAGGCTTCTAAAATAACATATTGGAGCACCATTAATTAGGACATAATTCATAACTAAGCATAGACATCCTTTGATGAGGTCTATCCAAGTAGGGTGAAAGCTAAATTTACCCATAACTTTAAACAAAAATTCCCAGGATACTCTATCATAGGCCTTGTTCATGTCTAATTTCAACAAAAATTCATCTCTGCCACTTTTATCTATGGAGTGAAGAACTTCATGAATAGTAATCACACCATCCAAGATTTGCCTCCCTTTAACAAAAGCATCTTGGCAGGGATCAATAATCTAAGGAAGAATGACATTCGTTCTATTGGCTATGACTTTAGCCAATATATTATAAAGAGTGTTACACAAACTTATGGGTCTAAAATTATTGAAGAAATTAGCTCCTGCCAATTTAGAATTAGAACAACAAAGGTGGAATTGATGTTGCTGGGAATATGAAGGGTATTTTGAATTTCACTCATAGCATTATATATATCCTTCCCCATAATTCCCCAATTTTTTTGGTGAAAAATTGCAGGAAAACCATCAAGTCCAGAGGCCTTCTCACCGGCCATGGAAAACTGTAATTTGATAATTGATATAAAGTTAATGACCACTCAAATTATTATTATTATAATGCATCTTTTAAGTTGTTTGCATTTATTTTTTTAGTCTAAGTCCTTATAATCATGTTAATTATTAAATTTTAGAGAAAATAAAATATTTAAAAATCAAGATAATGTAAAATTTTATGCATCTTTTAAGTTATTTACATTTCTTTTTTTAGTCTAAATCCTTATAATCATGTTAATTATTAAATTGTAGGAAAAATAAAATCTTGAAAACCAAGATAATATCAGATTTCCCTAATGATATGAGATGATAAAATCTGTCATAATAAATATATATATTTTTAAATAACATATGTATTAAATTATTTTTGTGTTCCACTTGTAGTCCCATTCATTTCATATGCATGATCTATATGTAAAAAAACTATGTGATATGTATCACCACCTCCACCCTCAACTATTTCCATAGTCTTAGTATCTTAAAGGGGAATCTTAAATATTTTTCTAAAAACATGGTATTTAAAATGAAGCATATGTTCCTTTAACTTCTTTATTTTAACTAATTTAGGAGCTTTGTTATATATAGATATTTTTATTTAAAATTCTTGAATTTATTTTTCTTCCTTTTAAAACTTAAAATTTTAGTGTGACCACATGCAAATTATAACACAAAACATATAATGTACTAATCATACCAAACAAATTGTAGAAGTAGGATATGCATATTAATGTCCCAACCACCTATGTACCTAAATATCTTATCATATATTTTTTAGTGTTAAACAAAGGTTTGAAATTAAAGTACAAGATTTAGTTAATATTAGGGAAAAATTTCCTCGGAGCTTAAGCACCATGATGCGGAGGTGAAGCCCATGCTTCTCAAAAAGTCCATGTAGAAAGCCAAGTCTGGTGAACATAAGAAAAAAGGCTCTGAAATAAACATAAGAACAACAAAAAAAAAGCCAAGAAGATGATGGCCAAGGATGATAGCCAACATGCAATTTCGACGAAGTGAATTTCGAAGTGGAGAAAATGTTCCAAGGAGCCAATTAGGAAATTGAAATAGGGGAAGATATTGGATCAAGGAGAGTTAATGGATGAACATGCTTAGATTATTGGTGTGGATAAGGACTCTTTGAGGCTATCCACCTCTCCCTTGAGGATCTCTCCTCTCAAGGAAGAGCATATTGGGCTTGATGCAAAATTTTGCAGGGATTTGGATGGAGTCCCCTCTTTAACGCATGTCATTGAAGCTCTAACCCAAAACTACATTATCTTGAAAGACCTTAATGCCTCCTCCAAATATGTACATCAATTAGTAATCCAGAATATGGAGGAGGCTGAAGAACATTTAGTTGATTTGAAGAAAAAGTTCTCATGCTTAAGGCCATGCAAAAGGTAATGGAAAGAGAAGAGAAGGCCAAGGAAAGCTCCTAATTTATTTTTTTACCTCTTCTTTTCATTTTATGTTTATCTTCTAGTTGGTATATGTCTTGATTTTGTTGGTTTTTATAGGCTGTTATTGGTTTTTCATAATATGTAGGAGGATTTCGATGTTTGGGTCTTTTTGATGTCCCTTTGTGGAGCTATAATGATTTTTCCTGTTTAATCCTTTGTAAAAGGTTTGGGGTCCCTTTCAAAACCTTTTTTACTACCAATTTTATCAAAAAATAAATATTAGTTTATAGGTTTTATTATGTATAGATTAAGCATAAGTGTGAAATCAATGTAACATGTTTTACCAAATTAATAAAATTTAAGCATGTTTTTGTTTTGCATACAATTACAAATACATATTGTTGGTTTTTTAAGCCTTAATACCATAAAATATCATAGGTACTACTATAAAATAGCCACAATATTAAATGTCAAAATAATAATGTAATGAGTACAATAATATATGAGCAATCTAATGTGTATATCAAGGCCAATATAATATTGAAAAAAACATTCACTTATATAATCAAATATGAATGTAAATGGCCTAAGTCATTCGTGAAATATGCATGACGATAACTTACAATATTAATTGCCCAAAATTTGTATACAAACTTTATTCCTTTTCATCATGTTACAACTCTGTAATATGATATGCGGATTACAATCTCATGGAGTATTGTCTCCATAATATAGCCATGGTAATGTGACTCTTCAAGTACTTGACTATTGCTCTCCATATGACAAGTCCCATGACCTTTGGCTTATCATATTGCCACTTGCATACTAGACTCTTCACTTTCTTCTTACATGGACACTTGAATCTAAGACACTTGCACACATCTACATGACTCTTACACTTATACATGCACTCCTAATCTAAAACACTTGTGCACATTCTCATATTACATATTTGCACTCTTACATATAAGAAACTTATGCATATACTTACATTACATATTTGCACTCTTACATACAAGACACTTGTGCACATTCTCTGAATCTATAATTGCACTCTAACTTACATGACACTTGTGCATTTCCTGCACATTGCACTCTTACATGATACTTGTGCATTTCCTACACATTGACACTTACATGAAAGAGAAAATATAAATCACACACCTAAACTAAAGTCTCAACCCTAATCTATTACATATTTACAATTGTACCATGAAGGTACCATGGGGGTACATTAGCATGTACCAAATAATGTAATATTCCTCAACACCTCCTTGTATTACATTATTTGGTTATTGAATACTTTAGTCTTCAATCTTGGTGTTGGTATTTATATTTAATCTTCAAATGACCTTATATAGTTTATGAAACTTTGCTTGAGATTTGTCTTTAGTCTACTCCTTTCAAGTATTTAAGGGATCATGCAAATAGAAAGTTGTGGTTAAATCAAAGAAAATATGTTGATTTGATACTATAGATGTTTAGGATGCATGATTGTAAATCAGTACGTACTTCATATCCTATTGGTCAAAAGTTCTATGTTGAACGGTGTCTTAAAACATATGAGGAAATTGAAGAAATGTATCATGTTCTTTATGCTAGTGTTGTTGGTAGTCTAATGTATGAAATGGTTTGTACTAGACTTGATATTGCACATGCAGTGGGAGTAATTAGTAGATATATGTCCAATACAACAAATGAACATTGGACTGTTGTGAAGAGGATCCTCAGATACTTGCGTGAAACTTCAGACTATGCTATTTATTACCAAAGAAAATATGGAGATAGTAATATTGTAAATATATAAGATTTTGTCAATGCTAATTGGGCTAAATATCTGGATAAGAGAAGATCCATGAGTGCTTATGTGTTCAGACTATTTGGAGGAGTAGTAAGTTGGATGAGTAAAACGCAATCAGTGGTTGCTTTGTCCACAATAGAGGTAAAATATATTGTAGCAAATCATGTATATAAAGAAGCAGTGTGGCTACAAAGGTTGTGTTCAACATTTGGTATTAAGCAGAAGGTTGTAAGAATGGGTAATGACAGTCAGAGTGCAATATTTTTGGTCAACAATCCTAGTTTTCATGATCGGTCAAAACATATTGATATCAAGTACCATTTTGTGAGAGAGATGGTTGAAGGGAATCGGGTGATGTTGGAGAAAGTTGATATAGAGAATAATATTGTTGATTCATTAACAAATGTTGTACTTGCTCAAAATTTTTCTTGGTGTAGAAGATCTATGGGCATGGTTGCCCTTGATAGTTGACAATGGCAATTTTTGGCCCTTATGGAAAGTATTCAATAGTGGGAGAATGTTGGAAATATGTTGAATATTTTCTATGTTATTCTAGTAAGGTTAACTCTAAAAGGTACTGGACACTCTCCATGTATCTAAACCAGAACTAGAGCAAGGGTTCAAGGATGACAACCCTCAAAAAGTGAGGGTTCGAGGACTGTCGACCCCGATGAAAGTTTTAGGTATTGTAAAATCCGTTCCTGTGTTGTTATTTAATTGCACTTGCATTAGGGTTTGAATAGAGATGAGATATGAACATTATTGTATTAGATACAGTTAAATTTATACAGTAAGGAGATATTACTGTGTTGGGTTTTTCCCGTAAGGGTTTCCTAGGTGAAATATTATGTTATGTGTGTATCTCTTGTGTAGACACCTAAAACGTGTCATGTTTAGGAAACCACTCATATGAGCACATCTGAAGACCATATGTCCAATTTTGGACCTTTACAAGAGCAATCAGTGGTCCTAACCACTCAAAATGGTAGTTTTAACCCATCCAAGCTTAGCCGCTGTAAACTAGAGTGGCTGGATCCTGGCCGCTCAAGCTGAGAGCGGCCAGACCTTAGCCACTACAGACGATAGCGGCCAAATCTTAGTCACTGTAGACGATAACGACTAAGTCATAAAAAGCATTTTGCCGACAAACAAGCCTAATCAGGGGTGGAAGTGGTAGTTTGCATGCAATAAAGTGAGCGGGGACAACTTTGCATTCCCCCTCACAACCAGTTTACATGGGAGACTCAAGTGGGAAGTTAGACTTTAGTTAACTGGCCTCCAAACATAGACAAAGGACAAAATCTTCTCATGCTAACAACCAGTTTGCATAGGGGACTCAAGTTGGTAGTTATATTTTAGTTAATTAGCCTCCAAACATAGACAAAAGACAAAAATCTTCTCATGCTAACTCTCACTACGCATGAGAAATTCATTCCTAGGGCTTGGACATAGACCTAGGGTTTCATCTATAAAAGGTGCAAGCTTGAGAGCACCAGAGGAGAGGAGAGGATCAGATATCAATTTTGAGACCAAGGATGATCTTTTAGCAGACTTCTTTGAGAGAGCTTTTCTTGGAGAAGATACGCAGTGAAGCCCTATCGGATTGGAGAGCAGATTTGAGCACCCTTGAGGAGCAATGAGGTGCTAGCCAACTGAGAGGTAATTATCCATGCACATACAATATTCATTTAACATTAATAGCAAGCTTAAGATCCATAGCCTTGGAGCAAGAGAATAAGTTTCATTCTAGCGGCCGTTGTCTTGGACAGTGGCCCGTAGGCCTAGTCTAGGGTTTTGGTATTAGCTTCTTTCATTCTATTTTCCTTATGTTTTCATGTCATTAGCATAAGATCCATTTTAGCATTAGTTTCATTACATTGAGCATATTTCCTTTCATTATCAAATTTATTGCTAACAAGCCTCATCCGAGGAGGCAATCTCGGATAACTAAACGTGTATTGTTGTTTGAATTGCATACAGGGCCATAGGTTCATGAGACATAATCCATGACATACGAGAGCAAGAGGATCCATCCGAGAGACATACCTAGAGAAGGAGGCATCTGTAAGCCCTCAAACATTTTTGTGTGTGGAATCGGGAAGCATTTTAGAGCGTGCCACCCCTTTTGCAAAAGGGGACATCTCTTCATCCACTTGTAAATCATTGTATCAAGATGGGTATCCCTAAGAGGGACCGACATGTAACCAGGTTTCAATATTAATGAAAGATCCATTCTTTGTCATTTTCATGTTATATGCTTCTTATAATATTTTAGCTTCATTTTTGGTATAATAATAACATCGCAAGTAGAGTTAAGAGCGGTGCGTGCGCCCTGGGGTCGCTACAGATGGCGATCACGGTGGGACCTCCACTGATTTTTCATTTTTTTCCTGGATACTGACTTATTTTTGTGTGCAGGCCTAGCTGCTCTAGTCTACAACGGCCAACAATCTTAGTCGCTCCTTCTAACAATGGCCGAAATTTAGCCGCTCTGATCAACAACGACCAGTAGAGAAGTGTAGCAGAGGGCAGAATTTCTATCATCTGAGTGGGATTCAAGGTTGGTACCCCTTCCTGGTATTTCTTTGATTTTCTATCTGCATTTGATTTCCAGAAATAGCAAGCATAAACATAGATTAATTAGGAAAAATGAAAGAAAAAAGAAATAAAAACTGCATTTTGCATTTCCTAGGTTTCTTTTAAATTTCCTCTAGGCGCTGCTAGGAACAACGGACCTCTACCTGTAAGGTCCACCCTAGTCTCCAGCGTGCTAGGCCATTGTGTTTTGGTTTGCTTGCATGTGGCCCAATCAGTGGCTATTTTCATCATAAAATAGGAGAGTGCATTAAAATCATATAGACTAGTTATAGATGCATTTGTCTTAAAATAAAACGTTCTTTTTAGGCATTGTAGGAAAATAGTCATGAATGTTGGTTGATGCATTGCTTTCTATTTCAAAATCTAAAAAGAATCACACACATTCGCACGTATCATTTTAAACATTGGGGAGTTGGATTTCATCACCAACCCTCAATTCAGTCTGGTGACGTTGGAATTCACCTCCTTCCACCGGCTTGCCCCCTAGATATCCTAGATGGAATAGGGAACTCCTTCAAGGAGGTGCTAGTCTCTTGTGTTCAAACTATCTCCCACTATTGGAACAATTATTGGTTCAGAGTGGAAGAGCTAGGCGAACCCCCCACTGGGATTTAAGCGGTGTACCCTAGACTCTTTTGAGAAAATCATGTTTGGCACTGGTGTTCCTAATCACCACTATGGTTGAGTTCCTTTATTCTAAGTCCAAAGAAAAAAGCAACAACACATCTAAACACACTGGAACAAGTTCTTAGGACACATTTAATCCTTAAAAGAGATAATCATATTGTTTGCTTTGTGTGTTTCTTCATTACTGGGGTAATCAACCTAACCCTAATTTTTCAAAGAAATATATGACACCCACAACCTTTTTTGGAAGTCAAAAAATTTTATAACAAAAATTATGGTCGGGAGACCTCCCATGGTGAGCAAGACCTCCGATCTAGAGAGGGAATCAGGTTCCATACCCACCACATCTCATTACACTGAGAGTTCAAATCAGCCCAATGAGGGGCAAGATAGAGGGAAGAGAGTTGCCGACCTTGTTGCACAATTTGAAGTAGACAAGAACCCTCGCACGGAGTTGCAGAGGCATAGACCCAACACAACAAACTGATCAAATCAGTCACATGGGTCACATGAAATTTAGAGAGAACAAATGCTCCAAGATCAATTGGATGAGTGGGATCAAATTTATTCAAGACCGACTTCCAGAACCATAGCCACAGAATATTCTACATCTGGAAGCTCACAAAGCATGACTACTAAATGCACCACTCAACCTAGGGATGCTTCAAAGTGACCCCATAAATCTCATACAAAGTCTGACCATAGAGACACTTATCACCATACAGAGCACACTGAACAAGTTACCTTAGCTAGTAAGAGCAAAGAGACAACGAAAACCTCTTCGAGGAATCTATGAATTAGAACCACAAGAACAAAGTCAGAAAAACATGAGTCTTCTATGACAACACAAGCTAACCACATGCGGTGGTTGGAAAATGCATTACGTAAGGAGCGAGAGCTAGTGGAAGCTCTCAAACAAGATAAACAAAGAGAAAGACTCTTGCACCAACATGAGCAACGTTTAAGAGAGCAAGCTGAGCGGCTAGCTCATAGCAATCAATAAGCAAATAGAAATGATCATCAAAGAGATAAATGCACTGACTCACCTAAGGAGAGGCACACTAGACAAGATAGCCCACAATGAAACCACTCACCAAACCATGAACGAAATCCAACTAGTGGGGAAAGGGCAAACATAACAAACCAGGATCACAATCTTGAGTCCCTTCATAGGAGGGAGGAAAATAGAACAAATCAAATGGATAGAGAGTTACCTCCATTACCACTTTGAGTAGGCCTACAAGAGGAGGAAATCCATGCATCAAATGCATTTCAAGAGCTTGCTAAAAAGATGAAAGCCTTTGAGAAACAAGAGGCAGCTGGGAACCAACCAACATTAAGCAAAATACACAACCAACCATTGTGTCCATCAGTTCCTAGCCCTGCATATCCTAAGCATTTTGAGATGCCTAGGTTGGATAAGTTTAAGGGTGAAGAGGATGCACAAGAACATGTCACCAACTTTATCAATGCATGCTTTCATCTAGAAGATAGTGATGCCCTTATGCTGAGAACCTTCATTATGACATTTTTGGGGCTGCCACCCAATGGTTCAACCAGCTTCCCAAGCACAACATATCCAGTTTTGAACAACTAGTGAATGCATTCTTAAAATGTTTCTCTTTTGGTGCTAAGAAGAAGGTGAACCTCTCAGACTTGGCCAACCTAAAGCAGTATGATGATGAGCCAATCATGGATTATGGGGATAGATGGAGAAAAATCATGGCAAAGTTATCATTTTCCATCCCGATCGAAGAGTTAATCCGAATGTTCACAAAAAGTTGTGCCAAGCATATCTCATTACTATTGCAACTACAGAAGTATGATACATTCGAAGAAGCCTTGGCTCAAGCCAAGCTTATTGAAGATATAAAGCTTGAAGAAGGAGACCTAAAGCTCTATAGCAAGAAAGAATGGAATGAGAGTACGCAACATCAATCACAATAGGCCCAACCTACAGATGTCAACCAGATCATGTTAAGCATTCCAAAAATAGCACAGAGCCAACAACAAGAAAACTATCAAGCTCAACCTCCTACTATGTATTACAACCAGTGCAACAAGAATCAAGGTAGGGGCAAATAGAAACAACCCCCTCATAACTATACACCATTGCCTGAATCCTTGGCATCAATTTTCAATCACCTTTGCGAGGCCAAGGTTTTAAACTTGCCTAAGGAGCGCATCCTGGATCCTAATTGCCCCAAACCTAAGGGGTATAGGGAAGATCTCTATTGTGTTTACCATCGACAAAATGGCCATGATATCCAGGATTGTGTTGCATTCAAGAATATAGTGCAGGATATGTTGGATAAGAATGAATTGCAAGACATCAACATATTCAAAAATCTTCTCCCCAATCATGGGGCCAACAAAAATCAAGTTGAGCATGTCAATGAGGTGCACATAGCCCCACCTGAGGAGGGTTTTATAGGTATGATCAATACTACAATAAGAAGCAAAATATGCTTTGATCAGCCCAACATACCAAAAAATTCAACTAAAGTTGATAATCTATCATAGTCCATACCAACAATAAGTTCAATGCACTTACAAAAAGACCATGTGATTGCCTTTCATAGGTAGGAGATTAAGACAATCTCTCAGGATGAACCTGATCCTCCGCTCCACATCATAGTAAGAATCAATCAAATTCCGTACAAGAGAGTCTTGATTGACACTGGGTCATCCATCAACATCATCACAGCTATAGCTTTGAAGTATTTAAATCTGCCACCTTCACGCATTAAGGACACAACATTTACATTAAGGGCCTTCAATGATGCTACTTCCCCAACAATTGGCACAATAATCCTACCTATACAGGTTGGGATAAATATGATACCTACATTGTGCCATATCTTGGAGGGTGAGAGGCAGTACAACATATTGCTAGGTAGACCATGGATAAGGGATATGGAATGCATACCTTCCATAGTGCACCAAAACCTAAAATTCATACATCAAGGACAAGTGTATGTGGTCCCCCATGATCCTGAGCCATTCAAGTATTACAAGAAAGTTGATGAGACACAAGAAAAAGTGCCTTCTCAAGAGTTTGTGGCAATGGTCAATAGCGAGATAGAGGACCAAGTGACTCTAAAGCAGATAAAACAAGATGTGGTGCAATCAGATGTTGCTTCCCCATTGAAGGGATCAAAACCATTGGCATTAGTCACCCCTAACTCACTTCTCATGGTGCCTCCTCAAGAACAAGAACAATTGTTCCCCCCACATCAGATAGGGGGTATCAAAGCTAGTACAATGCAACACTACGAAGTGAAACAGAAACATGAACTAAGTCATAAACATGAGCATGTGGATACCACTAACAAAGTGGATCATCATGAAGCCTCCACATCAACTCAAAGGAAGGAAATGGGTGAGTTACAGTTACCTAGTGGATCTTTAGCATCTCCTTCAATAGATAGTGTTATTTCAAACCAATCACTAGAAATACACAGGGGAGCCTTATCAATATTGGAGCATATGCAAAATCACCTCTACAATATAGAGGTCCAAATGGAGAAACAAAATGAGGCATTGCACTTTATCATGAACCAACTTGAGAGACAAAAGCAACCTTTATCTAAGGTCAAATTGTCTCCTAGGCAGCCACAAGAGAAGCCTCAACAAGAGCCCCCTAAGCTAGCAAGTGACATACCTAGGGCTCAACCTGGTCCTCATACCAGGCCTAAGCATGCTAAACAATCAAAGCAACAACAACGCATTTGGACTCCTTTAAATGAGTCTATGTCAAATATTTTTCAAAAGCTACAAGAAGCTAAGGTCATCACCTTACCTGACATAAAGCCTCTATACCCAAACAAAGCTAAACCCAAGGGTCATTACTGTCTCTATAGGGAGGACCATTACTGTATCTACCATCGAATAAAGGGCCATGACATTTGTGATTGTCGTGGATTCAAGAATGTGGTCCAAGACCTATTAGAGTGAAATGAGCTCCATCCAGATGGTTCACTCATTCCTCCCTACCCAGATAGGGGCACCTCACAAGGATCTGTGCCCCAATCAGGAGAGTTGATTTTCATCACTCTTCCTAAGAAGGTTGATTACATTGCAGTGGACAACATGTGCACTGGGGATCTTAAAGGTCAAATACCTTCCCCATCATCCACATCAAGTTCAATGAGACAAAGTGAGGGTTCTGAAGGTATCACACCTTCCTCACTTTCATTAAGTGGCACACACATTGGGGGTATTTAAGGTGTCACACCTTCCCCCCCATAATATATCAAAAATTCAAAAACATTCAAATATATCAAAAATACAAACAAATCATAAAACATAAAAAGTCAAAAACAAAAGGCACCAGGGGCATCTCTAAGCTGCTTGGTCAAATCTCATAAAAAAAAATGCTCCAAGGGTATCTTTATGCCGCTTGGTCAAATTCAAATTAATCAAAATGCTCCAAGGGTATCTTTATGCCGCTTGGTCAAATTAATCAAAATGCTCCAAGGGTATCTTTATGCCGCTTGGTCAAATTAATCAAAATGCTCCAAGGACATATTCATGCCGCTTGGTCAACCCACAAAAGGCTCCAAAGGCATATCAAAGCCCTTTGGTCAATTCAACAAAAGGCCCCAAAGGCATCTTCAAGCCCTTTGGTCAAATCAAATCACAAAAGGCCCCAAAGGCATCTTAAAGCCCTTTGGTCAAATCAAATCACAAAAGGCTCCAAAGGCATCTTAAAGTCCTTTGGTCAAAAGCAAAACATAAAAGCATAAAAACAATTTAAAATCAAAAGTTCAAAACATTCAAAATAATCAAAAGATCAAAAAATTGAAAGCATCCAAAAATACAAAAACATTTGCATCTCACATTTGCATCCACATAGTTGCATTGAATTAAACATTCATATCCATTACATTTGCATATGTTATGATCACAATATAGCAAATGATGCCACAGTTTGTATCACAAATACTCAAATCCATCTACATCCACTCATACATGTGTGTAATTGTGTTTTTCAACACAACCATTACTTGTTGCTATACATAATATACTATGGTTTTTCGGTTATTCAACCATACCTAGTGATCCTATCAAATTTTGTGGAAATCCATATTGGTTAGTAGAGAGTAAGGTCTAGTGGTGACAAAGCTTAGCATATTTCAGGATCCCATCACTAATTACAAACACTAAATTCTAGTTGGTACAAGGGAAAGATGAAAGTTGTAAAAGTGGTTAGGTTACCTAAAGCGAAAAGGGTCTTCCTTGCTTATCCCCCTATGCAACCGGTTCAAAAGTGCTGAGAATTGACAAAAGGACAAGCTCCGCCCTACCCAAAAATCCCTTGCTTTAATCAAAACAAGCAAAAATCCTAGAGTCAAAGCAAAGTTCAAAATCCTCAAAAGTCATACATCGACATCTCAAAGTCATAGTTCAAAGTATCAAAAAAGAAAAAAATCAAAAATAAATAGTGATTATCATCACTAAAAGAATCCCTTGCTCAAAAGAAAAAAAAAAAAATCAATCAAAAATAAACAGTGATTTTTATCACTAAACACGAGCAAGTATCCCAAGTCAAAAGGAAGAAAAGAAGGGAATGGAGCTTGAATCCATGGAATTCTCAGCATTATACAAAACTGGAAGGAGAAATCCTTACGCATGATGATATGTCTATCACAATAGCTATGCATTTGTGTAGACCAATGTTTGAATGTGGATGAGCTAGCTTTAGGTAACCCAATACTGCCTAGTGGTATAGTCCAACTAAGTCCAACATAAGAATGAGATGAACACTTAAGGATCCCCGATCTTAGCAATGGGCTGAAAGAATCCCACCTGACATCGAAGGAAATATTTGAGTTCTATCTAAATATATTCATTTGCACACACAGGGATACTGAGTATCTAGGTCCATGATGAAAACCTTACTATTCAAAAGCCTTGATTGGTCAATACACAGTTTTTGATAGGGTAACTAGAGTGGTTGAATCTCAAGAACAAACCTCAAAAATTCTTATATAGCAACAATCATATCATCCATCACATCATCCATTTTATTTATAAGATTCTATAAATTAGGGGGTATCAATAGAGTAGGCTAGATACCACATACATATTAGAAATAATATATAGACGACCACTGACTATTTTGTATATTTTAATTTACAGAAACTTATCTAGAAAATACATACATTTCACACCATTACATCTCATATATGAATACTTAATCAATTCTTATGATAAGAGTGATTATTTAAATTCATGATTTTTTTACTTTCTGTGGTGTCACCCATTAGATTGTTAAACTCATATCATATGCATTCCTTATATTTTAAGTGATTAAAGCATACAGGTTCATTTACATCATATCAAAACTAGATAATGCATTAGCACACAACACATTTACCATATCATAACAACATGAGTTAGATGCATACAATACACCAAAATTAAACATACATTCACATGTGCATCCATCATCATCATCTAGATCATACTATCTAATCATATATCTATCATCTAGCTAGTACATGTCATCAATACACTACATACATATAGCATAATCAAATCATTATCTAGGCATTGCATTCATCATTGCATCCATAACATAAAATCAAAACAAAAATATTTTCAAGCATCAACTAGGGCAATATTGGTATCATACCTCCCCTAGTCAAAAAATCAAACAGTTAAGCAATCAATTTGCAAAGGCCCCAAAGGTATCACAAGCCCTTTGGTCAAAAAAAATGCCCCAAAGGGGATAAGCCCTTTGGTCAAACAAAAATACCCCAAAGGGGATAAGCCCTTTGGTCAAATCAAAATGCCCCAAAGGAGCATAAGCCCTTTGGTCAACTAAACAAAATTCCCCAAAATGCATAAGCCCTTTGGTCAACTAAACAAATGCCCCAAAGGACATAAGCCCTTTGGTCAACTTAACAAATGCCCCAAAGGACGCAAGCCCTTTGGTCAACTTAACAAATGCCCCAAAGGACATAAGCCCTTTGGTCAACTTAACAAATACCCCAAAGGAATCACAAATACCCCAAAGGACATAAGCCCTTTGGTCAACTTAACAAATGCCCCAAAGGATAAGCCCTTTGGTCAACTTAACAAATGCCCCAAAGGACACAAGCCCTTTGGTCAAACTTAACAAATGCCCCAAAGGATGTAAGCCCTTTGGTCAACTTAACAAATGCCCCAAAGGAATCACAAACCCTTTGGTCAAATCACCCCACAAACATAGCAGTCTATGTTTTTGCTCAACGTTGTGTTTTTCCACACAGTGCATCACAAAAAGGGGCATCTGTAGACACCTAAAACGTGTCATGTTTAGGAAACCACTCATATGAGCACATCTAAAGACCATATGTCCAATTTTAGACCTTTACAAGAGCAATCAATGGTCCTAACCACTCAAAATGGTAGTTTTAACCCATCCAAGCTTAGCCATTGTAAACCAGAGCGGTTGGATCCTGGCTGCTCAAGCTGAGAGCGGCCAGACCTTAGCCACTACAGATGACAACGACCAAATATTAGTCACTGCATACGACAGTGGCTAAGTCATAAAAAGCATTTTACCGACAAACAAGCCTAATCAGGGGTGGAAGTGGTAGTTTACATACAATAAAGTGAGCGGGGACAACTTTGCATTCCCCCTCACAACCAGTTTACATGGGAGACTCAAGTCCAAAGTTAGACTTCAATTAACTAGCCTTCAAACATAGACAAAGGACAAAAGCTTCTCATGCTAACAACCAGTTTGCATAGGAGACTCAAGTGGGTAGTTAGACTTCAGTTAACTAGCCTCCAAACATAGACAAAGGACAAAAGCTTCTCATGCTAACAACCAGTTTGCATAGGGGACTCAAGTTGGTAGTTATATTTCAGTTAACTGGCCTCCAAACATAGACAAAAGACAAAAATCTTCTCATGCTAACTCTCACTACGCATGAGAAATTCATTCCTAGGGCTTGGACATAGACCTAGGGTTTCATCTATAAAAGGTGCAAGCCTGAGAGCACCAAAGGAGAGGAGAGGATCAGATATCAATTCTGAGACCAAGGATGATCTTTTAGCAGACTTCTTTGAGAGAGCTTTTCTTGGAGAAGATACGCAGCGAAGCCCTATCGGATTGGAGAGTAGATCTGAGCACCCTTGAGGAGCAACGAGGTGCTAGCCAACTGAGAGGTAATTATCCATGCACATACAATATTCATTTAACATTAATAGCAAGCTTAAGATCCATAGCCTTGGAGCAAGAGAACAGGTTTCATTCTAGCGGCCGTTGTCTTGGATAGTGGCCCGTAGGCCTAGTCTAGGGTTTTGGTATTAGCTTCTTTCATTCTATTTTCTTTATGTTTTCATGTCATTAGCATAAGATCCATTTTAAGCATTAGTTTCATTACATTGAGCATATTTCCTTTCATTATCAGATTTATTGCTAACAGCCTCATCCGAGGAGGCAATCTCGGACAACTAAACGTGTATTGTTGTTTGAATTGCATACAGGGCCACAGGTTCATGAGACATAATCCACGACATACGAGAGCAAGAGGATCCATCCGAGAGACATACCTAGAGAAGGAGGCATCTGTAAGCCCTCAGACATTTTTGTGTGTGGAACCGGGAAGCATTTTAGAGCGCGCCACCCCTTTTGCAAAAGGGGACATCTCTTCATCCACTTGTAAATCATTGTATCAAGATGGGTATCCCTAAGAGGGACCGACATGTAACCGGGTTTCAATATTAATGAAAGATCCATTCTTTGTCATTTTCGTGTTATATGCTTCTCGTAATATTTTAGCTTCATTTTTGGTATAATAATAACATCGCAAGTAGAGTTAAGAGCGGTGCGTGCATCCCGGGGTCGCTACATCTTGTATTTATTATTTTTCTAGATTTAGTTTTTAGGGGCCTTTTTCTCTTCATTAAGGAATCTATTTTGCATAGAAAATCAACACAAATTTTGTAACAAAAATGTAAACTGATGTTACCATTGTGTAGAGATAAAAAAATGTGAAATCTAGAAAAAAGGGCTTCAAATGCTTCTGTATGTAAAAGTTTTGATCTCTAGAAGAACTAGTACATTGCACCCAAATTAGCAAAACATTAAATTGCCAATCCTTAAACAATCATCAAATTGGATTTTTCTATTTGGCACAATCTACTAATGACACTTGTCTAACTAACACTAACTAGACAATGGCTACTTTTGATTTGAAAATCACGAAATAAGTTGATTGGCTTGATTGGAGGATAGAGTTCATCATATCAAATATATATATATATATATATATATATATATATATATAGAGAGAGAGAGAGAGAGAGAGAGAGAGGATTCATAGTCAACAAGGCTTGAACTTAGCACCTTGTCCCAACAAACGAGCAAATGAAATGCTATACACATTTTTTCAAACCGAGGAGTGAAACACATGAAGAGGAAGATACTTTGTTTGCATATTTTAAAAAGGAGTTAACATTGAGGTTTGACCTTGGTACCTAAGAGCCACAAACCATATTGCCAACTGTTGCACCAATGTTGCTATTGAAGTTAGGAAGGACAGTACCTTATACTTGACTGTGCACACACCTCCGATCAAGCAAATGCTTTTGAAAAATGACTTGTAGGATGCAAACTGTTGACCAAAATACCATACACAAGTGAACTAACTATTGTGCCATTAAATATTATTAAACCAAGAACATCTGCCAAACAAGAAAATGCTCCAACCATTGTGCCATAGCAATAGTTGAAGGAAATAATGTGATATATCCTTCTGCTAGAAGGTTGAGGAGTGTGCACCTGGTCCAAAGTTGCTTGTGGCCATAATCCTCATAAAAAGAGAACTTCACATTGGCAAACACAACTTGCAACTTGAGCTAAAAAACCAATACTTGGTCCCGTGAGGGATACTGTAGTGGTATGTATTTAGGTTTTCATCTAGGAGACTTAAATTTCAAACCTCGATACAAGGGGACCAAGGCTCCTTTCAAAAAAACATGCTTTACCCTAAAATTTTGGTCCCGTGAGTGATATTTTAGTGGTATATCTTTGGGTTTTCATTCAAGAGATCCAAGTTCAAACCCCAATACAAGGGAACCAAGACTCCCTTCAAAAACCCATGCTTTACCCTAAAATGCATTCCATGAGGGATAATTTAGTGGTATGTCTTTGGGTTTTCATCCAAAAAACCCAAGTTCAAACCCCGATATAAAGGAATCGGGACCATTTCAAAAAACTTATGCTTTACCCTAAAATTTTTAGTCCCATGAGGGATATCGTAGTGGTAAGTCTGTGTTTTCATCCAAGAGGCCCAAGTTCAAACCTCGGTACAAGGGGATTGGGGCCCTTTCAAAAACCCATGCTTTACCCTAAAATTTTATGTCTCATTAGAGATACCATAGTGGTATGTCTTTGGGTTTTCATCCAGAAGATCCAAGTTCAAACCTCAGCAAGGGGACTGGGGCCCATTTCAAAAACCTATGCTTTACCTTAAAAGGTCTCGTGAGGGATACCATACTAGCATGTCTTTGGGTTTTTATCCAGGAGACCCAAGTTTAGACCTCGGTGCAAAAGGACCAAGACCCTTTCAAAAACCGGTACTTTACCCTAAAAGTTTAAGTCCCATGAGGGATACCGTAGTGGTATGTCTTTGGATTTTCATCTAGAAGACCCAAGTTCAAACCCCGATACAAGGGGACCATGACCCCTTTCAAAAATCCAATGACATTAGCTCAATCGGTTAGATTCCTCAATATTTTTTAAGGAGACCCAGGTTTAAGTCTTGCCAAGCGATACATGGATAATATCCAACTTGTTATAATTCCACTATGTGGTGAAGATGTAATACGAGTGTGGCCTTATTCAATCTCATATAACTAATTAAAAAAAATGCTCCTACTACTACACCAACCTTTCAAACAAATATGGAATCGGGACGAGGACTAAAAAAGGTAGAATCACATGAATTAAAAGAGGAAAATGATGCAAAGAGTCGAAACCATGACCTGACACAAAATAGTGAGTGTCATAGTCATTGTGCTATTACTGCAGACAACCACCACTTCATTTGGCCTGCTATTTGAGTGGTAGGCAACGGTGAGGAAAAGTGCAAAGCGTGATTTGACATGGATATAGAGCATTGTTTTGGTGGGAAAAATTAGTGTCAATGGTAATTTGAATTTTCAAAATTAAAAAATGAAGGAATCCTTCAAAAACTTCAGAGAAAACATCTTTAATCACCAAAAAATGAAGACTTTTCTATAGTCAAGTGATGTAGCTCCGGTCTCACTCTAATACCATGTTCGGATTCATAATACTTTCCAAAAACATTCCAAAATATGCATTCACCAAGATCATGTCTAGAAAAGATACAAGAGTGATTTGAAGAGAGCATGAACCAAAGAGAGGAATAAAATGTGGGTGCCCATAGGTATCCCATAATTTTTCACAATCATTCACACTAATACATAAGTTGAAAGTTAAATTACAATATAATAAATATATTATACCCTTTAATCAAGGTTATACATAAATATGGATTAACCAATATTACTAAGGGTAAAATATGAAAGATACCCTTAAGCTTATATAAATGATGTGTAAAGGCTTATATAAGTAATAAACATAAACTTAAAATAAAGAATGCCCAAAGACTTATATATACACTTAAATATACACTTATTCATAAAATATACTAATAATACTTATCTATAAAATATATTAATAGTGCTCATAAATACTTTTCACACTTTTAACTTAGCCTAATAAATTAGGTTACACATAATTCTACGCTATTTTCATTATAGACATCCAGTATCTTCAAATTACCATAATGACAGTTTGCCTATGATTACAAGCACATCATATAATATAGAGTGGTCATATTGGTGCCTGACTAGTTATCTGAATATGTATACAAAGATTTTGGTCATTATAATTTCTGAGCTATAGTTATCCTTGGTATGTAACGTTGTAACGTTCCGAGGAACCTGACAGGATTTACCAAAAAAATTAACATGAAAATAAATAGTTAAAAATTATATATTTATATAAATGCAAAGCCTCTTCTTTGATAAACCAACCTTAGTTTCTAAAAGTAGTTTTATCTGTATTTTTATTGTGTGGTCATAGTTATACATTTATCAAGGCAAATGGGATAATTTTATTTAATTTAGAAGTATATTTATAATTAAAAAAATGTAGTAACTAGGAAAGAACATCCATCAACAAAGAAAATAGGCCAGTCTCACCAAACCAAACATAGCATATTATTATGTTAAGAAATAAAAACAGAACACAGAATAACTGCTGCTGTCAATAAATAAACTTGAGTGCCTCCAAGGCTTTACAGCTAGAACTTTATCTTATTGACTTTTCCTCCATTGTCCTTGTGACTCTAATATAATATAATATTATCCAATCTGTTGAAAGAAAAAAACTAAAAGACCCCTACTACAGTGGGTTCACTTTCTTTCTTTGCTAAACTTACGTTAAAGTTTGTCAGAAGAAACTACTGCTGACGAATATAAACCTTGCCAGATTAAGAGCAGTTTGACCGCAACATTTTGGCCAAGGCTTCCATGTAGCTTCTAAGATGCCAACTTGTCTGTAGCACCCCTTTTGAACTTGGCTTTAAACCTTGTCAATATGTACATTGTGGGGTCCAATCAGCTAAACAATGACTGAGAATTGTTAATTTAGCCACTAACAGGGCTCATCATCTCGAATTCTCTCTATTCTATGTAGCAGTCACTCTCGATGGTGGGCATATCCCAAATAGATGATTCTGTGGGCCTCACGTTCCTTGAGATCCACCATTTTCTCCACTCTAGTAACCTCTCTTGTTATCACCATTCAAAATTGAAAATCAGCCATAATCCTTTTTTTGTTTTTTTTGGAGAATTGACAAGAACCTCGTCAACCAAGCCAGCAGAGGGAGCAACTTCCTCCCCGGTACCATTCTTTGCCACAAGGTTTCCTTTGAACCCACATTGTAACGAGGAAACCTCTCGAGTGTAGTGTGGAGTATTTCTTCCGTTAAATTCATGTCTATAAAACTATTGGTAATTTAGTTAAAATTGGTAATTATAACAAAATTTAAACTGGAACTTCAAAATTTAAACCGGAGAAAAGTATGTTTGAAACCACTTTACTTAAAACAGAAACATTTGATGAGCCATCTATCCTAATGACTCTGGTCCCTTGGGGACCTTGATCTTATGCATATTCTGCAAAATTGCAATTTCACCTACCGCCCTTCCCCAACAATTTCTTTTCACTTTCATCCAAGGGCTTTATACAGTTCATGAGCTTGGTTCACGCACCAGGTCATGAAGTGCGCTGAGCAGGGCATTGAAGGACTTCATGCCGAGACTGCGGTCCGGCAACTGACGGAAAGTCCTGACAGCGTGGTCCGGCATTCCGGCTCGGCCGTAAAGTGTGATGATTCGGAGCATGAAACCTCGCCAGCGGCGATGGGGCTGCCATTTTTCTGGTGCTCCAAGATTTCTTCGACGGCGTCCCGGCGCCCGCGAGGCCTCCTTAAACAGCTTTACGATCCGTCAGCGTTTCCTTCAGTTCTCAGAGCACTCAGGGCTTTGTAGGGTTCCGGCGTCTGGTTACTAAGTTTTGACAGAATGTAGAGGGATCTCACCCATATTTAGGATCGAAAGGGAAGTAGGAAGTTGAGTGCCTGGTAGAATTTGTATGCCTCATCTTCTCTGAGTTTTTCCTTGGCAGAGTAAAGGGAAATGCTTGTTGCTGATCTTCAGCCCTCCTTCGAAAGGGGCTAAGATCATACGGTGCCTGTGACAACTATTGCTAGGGGTAAAAATGTATTTCGAAAATGTCGAAGAAACACCGGTCCTTGATTTACACCGTCACTAACCAATTTTCCTATGAATCTTAAAAATAAAAACATTAAGACATCTTCTTGGACCATGGGTAGAAAATAAATTTAGGTTTGAGGTTAAATTAGTGGAAAATAAATTTAGGTTGAGGTTAAATTAGACAAGTAAATGATTTGGCAATGACGAAAAACAATGGTGGTTTGAATTTTTTTTTAATTATTTGATAAAAGGTTTAGTTTTATATTGTTTAGTATGTATAAAGTTTATATATAGTGATTGTGAGAAATTTTTACGATCTAAGGTTCAAGGTTAGGTATCTCCATTTTAATTATTATTTTTGGTAAGTAGTGTTTGTATTTACAGTGGGTTTTAACAAGGATCCCAAAACCTGATTACATAAGCAATGGGCCTAGGGCATCAATCCCTTGAAACCAAACACCAAACAGAAATCTTGCCCAGCGGTAACAGTAAGCATGAAACAATCCCTCTCAACGGGAAACAAACAAATAAGAAAGAAAGTAGTTTTGGAGATCCCGCCCAGCGAGGAGTAGCCAAAAACCACCATAGAGAAGATCCCGCCCAGCAGGAAGCAAATAAAAACCGTTACAATAAAATCCTACCTCGCGGGAAGCAGTCAAAACCACCACAAACAGTCCCGCCTAGCGGGAAGCAACAGGGAAATCCCGCCATCCGGGAAACCAACAGAAAATAAAGGATCCCGCCTCGCGGGAAAACCGGTAGATTTGGCGGATCCCGCCCTGTGGAGAAACCATCCCGCCCATCGGGAAAACATTCCGTTCAGCGAGAGCCATCCTGCAGGAAGCCGACAGCCAGCACAGAGAGGATCCACCCATCAGGAAGCGACCAGAGAGCTGCACCACGAGGAACCCGCCCCGAGAAAACAAAAGAGGATCCCGTCCTAGCAAAACAAAAAGAAACAACAGGTTAAGGGACTAGGGATCCAGGGACTGGGAATCCCGAGTGGGAAGAGGAAACAGTCACAGGGATGGGATCCTTAGGAACCAAAACAGTGGGATCTATGGTCTGCATGCATAGATCAGACCCCCCCAAGAATGAAACATGCAGCAGAAAAAGGAAACCCAGCAGTAGGGACCAAGAATCCCGTCCAAGCACAGAGGCAGCTTCAGGGAACTGGGACTGGGAATGGGAACAACCCAGACAGGGAAAAGCCCCCCCAAGGCCAAACCAGATGCCCAGGGTGTCCACCAAGGAGTAGAACCAGCACGAAGAAGCCTCCACGTGGGAATAACAGCAGCCAGGATCCCGCCGAGGATTCACAAGCAAAAGGGGGAAAGAGGCCCCCCAGACCACCCCCAAAGCTGTGAGGACCTCAAGGGAGACCCCAAAAAGCTGTCCAAACCCTAAACCATCACCTCCACCGCACCGAGAAACACAGGGGACCAGATCCATGCGAATAACCTGCAAAAAACCCCAGGGGGAAGCCTGAGGGAAAAAGGGAAGGGATCCCCAACCAAACAGGGATCCCTGGGAAGCACCAGTCTAAAAAAACAACCAAGGAAACCCTAGCCGATCGGGAGGGACACAGATAGTGGAGAAGGATCTCCCCCCAGGAGATCATCTGCAAACAACCACTCCCCGGGAGGGATGACCTGGGTTGAGCCAGGGACTGGGCAGGAACCAGGAGCCATGGGAGGGGGAGCAGGGGAGGGACCAGAGCCCTCCCCTCTCTACTTTCTTCCCTCCCCTCTACTTTCTTCCCTCCCCCTCACCCACTCCATTTTAATTATGATTTATGATAAAGGTGAGAGTTTTACAGTAGTGGTTTTATTTTAATTTTTTAAATTATTTGATCAAAGGTTTAGTTATATATATATAGTGATGGTGAGAAACTCCTACGAGGAGTGCTCAAGGTTAGGAGGTTAGGTATCTTCATTTTAATCACGATGATCTCTGATAAAGGTGAGAGTTTTAGGTATCTCCACCCTAACCATGACCTTGATAAAGGTGGCTTATCAATAGGGATCAACCACACAACCATACACATCCACCCACTTACACACTTGTCCACATCACGGTTTGAACCTTAGATCTCTCGAAGAAGAGTCAAAACCCGAACCATTGCACTCTCCTCTTATCTATTTATCTATATATATTTGGTTAATACTTTAAAATTTAGGAATCTTTTTAATTGAATTTTTTAGATTTACATCAAATTATAATGAATATTTTAGGGTTTTAAATAGAAAAAAAAATTATCAGCTTACTTGGATATTCTTTTGTCTTATAGAGGAAATAAAGAGGAGTTATAGGTCTCTTGTTTGGATAGAATGAAAGTTTGTTTGAAGGTTGGAAAGGTAAGTTCTTAACCATTAACCATGGCAAGGAGGCTACAACTCATATAGGTTACATTGTAATCCATTCTTAGTTATATGATGTCACTTTCAAGATTTTTTCAATAGGTATAACATTATAAATTAATAAAATTCAAAGAGACTTTTTTTTTTTTGGAAAGAATGTAAGGAAAATTTTAGGTTTCTTATTTGTAAGTGGGATAGGGTTTAGGAAAAAATATTGGAGGAACAAACTTGCAAAATTGTTGACTTATAAATTTGGCTTTAGGAGTAAAGCTTGGATGGAGATTATTCAGAGATCAAGGAAATAATTGGGTAAAATATTACTTTAAAAATCTCTAGGTTTTCTTGATGCAATAAAATTATTTAGGAAAACAACCCTACCCAAAGGCTTGTTAACATGGAACTTCATATCAAGTAGTTTGTAATTGATAAAGAAATAAAAAAGATGGTCAATCAATAAGGGGAATATAAAGTTTTTGGTTTGATGCTTAGTTGAAGCTTTATCCTCTTATCTCTAACTCAAAATGGCAACCATTGGCTTGGGCATGTTTAACTTGTGAAGGTCCAAAGGTCAAAGACTATTAATATGAGCAACAACTCTAGATCATGGTTTTCTATTAGTAACCTGGTTGAAGGAGAGGAACTCAAACAAATTGTAGATAAACTTCAAAAGATGCTTCAAGAGTTTTATTCGTCAATTTCTACATAAAAGGATGTGTTGGTTTGGAATCTAACAAAGATGGTGGATACTTGGTCAAATTAGGATATGAGGATTAGAGCAATCAAAATTTCCTACTTCCAAAGATTTTCCTTGGAAGAATGTTTGGTCACTAGAGGCTCTCCCTAAGGCCTCAACATTCATTTGGTTAGCAATTTAATGTAAGATTCTTATAGGAGAGAGCCTTCAAAGAAGAGGATATAATGGACTTTTTAGATGTGCCTTATGTGAAAAATATTTAAAAACATTAGGAAATTTACTTCTTCAATGTCCTTTTGCTCACACTTTTTGGGGTTACTTTTTTAAAAACATGAAAATATATTGGGTAACTCCATCAACATTGACGGAGTTGATGGAATGTTGGATTAATTATTTCAAACCTTAGGATTGCAAAATGAAATATTTTAAGCAAGGGTTCAAGAGAAGATGCATAAACAAGGTTAAATCCTAAATGCACACTATATGTTATTTATCTTTTCAAATGCCAATTAAATATCTTCCTTTTAAATCTGATCTAGGGTTTTGATAGAAATAGAAATCACTCAACAAACAACCTAAAGATTAATTAGGGCACTTATCTTTATTCGGTGGTTGATCCAAGCTTTATCTTTCATTCAAAAATATCCCATGATTTCTATTCCTATAAAATAGCTTCAAAACACTTGCAAAATAGATCAACGTTAGGGGCATGCTTAGGCCACTATATGGCTATACTTGGAGGTGCAACAGACAAGCCCCCTAGGTCATTTTAGTTTACCTTTGCAATGCAAAAGAAAAAGTTGACCTTTGGAATATGGACAAACATAATAAAATGCAACATAATAGTATGATAAACATAACACAGATTATGCTATAATTATTAAAATGCAACATGAAACACAAACCTAGGGTTTGGTGGTAGCAGATTACCCCCAATCCTAGCCTGTACGAAATCGCACCCCATATAGAGTGATCATGATTTTGTAGAATGACGAAATCACAACCTGGAATTGTCAGGTGTGATATCATAAAAGAGGATAAAACCCTCAAATGATGCAAGCGAATTAATGTGAAATAAAAATCTAATTAATATGCAAATGCAAAAGAGCAAAAGTAACCTAGCGATAGTGAAAAAGCAGACAAAAGGATGGAGACCTCCAAGTAGCAAAAATCCTCCTTTGGGCTCCAACACTTGTCCACCAAGGGCAAAAAAGCACAATCGAATGCAGTAGTATATCATTCCAAAGTAGAGCTTCAACAGACTATATCAATCACTTGAACAATGACCACTTCAATCTTGGATGGGAACTTGTCAATTCTTGCATTAGCTTCCTTTCAAAAATATCTCAAGAAATAGAACTTAAAATTTAATTCCTTCTTTTGAAAGAAGACTTCAAACCCTCCTTTTATAGGGTATTTGAAAGAGAAATGGGTGGGAAAAACCAAGAAAATTTGACCTTGAAAAGATCAACTTTGAAAATTAGGGTTTTCTAGGAGAAAACCCTAGCTATGTGAAATTGCACCTCATAGAGGTCGATCACGATTTTGCATAAAGAGGAAAAAAAAGGAGAAAGAGGGGGGAAGGGAGGTCCAAACTTGTTTAGGGCAAGTTGGAGGGTCTCCCCAAGGATCTAGGGAAAATTGCTCACTCAAGTGGATCAATTTTTTGGGTCTACATTTTGCCCCCTCTTTGATGCATTTATGGCCTGATAAATGCATCAAAGAAAAGGTGTAGACGCCTACGGGTGGAGGACAACAAATAAAAAAGGGTGGCTAGGTTAGAAGAAAAGGGTGGTGCAAAAATGATGTCATTCTGGACACTTTCTTATTTTACATGTAAATGAAGGCATTAGGGACATTAATGCCTCTTAGGCCGGGGTGCCTCCTCAAATTTTAGAAATAATATTTAGATTCCTTTTGAAATTGGAAAAATTAGACTCAGAAGAAAGGGAGGAGAAAAAAACAAAAGAAAAAAGAAGAGAGAAAAGCAACAAAACAGGCACAAAAGAGGTAAAAGAGGGAAAACCCTAATTCATTTTCATCGCATGAAAGAGGAAAATGAGAGCTATGGGGAAAAGGTGAGGATGGCACTTCATGTACACCATTCAGGTGTGGTGAGGGGTGAGGGTGATACCATAGTAGAGTGAGCATAGGTAAGGACTATTACCTACCTTTTAGATTAGAATTAGGATAGATTTTCCTTGCTTTTTATATTTTATTTTGAAAGTTTCTCTAGCATTGCTGAAAACATCGTGCACGACCCAAGCATGATTTCACGGCTTGATTACGATTTTACCTTAGTTTGTGATGACTGACAAAATCAGACCCCGAAAACATGAGGCATGATTTTTGCAAAATCATATCCTAAGAGAAAGGGGCACAATTTTATAGAAAGATAAAGAAGGATGAAGTCGCACCCGATGTTAGGCGAGCGCGATTTCACCATAGAGAGAGAAAGCAAGGGTAAGAAAGTAGAGAAAAGAAAAGCACTCTTATTTAACTTAGAGTTTTTTTGTATTTTTTAGATGTTTAGATTTTTAAATTTTTAATGAGCACAAAGACTGATGTGAATTTTATGATGTCTATGGATGCAACATGATGTACTGGAGAGTCGTGAGTGGATATCGACCTCCTTAGAGGTGGAGCTATGAGCACTCGGGCAGATCGAGAGTGATACCCTGGAGGCAGTGGGGTTACACCACTTGGCAGAGATACCTCGATTTGAGGCGGATAGAGCACTACTAATGATGCTGGTAGAGAGGTGGTACTCAGAGTCATTGACCTTTCGATTACCCATAGGGGAGATGACCATCACACTAGAGGATGTGTGGTGCATCTTGCACATCCCCATCAGGTTGAGGGTGGTTTACAAAGCATGAGGGTGATTGACTATCTTGTAGAGATTATCAAGAGGTTGGACTCACCAAGTTTGAGAGAGCATCATCTCGATCGATGAGATGGTGGGATGCTATGAGGTTGATTCATTTATGATCATGCTTTGTGGGGTAGTGGTGGGATTGCTAATGTGCCATACGAGCAAGAGATATTTGCCATGGGCCATGGTAGATGTAGTGGCAAACATGCAATACCAACGAGTGCGATTCACATGAGGTTCATATGTGTTGGTCTATTTGTACAAGACATTATACAATGTCATGTACAAGGGGCATATAGGGATAGTCTGTATGACTTTTCTCTAGGTGTGGTGTTGGGAGCACATAGCGATCCAAATACCTTCTGCACCACCAAGATCATTTCCCAGCTTAGAGTGACCAACAACATATAGGTGGGAAAAATTACATGAGAGAATCCAGAAGATGTATGTCAGGATCCCACCATTAGGGAGGCGGGTGATAGATGAGATAAGGGAGGTAAAGATCATTTAATGACCCTGGTGTCTACACCTTAAATCTGTTGAGGATGTAGAGGAGCTGACTCGGGTCAGGAGGATCATGTGGCTCTCTACAAAGAAGGGAGATCTGGAGCTATACCGGTTTGATAGGGTCCAATGATAGTTTAGGATATTATAGGGGATCTCAAACTTAGGTGACTACTGGTACAAGAGAGTGTATCAAGACCCATCAAGAGTCAAAGGAGACCCTGATGTGGTGAGGTGGGTATAGGAGGACCTATATGATCCATCCTATGTGGATCCCAGGGTGGACAACATCGGAGTGGCCTTCGGATATCGAAGGTGGTACAGGTATGTCATGTCCTAGAGGATATCCCCTCTAGTTCTAGTATAGAGATTCCAAGTGATGAGCTTGGGCATGTAGTGGGAATTTTGAGAGGTCACTCAATGAGCCATAAAGTAGGTGCAACAAGGCTTAACATCCCCACAATAGAGGTAGGCTAGGGTCTAAGTGAAGATAGTGATTATGACCACTATCTCAGTTGGGACCAAGGAGGTAGGGGTAGCTAGAGTTGCCCCTATGGTGGTGGAGGCACTATTGAGCAAAGGGACTTGAGAGACCTCCATATCAGTAGTGGTCAACCTGAGCAGGGCCATTTATTAGGGTGATTTGAGGAGGGAGATAGAGGTGCTATACACAGGTAGCATCTCTACAAAGGGATATGGATCTAATTTGATAGGATAGGGTCAAGAGGATGGAGGGGTTGTGGAGTGCCCTAGGCACTACAGAGGTAGAGAGAGATGCAACATGAGCCAAGGTTGATTATCTATAGGGAGAGGTGATCCAACTAGACAAGGAGCATTAGTGGGCTTGGGTAGAGGGGATGGCTGTGGTCAATAGCAGTCAGTTAGGTAATGGGGTTTGCCTACTCTAGATGGAACTATAGAGGTTAGGGGAGAGGTTGGAGGTAGCCTTGTAGAAGGTAACCTTCTACTAGATAATGTACTATCAGGTGGTTCTAGAGGGGTAGTGAGTGCCACTTCCTTCATCCCTATAGACATCAAGCCATACTCAGTATAGGTCATGGATAGTTTAATGATCCGTGAACATGCCTCCACCAAGACCACCTTCAACAAACATGGTTGAGGGGAATGGCTCCTATGGCTAGGGAGGGGATTGGAATGACATGTCAATTTTGTATTGTGGCATGCATCCTTAGGGATGGTCAAGTATACCGAGGTTAGACTGTGGTACACCAATCGAGAGGACCTATGTATCTCTCTTTTGACTCGAGTAATATCATGTTACTTTTATTTAGTGTAATGTGTTTTTATGTGATTATTTTATGCTTATGATGGTTGCATGTTTTTATGATGATAATGCATGCAATGAACTAATTATGAATACACTAATTTAACCTAATACAAAATGGAATGAGGTAGAAATGAGGCAGATGCAAAACATGAGAAGACACAAGAGCAAAAAAAATAGATGAAGAAAGGAAGAGGAAAAATAAGAAGAAACCAAAAAGACAAAGAAAAAGATATAAAAATAACTCTAAGCAAAATCACGCCCATTAATTTAGGAGCGTGATAACTTTATAGAGTGAAATCATGACTCAAAAAGTTGAGGCGTGATTTCAAGAAAAGAAGGAAAGAAGGAGAATAAGAAGAAAGAAGAAAAAGGAGAAGAAAGAGGAGGAAGAAGAACCAAAGGTTAATAGAAGCAAAAAGAGGTTTGACATTTGATGTTTGAGTCAACATAGACCGTATTAGATCAATGTGATCAAACAACCATAATAAAACACAAATATGGATAGACGAGGTTAAACCCTCTATGGGTGTACTACTCATTGAGATGGATAGATGATGGAGCATGACCCGCAATGGGTATAATGCTCACTAAGATGATCAAGAGATACCCACTAGGATGTATGCTCACAAATGATTGAGATGGAGGTTGCTCCTTGCGTGTGGCCATGAAGCTATCCCGTATGGGGTGTATCATGTATGTAAGATAAATGAGCGAGTACAATCTCTGATAGGGTATGATGTGTGTAACTTATGAGTGGATAAAGCAATTTGAGCAAAATAATGTGTGCAAGTGTTAGAAGAAAGAGAGGAAGAAATCAAGGAGAAAAAGGAAAATGTGTGTGTGCAATGAAATGGAGGCAAGGAGAACAAACGAATGCATATCATTGTCTATAAAAAAAAATAAAAGAAAACTGAAGCAACAAGAAGACAAGGATATACCAAAGAAAACATGCTCCTTAACATGGTGGAGAATTATGGTCATTTGAAAAAACTTTGAGGTCAAGGAAGACATGTGAACGAAAAGTGAAAGAAGAGAAGAAGGCAAATTAGAGAGAAAATAAAATAAGGAAGACACACCCTAAGTTGGGGATGTCACTAAGCACCAGAGCCCTAGTGAAAGTGCAATGCATGTGAGCTATGATGTAACTAGGTATCATCATATACCATTCTCGTAAAATTCTCAAAAATCTATATGAACAAGCAATCATGAGCAAGTAACAATGCAATTATGACAAGCAAAATGTAAGAGAAACAAAATGTCAGACAACCATGTAAAGTATGATAGGAAATCATGCAATATGAGCAAGCAAGTAGATGCAATAGAATAATAATGCAAAAGCATACCTAATTAATGATTGGTTTTTGTTTTGTTAATACGAGAAAGCAGAATGATAGTCGAGACACATTCAAATTATGTCTCCTATATTAATGAAAAGAAAAGGCATACCTAGGATTGATCCATCAAAGAGATTCTCAGAAAGTGAATCTTCTTGATGATTAGAATCACAAGAAGGCTCCTTCAAAGGATTATTTCTGGTAGTCTCTGCATGAAAATCCACATGCTCTTGAACAAAGCCATTTTTATTAACAAAAGGAGGAACAATCCCTAGTGTCACAATATCCCTATAGAATAGTGAAGCAGGGTCTCTTTAAGAAGAAAAATTTCCTTTAGATCACATGAAACCTATCATATTACAAAACAAGATGTTAGAAGAATAAGGGAGTCTTCATCCTCATCACACCGCTTTGATTTTTGATGATCTAAATATTCAGCATAAGTCATAAGATGATCATCATTATCAAACGGTAAATGCTGATTCTTATTGGGTATGTAGCCTATGCTACATTGCCTAGGCTAAACCTCAACATCCAAGGGATCTTGAATACCCTTTTTTTGTGGCCCCAAACCTTTACCAACATATCCCATACTAGATAGTATCTGCTTAGGGAGTGGGTAATCATTGAATAAGTAGCAATGAGCAAAAAAATGCTCAACATGAGAAGGGTTGCTACCACGAACCTTATCTTTGAAGGTTATTCCTACGAAGACAAAGGTACATGTGCCAATGTGTACAACTTCACCATTCTTACAAGGTAAAATCGTAGTCCTTGGTGAATGTGGTAGCCTAGCTAGATCCCATAAGAGGTTCTTGAGAAAACATATTATCTTGACCTTGTGATGAAACATTTAGGGGTCCCTCACTCACTTTTAAAAATTTAAGTTGCTCAAAAATTTGAGATGAGGAATTTGGAGAGGCAAAAGATGAAACTGAAGGATAAATATAGATAACATATTGAGCTTGTTCGACCATCAAACAATATTTGAATGATCGAGGATCACTCGAGATGGTGATAATTTGATCTTTATAATTAAACTTCAAACATTGATGAAAAGTAGAAGGGACCACCCTCATCTCATGAATCCAAGGACGTCCAAGAAGAAGATTAAAAGATACAGAGAAAGGCACCACATAAAAAAGTATATAGAATTTTGGGTCCAACTTTAAGGAGGGATATAACACCACAGGATTCATGGGACTCATTGTTAAAAAATTTGATGATAATATCAGATTTAGTTAAGTCTTCTTCCTTTAGTCCAAAATTTTGGAAAAAATTAGAAGTACATAAATTAAGGGAAGAACCATTGTCAATCAAGATACATTTGATAAAATTTCCCCAATAAATATAATGATGTGAAGGGAAGAATCCCCTCGCAGGTATGAGGAAGGCCTATCATCATCTGAGAATGAGATATGATGTATCCCAAGAGAACCTACAACATTAACCACAACATTGGGAGAAATATCTGGAGGGAAAAATTGTTGTTGTAGAAGTTCCAACAAGGCTTCCTAGTGATTAGGGGAAGTTTGTAACAGTTCTAATATAGAAATAATAGTTGGAGTACTAGCTAACTATTGTTGAAGGTCAAAGGAGGTTTGAGGCTTTAAGACTAAGGGTGGATTCCTTGTACTTATACTCTTTCTTTGATTATTATTCAAAACCAAAATCAGATGCGACAAAGAAATCTTCAACTACTGAAGGTGCTATGTTGACTGAGCTTGAGTCTATTTCCTTATAGTCACTCCAACCATGACAACCATATTACTATACGCAGGTGACTAGTTTTGATAAAATATCTAATTAGTTACTAATTATCCATGCTTAGGTAGTGGATATTTGAAAATACCCATATCTTGATTAGTTTTAGATGCTTATGGAGTAGTAGTTTGGTTATTTAATGGTTGAGGGCTATCTACAACAAGTCACCCTGCATTTATTAAGTCCTAAATCACATGCTTTAAGTTCTTGCAAGAATCTATCTAATGTCCCTCCACTCTATGATATGCACAATGTTGACCCGCATTATACCAATTAGCTATAATATCAGGTTACCTTATGGGAGTTAACTCAATCATATTAGCTTCCAAAAGCTATTTTAAAACCACTTTCATAGGTATGCTAAGTTTTTTAAAGTTCCTTTGTGGAGGTTTTTGAATTATCATATTTTATAGGTTTTTAACAACATTATTAATAGACCTACTATCTGTTACACCATATCCTACCACATGCCTATTATTATGCTATGAATTAGTTATATTCTTTCACTTTAAGCTATTCTATTTTGATAAGATTTTGTTCCACTTTTCTTGCTAACTCAATTGCTTATTCAAATGATGTGATAGTTGTTATTTCTAATGCATAAGATAACTGTGCTTGTAGATTTCCAATAAATATTTCAATCATGTCTCAAGTAGGTAAAGTATATCTCAAACACCCAACTAGACTCCTCCAATGAGATAAAATTAAAAAAAAAACTTTCCTCTTTACCTTGTTTCAAATTGTAGACATATTTTATGGTTACATTCTTCTCAAACTGTTGGATAAATAACTTAGTTATTTCTTCAAAATTTCTAAAGAAATGAATGGAAAACTGATAATACCATTCTAATTTCATGCCAACAAGATTCGTAGGAAACATTTTTAGTAATAACATATCATCATAGATGAGATCATGGCAAGTTGTTCTGAATATTCTTAGGTGCTCAATCGGATCTTTTGTACCCTTATATATAGGTAAAAACTACATGGGAAAGTTCTTAGGATAGGGTCTAGCAGTAAAAATAGGGTCTAGGGGTTGATCACATATTTCTCTGTAGTTGTAGGTGAAACGAGAAGGTTGAATCATATCCACTTTTGAAACTAGTTGTTTTACCATATTCATCAAACTTTGTACCTCAATATTTGTACTGTACAATGTCTCTAGATTCCTTAAGAAATAAGTAAATTGTTGAATGGGTACTTAGTCTATGTTGGAGGTATTGATATTGTTGTGATATGTTGTATCTTGCTGGAGAGGATAACTAATAGTTGGTGGAACAGAAGCAAAATTGTTGAGATGAGTAGATTGAGGAGGAAATTGAAAATAATTTTGAAGGACACTACTAGTTGGAGGGATTTGAAAACTCCCCCTAATGTTGGTGGTTACAGTAGCGATATAAGTAGGTTGATGGATAGGATTACCATGATTCAAATATTCAAATAAAGGGTTAGTATGAATGCATATAGGAGAGACTGTTAAAGGAGGGGGAGTCTCATATTTTTCAAGATGAGCTTCTTGCCTCACAGATTCAAGCAAGTCTTCCTTATAGCATTTCATAAAACCCTGCATATGATCAATTGATTTGAAGTATGGCCCATCAAGCCCTTCAAAGAGGTCATGGTTTGTTTTAATTTCCTCATTCTCTTACTCTTTTGTATCAAGGTTGGGATTCTCTTTATCAGTTTGATCATATTCTTGGGGAACATGATCAAAATTTAACTGCTCTCACTGACTTCTAATAATTGGAGACACTAGAAGAAGCAAAAGGATATAAGAGAAGACTAATTAAACACGCACAAAAATATTTTTAAAGATGTTTATTAATGTTTTTCTAAGACTAGGCAAATAAATTAGTGGTCTTACTTAACAAGTTTTCAAAAGAAAAGCATGCAAGGAAGAAAACTTCCTAATTTGACCACTAAGATGTGCATTCACGTCGGGTTCATCAAATATGCAGAGGGGGAAAACCATACACAAGTGCACATTTCTCAAGGCTAGATTCGTAGAAAAGCCTTGAGGTGGTTGCAGTGGTCATTGTAACTCTACACTCGGTGTGGGGGAAAAAGGGTTCACTAGGAATGGTTTTAGGACTCGCTCCAAGTCTAGGGATGGAATGTGTTTGATGTATTCAATTTAAGATAATCACCTATGTTTGGCATTTCTATAGCTAGACTATGAAAGATAAAGGACAATGCAAAAATAAGATGCAAGAAGACAAGATCTAACCCTAGAATGATTCTTTATTTGAATGATCTCTAACCCTAGGATTGTAAAATAAAATATTTTAAGCAAGGGTTCAAGAGAAGATGCACAAACAAGGTTAAACCCTAAATGCACACTATAAGTTATGTCTTTTCAAGTGCCTAGAAATCAATTAAATATCTTCCTTTTAAATCTAATCTAGGGTTTTGATAAAAATATAAATCACTCAACACATAACCTAAATATTAATTAGAGCACTTATCTTTATTCGGTGGTTGATCCAAGTTTTATATTTTGTTCAACAATATCCCATGATTCCTATTCTTGCAAAATAGCTTCACAAACACTTAAAAAATATGATCAACATTAGGGGGCCTACTTAGGCCATTGTATGGATGTACTTGGAGGTGTAGCAGTTAAGCCCTCTAGGTCCTTTTAGCTGATCTTTGAAATGCAAAAGTGAAAGTTGACCTTTGGAAAATGGACAAATAGAATAAAGTGTTGTAGAAAAATATCATAAATAGAACACAAATTATGCTATTATGATCAGAATGCAACATGAAACACAGACCTAGGATTTGGTGGCAGCAGATTACCCCCAATACTAGCCTATGAAAAATTATGCCCCATATGAAGCAACCACAATTTTTTTGAATGAAAAAATCATGCCCTGGAATTATCGGGGGTGATATTGTAGAAGAGGAGAAAAACCCTCATAATGTAGGTAAATTATTGCAAAATAAAAATATAATTAATATGCAAATTCAGAAGTGCAAAAACAATCTAGTAGTAGCAAAAAAGCAAACAAAAGGATGGAGACCTCCAAGTAGAAAAATTCCTCCTTAGGGCTTCAACACTTGTCCACCAAGGGCAACAACATACAATCCAATGCAGTAGTATATAATTCCAAAGTAGAGCTTCAACAAACTATATAAATTACTTGAACAATGAGCACTTCAATATTGGATGGGCACTTATCAATTCTTGTGTTAGCTTGCTTGTAGAAAATTAGATATCAAGAAATAGAACATAAAATTCAATTTCTTATTTTGAAAGAAGAATTCAAACCCTCCTTTTATAGGGGATTTGAAAGAGAAATGAGTAGATCAACTTAAAAAATTAGGGTTTTCTAGGATAAAAACCCTAGCTATGTGAAATCATGCCCCATAGAGGTCGATTGCGATTTTGCATAAAGAGAAAAAAAAGGAGAAAGAGGGGGGAAGAAAGGTCTAGAATTGTTTACGACAAGTTGGAGGGTCTCCCCAAGGATCTAGGGAAAATTTCTCACTCAAGTGGGTCAATTTTTTGGGTCTATAGAGTCATTTACAATAATGGCATTCAAACAAGGATCTACTTCGATCTAGGGTAAAATAAAAATGTTCAAAATTTATTTTTATCAAAATTAATTTTGATGGTGCTTCTAAAGGAAAATTAGAAAATGCTAAAGTTAATAGGACAAAATCCAAAATTTACTTCCTAAAAACTCTAGCTAAAATAAAAACAAGGATTTGCAAGTTACTTCAAATGGAGGAGGCAAATTTACCAGCAACTTATCTAGGGATGCCCTTATTTGAGAGGAGAATGAGGATAAAATTATAGAATCTAGTTATAAGTAAAGTTTAGAATAAAATACCAACATGGAAAGGTAGATGGTTATCATTAGCAAGAATAGTGCAACTAATTAATTTAGTATTACAAGCCATTCTAATATATTATATTTCATTGTATACTATTCCAAAATCAATAGAAAAAAAATTAGTCTATATTATGTGATCCTTTTTGTGGTCAGGATTACATGATAAAATGAAATCTCCTTTGGTGAAATGGAGTAATGTGTGTGATGATAAAACTAGGGGAGGTCTCAGTTTAAGAGTTCTTAGAGACACAAACTTAGCTCTTAGGGGAAAAGTAATTCAAAAATTGTACAAAGAGAGTCAAAGACAATGGACAAGAATTCTTCTAAGTATGTTGATTCCAATGACCTAGGCTTAATATTTACTACATTCTCTCTACCAAATGGTTATGCACTTTGGAATGGTCCAAAAAAATATATTGATCTAATGATTAAAGGTTTAATATGGATGGTGGGAACTGGAGAAAACAAATTTATTTGAATGGATACTTGATGTGATAAAAAACCACTCAATCTAGATCCAATTTTGAAACCTTGGATGAGATTACTTCAAAAAATATGTTGATAGGGTTTCAAACATTATATACAAGGATCAAGAAGGAAGATACAAATAGAAAGAAGATTTTTTTAATAGTTTACTTGAGTAGAAAGATAACAACAATGATTATTATAAGGGAAGCCAAGGATAAATTGATTTGGGAGTTGAATAGCTCAGGAGAATACACAACAAGAAGTGGATATAATGCAAAGCACCAAAAAAATAGGAATATTGCAAGAATATGAAGAGATATTTAGGATAGCCCAAGCATTCCTAAAGTCAAAATGTTTATTTGGCTAGTAGGTCATAGAAGAATTTTATCGTTGGATAACCTTATGAAAAGGGGTTTTCATGGTCCCTCACAATATGTTATTTGTAAAAAGGAGGAGGAGAGTATAGACCATATCTTGGGACATTGCTCAATATTATAGAAACTATGGCAATGGATTCTTAATATGTTTGGTAAATGCATGGTGATGAATGGTAGGATTGAAGAATGTAAAAAGCAATGGTAGAGCACTTTTAAAAGTGAAGATTTATAGACAATCTAAGATATATCAAAAGATACAATACTTTGGACTGCATGGCTAGAAGATAATAGAATAATATTTAAAGGAAATGAAAGCAATTTAGAGGTAATGAAAAGAAATATATGTTTAGCCATAGAGGAGTCTAATCCAACCCTATCAACTCACTCAATTTCTAATCTGGAGGCAGAGGGCCTTAATAGATGGAGCCAAGTCATCAAATGGAATTATGGTGTTGGGTATAGGAGAAATAAAAAGAAGGCTAAGAATTTAAAGTGGAAACCACCATATGTGAATTTTATCAAACTAAATTTTGATAGAGCATCTAAAGAAAATCTAGGACCTGGAGGAGGGAGAATAATTAGAAATAATAGAGGAGAGATTTTGTCACATTACACTTTCAATAGTGGATTGAATACAAATAATGAAGCTGAATCTTAAGTGGCTTTAGAAGGATTAAAATAATGCAAACAAATGAAATGGAACATAGTATGGATGAAAGGTGATCACTTATAGTAATAAATACAATTTTGAGGAAAGCAAAGGCTCCATGGAACATAAAAGAGATAATTATGGAAATTCAAGATCTTGCTAAAGAGTTTGAAGAAATTAGATTTACACATATGTTAAGTGAAGGAAACAAATGTGCATATAGGCTAGCGAATAGAGGAGGGGTTTTAATTAAGGATCATGAAGTTAAATTCTCTTTTCTATGGTTAGAGGAAGTAGTAAGTATAGCTGAAGTTGATAAGAAAAAGTTGACTACCTGAATCAAATAATGATTAAAATTTAATTTAATGTTTTCCATTGGTAATATCTAATTTATTTGATTACATTAATGTGTTTTCATATAAACTATTTATTATAATTTTTGTGGTTTCACTTGTGGTTCAGGAAGGAAACTAGCAATCCAAATTTGGTAAAGCGAATTATGATAGTGCAATGTTTTGGAAATTTTACTCTACTAAGATGCAATGCATAGATAATAGAGGTGAAGTTTTGGTATTGTGAAGGATGTTATGGAAAAATATAAAGAAGGATGCTAAATACTAGAATATTTTTATTCACACAATTTGTTTTTAAATTCCAAAAAATGAAAATTAAGAATTCAAACATTTTATGTAAAACGGTGTAGGTTTCTAGCTATACCATCTCAATTGAGATGAGAAATGAATTTATTTGTAAACTCTCAAGATTTAAATAAGAGATTTGTGATTTATCAAAGTTGGGGGACCCGAGTACAACCCCTTGTTCACCAGCAAACAAAAAATAGGAAATGATAGTGGAGGTAGTGTTTTCCAAAATAATGAAAGCAAAATTCTCCTCACTTACTTAGAATCATATGGAACTTTAAATAACAACTATGTAGAGGCTAGGGCACTTCTTACAAAGATTAAAATATCAATAAAAAAGGATAGAAATATATTTCAACTGAGGCGAATTCACAAATTATCATTAATGCTATCAACAAAAATGGATATGGGAATGGATAAAAAATTATATCATTACTAATGTTCATAATTTATTATTAGATGCAATCTCTTGAAATGTGAGAATATCTATCGACAAGGAAATTGGGTAGTAGATAATTTAGACAATCATCGTGTGGATCTTCATCTTTGTAAAATTTAAATTTTAGAAGGCAACTAGCCAACTAAGATTTTATCTCTTTGTTAAAATGATGTCAAGGATATAATTTTGGAAACATAACACTTCAAGGAACTTGAAGAATATATTTTATACAAAAATAAATGACAAATATTTCTAATAAAAAGGCATGTTGAATATGGTTTGTTTGAGCTAACAACAAATTCGGTATTTTGATGGGAGTGGCTCCAAATAGAAGCCACATATATCTTATTAAAATATATATATGTATTTGTTTTTTAATTAAAAAAACGAGTTGGTACAATCAAAGAGCAAGCAGGAAGCAAAAAGCAAAATGGAGCAAGGAGTGTCACTTCTTATTGTTTTAGATTTTAAGAGAAACTCAAAAATTAAAGTATTTATATGAAGAAAATCTAGGCAACATGATAGGAAATATATTTTTAAAAGTCCTTACTAGAAGTAAGAATGCCCTTGTTGGAAGTATGAATGCCCTAGGTAGTGATAAGAAGAAGAGTGAGTCTATGGGAAACCCTATCTAGGTAGTAGATACTACATTAGAGGTGATTGTCAAGGATGAGACTATCGAGCATGATATCATGGTTCTTAAAACTAGAGGGTTAATCTGTAAATTTTATAGATATTGGTTAAGTTTTTCTAAGATTCAAAATTGGATCAAGTGGAAGTGGATATTGAATTCAAAATATTCCATGATTATTTTTGATAGGGTGAAAAAATAGGGTTTAGAAAGGGTCCTGACCCTTTTACAAGGAAGTTGCCTTAACTGAGCATGGAAAAACAAAGAAAAACCATAGGCTCAACATAAAAAAGCCAAAGAAATAGGCCAATAGAACACAATAGAAATAAAATAATTCCCAAATAACATAGAAGGTCAATACAATATTCAACATCTGAAAGCTAGGATTATTTTAAAAATATTTTCCTCATTATCTTCTCTAATTTAGAAATAAGGGATAAAATAAAGGATGGTGGTTTAGGGGTATAGATGCATTATATTTTAGACCATGGAATGAGATTTTTTTATGGAGATAGAGACTATTGAAAGACTTATGACATGGATTAGGCTTTTTGGATGTTCTTATTAACTCATCAATAAAGAGATTTCAAAGAATTTTTATAATACTCTAGGAAAATTCATCCAGGAGAGACCAACTATTAAGGAGATAAGGCATGCTTTATACACTTGAATATGTGTTTCCATGGATATTTAAAAACATTTTATAGTAATCTATTAGGATTAAATTTGAATCAAGAAAATGGGATCAAGAAGTGAATTATGAAGACATGGCATTTGGATGTCACAAATATCATGAGAGTGGATGCATGACAAGAGATTGAAAACTAAAAATGATGGAGAATAAGATGGAAAATTTTGGACGTGAGGTAATCTTCAATATAAAAAAATAATATTATATCATAGTATAAGCTTAGTCAAATCAAGGATTCTTCGCTTCTAATAAAATGACAAGAAAAACACTTTTGCATCATCAAATGAAAAAAGCCAATATGGTTCACTAATCAACCATTAGAAGAAAAAAGGACACAAAGGATGAGGAAGTAGAATGTGCAAATAAATATGGGGAAACAAATTTTAAATGGAATGAGATGGAGGTGGTCAAGGTTAATCGAGATAAATCATTTTCATTTTTTTAAGTGGCATCAAATATTCTCCTTCTAATAAAAATGAAAGTAGTACAAGTGTATTCATTGCACTTGAGGGTTTAAAGAGCAACATTATAAAGAAATGCATATGGAGAATATCCATGGAAATTAGAGGTTTTTAGAGAAGCATAAGAAAGAATTTGGTATGGGGGATCATCCTTGCACTTTAGGATTTTGAGGTAACATAAAGAAAAATGTATTTATGAGGCTAGTCCTTGCATTTCATATTCTTTATAGGAATATAAAACTTTAGAAAATAAATCTCATTATGAACAATATGGAAAATATAAGAAATTTATGAAGATGAAAGCATTGGTGTAAATTAAAAAAGGAGAGGAAGCCATCAAAGCATGGACAAAGAGAAAAGAAAACTTAAAGGAATATTAGTTTAGGAAGCCAAATAAAAAATCACAAGTTTTAAGGAGTGGGACTAATACCACTAATAAAAATAAAAAGTGATGATGAAAATGGTATCATGAAATATTAGAGGTTTGAATAAGACCCCTAAATAATATTTATTAAGGAATTTATATATTGTTATATTATTGAGTTTATTTTAATCCAAGAAACAAAATTAAGTAGTGAGGAAAGTAGGGATAAAGTAGAAGTAGGGATTGAGTTCATATTACTTTGTGACTTTGCTTCCTAAAGGTTTTACCCTCTTCATCTTTTCTAGCTTAGAAATTAGGGATAAAATAATGGGTGGTGGCCCGTGGTTTAGGGGGATATATGACCTTTATTTGAGACCATGGAATGAGAACTTTTCTATTGAGACAAAAACTAATAAGAAGCTTCTGGTGTGGGTTAGGCTTTTTTGGACTTCCATATCAAATTATCAATAAAGATGTTTTGAAGAATATTGGAAATACCCTATGGGGAATTCATCAAGGAAGGACTAACTACCAAGGAGTGAAAGCATACTATAAATACTCGAATACGTGTTGTTATGGATATTTTGAAATCTTTGCCATAATCCATTAAGATTAAATCTGAATGAAAAGAATGGAATCAAGTGGATTATGAAAATATTATATTTTGATGCCACAATTGTTATTAGATTGGAAATGTACCAAAATATAACACTCACAAAATTACATTTGCCATCCCAAAATAAAACCCTGCATAGTAAAATTATATGCCTAAGTTCCAAATCAAGGATATAAGACCCTGCACATTATCCTATTTTCTAGATTTATTAAATCTAGAAAATTGCCTAGGATACCATGCCTACCCACTAGACATGTGTCCTAGCCACCTCACCCAATACCCTTGCCACATCTCATCCACTCTTATCCCCCTTGTCCCTTCACATGGGGAAAAAATCCCACATACCATTCCACTTGCAGCCACCTCACCCCAGTTAAGTGAGGCACACTGGGTGACTCATTGTAACTGTCCCCTCCATTTGGTAGCATAGGATTACCACTTGGTAATCTAGGATTGCCACCTCCCATTTCCCTCCAAAAACTTAAGGGGATTATAAAGACACCCTTACCCCATAAAAAAAGGAACTGAATATTGATACTACCAGAATGTTGGAATAGATCTAGAACTCTACGAACATCCTGAGAGACATCCATTACCAGAGCCCAAAGGCCCATGTTTCGAAGTATTATATTCTTCAGCCCAAACCATTGGTCCATGATTCCATAGTCAAAACCGTATGCCTACGGTTTCCAATCTACCATCGCACACCTACATTTTTATAGATCCAAGATCACTATGACAACACGATAAATAAAATATATTTTGCAAGGCTTTTTACTTTACATGCTTCTATTTTTTTGCATTACATGGTTATCTACTTAGGATTTGGATGTAGCATCAACTTTATATTTTTGTTTATAGGTGCTACTGATGCATTTGTTGGTTCTCATGTGTGTAGGTGAAAGGTACCTTGGAGAAGTTGCTGGAGCTAGAGTGTCCCCACATTGGATACCAAAGCCCACTCACCTTTTGAACCTGTAGCGAAATATTGGAGAACATCGTATCTTGTTGAAGACCTAGAAGACCCCCTCCCCTGTTCATTGTACCAGAGGAATATTGTACCATAAAAAGATCCATATATATTGTAACATTGCTCCCAAGGTATTTAGGGCAATTCAAAAAGTTGTAAAGATTATATCAAAAGAAGATCAATATAAAAGCAAATTTTGTCAATATTTTGTCTCTATGTGTTTTGTTTCATTTTCATATATTTTTGCTATAGAAATGGCAATCACGATGGGACCCCCTAAGGGTCCTATTTATTTTTACCTTACCTGATTTACTTTATTGATCTATATTTTCTACATCTACAGGTTTTAGTAGCTCGAAGCGCACATGGATTTGATCTTAGGTCGGCAGATTTGAAGGCTGTTATGTTCGGCCCTATTACTGTGAAACCATGCACCTATAGTTTTAGATATGGGAAATCATGCACCTGTGATGGAAGAATCAGAGAAATGCAAGCCCATGATTGAGGAGTGACAAAATCATAGACCTACAATTTGACATCTGGGGAAACACGCACACGTGATTGTTGCACTGTGGAACCATGGACTTGCAGTTGATAGCTGGAGGGAGCAACAAAAGGATAATAGGTATGTACCCCTATCTACATGTAGGAACAAACCATACTGCATCACCTAGTTAGAAATAATTTGGGCATTATATTTAGGGATTAGGCCATATTTAGGGACCCACGATTGGTATCTCCCAAATGTGAACTTACGATTGGCAAATCGTGCATCCATGGTTTACCAAAACCAATTGCTGACCCACGGTTGACCTATGATAATAGAATCAACCAAAATATTGCTTGGAATAAGCTTTTAACCCTTGATCTATTCTATCTACTATTCTCTATTTCCTACTTTTTGCATTTAGGCATAAAAATAGAATCACATCTTAGTTACATTCCATAATAAATTAAACAAACCTCACACACTCACATTAAATGTTGAAAAATGGTTGTATTTCATCACCACCGGGTTTAGATTTCATCACCAGACCACCAATAGTATTACCCCATTTTTGGCCAAGGTCGGCTTCAAGAACCGTCATAGCTTGGAAAATCTGCATGTATTTCTCTTCGGAGGGTATAACGTTGACCAAGTGAGACTGGGTGAGGATTGGTAGGACCTGTGCTTGATTGGATCGAACGCAGGTCAAACACTCAGAATAACACAGCAATCGACAAAATAGAATAGACGCAGAAAAATATTAAAATTTTTATTTATTTGAGGTGCCGTCAACCATACATTCATTTGCAACATAATATTATATAGTGTATAGGGGATAAGAAGGGAGAAGATAGGGGATAGAAAGGCGCGGAGGGATAAGGAGGTTGGAGGGATAAGGGGAAGGGAGAACAAAGGAGGGATAAGGAGGGAATATAGGAGGAGAATAGGAGAGAAAATAGGATAGGGAGTTAGGGAATATTGCCGACAACCATAGGGAGTGGAGTGTTCACACTTAGGCTTAGGAAAGGGATTTTTCTAAGCCTCTTTAGGTGAACCCCTGTTCACACTTGCAACATTCTCCCCCTTAAAGTTGAGAGGACTGACTACACAGTCTCTCAGCTTTACAAATTGAGCTTTTGTCATCGCCTTGGTGAAGATGTCAGCGACGTTCTCCAAAGTGTGACAGTATTGAAGCTCAACAATGTCATGTTCCACCATATCTCTGATGAAGTGGTACTTCATATCAAAATGTTTCATTCTGCTATGGTGGACAGGATTATATGCCAACTGAATGGCACTGATGTTGTCGCAGTAGATTCTGGTCGGACCACTTTGTCTGTTCTCCAATCTCTTCTAGTACTTTCCTTAGCCACAAGGCTTGAGTACTTGCATAAGTAACCGCTATATATTCAACTTCTGTTGAAGATAGCGCTACTATTGTCTGCTTTTTTGAACTCCAAGTTATTAGTCTTGAGCCAAGACTAAAGCAATTTCCTGATGTTGACTTCCTGTCATCAATATTACTACCCCAATCATTATCACTGAAGCCTACAAGCTTGATAGTGTTACATTTATGGTACTGGATTCCAAAATCCAATGTACCCTTCACATATCTCAAAATTCTTTTAGCTGCTCGCAAATGCAACTCAGAGGGGTTAGACATAAATCTAGAAACAAGAGATACAACATACTGAATATCTGGTCTGGTGTTGGCGAGAAACATCAAACTCCCAACCATACTTCTGAAAGTGGTCACGTCAACTTTTGGTGCTCCATCATCTTTGCTTAATTGGATCCCATGTCCAATAGGAGTTGCAACCGGTTTGCAATGCTCCATAGCAAACTTCTTGATCATATCCTCAGCATACTTATGTTGACAGATGAAGATCCCTGTATCTGACTGATGAACCTCCATTCCAAGGTAATAGTGCATTAATCCAAGATCCTTCATCTCAAATCGCGTCATCATGGAGTGTTTGAACTCCATATTCATTTTCTCATTACTACCCATAAAAATGAGATCATCCACATACAAACAAACTATGAGGATGTCATTACCTTGCTTTAGGTAGTAGAGTGTGGGTTCATTTTTGCTCCTGGTGAACCCATAATCTTTGAAGTACCCATCAATGCGTGAGTACCAAGCTCTTGGTGCCTGTTTGAGACCATAGAGTGCCTTCTTCAATCTGTAAACAAGGTGTTCCTTACCTTGCACTTCAAATCCCTGTGGCTGCTCAACATACACTTCTTCTGTCAAGTAACCATTGAGAAAAGCACTCTTGACATCCATGTGTTGGACTTTCCATCCTTTATGTGCAGCTAAGGCAAGAACTGTTCTAATTGTCTCCTGTCTGGCTACAGGAGCAAAAGTCTCTTCATAATCTATTCCATATTTCTGAGTAAAACCCTTTGCCACTAATCTTGCCTTATGCTTCTCAATGCTTCCATCAGCATTAAACTTGGTCTTGAAGATCCATTTACAACCAACACATTTCTTTCCTTTCGGAAGCTTCACGAGCTCCCAAGTGTCGTTGTTTTTTATAGAGGTTATCTCCTCTTTCATGGCATCTTGCCAAATCTTCTGAGTACATGCCTTCTCATAACTAGAAGGTTCAAGCTGTGCACTAGTTAACAAAGCATAGTTAACTTGATCTCCCCTAGGTTCTTGCTGGGATTCATCATCACCATACAAGTGCATACTTTCTAATCTGTGTAAAACAGATTCCATTTCACTAGCTTGACTCCTAGTATATCTTCTTGAAAATTTTTTATCCAACATCTGAGATGATGGATGATACTGTAAAGTTCTCTTACCTTTGGATGGAACATCAATATCCATTGGTGAGGAACTTACTGATCACTGTGGAGAAGGACTTGGTGAAGCAGTTGAAATAGAAGATGGACTTGGTGGATGTGTGGGCGGAGATTGCTTTCCTTTCTGTGGTAGTTGAGGTTGCACTTGTCGAGCAACCACATCAGTGGCTTCAACATCACTGAATATTTGGGGCTTACCCCACTCTCCCCCTTCATCAAAAATCACATCCCTTGAAACCACTATCTTTCGAGTTGTAGGATTGTAGAGTCTATAACCCTTTGTGTTTTCACAGTATCCTACAAAAATGCAAGCTTGACTCTTTGGATCCAGCTTCTTTCTCAGCTCATCAGGAATGTGAGCATATGCCAATGAACCAAATACTTTGAAATACTTCACATTTGGTTTCTTACCATACCAGGCTTGGTAAGGTGTCTTTCCTTTCAAACTTGAAGTAGGACTCCTGTTCAAGATGTGAACACTAGTCCTTGTTGCATCTCCCCAATATGCATTACTCAAATGCTTTGTCTGAAGCATTGACCTTGCCATCTCCACAATGGTGCGATTCTTCCTTTCTGCTACACCATTTTGTTGTGGAGTGTAGGCAGCTGTGAACTGCCTCTTGATGCCATGATTTTTACAAAAATTCAAAAACTGATTAGAGGAGTATTCTCCTCCTCTATCTGATCTAAGACATTTTATTGAATATCCACTCTCACTTTCAACTTTTGCTTTAAAATCAACAAAGCATGCAAATGCTTCATCCTTATGCTTCAAAAAATATATCCAACACATCCTTGTGCAATCATCAATGAAAAGTAGGAAGTAAGAGTGATTACCTAGACTCTTGGTCTGCATCGGACCACAGATGTCTGAATGTACCAATTGAAGAGGATAGCTGGCCCTCCATGCTTGTCCATGAGGAAATTTCGATCTGGCATGCTTGCCCAAGGCACACCCTTCACAGACTTCCTTACTGTCTTGAACTTTGGGAAGTCCAGTTACCATTGCTTGTGAAGTTAGCAATTTCAAACTTGCTGAATTCAAATGACCATATCTCAAGTGCCATAGGACACTTGGATTGGTAATTGCAACATTTGCTAATTTATTTCCTCCTGGTCGGCCAAACTTCAAAGGAAATAATCTATTCTTCGACATTGGCACTTGTGTAATGATTCTATTACTATTGTTTTTGTCAAAAATGGTGCATTTACCCTCATCAAAAATCAACTTATAATTCTTTTCAAGCATTTGACCAACACTTAAGAGATTGTGTTGAAGATGAGGTGTGTAATAGATATCACTTACTTGCTTGATGCCTTCTTTCGTTGGAACCTCCATGGCTCCAATGCCTTCAACTGCCAATGACTTGTCATCTCCCAACCGGATGCTGGATTTGTATGAGGAGTCTAACTTAGCAAAGAGTTCTTCTTTGCCACTCATGTGATTTGAACACCCAGTGTCCAAAATCCATGTATCATTCATATTTTGCTCGTCTGGCCATAAGAAAGAAAGAGATTTGAGGACTCTTCCTCTTCTCCAAAATTCCCAAACTGACTGCTCTGGTTGTTGCTGCTTCCTTGCGAAGTCTTTGACCAACAATCTCGAGCATAATGGCCAGGTTTGCCACAATTGTAGCAAACTTGCTTTGATTTGTCTCCTCCTTTTCCTTTGCCAGATTGTTTCCCTCTATATTGTTGCTGTCCTCCTCTATTCTGATTTCCACCTCTGTTGGATGATCCTCCTTTGTTAGGAGGTCCCCCTCTTTGATTATTCCTGCCTCTGCCTCTTTGTTGACCTCTGCTACGGCCTTTACCTCTTCCTTCATGTGTGGCGAAAGCTTTGTCATCTCCTCCATAGCTGGTGGTAGGAGTTTCCTGTAACCTCTCTTCATGTGAGAGAAGTGAACCAGTTAATGCATCAAAAGACAATGTGGTTAAGTCTTTTGATTCTTCAATAATTATTGCAATAGAATTCCATTTTGGAAGAAGTGTTCTCAACACTTTCTTCACCATCATCTCTGGCTTAATATCCTCCCCTAGTGTGACCATTTTGTCGACTACTGCTTTCACTCGCACGCAGTAATCACCGACTCTTTCATTCTCTTGCATCTTGAGATTCTCAAAATCTCGTTTCAAGGTTTGCAGTTTTACCTGCTTCACTTGGTCACTACCTCTATAGCTTTCTTTTAAGGCATTCCATGCATCTTGTGCAATTACATAAGATGCAACCCTAGGGAAGATACTTTTATCTAAGGCAGCATGAATGTGATATAGGGCAAAAGCATTATTCTTTTGTGCTTCTTTTCTTGTCTTTTTATCAGCATTAGAAAATGCTGCCCATTCAGCAGCAGTTGGTTCTGTATAACCCTCTTCAACTACATCCCAAAGGCCTTTTCCTATCAACAAGGTCTTCATTTTTATAGACCAGTATTCATAGTCACTACCATTAAATTCAGGGATTGGTAGACTAGTGTTTGCAGCCATGTCTAAAAAACAAACTTTTATTGAGGCAAACTGGAAATACAAAGCAGTACAAAATGATTTAATGATTTAAATCAAATCTCGCCTTTTTAGTACATTCATGTTCTGCTTCGAAACTGCTGCTAATGATGATGATCTCAGGTTTCACTTCCTCTGGATCTACTTCGACTGCTTCTTCTTCGTCTTCTTCTTCTTCGTCTTCTTCTTCTGCTTCTTCTTCTTCTTCTTCTTCCTCTTCTTTTGCTTCCGCTGGTTCAGATTCAGGCTCAGGAGAGTGTGGTGTATAGCCCTCACTCAATTCAGCTGTTGGTACACCTGGTGTGTAACTGGCACCAGATTGTACGTCCGAAACAAATTGCATGGTCTCGGATTCTTCAATTCTCTTTTCGAAGATATTGTCTTCTGAATCTGCCTCGTATCCTGAATCTGGCTTTCTCAGGTGAGCTATCACCTGATTCTCCAACTGACAAAACACAGTATGAAGCCCTGATCGATGAACCCTTGCATCAAAGGATTCTGGCGTTTCTCTCTTCAAAAGAGAGAGAAGTGCATGATAGCACCCTTCAGATCGGATCATCTAACATTGCACATCAGTTTGAGGAAAATAATTTACCATGAAAAACTGTTTTCCAATTTTCTTTTCCAGCAATATCAAAGTTTAAAAAAAAAAAACTTTATAAAGTTTTATAAATAATGTTTTTTTAATTTTTAATTATAGTTAATTTTTTTTTTAAAAACTATAATTTAAAAAATTAAATAAAACATTATTAAAATAATAAAAAACTTTATAAAAAAAAACCTTTTTTTTTGTTGGGTCCGCGATTTGAACACGCGACTTGCTGTCGGCGAAGCGAGCGCCTTAGCCGCTCGTCTACACGGCTCCTCCGTGAGCAAGGAAGACACGACTTCCTTATAATACCTTGGGCGGCGAGTTAAACCAAAAAAAAATAAAAAATTTAACCTCCTTCACAGCGCACACGACGGGCTTTGACCCCCGGACCTCCTCACAGCAAGCAAACGCCTTGACCGCCACGCCAAGCGCTCGGACGAGAATGGAAGGGAGCGCGGACTCTATTTATTATGAAGATCGGTCGCATGTTTTTTTTAAAAAAAAAAACCATGGGATTATCCCACATGCGCCAGGGAGCCGGCGCTAAAGGGTTTTTAACCCTGAAGTCGCACAATCGACTTCGAATGCCTTCGGGCACTCGGACCTGGCCGAATTTTACTAGCTCTACCCAAACACATCCGTCCACGCGTAACCAATCGTCGTCCGCCACGTGGCGGTATTTTGTCCTCTCTCTGCCAACTAATTCGCTCGTCGCCAATCGCCGCTTGCCACGTGTCAAGCTCTCCTGCTGCCACGTATTCAGTCACCTCAAGATCCAAGCCGATCCTGATCGCAATCCTCGTCCTCTGTGCCTACCTCAAAAACTATGCCCGCATCAAAAATCATGCCCGCCTCGAGAACCGTACCCTACAGGTCAAACTTTAGCTGTCACGTGCCTCGGGAGCCCGAACTGGCACACTCCTGCTCTGATACCAGTGATTGGATCGAACGCAGGTCAAACACTCAGAATAACACAATAATCGACAAAAAATAGAATAGACGTTGAAAATATTAAAATTTTATTTATTTGAGGTGTCATCAACCTTACATTCATTTGCAAAATAATATTATATAGTGTATAGGGGATAAGAAGGGAGAAGATAGGGGATAGAAAGGCGCGGAGGGATAAGGAGGTTGGAGGGATAAGGGAAAGGGAGGAAAAGGAGGGATAAGGAGGGAATATAGGAGGAGAATAGGAGAGAAAATAGGATAGGGAGTTAGGGAATATTGCCGACAAGAAATTGCCGACAACCATAGGGAGTGGAGTGTTCACACTTAGGCTTAGGAAAGGGATTTTTCTAAGCCTCTTTAGGTGAACCCCTGTTCACACTTGCAACAGATGCTCCCTGATCGGGTATGGGTTTCATCTCCATACTTTGGTGGGTTTACACGACCGGACTTCATCACCGGGTTGTCGAGTTGTGAGTATACAGGTGAAATCCTAGATTCATTTAGGGCAAAACATTTTGCACACGTCTTTTTCTTTTTCAAAACTCCAAACACAAAAAAAAACTTTCAAAACAAAAAAAAAAGAAAAATAAAATCAAAACTGGTGCAAACTTAGGATCAAAAACCTTGCTTGTTTATTTGCTTTGGGTGTTGTATTGCATTGTACTTTCATTCCACCTACATAGACTTGCATTTGCATTTCACACATCATTGCATATTAGCGTATGGTAATGACCCATGGTCAAGCCAAAAAGTTAGCATTAATTTAGAGTCAGTTGTCTTCCCCCATGGCATCTCAGTCTAGTGAGGTCCCTAACACTTCGATGGTAGGGCAAGTTAGTATGCCTCCTCCTATGTCCCAGAGCCTAAATGTAGGGCCCTCTAGTAGTGCCCCCATTTCAGACATAGATGTTATGCATAGGGCTACACATACCGCTATCCCTGAGACTCCTAGGAGTGAGCCACCCACCCCAACGAATGGTCATGTCACACTTGTGGACATGGACACCGTTAGGATGTATCTGAATGTGGCTGGAATGGTTTTTCCATCATTAGCACCGCTTACCATCCCATCCTGCACCATACCATCATTGCATCAAGAGTCCACCTTCACACACCCATAGCAGTCTGGACAAGTCTTTACAAATCCACTTTTTGAGTTGACTGTTGTGACCCTGGCTAGCCACCCATCATCTTCTAGCCAACCACCCCTCACATTGCCTCAATAGACCATCACTTGCACCAATCCCCTGTACGAAGCGATGACTCAAGTTGCTTCGTAGATCCCCACATCCATTCCACCTACCACCCCTATAGGCTCCATACATCATATCACCCCTCATTCAATGGCAATACCTTTTTCTACCTACCCTCCACTCACATCCACTACCATGGTTGTCTCACAACCAACCCAACCAACCACCTCATATGTGGTTGTGCCCACATCATCTACACTTGCCATGCAGTAGGCTTTCTTGTAACTACAACAAATGATTTTGGATAATGCTAATCACAGCGTTAACCCTGACCCTAATCAGCATTTGTAGAGGATTGAGCATAACCTACCACCTACATCTCACCAAACCCATACCTTTATCCAAGATCCATCTTGGGTATTGCATCCCCCAACCACTACCATAGCAACTCATCCACCACATCACATGTATGCTAACTCATCAGGTCAACATACTATTATACCCCCATCACCGCATCCATATCAGAACCTTCATCAACCATCATATCATCATACATTCCAGCCTAGCATCCCCCATCATCCACAATCCACATACAATGCACCTCAGTACCAACAGTATCAAACAAACCAAGATTTTAACCCTATGGATGATCCTAAGTACCAGTTCCTACAAAACTAGATTGATAGCCTTGCCATGCAGACCCCAGGTTTGCAATATCAGAAGCCAACATTAAGGTAGCTACTCAATCACCCGATCCATGCTTCGGTGCCTGCACCACCCTATCCGATGGATTTTTAGATGCCAAAGCTTGATACATTTAAGGGGGAAGAGGACCCCTGAGAGCATGTAACAAGGTTTGTAAATGCGTGCTTTAGGATCAACAACAATGATGCACTCATGCTACACACATTTCCTCAGACACTTGGGGGAAGCCCAAGATTGGTACAACCACTTACCGCATCAGAGTGTTTACACTTTTGAGCAGCTTGTGGACCAATTCTTGGAGTGATTCACCCTGAATGTCTGAAAGAAGACCACATTGACCGATCTGATTAGTCTAAAGCAATATGATGATGAATCGGTCCATGATTTTGGCAACCATTGGAGGGTGGTTATGATCAAGTTGCCATTCACCCTCCCCATATCAAAAATAACAAGAATATTCACGAAGAGTTGTGCCAAGCCCATCTCTTTGTTACTACAATTGTAGAAGTATAGGACATTCGATGAGGCACTCGCCCAAGCCAAAGTGATAGAAGAGATAAAAATCCAAGAGGGTGAGATCAAGCCTAAGAAAAAGGAATGGTAGAACAAGAACCAAAAGGGGAATAACCATGACCAGTCCAAGGCCACTCAGGTTAATCAGATAGTCTTGGGCCAACCATCATAGTCAAATCAACAAGCCCAAGTTTAGATCCAACAACAAAAACCAATAACAACAATTAAATTATCAAGTGGTTCCACCCCCACAACAGGTGCAAAACCAAACGCAACCTACAGAAAGGCAGCAACATCACTTTAGGCCTAGGTGCAACTACACACCACTACAAGAGCCCTATTCATCTATGTTTCAGAAGTTGTATGCGGCACAAATTTTTACATTATCAAATATTAAACCCGAGGACCCTAGCAAGCCAAAAACAAAAGGCTATAGAGAGCACTTATACTACATCTATCATCGGCAAAGAGGACATGACATCGAAGCTTGCCATGGGTTTAAGGGTATTGTGCAAGACTTATTGGAAGAGGGAAAGATCAAAGTCGAAAATCCACTAGCCCAATCCAATCAGAACCTTGGTATATATCAGACACCTTTGCCTCACCATGAGGCAAATCAACAAGCGACATGAGCATCAACTTCTACAGTTCCTCCCAACCAAGTCAATTACGTGTCTCAACTACACCAAGGTTTTGTAGGGGCTATCAGTGTGGTCACCCATGGGCAGAGACAAGCAAATCGCACAACCCAAGCTCTCACAACACAACCAAGTGTCCCCATACAACTAGGGCCATCAATTCCACCTCCACCATTTCATAATCCAAGCAATCCATCTCACCCAACTATCACCCTAGGCAGCCGGTTAACCCAAAGTTTGAAAATGGCATCGACAAAACTATCAATCTATGAGCTAATACAATAATCACCCCCACATCAAGAAGCATTGATGGAAATCCTAAAATCCATCCAAGTACAATCAAAAGATCCCAATGCTTTCAACTCCTTTGTGGGGAGTGTACAAAAGTGCATGGAACCCTCGATAGCATTTTATGATTTCGAGGAGAAGAAAGTTTCATTAGATTTACCAGATCCTCCATTGCACATAGTAGCTCATATTGATAGGAAGTCATTCAAGAGAGTCCTTATTGATACCGGCTCCTCCATCAACCTCATTACCACTCCCACCATCAAAAACCTCAACATACCACCATCACACATTACATCATCCACCTTCACCTTAAGAGCCTTTAATGATGCCTTATGCTCAACTATGGAGAACGTGGTTCTTCCTATCACCATGGGGGTGAAAACTATACATGTCCTCTTCCACATCTTGGAAGGGGTGATGCAATACAACATACTTCTTGGATACCCCTGGATCAGGGAGATGAAGTGTGTGCCCTCAACATTGCACCAATGCCTAAAGTATGTACATGAGGGCAAAGTACATTGCATCCCAGCAGACACAAAGCCTTTTAAATACTGCAACTTGATCTCAAATCCTTATGAGCCACTACTTCCATCAACCCACCTATCCATCCAACCACTCATCATCCGAACCGCTCCCACTAACATCACTTCATCAAAAGCCCCCATCCCAGAGGAGTTACCGATAGTTGACCCTGCTTTTGCATCTAAAAGTGTTAACTCTAGTCAACCCTCAAACACCACATTCTATTTTTCCACCGCATATGATCATCCCACTAACCAACCATCAACTCCATCAACCACACCACTCAATTCACAAACACCATTCATATTCACAACTCAACCCACCCCATCAACTAACAACCCCATTCAATCTCATACATCTCAAACTTCACCACCCATAGTCTCACAGATAGGGTCACCTATCCGAGAGGAGCCACCACCTCCACCTGAACCACAAACCACCCCAGAAGCACCCTCTTCATCCACTGAACCATCATCATCCCAACCTTCCCAAGTTGTAGTACATCTCACTAATCCCAACATTGGTGAGTACATCATTGAGAGTGTCACAGTTACACCACCTATTGAGTCAGTCAGAGACTATGGTCACCCACGTGACCCACCTTTAGCCATAGGTGTAGTGTACAGAATGGGTTCCCAATCAGACAAGATTAATTTCATATATGGGGGAGTGGATTCTTCATCTGATCCACCTCCTCCTAATGAGGAACCCTTGCAAGAATTTAATGGAAATTTAGATTATCTATCCAACCCAGATTTCCCTTTGTGATATTTTTATAGGGTCAACTAGTAAGGATATGGACTTGGATGACATGAGCAAGGTCCACGTTACATTATTGAGCCTGAATATAGAGAATCACATGATCGCTCTAGTCTAGGGTATAGACCTTCTACCTCAGACTCTTCCTTCAACCAAACCTTTCAATGACTCACTCTTGAGTATGAAGAAGAGGAAGAGGAGAGTGAGGAATGTGATGATTTTGATGATACTGATGATGAGTACCTGGACCCTAACTTTGCACCTCATCTACATGAGGCTTTTCTAGAGATTGTATTGCACACATTCATGATTAATCACATGCCAGATGATTACATCTTCGATGAAGATTTTGGGGATTATATCTTCGATGAAGACTTTGGGGAATTTTGACAAATGGAAGCAAATCTAGACTAGATCATTCAAATATTTGATGGTCCCCAAGATGATGTGGTTCCTACTGAACCCATCGAGAAAGATGAGTGGTATACAAAGATGTTTCCCATAGATCACACCATCTTTCACTTCAACAAAGAGCGTGAGCACCCTGAGCCAGATCCTCCACCACCACCTTGGCCGCTCTCGCAACACCACCATTCACCCACACTAGGTCAGTTGCAACCTAGAGAGAGTGAGTCATCACCTCTTGAATCATAGCCACCTCATTTCCACCAAGTCAATATGATTTTTGTTGACTTGTTCACCCCACTCCATAACCCATACGATTTGGTGAAGCCGATTCAGGTTGACGCTAGCCTTATCACCATGGATAGGATTTCATCCCTACCATCCATCATCGAGTTCATCCTGTTCGAAGAGTTACTGTGAGATTCAAACACTTACATTCCACAACAACCTTCACCCTCCTCTACCTTAGTTTTTCAAACCGAAGTAGAGGGGGAGACCTCTGAGACATTTGAGCATGTGGAGGATGATATCCATCTCATCCCAACTCCACATCAACTAGAGGAAGGTTCTCACATGTTGATCAAAGAATCCATAGATGTGAACCTTAGCAAAGATGTGGATAATCCTCAAATCATCAAAATTGCAAAATATTTATCCGTAGAGGAGAAAGAATGTATGATCGATATCTTGACAAGAAAGAAGGATATTTTTGCATGGTCATACAAAGACATGCCTGGCCTTGACCCCAACTTGGTGGTCCACAACCTTACTTTGGCGCCAGATGCTAAACCTTTCAAGCAAAAGCTCAAGAAACTTCATCCAACAGTTGCATTAATTATAAAGGAAGAGCTACAAAAACTACTGGACATGAATTTCATAGTCCCAATTGATTATCCAGAGTGGCTCTCTAACATGGTACCCATTCATAAGCCGAATGGGGGGTACGCGTATGCACCAATTTTCATGATCTAAACAAAGCATGCCCCAAGGATGATTTTCCTCTACCTAACATCGATCAATTAGTAGACTCCTACGCAAGCCATGAAATGCTTTCACTAATGGATGGTTTCTCGAGATACAATCAAATTCGAATTAATCCTGAGGACCAACACAAGATGACATTTACAACACCTTGGGGGACATTTTGTTACAGGGTGATGCCTTTTGGCCTTAAAAATGTAGGGGCTACGTATCAACGTGCCATGACATACATATTCCATGATTACATGCATAAAATCATTGAGGATTATGTCGATGATCTGATTGCCAAATCAAAAACACGTCTTGAGCACATTGAAGTCCTAGAGAAAGTATTTGATCAATTGCTTGAACACAAGGTAAGGTTAAATCCTAAGAAGTGCGTATTTGGTGTCACATCAAGAAAACTTCTAGGATTCATTATCTCCAAGTGAGGCATTGAAGTGGACCCTGATAAGGTCAAGGCCATTATAGAGATGCCACCTCCAACAAACTTGAGAGAGTTGCATAGTCTACAAGGAAAGATTCAATCTATCCGATGATTCATTGCACAACTCTCAGATAAATGTAGGCCTTTCAATCACTTGCTACAGAAGGGGGTGACATTCTCTTGGACAACTGAATGTCAAGAGGTATTTGATGACATAAAGAAGTATCTAGCTTCACCACCAGTTCTTACGCTACCTCGTTCAGGAGTCCCTTTTCATCTCTATGTCTCTGCAATAGATTTTGCGCTAGGGACAATGCTTGCTCAGAAAAATGAGAATCATAAGGAGCAAGCCATTTATTACATTAGTCGAACATTGGTAAGTTACGAAACAAGATATGCTTATGTCAAAAAGTTGTGCTTAGCAGTGGTTTTTACCACTAAGAAACTCAGACATTACATGCTAAGTAACACTACTTATGTCATAGCTAGAGAGAATCCTCTACGATACATGATGACTCGCACATACAACAACACCCATACCATAAAATGGATAATGCTTTTAACAGAATTTGATCTCGAATTCATCAATCAAAAATCCATCAAAGGTCAGGTGATAGTCGATCAACTTGTCGAAGCTCCATTACCAAATGATAAACCACTTATCATTGAGCTTCCAGATGATTCGGTATTTTTTATCAATGAACAAGAAGAGCTAGTCCCTCCCGAGGATGAGGTCGACATGACAATGTTCTTTGATGGATCAAAGTGTGAAAGAGGACAAGGTGCTGGAGTTGTGTTTTACACACCTGAAGGAATCCCTATTCCTTTATCATTCAAACTTGACTTCTCATGCACAAACAACAATGTAGAGTACGAAGCCCTAATCTTGGGACTTCAATCAGCTATAGCTATGGGCATTAAATGACTAAGCATATTTGGTGATTCTCAACTCATCATTTATCAAGTGAAAGGAGAATACCAATGCAAGGAACCAATCTTGAAACAATATCATGAAGTAGCAATGAAGTTGCTAGAGAAATTTGACTGGTATGAAATTAGTAACTTGCCTCATTCGACTAACAGATTTGTGGATGCAATGGCCTCTTTGGGATCCTTGATCCCTAAGAACGAACATGGAGAAGTCCAACCGCTAATCATAACAACTAGTGTCCAAGCCAACAATTAAGCGAGCAGAGTCTAAAGGTGAGAAGAGTGTTTGTTTGGTCCATGTCGAACCATACAATTCTTACCTTGATGAGATCAGAGACTTTCTCAAGTCTGGGACCCTCCCAATAGAAATGATGTGGACTACAAAAAGGATGTTCAAACAAAAAGCAACTCACTTTACTCTCTTGGGGGACGTGTTGTATAGACATGGCTATGATGGAATTCTATTACGATGTCTAGATCCCATTGAGGCACAATGAGCTATAATGGAAGCCCATGATGGTACTTGCGATGGCCACTTTAGTGGAATGGCCATTGCAAAGTGCATTTTGTGCATGGGTTATTATTGGCCCACCATGGAAAGTGATTGTTGTCAATATGTTAAGAAATATCAAAAATACCAACATCACGCCAATTTAACTCACGTACCATCACAAGCTTTACAACCCATTCAAATCCTATGGCCCTTTTCACAATGGGGCCTTGATTTGATTGGCAAAATTTCACCTACCTCATTAGGACAACATAAATTCATCATCACTACCATGGAATACTTCACCAAATGGGTCGAAGCAATTCCAATGACCACTACGACTAGACCTCGAATAGCGGAGTTTATACTTCAACATATTATCTATCATTTTGGGATTCCTTCCAAGATCATTTTTGATAATGGCAAGTCATTTAAGAACAAGGATGTTCGAGCCTTATGCAACAAGTACAATATTCAACATAGTTTCTTGACTCCTTATTACCCATAGGCAAATGGATAAGCCGAAGTGACTAACAAGATAGTGATAGCCATTCTCAAGAAACTCATCAAGGAAAATCATAGAGATTGGCACACTCAACTCCCCTTGGCACTATGGGCTTATCGAACAAGCATCAGAATACCAATGGGAGCAACACCTTTTTCACTAGTCTATGGCACTGAAGCAATTATACCTCTTGAGCTAGAGATTCCTTCTTTACGAATCACATTGCAAGAATTCATGGATGATGATACAACTAGACAAGCACATCTTGACCAATTAACACTCCTTGATGAAAGGTGTATCAATGCCTTGGAACATCTGTGAGTATACCAAGATCGAATCAAACATGCTTACAATGCAAAAGTCCATCCTCATGAATTTCAAGTAGGAGATCTCATGCTTAAAGAGAACCAACAAAATACCAATGCATTGCCACACTTGAGAGATAAATTCATGGCTAATTGGTTAGGTCCATATATTGTCAAACAGAAGTTGGGTCCAGGAACGTATAGACTTGCCAACTTGGAAGGAGAATTGGAACTTGAGCCATTGAACATAATACATCTAAAGGTATTTTATGCATGATGTGATTTATATATATGTACATATACATGGAAAAAAAAATCAAAATAAAAAATATTTCATTTCATGCATTCCATATAGGCATATTGTTCATCCCATTCATTACATTAGATCATATGGTAAAATTGGACGATAGCTAGTCCATCATGTCTTGTTGCCTTAATCAGGGGCACCTCAAATAAAACATCACTACAATCATCAATCATAATAATACATTGCTTCCTAAGAAAAATCCTAATATTTTCAATCACTCAACCATCTCTAGTGTCTCAAGCAACCTCCATTGAAAATCGAACAATATTTAGATGCAATAGGTTATTCCTGGTCAATCAAATTTCCTCTTAGATCACGCACAACAAAGCACATATAAAAGCATTATGAGTCCTGGGAATAACGAAGTCAAAAGTTGCTATTACCATAAGTGAAAGGTTTCCCCTGCTCATCCAATTATGCGCATGGTCTAGAGTACTACAGAGTTGGAAAAAGGACAAGCTCCTCCTTCACCCCCCCAAAAAAAAAAATCCCTTGCTCTTCATCAAATCGAGCAAGTATCCCAAAAAAAAATCCCTTGCTCCACCTCAAAATGAGCAAGTATCCCAAAAAGCATCTCAAAGCAATAAGTTCCCCTATTTACCCATCCTCAAAGTGGGCAAAATCCTGAAACAAAAGAGAAGTGTAAGCAATAAAATCCAATTGCTCCATCACAAAATGAGCAATCCCCAAAATCCAATGCAATAAAAGAAGGAAAGGAGCTTGAATCCCTGGAACTCTTAGTGTCTCAAAAACTATGGGGTGATCCTCATTACAATAATGGGCTGAATGAATCCCACCTGGCAATGGGGTATCCTTACGCATGGTATCAAATCTATCACATTAGCGACCTTATTTTGTATAGATCTATGGCCGCTCTCGGATGAGCTAGATTATTGGCATAAGTTACAACTGATTAGTTTGACCTAGCTCATGATGAGAAATGAACAATCACGGCACACACAGTTGGTCCTTGAGGAAATTTGAAAACACTAGGACAACCTTAGCACCATCAAGATTTGTAAGATCATAAAATAAGTTTTTTTGAGTCACTAAACTGTCTGAGTCTTTGCAAAATATCCTAGACAATACATTCAATCATACCATATCCATCACATTATTACACATCATAATATCCAAAATACCATCTATCTATGCCCTTGATTAAGGAATAAAAACAATGATGATCAAGCTAAGTCTAATACCAATCACCAATAAAGCATAAAGCAATAAACATCATTCCATTTTGCATCCATAAATAAACAAAGACACATAACACAAAATATAATAAAAATCCATGTATATATATTTTGTGTGTGAGTCGCATAGTACAAAATACCCATAGGATGTATACATCAGAGCACTGAGGCTCATAAGAAAAAATACAAAATACAAAAGAGGTAATAAGGTGCTACTAGCTAGCACCATGACCCCTACGAGGTCCCTACACTGATGAAGCACCATGAGAGCTAGATGGCCTCTGAGTCCTGGCACTCACCTCGATCCATCGACTAGCACCCAAAACTGATGAAGGAGGAATAGGGAGAGGGATCTCACGCTCATGCAAAGTGCTCTCCAGCATCATGATGTACTCACCCTACCTATGAATGGTCCTCAAGTCCACACCCTGGTGAGCCACTCACTGAGATATCTATGCCCTAAGGGAGGCAATCATAGCAGTAGCATCATCCCCAGTTAGTACATGCTATGCCCTATCCAACTCACCCTGTAAATGAGTCACCTCACCCTGTAGCCTCACGATCTCTACATCTCGAGACATGATAGCATCCACACTTGGCCTACCATGTAGACCATCCACCTCACCCTAAGCTATCCACCTCACCCTACAGTTGGGTCACCTCACCCTGATGCCAAGCCAGCTCACCCTTAACCCGACTCACCTCCAAATCTAGACTATCCCACTCTACCTAGAGTATACCCCACTCCTCCATCACCACCATTGCCACCATTACCACCACCTCCCTACATTCATCATCCCATCTCCATCATCCCCATCACTACCCTCATACCCAATATCCACCTCATGCTATTGTACATCTACAGTGGACTGCCTCCTACCACCACTACCTCGATGGTGCTTAGCCCACCTAGGAGCCTGATCCCTAATATCAAGCTCATCCCCACTAACTACATCATCCACAGCTTGGATCTCCAAGGAGGTTGGGCTAAAAACCATGCATCATACTCTGTAGTTATACCTACATCATCCACATTAGGCACCTCGATAGCTAGATCATCAGATGCATCATCCATAATCCAAAAGTTAGGAGTCAAGGGTAGGCCTAGCTCATCGCCTCACCACCTATATATCATGGGAGCATCAAGAACTCCCTAGACCAATCCAAACTACCTCTACACCCAAGAGAACTAGATGTACTCCATCTCTCGAGTGTGGCTACCCATCAACCATCTCCCTCATCTGACCCGATGAAGCTCTACAGCATCCCTCTCCCAAGCCAGACCCCTCCATGGATGCCAACAGATACCATCTCTAGTCAATCCACTCAAGCTATCCCTATAGGTAGAACCCTCGATAGTAGGGCATGGGAGAAGACTCCTCACTAAGAAACCATCGATAAGCACGAGGAGCAAGAGGATCACAAGTACAAGGTAATCCCTTAGGATGACCCACACTAATATGCTCCCATGACCAAATATGGAGCAGCAAACTATAGCTAAGGCCCTTCCACCCCTACCTCTTCACCTCATAAAGCTCACTATACACCTGACATAAGAGAGGGAGCCCATGCCAACCTCTATGGATCAGACATCATCTGAAGAATAATAGGCACCTAGTTCCATGGGATCCTCGATCCCATGCTATTGGGCAACACCATGTTGCTCAATATGTACATCAAAAAAGTAGGAACTATAGCTAACCTCTCACCCTTGAACAATTCAAGGTATGAGATACCACCCTTGCTACAATCTACATCCCAAAGCTCTCCAAAGATAGGTCTAAGTACCTCCTGCTTGTCATGACCCACCCTCACTAGTGGACCCTCGATAGGCACTCAAAAAATGTGATACACATCCTCCAAGGTCACAGTGAGCTCCCCTGTAGGAAGCTGAAATGAACCCCTATCTAGGTCCCATATCTCAACTAGTGTGGATAGGAGTGCCTCATCTGCTCTAATAGTCTCCATCCATCCACACCCATCTAGACCCACAACCTCCAAAAACTCCCAATCATCTGAAGTGAGGGCCTTGCGCACCTTGGAAATAGTGCGAGGCCATCTATGTCTAGCAGAGAGGAGCTTCACCTACGACAAAAGCAAGCAAAGCAACATTAGATCATCCAAAAATAAAACAATCACATTAAAAATCAACAAAACAACATGCATACTAGATTCAAATTGCATTTCATAAAAACCCTATAAAAAAACAAACAACATGCATACTAGATTCAAATTCAATTCCACAAAAAAAAAAAACACCACCCCCAAAAAAAAACAAAACAACATAACATTCATTCAACCAAACAATAACATATCAAAAAACAAAAAAACTACCCCAAAAAAAAAAAAAAAAAAAACAAACAACAAAAAATAAAACTACACTAAGGGCCTTCGAAGACCTACCTATGCATATCGCACATCGACTTCCACTCCAACCGAGCCCCCACCTCCAGCACCCACACCCGCATCACCGCCACCGCCACTCCCCTCACCAATCTCCATCTCACTCATAAAAAAAAAAAATCACTGATGAAAACTATGCATCCATGATTTGTGGCGAAAAATGTGCATTCACATTTTTGCAGAGCATGCAAAATCGTAGACCCATGGTTTGCGATAGAAAACATGGACACGTGGTTCAGAAAATGCAAAACCACGCACCAATGGTTTTATCCAAAAAATTCCATCCATCACATCAAGCATTTGCACAATCATCACCAAAACACATCATTTAGTGCACCTTGTATCTAGTGAACTACCCTATATACCTGGTGGTTGCAGCGATTAGCAATCCATGCAATCCGGTAGGATGAGTAGCTCACCATAAGGACACTCATTCAAAAATTCAACATCAAATCACCATGGCATTAAATCAGCTAAGTCCCTCAATCTTTGAGCTTGGTTATGTTCAAAACAAATTTGCACAAGGTTATCCTTCAACCCCTTCCATTGGGTCAAAAGTGGAAAACAAACAAATCATTTTGGTATAATAAAAAATCACCCAAGTATCGAGGTCTAAATGCACTGGCTTTGACACACATGAGTGACTAATAGTAGCAGGACTCATGAGCTCACACATGTGATCAATGATTTTACCAACCATTCTATGCATACACGAACCAAAGAGTAAACTTGTCAAAACACAAACAATCCCAAACTTGGGGCATCAAGTTGATCAAAATGCCATACATTTGCATCACATTCACATCATACAATCATCCACCTCCTTTCATCATCCACATTTGGTCAATTGGCTCGTGGGTTTCATCCTTTACCCATTCACCAATTGAGGGGGTAAGCAAAAATCAAAATTTTCAAGTCATTCATTCTTTGCATCAAGAAGATTTGAGTCCATTTCTCCATTCAAATAAAATCAGGTGTCATTGGTTTTTGCACTGCATCGTGTTGCACACAATGCAGTACAAAAAGGGGCATCTGTAGACACCAAAATCCAACACCCACAAAATCACATTTGCCACCCCACCACAAAATCTTGCATAATAAAATTATATGCCTAAGTTCCAACTTAGGGATATAAGACCCTGCACATTATCCTATTTTCTAGATTTATTAAATCTAGAAAATCAGCTTAGGATACCCTGCCTACCCACTAGACATGTGTCCTAGCCACCTCACCCAACACCCTTGCCACATCTCATCCACTCTTGTCCCCCTTGTCCCTTCACATGGGGTAAAATCCCACATACCACTCCACTTGCAGCCACATCACCCCAGTTAAGTGAGGCACACTGGGTGACTCACTGTAATTGTCCCTCCATTTGGCAGCCCAGAATTGCCACTTGGTAATCCAGGCTTGCCACCTCCCATTTCCCTCCAAAACCCTAAGGGGCCTATAAAGGCACCCTTCCCCCACCAAACAAAAGGGAGCTAAATATTTACACCACCAGGCTACTAGAATAGATCCAGACCTCTATGCACATCCCGAGAGACATCCATTACCAGATCCTGGAGGCCCATTTTTTGAGGTAATCTATCCTTCAACCCAAACCGCTGGTCCATGGTTCCACAGTCAAAACCATGTGTTTACGGTTTCACAATCGTGCACCTATAGTTTCTAGTCTGCCATTGCGCGCCCACATTTTTATAGAGATGAGATCACTACGACAACACGATCAATAAAATCTATTTTGCAAGGCTTTTTGTTTTACATGCTTCTATTATTTGCATTACATGGTTATCTGCTTAGGGTTTAGATTTAGCATTGGTTTTATATCTTGGTTTACAGGTGCTACTAATCCCCTTTGTTGGTTCTCATGTGTGCAGGTGACAGGTACCTTGGAGAAGCTGCTAGAGCTGGAGTGGCCCCACATTGGATACCAAAGCCCACTCACCTTTTGAAGTTGTAGCAGAAGATTGGAGAACACCCATTTGATTGAAGAAGATACCCCATTCGAAGAATATTGTACCATACAGAGACATATATATTGTAACATTGCTCCCAAGACACTTGGGGTAATTCAAAAATTGTAAACATTGTATCAAAAGAAGATCAATACAAAAGCAATTTTTGTCAATACTTTTGTCTCTGTGTGTTTTATTTTGTGTTCATATCTTTTTACTATAGAAAATATGGAAAGAATTTGTAAAGTGAAAACTATGAAGAAGGAGAGAAAATTTTGGTCATGAGATAAAATTCAAGATGAAGCAAGGAAATCATACAATATTTGAAGCTAGATCAGAATAAGGATATTCCACTCCAAAGGAAGAGGTAAATAAATCCTATCTACAATATCTTTCGGTAAGTTCAAAAGGAATTAAATGTGCAAAGGAAGATGTGGAGGAATATCCTAAAACAAAGGTGGCAAAAGAGATCAAGTTTATTCCATGTAAATCATATTTATTTTCCTCAAGTAGTATAGGATTCTCTCCTAGTAATAAAAGTAAAAGTGGTATAGATGTTATCCCTTGCACTTTAAGGTTTCGAGATCAACATAATAACAAAATGAGGATAGAGAAATTTAAAAAAAAATTAGGATTTTAAAGTAGAATAAGAAGGTAATTTCTACAAAATAGAATACTTGCACTTTAGGGTTCAAGGGCAACTTAAACAAGAATGTGATTTTGAAGTTATTCCTTGCACTTAATATCCTTCAGAGCAAGACAAACCTAAATATGATAAGTCTTACTATGAGCAATGTGAGAAGATTGAAGAGATTGATGAAGATGAAAGTATTGGTGGGAATGAAAAAAGAGAGGAAGACCTAAGAAGCAAAAATAAAGAGAAAAATAAATCTATAGGAATATTTATACGGGAAAAAAAAATATCATAAGTGTTAACAAGAAGTAGGGCTAAAACCACAATTAAAAATAAAAAATAATAATGAAAATAATATCTTGGAATATTAGGGGTATAAATAATAACCTTAAAAAAGTATTAAGAATTTTTTAGGTTGTTATATACAAGATATTTATAGATATGGAAATTGGACAACAAATATTTTAGCCATTCTCGATGTTGAATTTCATCTTGAAAACTTTTAAATTTTGGAAGGCATCTAATATAAAGGACTAGATTGTGAAAACCTAGCAATAGTAGAACTTCTACATAATGCAAAAATTCTACTATAGATACAAAATTGGCCAAAATATTCCTTTCTACAAATCTTATTAGTTTTAGGTAGAGTTTTACTAGTAGTTATTATTTGTTCTATCATTTTATTATTTTGTTTTCTATTTTATTTCATTCATTAAGAAAATTAAGAAGGAATAAAGGCTTAAAAAAGTCATATTAGGGGGTGAATCAATTTATATAGATTATTATTAGAAGCTAGTTTATATATTTAACCATTGCATAATCATTCAAAACCAAAGTGCATGTAGGAAATTAGACATATTTGCATGTAGTATTTCTTGTACCCCTACACAAAAATGAAAAGTACCTTCATATTATCACTTGAAAGCAAAAAATTATATAGCCATAGGCCTATCCATTGCATCTTAAATGATTACATTTGTATCTAGATAGTGCCATATTAAGATAAGGTAGTCATATGAATATCTTAGGGAAAATATAAATGTTTCCAAACTAAACCATAAATTAGAAGATTATGCTCTTAACTTTCCGTATCCTTGAAGTGATATATCATAGATCTAATACCCTATGGTAACAAGGGAGCCAACACAACCTATACCTTTAGACAATAAAAATCCCTCTATGATTTTCTTATACTCACATTTTAATGAACTCAATGTGAACAACATAGTATGTCCCAAGAGTTTTCTTTGACCAAGCCAACCCTAATCAAACATACAAATATTTTAAATTTTAATAAAGACCACTAATATTGTTTGCTTTCAATCATAGATAATAAGAATGTAACCTAGGGATATTCTTGATCCTCTAAGTAACTATAATGTAAACTACTAGGCTATATCGAGGATATAGAGATCTTAGGCCACTAGCCAACCATATAGGATCTTGCACATACTTACACCTACTAGGGTGTATATCAAAGTGGGCTACAGGAAGTCATAATGAGGATAATTTTTACCCCTCACATACCATCTTGGTCATGTTTCTAGGTAATCACTTACACATACTCTTATATATCTATGTATTGAAAGACATATAGAGAGGGGCTAGGCATATCAGAACCTTTGGTATATAGAGAGGCCTCTGATATTTATTAATCATACTAGGTATATCAAGGGAAGGTGGTATAAGGACATAAAATGTATTTTCTTCCTTCTCTTAAATAATGCTATAAGTAATTAAAATTCTAAATAATACTCACTTCTTGTCTAACCTTAAGTCCATGATTGAGAGACACTACATGATCTATAGTGTCACTCACTAATATACTAATATTTTTCCCAGCTTATGGAAGGACAATATGAACACCTTAGCATTGAGAACCCTACCTTTGAAAAAGAAGAGGAAGCCTCATCATCTTGAGGTTCCCTAAGTCCAATCCATGAATGGGGTGGAATATTGGTACTCCAATATACATCCTATATGGCTTACTTATTATAAAAGCATAAGTTATAGAGGTCTTTTTGCAAGAGGGTAGTGAAACCCAAACTATATCTGCATAAGATGACTCAATATTGAATCACCCCTAATAACCTAACTCAAAGCCTTTGCAATTAAACTAATTAGACCTATCCTTTAGGTCCATCAATATGAGTCTTAATGTATCAAGCTCTCATTTTATCTATTTAACCCCACATTACATCACAAAGTTAATGAATATTGGGAGATAAACTCTCCCCTTGCTTTGGGACATCATTCATATTTACCTAACATTAAAAAATTATTGCATGGTAGTGCTAAATACCCTATATCTTAATAGATAAGTACCAATTACACTTTCAATCTAAATATCCAAGTATCAAATCCCAATATCAATGTATTCCATATATGTCATTTTAACCCCTCAAGTGTTAGGCTAGGGTTTGTAGGCCCAAAAGGGGCCACATACTTAGCAAATTTTAAAAATTTGGCTAAGTGTTGGAAAAATCTTAAGGAGCAGTGACAAATTCCACTATCTAGTTTGAATAGTGTTAAAATCCACTAGAGAGTGAGCTCAATGCAATTTTTCATGGTCAAAATATTCAAACATGCCTTAGCAAAATTTGGAGGATCGAAGCGAAACAAATAAAGGTGAGGGTAACTCTAGGCCGATGTTAATTTTTATGCAGGTAAAATAAAGTATTGAATTCTGCCAAAGAGTTAAGGCAATACAAAAATCTATGATCAACTTGATCAAACAATACCTAGCAGAGTTTTGAGTGGAGCGAAACAAAAGATGACTGAAAACAAGTCTTGCTTCGGGAAAAGTTTACCAAGTGAATTAGTAGTTATAAACTCCATGTGAGTAATATGTAATATTAAAATCTACAATCAACCCGATCAAAGTTGGCTTAGCAAAATTCAGAGTAGTGAAATTTCCAAAGGGATCAATGGAAGGCTTTTCTATTCACCAAGCAAGGTCCTATGTCTTTTTTCGTGCACCCACGACACGATGTAAAATTTCATGGTCAAAATGGTCAAACGCAACCCAAAAAAATTTCAAGGAGCAAATTTTTGAGAAGGTAGCTCATGGCAGAATTTTTCAAAGGCAAAATTCTTCAAGGCACTTTTTCACCCAGACAACTAGATGTCAATTTTATCACCATATTTTTAAGAAGGGAAAAGTGATAAGGTATAAAATGATGTGGGATACCTCTAAGCCTTCATTCCATGGTCAAAATATTCAAACCTAAGGAAGCAAAATTGTGAGGAGCGGATTCTTACATTAACAATATGCAGTGAGTTCCAAAGCAAAATCAAGAAGGAGTAAAATAATTAAGGAGCTGTTTTTGGAGCTAGAAAAGTATGTGATGATGCAGATTTCAAGCATGCCAAGTCATTGTTTCATCTGAGCCATTTAAAGGCATATCAAAGGCTCATGGTTAATTTGGACTTGAAGTTCATCAAAGGGCAAAGTTTCACAATGATGAAATAATAAATCCTAGGTCTACGTTATGTCTGGGCATGAGAGAAAAAGCCATGGGATACCAAGCATTACAAAGATCAAGATCTACTAGAAATTTTAGTTATAGATCTACAATAGAGAATTCACAACAAGAAAAGGATATGGACCTAATTATCCTGAAGCTAGCTCAGCTACTGAATTCTATAGGAGGTCGAACGACTTGCAAAAGTAGTTGTAGAGGGTTTCATGGAGCATAGCTCCTTTTTTTCTTTAAGAAAATAAGAGGCTGCCACCTCAATACTCTGCTGATTTGGCATGAAAATTTCCTTGTAATATTCCTATTCATCTATTATCATTGTAAAACTATATATAGAGGTTGAACCCTCAATTTGAAGGGTTGACTTTGGAGTGTTTGCTTACCCTATTCTTGTAAATTTTCTAAGAAATCAATAGAAGGAGCATTACTTGGACGTTTGTCTCAAGCCTATATCTTCATTTTCTTATGAGTTTAATCTATGAATTCATTTCTACTACTACTATTATGGTTAGTCAATTCTACTGATATTGGATTGTTGACTTAGGGTAAATTGGAATGTTTCATGTTTAAACAAATACTATAGGAGAGCTTCTTTTTTTGTTAATTTGGGTGTTGATCTAATTATTCTATTTGGATTATTAACATTTTAGATGTTTGAAATAGTTCTCTAAGTGTTTTCTTGTTCTATAATGGTGAATATTATTGATTTTGAATGTTGTTAGTCTTAAGTGTGGCATACTGGAAATGTGATTTACTAGAAGGTTATTTATAGTTGTCTATGTTGTTAGCTTTATCCAATTATTATTCATTCAATTTTTTCTAACCCTTATCCCATTTCTATCCCTATCCTTACATTTTAAACTGAGCTTAATTGAGTCAACATACAATTAGTTGACAAGGTATATTAGCCTACTCTAGAGGTTGGATTGAAGAAATATTTGATCCATCCAATGTTGGGGTTTGAGTTGTGATTAGCGGGTGTGCACCTACCAGAAGACCATAGATTCATAGTCAATTCAAGTTTTCCTTGATGTCAATTTAGATCCCAATAATTTTGGCACACCCAATGGGACCCTAAAGACACATTATCTTTCCCCTACCCATTTTATTTCATTGATTGATAATTCTCAAAGGAATAAAGATTTAGTGAGTTGTCTTGACCTCATTTAGTGGTGAAAGATACTAGAAAGTCCATTCTAGTAGCCCATATTTTTCATGTATACCAAGTCATCTGCCAAAAATAGTCAAGACCCTGTTATATTTTATGAGCTCCCCCTAAGAGGGTCCAATATTATAAGAAGTTTATTCCCAAACTCACAATTGGAAGAGGTATCATTTGAAGTAGCCCCTACAATACCTCCAAGACTAGCTCCATTAAAAACACCACCTACAATGGCTCAACAACAAAATATCAATCAGAATCAGCCCCCATAGAATTATCCCAATTGGGATACTTATGGACCTCTTGGACTTGCTAATATGCATGACATCCCCCAAGCTATTACAAAATCCATACCCAAATTTGATGGTATAGGAAAGACTATATATGAGCATTGCCAAGACATATTAAACTTAGTTGTTATTCACAATATCAAGAATAAAGATGTTATAGTTAGGATTTTGGCCCTTTATTTTAGAGGAAAGATCCTACACTAGTTTAGAACCTTGGAAGACAAAACCATCACTTCATGGAAAAAGTTAGTTAGCCCTTTTGTAGAAGAATTCAATGAGTCATTTGATCCCTTTTCACTCCTAAACTAGTTTACAACTATGCAAAAACACCAACATGAGTTAGTATCTGATTTTAACTTGAGGTTTAGTAGAATCTGGAAGAGGATTCCCCTTGAAGCTAGACCAACTACATATTTAGCCTATATGTATTACATCAGAGCCCTTAGGTCAGACTTGGGGCTACAAACTTAGTAGTCAAGCATAAACACCTTCCCAAATGTCTACCAAGTATCTATCCAAGAAAAAAATGTACTAATTGCTATAGGAAGGCTTTCATCAAAAATGGATATGCCTTATTGCTCTAAAATTCCTCAGTTCCCACCAAAGGTAGTCTCTCCTTCATATATGGATCCTATACCATCTCCACAAGTAGCTCCATTATTTCCTCCTAAAACAACCCCTACTATCCCTTTTCCTCCTCTTCCATCTCAAAACCCCCAAGAATCATCTCTATTGCTGGACATCCAGAGCACTCTGAAAACAATCAATAACAAGGTCAATGCAATGGAAAAGAGGGAAATAGAGAGATTTCAATAGAGAAGATTCCCCTATATTAACAAATATTAGAAACCTAGTACAAGTGGTAGCGTAGGACCTAGAGTTAATGCAAATCAAGCAGAGCAAGAATATGCACCTAAAACTAGTTTGGTCAATGTTTGGTGCTTATTTTGCAATGATCCTCATAATTTTGACACTTGTGTGATGTACCAACACCATGTGCAACAAGCCATGGAAAATGCTGAGAGAAAAAAAAAAGGGAGAGTTAACAAGTTGTGGCAGCATGATCAAGTTATGATTGGATAATATTTATTGAAGAAGAACAAGTCTCTATCATGACTAGATCTTGAAAGAAGTCTTTGCAATTAGACCTATAGAAAATGGAAAGTTTCCATGTACCTTCTCAGAGGAAAAGAGAATCACCACTGTAGGGCAATGACAAGTTACCTATTCCACAAGCTGTTGACATAGGTGATGCAGTACCTAGAAGATAAGAAAAGGAAGTGAATACTCTAAGAAGAGGTGAAAAGGAAAATAGCAAAGAACAAGAAAGTGCTAAAAATGAAGCCCAAGAAAAATTGAGGTTCCCTTCCATTACAAAAGGTTAGATAATAGAGGCTACTCAACAATACAAAAGAAAGTATGGAGAACCAGAAAAAAGGTATGAAAGGCCCCCACCAGTTCAGTCTAAGTATAATATTATTGATGAATTGAAAAGAGCCCCATCTAGGGCAAGCTTGTATGATACACTTTTTCTCCCTAGCCAAATAGATTTGTTGAAATCTTCCCTACATAAGAAGTCTCAAGGAAAAGAAACTACCATAGTGTTCAACCTAGCACAAGATAAAGAAAATATGTCTCATGCCATCCTGAAGAACAAACCTCCTCCATTCTACATCTCTCTTAGAATGGAGGGATGGATAGTCCACAATTGTATGATAGAATTAGGGGCCTTAATTACTATTATACCAAAATCAGTCTATGATGAGATGGTCCTAGAGTACACAAGGTCATGTTCGGGGGTCTTGCAACTTGATGGTACCCTGATCAATATTTTAGGAGTTATAAAGGATGTATTGATGAGGTTGCACATAGCCCCAGATATTACCATTGTACAAGAAATTATGTCAATAGATCTTGAACCTTATTTTGGTATATTCCTATTAAGAGAATTCACTACCAAAATGGGAGGTTATATGTATCAAGGCCAAATACCTTTGGAACCAACCAATTTTTTTGGATGATCCTTTACCTATCCAAGGTTCTGTTACATGGAATTCCATTTTGTGTTCAAGGAAGATCATAAAAAAGGAATTCATTGGAAACTTGGTAATGGCCAGAAGATAAGTTTTTGGGAGGACAAGTGGCTATGTAACAACCCTCTTCAAAACCACCTTGATCTGATATGCCTCAAACCCATGACTGATATGTTGTTTGGTACACATGTTTGCAATTTTATTGACTCTGATAGGAAGTGTTGGAAAAATATTCCTCATGTTGATATGAACAAGGACCAAAAAAGAGCTAATCTTATATTATCTAACATTTATGTCTTTGTGTTATTTCCAGTTGTTCGATTGAAGATAAGCTCCTATGGGCACCTAGTGAGAATGAGATTTTCTCTATGAAATATGCCTACTTTCTTACTAAAACCTAAGACAACCATGGTTTCCTTCAAATATCATTTGGAATAAATGCCTTATTCCTAAATTTTATTTTTTATTTTGGCTTGTTGTTCAGGAAAAAAATTCTCTATTCCAAATCTCCAAGTTTGAGGGCTCCCCATTCCTAACTATTGTTACCTTTGCAAATAGGATTACGAATCCACCCAACATATTTTCCTCTCCTGTTAGTTCTCCCTCAAAGTTATTTGCTCATTATTTTCCACTATGGGTATTGCCTGGGCTCCTCCCTCCTCTTTGAATGATATTTGTTTATAGTGGCCAAATCCCTTCAAGAGCTTCCGTGTCAAAACCTTTTGGACCTTTTGTCTTTCCCATTTTATATGGGAAGTTGTGAATGAAATTCTAAAGCTTTCAATAAATCTATCCATGATTTTAACTATGTTCTTTCCAGAGTTATCCACGTGATATTTGAAAACCTCTTTATTGCTCAAGGAGATGGGTGGTCAGAGTCCCTAAGTGAAGCTCGGTTAGCCAAGTCCCTCTAGCTCCCTTCCTATAATATTTTCCCTCCCACTTTGGTGGTTGATCGATCGCTTGTCAAGTGGTCTCCTCCACCTTTGGGATGGATCAAGTATAATTTTTATGGTGTAGCCAAAGGCAACTTGGGGTTGGTTGGTGCAAGTGGTATCTTCAAAGATCATTCAAGGAAGATCTTTTTGGCCTTTGCAAAAAATTTTGGAGTCCAAACCAATCATTTTGCTAAAGCTAAAGCTCTTTTCCAAGGTATGTCTCTTCTATCCAGCCTAAATTACCCTAACCTTATTATTGAAGGTAACTCCATGAAAAGTTTTAGAAGCCTTCTAGGAAAACAATCAGCATCTTGGAATATATTCAGCTTAATCTTTGAGGAAAAGTTTATTTTGAGCTCTTCCACTAATGTTATCATTCAACATATCTTTAGGGAAGGAAACCAAGCTGCTGATGCTCTAGCTAACCTGGGTGTTGCTTTGCATAACTTTACCATTTGGAATGAAAGTTCTCCCCCTCCCCTAGTTGATGGAAATCCCATGCCTGTTTCCTTTTTGTGAACTCTCTTAGGGTTTGGGTTTCTTGAATGAATGCTCAAGGCATGTGGAGCTTGTGGTTCATCATGGAGATTGTCTTTGCAAGCCATATGTGGAGATATTGTAATCGCATCATATTCACTGATTACCACTTGTGGGATTTTTGTCACTTGGTGGATGACACACTAGAGCTAATTGTTGCCTCTCCTAAACACATGAGCATATTGCCTTATGGAGGAATACATGTTCTAGTTTGAAAGTTTGGCTCAGTTTAGGAACCTATTGGGCGACAAAGGTCATTCTAATGTTGACTACAATGGCAAATAACTGTGTGTTCTCTCTACAGATTCTGGTGGTTTTTTGGCTATAATGTCTTATGGTTTCCTTTCTATATCATGATACCCCTATGAGGGATTATTTTTTGATTTGTTGAGCCTTCCTCTTTTACCCCTACAAGGGCTTCTATGTCTATTTTTTTGGTCTCTTATCATTTCTAAAGAAAGTGTCTCCTTTTTGTTTCAGATGGTTGGGAGAACTGTTCCCAACTAGATTTTTTTTGTAAAAGGTTAAGAGAACCTTTAAAAACCCCTCTTACTAATAAAAAAATGTATTTGGAATACTCTGGTATGATGATTCCCTATAAAGGCAAGAGATTAAGGATAACCCTAGAAAAGCCTATATCTTTCCAGATTGAAAAAATGAAGAAGACTTGTACAATCATTCAGTAATAGAAGAGCTAGAGTTAGTAGAAATTTTGGAGGATTTAGAAATTGAAGATGAGTTGCCCTTCAAAGAGGATAACAACATGTTAGAAACAAGGTTGGGTACGTATAATATTTTATTAGAAGTAAACAGAATATCCCTGCCATATCTAATCAGTAACTTAGGCAATCAAAAATTTGGATAATTCACTTTGATGGTGCAAGGTACAAAAATGGGGCTAGGGCTGGTGTAGTGCTAAAATCCCCTTCAAAAGGTGTGAAGAGTTTTGCTTCCAGACTAACCTGGTCTTGCAATAATAATGCTACAAAGTAGGAATCTTTGTGTTTGGAATTGATGCAAGCTAAAAAATGGGAATCAAAATATTAGATACCTATGGTGACTGAGAGCTGGTGGTCAACCAAGTTATAGAGAAATGCAGTAGTAAACATCACTACTTGAAAACATATAGAAATAGAGTGTGCGATTTGATGGAATTATTTGATGCTCTAAATATACATTATGTTCCTAGAAAGAAGAATCTACAAGATGATGCTTTGGTAGTTAGAGGCTTCAATTTCAATCCATCCTCAAACCTTGGGTCAACCACAAATAAAAGAGTTAGATTAGTCTTCAGACCTATAGTGCTAAATAGACATACTTTTTTGGCAGGTCTTTGAGAATGATAACCAGATAATTGAATTTCTAGTCAGATAAGCCTACTTGGCTAATGTGTAGGAAGAGATTTCTTAGGAAATAGATAAGTAAGATATAATTCAGTTGAAGAATAATAAAATTCCTAAAGGCTTTATTACATTAGAAAGTTTGTTTGACAATGAGGATGGAAAGAAATCAAAGACTATGAAATTAGATGATAAAATATACAGTGATATTGAAATTGAAGAGAAAGAATATTAATATTGGTGTTAAATGTTCTCCAAAAGAAGTTGAAGGAGTCAAGGCACTATGTTTCAAGTACCCAAATATTATTGCTTGGTCATATGAGGATCTTAAGGTGTATGATAAGAAGATTATTCAACATACCATCAAGTTAGAGCCTGATGCAAAGCCCTTTAGGTAGAGACAAAGGCTTGTGAATCCTAAAAATTGAGTCCATAATGAGGCAAGAGTTGCTCAAGCTACTTAAGGCAAAGATTATTTATCCAGTAAAACATTCCACATGGGTTGCTAACTTGGTTCTAGTAAGAAAAAATAATGGGATATTATACTATGTATCGATTTCAAGAATCTGAACTGAGCATATCACTGAAATATCATTATCCGCTACCCCAGATTGATTAAATTTTATAGATGGTAGTAGGGAAGAAAGGTTCTCCTTATTAGATGATTACTATAGATATAATCAGATCTAGAAGATGAAGATCAATTCAAAATAAATTTTACCACCAAGTGGGTTACATTTTCTTACCAGATAATGCCTTTTGGCCTATCCAATGTAGGAGCTACATTCCAAAGGGCTATGGACTATGTTTTTAGTGAGTTGATCAATGCAATTATTTTGATTTATCTTGATGAAATTACTATATTTTCTCATAGGAAAGAATCACATTTGGAACATCTAGAGAATTTTTTCCAAAAATACAGAGAGTTTGGCATCTCTCTCAACCTAAAGAAATCATTCTTTGTTGTCCATGAAGGCAAGTTATTGGGACATATAGTCTCCAAATGAGGGATGGAAAAATATCCAGATAGAATAAAATCAATTCTAGCCCTTCTCCTCCCCATAAATAAGAAATTCATGTAGTCTTTCTTTAGGTAGATTAATTTTATGAGGAAGCCCATCTCAAAGTTACTCAAGAAAAAAATGGAGTTCAATTGGATTGAGAAAAGAAGCAAGTCTTCTAGGCTATAAAACAAGCAATTATAGTTGCACATGTATTAATAAATCTCGATTTCAAAAATAAATTTATTTTATATGCCTATGGATCCGAGGAAAGTTATGCATCAGTGCTAAAACAAAAGGATGAAAATGAAGAGAAACACCCTATTTTATTTTGGAGATAAACTCTTCATGATTATCAGACCAAGTATAACTTCATTGAGAGGTAAGTATTTGTAGTGATGAAATCCTTGAAAAATTTCAAGCAATACTTGATTGAAAGCAAGACTCTTGTCTATGTAGTGCACCAAGATGTGAGAAATTTTATCCTTCAAGGAGAATTGGGTGATAAAAGAGCTGGTTGGATTACTAAAATACAAGAGTATAATGTAGATATTCATCCCACAAAGTTGGTCAAAGGGAGGGTATTGTGCTAAGAACTTGTAGCTAAAGCAGATTAATATCAGATAGTAGCTTGTGAAGTAGCACCTACAAAACAAAGTGATAGTTTTCTAGAGGGATCAGATTGGGTAGAATAGTTGACAACTTACTTCCAAACTGGATTATTTACTCAGGGTCTCAATCCTTCACAGAGAAGGAGGTTTATACTACAAGATTTGAAGTATGTATTGCTACCTGAAGGACTATACAATAACCTGGATGGTGTACTTCTAAGATGCCTAAGAGATAATGGAAAATAAAAGGCCATAGAAGAATTTCATGGAGGCCTATTAAGAGGTCACTTTGTAGGAAGAATCACTACCATGAAGATAATAAGGATAGGGTACTACTGGCCCACTATCTTTGAAGATACATTCAAGACAACAAGATCATGTGACAAGTACCAAAGATATGTGGGGAGGACTAGGAATGCAAAATTCCCACTTAAACCAATCTATGTGGTCCTTTTCAACAATAGGGACTTGATTTTTTTGGGGTAATAATCCTAAATTCATCAACAGACCATAAATATATTTTGACTACTACTGACTACTTCACCAAATGGGTTGAGGCTATCCCAACCAAGAAGTCAAACCAAGAAGTAGAGATTGAATTAATGGAAATCCTAATCACAAGGTTTGGCCTCTCAAAAGCACTAGTAAGTGATAATGGCCCAACCTTCATAGAAACAAAGTACATTGAATTTGCAAGCAAATATGGTATAAATATAAATAATTTTTCTAATTACTACCCTTAGGGGAATGGATTAGTGGAATCCACCAACAAAAATTTGCTAAGAATTCAAAAAAGAGCTATATAGGAGAACAAAAGACGTTCACCTCTTCTATTAGAGCAAATTTTATGGGCAAATATGATCATTGTCAAAAGGTCCATCAAGACATATCCTTATGCATTAGTGTATGGTAAAGAAGCTGTTCTACCCACCCACCTAGAGATACCGGCTTTAAAATGGGCCAACCAAGATCATGAGCTAGAGCATAATCCAGGTTGATGCATCTTCTATAGTTGGAAGAGTAGAGGACTCAAGCATATGAGAACTTCCAAAAATACTCCATGAATACAAAGGAGTGGTTTGACAAGAAATTAAAGCTTAGGAAGTTTAAAGAAGGATATTTAGTGTTAATGTGGAATGTAGAAAAGTCTAAACTAGACAACCACCAAAAAATTGATTCCTTTTGGGAAGATCCTTTCAAGATCATTGAAGTGAAGAAGAATAATACCTTTTAGCTTCAAGATCAAGATAGAAATGTAAAACCCATTTTGGTTAATGGATATCATCTCAAGCTGTATTTTAGATAAGAAATTCATCTTGTGTAATATATATACATATTTTGTATTATATTTTTACTTTCAAAAAACAAAAAAAAGGATAACGAAGTGCTATTTTATGCTTATAAGTGCAACTATGTCATATTCCACGAGGAGGCAACATAATGTAAATTCCCATGGTCAAAGGAGTCAAACTAGCTCCAACAAAATTTTGTGGAGTGAAATACTCTCAAACAAACCCCTTAATAGTCTATGAAATGAACATAGTTTTAAAATTCATGGTCAACCCAGTCAAAGTTCTCATTGCAAAAATCCAACAAGCTAAATTTCTAAGGGAGCATTTGAAAAGAACGTTTAGCCTCTAAAAGCAAAATTTTGAAGAAAAAGCATAATGTTAAAATCCCCTGAGTGCTAAATTTCATGGTAGAAGATGAAGCATTGTGGAGTTTTGGTCCATATAAGAGGTGTAAATGAGCCTTGAAAATTGTACCAACGGATAGTTTACCACCAAACACTACAAATTTCATTCAATCAGTAATGTGGAATTCACTGATAGGCCACGCTTCGCATCATATAATTCACTCATTTGGATTCATGAGAGATAATTGGTCATTCATCTACCTCATTAATGGTATAAAGGTGCATGAAAATCTATATAAGAGATGAAATTCAAAGAGCAATCATTTCAAACAAAGTCTACTGAAGAACTAGAGCATTATTGAGTGAATTTGATACATATTCTAAAGATACTTTTTGAAATAATTTTCTAAAATGGTATCCAATATTGTAAAGCAAGCTGATCAACAAGGTAAGGTTGAAAATCCCAATTACACTAACAAGAATGCAATAGTGGTGGACACAAAGATGACCTACATAACCAAATATCAGCTTAGGAAGTAGTTTGAAGTCAAATTCCTGAAGGGAGAGCCTCTCTCGAATCAAGGTATTTGTGCCATTTACTCCCTACTAAATTTTAATGTCTGTGATGTGGTTCACCCTTTCCTTGAGTTGATTTCAGCAATAGCTAAATTTTATGACGCCTTGAATAAGGTAGTAAAGATATCCCAGGGCAGAACTTTGTTTTATATAACTAAACAACTTTATCGAGATTTTTTTGCAATGGGTAAGCAACCCCTTATAATCCCTAAAGAATTCTATTGGATATTTTGAGTAGATGAGTTGTCATTGATGTCAAGAGTGAGTGGTCATTGATGTCAAGCTTTCAGCACCAGTTAGTGGTAGTTTCAGTGGGCAACATCAATTTTAGATTCTCCAATAAATGCAAAAGGATAGTCCGCCTTCGATTAATCAAGACCCGATTCCAAGCAGTCAAATGAGGTCAAAAGGGCAAAGAAGAGGCCCAAGCAAATAATATTATAATAGTTTATTATAATATTAAAAAGGAAATTTAAATTAATAATAAATTAATTAATATAATTTTATTATAAATTAATTTATTAATTAATTTAATTAACTTTCATGTTACTTAAGTTAATTATAAGTTAATTTTAATTTAATTATAAATTAATTTTTATTAATTTAAATAAACCCTAAAAAGGGTTATAAAGTTAAATTTATAAATCAAATTATTAAATTCGATTTGAGCACCGACGTATTATGCAAATAATACATCAAGTATATATAGGCAAAACCTTTGCCTTAAGAAAACCTCCCCATGCTTTGAAAATTGAATGCCTATGTTATATTGTGCACATAAAGTACACAACAATTTTTGTGTTGAAAAACCCTCGACGAAGAAGAAAGAACAAGTAGGAGCTAGGCTCCTTTCACCCTGCACATGCACCACGTAGCGTAGCTAGCAACGACGGAAGGTGTTAAGACATTTGTTGGTAGGGAGGACGCAGGATCGAATCCCATGGGGTTCGCATTTTGCAAGGAAGGAGGTCATCATTTTGAAAGTGGTGCCAATGAGGAATAAAGGAAGGCAAGCACCTTCCCCTCCTCGTGGGAGCGCCTAGCCCACGTGGTGGGCTAGCACCTTGGTAAGGCGCTCGACGGAGAGGTTTTGGGTTCGAAACCCATCGAGGCCCTTTTGTTGGTTGAAACAAAGGTATGCACTGATGATTGTTGGGTTTGTCACTTTGTTTGGAATGTGCTAAGGTTGAAGGAAATAAAAATATTTTTTATGTGCCAAGGTTGGAAAATGAATGTTTGATGGTTTATAAGATTTAATTTTTGCCTAAATTTAATATTGGTTGTTAAGTGTTTTGAGGGAGATAAAAGGGTAGGCAATTATTATTTCTGAAGGGTTATTTTTGAAAGTTTGATTTATTAAATTGGAGATTATAAGGAGCATCTTGAGTGATTATTTTTATGTGTAATTTGATGATTGCTAATTTCAAGGAGTAATAAGGTGTATTTGGGATTGATTATTTTTGTGTTTGAGAAATATTTTGAAAGAGAGTTAGTGTGATATTTTGTCATCTAACCATTGAAATTGGCAAAGAAGGAAATTGTGATTAAGACAGGTTTTTCCTAAGGGCACTTCTACATCAAACAAAAGGTATGGGCACATCTTCCTAGTGAGTGATTGTTGAATGTTGTGAATGCAAAGTTGGAGTGAAAAGGATTGTTTGGTAAACAGTGTTGAGTATGCTTTGAATTAATGCTTCAAGGTTTTCTGGAATAAAGAGTTGTTGATAAAACCTTGTTTTATAAGCATTGTTGTTGAAGTGATTAAGTTGAGTGAACTTGAACTAGGGTTTGCAAAGATCATGAGTATCATTGTTATGTGAAATTGTTTTATAAGCATTGTTGTTGAAGTGATTGGTTAAGTGAAGAACTTGAACTAGGGTTTGCAAAGATCATGAGTATCATTGTTATGTGAGATTGATTGATAAGCATTGTTGGAAATATTTGAGTGAGTGTTCATATGCTTGGACTAGGGTTTGTGAGCAAGGATTAGTTCATTGAGTGATTGGTTGAGTAGAGTTGGTTGAGCCTAGTCAAGTGGATGTGTTGATGTGATAGTTCAAGTTCTATGAAACAAATTGTTCTATATTCTGAATTGAGTTGAGAAAGTGATTGAGAGTTTGTGAGTGTGAAGCATATTGAGTTTCTAACAATTCTCTATATGTTTCTAAAAGAGTGAGTGAAAGTGATTGAGCATTGAGGTGAATGTGAAGCATATTGAGTCTCTAACAATTCTCTATATGTTTCTAAAAGAGTGATTGAAAGTAATTGAGCATTGTGGTGAATGTGAAGCATATTGAGTCTCTAACAATTCTCTTTATGTTTCTATGAGATTGGACAAGTTCTAGTGTGGACTTGTTGAGCAGATTTGAGGTAAGTCTTTGAGAAGACTTGTGGATAGATTTGTGTGAGCTTTTGTGGAAGCTTACAATACAGATTGAGAGCAGATTTGGATAAGTTCTAGTGAGGACTTATTGAGCAGATTTGGACAAGTTCTAGTGAGAACTTGTTGAGCATATTTGGACAAGTTCTAGTGAGAACTTATTGAGTAGATTGGACAAGTTCTAGAGAGGACTTGTGGATAGATTGGTGTGAGCTTTTGTGGAATATTACAAGGTAGATTTGAGATAAGTCTTTGAGAAGACTTGAGAGTAGAGTTGATTGATTGATTTGTTCAAACCTTGAGTTAAGGTTTGGGGTAGATCTAGCAGTATTGATTTGAGATTGAGGATAGATTTGTGCTAGATCGAAGGACTATGTTTAGTGCAGATTAGAGGATAGATATTGAGGATAGATTTGTGCTAGATCGAAGGACTATGTTTAGTACAGATCAGAGGATAGAGTTTGGTGTAGATTTGAGGATAGGTTTGTGCCAGATCAAAGATAGATATTGAGCAGATTTGTGCTAGACCGAAGGACTGATTTTAGTATAGATTTGAGATAGAGCTTTGAAGGTGACAGAGTATAGAGGATGATAGTCTCCAGTGGATAGAGATCCATTAGCCAGGGTAGTGAGGACAGGTGTCTTTAGTGGATAGATATCCATTAGCCAGAGTAGTGGGGGCAATAATTCTTCTAGAAGATCACCAATCAGAGCTAAGGAGAAAGGAGTTCTCCTATGGATAGAGATCCATGAACTTGATTAGGGGATTGGTGTCTCCTTTGGATAGAGGTCCATAAACATTGTAATAGGGAAAGGATTCCCAAGAGATTGATTGAGAAAATTTTAGTGAAATATTTTCTCCGTGGAGTAGCCCACATTGGGTGAACCATGTTAAATTGGTGTCTCTATTATGTGTGGTGATTTGTGCATTGATTTGATTACTACTGTTGATATTTCTATCTATACATTGCATAATATTGATTGGGAAAGAAAAGTAAAAAGTGGTATTATACTATTCACCCCCTCTCAGTATAAGCTTGTGTTCTTCAATTGGTATCAGAGCGGGTTCCTTCGAAAGAGTTTAACAACTTGAAGGAAAAAGCTTTCAAGAACACAATGGATTCTAAGAATGGGTCCTCAGATAATTCAACACCAATATTTGATGAAAGTGATTATATATTTTGGAGTATGAGAATGAAGATTCACCTTAAGGCACTTGGAAATGAAATTTGGGAAGCAGTTGAAAATGGATACATACCACCAGCTGATCCACCTACAGATAAGGAAGGTAAGCTTCTACAACATTACAATTCAAAAGCAATGAATGCAATTTTGAGAGGTTTGCATAGAACAAAATTCATAAAAGTTATGCATTGTCAATATGCAAAAGGAATTTGGGATAAGTTGCAAAGCATATATGAAGGAGATAAAAGTGTGAAAAATGCAAAGATACGAAATCTCAAAGGACAATTTGAAGAATTAAGAATGAAGGATGAGGAAAACATTAGTACTTATCTAATTTGGGTAGATGAGGTTGTTAATGCCATGCAAGGACTTGGACTTAAGGTTGAAGAAGCTGATGTTTGTGATAAGATCTTAAGGTCTCTCCCAACAAGGTTTAGTGAAAATATTTCAGCTATAGAGGAATCAAAAGATGGTGATATTTTGACAAGAGATATGTTACTTGGTATTCTTACAACTTTTGAGTTAAGAACAAAAGAGGAACCTAATCTCCGAAAGGAAGCAACCTTCAAAGAAATTAAGAAGACAAAGGGCAAGAAGTCAGATTCAAGCAATGAGTCATCCAATGATGAAGAAGCAAATTATGGCAGAAGGAATAAGGATTCAAGAAGATTTAAGGATGCAAAATTTGTTAGATGTTTTAATTGTGGAAAGTATGGTCACTATGCAACTGATTGTCAAGAAGCCAAAAATAGCAATAATGAAGAAAAACAGGATCATAAGAACAAGGAATCAAAAAGATACAAGTACCAAAAGAAAGGCAAGGATGGACAAGGCAAACAAGGAAAGAAGTTCTTTCAAAGATAAAAGAGGAGCTACTATGCAGACAAGGCAAGTAAGTACTCAAGTGATAGTGATGCTAGTTCTTCAAGTAATGATAAAGATGAAGTCCTATTTTTGATTGAAGAAAAATAAGAAGTTAAGAAAAGGTCACCAATAATTCTCAAGTGTTTTAGATGTGGTAATTTTGGACATCTTGAAGATAGTTGTACAAGGAATGGTTTCAGTTTCAGTGATGATGAATATGAGGATGCACTTGAAGGACCAGAAGAGAATATTCTAATGGCACTAGAAGAAGAAGAAGGTGATCCTATAGAAGATAAGTCAAAATAAAATGAAGATGTTGACAAAGGCAAACAAATAGAGGAAGAATCAAAAAAAGGAGGAGTTGATCTTGAGGGAGAGCTTATTTATGCTCTTAAAACTTTAAAGAAGGTAAGAAAGCAAAACTCCCAACTTGAGATTCAATTTCAAGAATGTGATGAAGAGAGAGGAAAGCTTATAGATGATCTAAACAAGTCAATGGCTAAGACAAAGAAGTTCAAGGATAAGCTAGAAGCAAAGGTCTTAGAATGTGAAAGGTTAGAACAAGAAGTAGCTCTACTAAGGGAAGAATTAGAAAAATCCAAGGACAAGCTACACAAGTTTGGGAAGAGCTCAAATATTGTAGATAAGATGATCAAGGTACAAAGAAGATCAACAAACAAAACAGGTCTTGGTTTTGAACAAGCTCAAAAGAAACAAGAAGAAGAGTCAACCTCAAGTTCTGAAGAAGAAGAAACTTTAGAAGAAGATAGTGTAAGAGAAAGTGAGACTTTTGAGGATGAGTTGGACAACAAAAAGTTCAACAAGGAAAGGAACAATGCACAAAGAAGAAACAGATGGAACAGGAACCAACATAGAGAAAAAGAGACTAAGAGACCAATGAGGTCAAGGCAAGGAAATTTCAATGGATGATGTTTCTCATGTCACAAATTTGGGCACATGGCTTCACAGTGTAGGACACATGAAAGACAAGAGTATGGGAACTTCAAGAACATGCAACTTTTCCATGGGTATTGCTACTCATGTAATCAGTTTGGTCACAAGGCAATGAATTGTAGGGTACATGACAGGAACAAATATGGCTTCACCAGGAGAAATCCCAAGACATTTGCACCTCCAAGGAATAATAGCATTAAGTGTTATAAGTGCAATAATGATGGACATACAACAAAGTGGTGTAGAGCAGACATTCCAGAACCAAGCATTAACATGAACATGAACATGAACAAGAAGAAGGAATAGGAACATGAACAAGAATATGGACATGGACATGAACAGGAATAGGAATATGGATAGGAACATGAATAGGAATATGGACAGGAATAGGAACATGGACATGAACATGAATAGTCAAAGAAATCAGAAGGATCAGATGAGAAGGAAAGAGGAAAAAGGTAAAGAACAATGCTTGTTGGGAGTAGAAATAATCCCACCCCAAAATTAACCACCTCAAGAGGAGGTGGGGGAGGGGCTAAGCTAAGAGACTCATTCTTAGCCTCGAGCCCCAAAGGTGACCCTTTGCCATTGATGTCAAAGGGGGAGATATTTGAGTAAGGGGGAGATATTTGGTTTAAGGAGAGAGCATTGAGTTAGGGGGAGCAATGTCCTAGGGGGAGCAGAACAGGAAAAAGGTCAAGTTTTTGGTAAAAATAATTTGGGTTGCCATCAATGACAAAGGGGGAGATTGTTGGACATTTTGAGTAGATGAGTTGTCATTGATGTCAAGAGTGAGTGGTCATTGATGTCAAGCTTTCAGAACCAGTTAGTGGTAGTTTCAATGGGCAACATCAGTTTCAGATTCTCCAATAAATGCAAAAGGATAGTCCACCTTCAGTTAATCAAGACCCGATTCCAAGCAGTCAAATGAGGTCAAAAGGGCAAAGAAGAGGCCCAGGCAAATAATATTATAATAGTTTATTATAATATTAAAAAGGAAATTTAAATTAATTATAAATTAATTAATATATTTTTATTATAAATTAATTTATTAATTAATTTAATTAACTTTCATGTTACTTAAGTTAATTATAAGTTAATTTTAATTTAATTATAAATTAATTTTTATTAATTTAAATAAACCCTAAAAAGGGTTATAAAGTTAAATTTATAAATCAAATTATTAAATTCGATTTGAGCACCGATGTATTATGCAAATAAGACATCAAGTATATATAGGCAAAACCTTTGCCTTAAGAAAAACTCTCCATGCTTTGAAAATCGAATGCCTATGTTATATTGCGCACAGAAAGAACACAATGATTTTTGTGTTGAAAAACCCTCGATGGTAGAAGAAAGAACAAGTAGGAGCTAGGCTCCTTTCACCCTGCACACGTGCCATGTAGCACAACTGGTGATGACAAAAGGTGTTAAGATGTATTGTTGGTAGGGAGGACGCAGGATCGAATCTCGTGGGGTTCACGTTTTGCAAGGAAGGAGGTCATCATTTTGAAAGTGGCACCAATGAGGAATAAAGGAAGGCAAGTGCCTTCCCCTCCTCATGGGAGCGCCTAGCCCACGTGGTGGGCTAGCACCTTGGTAAGGCGCTCAACGGAGAGGTTTCGGGTTCGAAACCCACCGAGGCCATTTTTGTTGGTTGAAACAAAGGTATGCGCTGATGATTGTTGGGTTTGTCACTTTGTTTGGAATGTGCTAAGGTTGAAGGAAATAAAAATATTTTTTATGTGCCAAGGTTGGAAAATGAATGTTTGATGGTTTATAAGATTTAATTTTTGCCTAAATTTAATATTGGTTGTTAAGTGTTTTGAGGGAGATAAAAGGGTAGGCAATTATTATTTCTGAAGGGTTATTTTTGAAAGTTTGATTTATTAAATTGGATATTATAAGGAGCATCTTGAGTGATTATTTTTATGTGTAATTTGATGATTGCTAATTTCAATAAGGAGTAATAAGGTGTATTTGGGATTGATTATTTTTGTGTTTGAGAAATATTTTGAAAGAGAGTTAGTGTGATATTTTATCATCTAACCATTGAAATTGGCAAAGAAGGAAATTGTGATTAAGACAGGTTTTTCCTAAGGGCACTTCTACATCAAACAAAAGGTATGGGCACATATTCCTAGTGAGTGATTGTTGAATGTTGTGAATGCAAATTTGGAGTGAAAATGATTGTTTGGTAAACAATGTTGAGTATGCTTTGAATTAATGCTTCAAGGTTTTCTGGAATAAAGAGTTGTTGATAAAACCTTGTTTTATAAGCATTCTAGAGAGGAATTATGGAAAAATTGGTGTGAGATTTTGTGGAAGCTTACAAGGCAAATTTGAGATAAGTCTTTTAGAAAACTTGAGAGCAGAGTTGATTTATTGATTTGTTCAAACCTTGAGTTAAGGTTTGGGACAGATCTAGCAATATTGATTTGAGATTGAGGACAAATTTGTGCTAGATCGAAGGACTATGTTTAGTGCAGATCAGAGGATAGAGATTGAGGATAGATTTGTGCTAGATTGATGGACTATGTTTAGTGTAGATTTGAGAATAGATTTTGGTGCAGATTTGAGGACAAGTTTGTGCCAGACCAGAGATAGAGATTGTGCATATTTATGCTAGATCGAAGGACTAAGTTTAGTACAAATTTGAGATAAATATTTGAAGGTGACAGAGTATAGAGGATGATAGTCTCCAGTGGATAGATATCCATTAGCCAAGGTAGTGAGGACAGGTGTCTTCAGTAGATAGAGATCCATTAGCCAGAGCAATGGGGGCAGCAATTCTTCACAGAGAAGGAGGTTTATACTGGATTGGGTAGAATAGTTGACAACTTACTTCCAAACTGGATTATTTACTCAGGGTCTAAATCCTTCACAGAGAAGGAGGTTTATACTAAAAGATTTTAAGTATGTATTGCTACCTAAAGGACTATACAATAACCTGGATGGTGTACTTCTAAGATGCCTAAGAGATAATGGAAAATAAAAGGCCATAGAAGAATTTCATGGAGGCCTATTAAGAGGTCACTTTGTAGGAAGAATCACTACCATGAAGATAATAAGGATAGGGTACTACTGGCCCACTATCTTTGAAGATACATTAAAGACAACAAGATCATGTGACAAGTAACAAAGATATGTGGGGAGGACCAGGAATGCAAAATTCCCACTTAAACCAATCTATGTGGTCCTTTTCAACAATAGGGACTTGATTTTTTTGGGGTAATAATCCTAAATTCATCAACATACCATAAATATATTTTGACTACTACTGACTACTTCACCAAATGGGTTGAGGCTATCCCAACCAAGAAGTCAACCCAAGAAGTAGAGATTGAATTAATGGAAATCCTAATCACAAGGTTTGGCCTCTCAAAAGCACTAGTAAGTGATAATGGCCCAACCTTCATAGAAACAAAGTACATTGAATTTGCAAGCAAATATGGTATAAATATAAATAATTTTTCTAATTACTACCCTTAGGGGAATGGATTAGTGGAATCCACCAACAAAAATTTGCTAAGAATTCAAAAAAGAGCTATATAGGAGAACAAAAGACGTTCACCTCTTCTATTAGAGCAATTTTTATGGGCAAATATGATCATTGTCAAAAGGTCCATCAAGACATATCCTTATGCATTAGTGTATGGTAAAGAATCTATTCTACCCACCCACCTAGAGATACCGGCTTTAAAATGGGCCAACCAAGATCATGAGCTAGAGCATAATCCAGGTTGATGCATCTTCTACAGTTGGAAGAGTAGAGGACTCAAGCATATGAGAACTTCCAAAAATACTCCATGAATACAAAGGAGTGGTTTGACAAGAAATTAAAGCTTAGGAAGTTTAAAGAAGGATATTTAGTGTTAATGTGGAATGTAGAAAAGTCTAAACCAGACAACCACCAAAAATTTGATTCCTTTTGGGAAGATCCTTTCAAGATCATTGAAGTGAAGAAGAATAATACCTTTTAGCTTCAAGATCAAGATAGAAATGTAAAACCCATTTTGGTTAATGGATATCATCTCAAGCTGTATTTTAGATAAGAAATTCATCTTGTGTAATATATATACATATTTTGTATTATATTTTTACTTTCAAAAAACAAAAAAAAGGATAACGAAGTGTTATTTTATGCTTATAAGTGCAACTATGTCATATTCCACGAGGAGGCAACATAATGTAAATTCCCATGGTCAAAGGAGTCAAACTAGATCCAACAAAATTTTGTGGAGTGAAATACTCTCAAACAAACCCCTTAATAGTCTATGAAATGAACATAGTTTTAAAATTCATGGTCAACCCAGTCAAAGTTGTCATTGCAAAAATCCAACAAGCTAAATTTCTAAGGGAGCATTTGAAAAGAACGTTTAGCCTCTAAAAGCAAAATTTTGAAGAAAAAGCATAATGTTAAAATCCCCTGAGTGCTAAATTTCATGGTAGAAGATGAAGCATTGTGGAGTTTTGGTCCATATAAGAGGTGTAAATGAGCCTTGAAAATTGTACCAACGGATAGTTTACCACCAAACACTATGAATTTCATTCAATCAGTAATGTGGAATTCACTGATAGGCCACGCTTCACATCATATAATTCACTCATTTGGATTCACGAGAGATAATTGGTCATTCATCTACCTCATTAATGGTATAAAGGTGCATGAAAATCTATATAAGAGATGAAATTCAAAGAGCAATCATTTCAAACAAAGTCTACTGAAGAACTAGAGCATTATTGAGTGAATTGGATACATATTCTAAAGATACTTTTTGAAATAATTTTCTAAAATGGTATCCAATATTGTAAAGCAAGATGATCAACAAGGTAAGGTTGAAAATCCCAATTACACTAACAAGAATGCAACAGTGGTGGACACAAAGATGACCTACATAACCAAATATCAGCTTAGGAAGTAGTTTGAAGTCAAATTCCTGAAGGGAGAGCCTCTCTCGAATCAAGGTATTTGTGCCATTTACTCCCTACTAAATTTTAATGTCTGTGATGTGGTTCACCCTTTCCTTGAGTTGATTTCAGCAATAGCTTAATTTTATGACACCTTGAATAAGGCAGTAAAGATATCCTAGGGCAGAACTTTGTTTTATATAACTAAACAACTTTATCGAGATTTGTTTGCAATGGGTAAGCAACCCCTTATAATCCCTAAAGAATTCTATTGGATATTTTGAGTAGATGAGTTGTCATTGATGTCAAGAGTGAGTTGTCATTGATGTCAAGCTTTTAGCACCAGTTAGTGGTAGTTTCAGTGGGCAACATCAATTTCAGATTCTCCAATAAATGCAAAAGGACAATATGCCTTCAGTTAATCAAGACTCGATTCCAAGCAGTCAAATGAAGTCAAAAGGGCAAAGAAGAGGCCCAAGAAAATAATTTTATAATAGTTTATTATAATATTAAAAAGAAAATTTAAATTAATAATATATTAATTAATATAATTTTATTATAAATTAATTTATTAATTAATTTAATTAACTTTCATTTACTTAAGTTAATTATAAGTTAATTTTAATTTATTATAAATTAATTTTTATTAATTTAAATAAACCCTAAAAAGGGTTATAAAGTTAAATTTATAAATCAAATTATTAAATTCGATTTGAGCACCGACGTATTATGCAAATAATACATCAAGTATATATAGATAAAACCTTTGCCTTAAGAAAATCTCCCCATGCTTTTAAAAAAATTGAATGCCTATGTTATATTGTGCACATAAAGTATACAACAATTTTTGTGTTGAAAAACCCCTGACGACAGAAGAAAGAACAAGTAGGAGCTAGGCTCATTTCACCCTGCACATGCGCCACGTAGCGTAGCTGGCGATGACGGAAGGTGTTAAGACATTTGTTGGTAGGGAGGAGGCATGATCGAATCCCATGGGGTTTGCATTTTGCAAGGAAGGAGGTCATCATTTTGAAAGTGGCACCAATGAGGAATAAAGGAAGGCAAGCACCTTCCCCTCCTTGTGGGAGTGCCTAGCCCACGTGGTGGGCTAGCGCCTTGGTAAGGCGCTCGAAGGAGAGGTTTCAGGTTCGAAACCCATCGAGGCCCTTTTTGTTGGTTGAACCAAAGGTATGCACTAATGATTTTTGGGTTTGTCACTTTGTTTAGAATGTGCTAAGGTTGAAGGAAATAAAAATATTATTTTATGTGCCAAGGTTGGAAAATGAGTGTTTGATGGTTTATAAGATTTAATTTTTGCCTAAATTTAATATTGGTTGTTAAGTGTTTTGAGGAAGATAAAAGGGTAGGCAATTATTATTTTTGAAGGGTTATTTTTGAAAGTTTGATTTATTAAATTGAAGATTATAAGGAGTATCTTGAGTGATTATTTTTATGTGTAATTTGATGATTGCTAATTTCAAGGAGTAATAAGGTGTATTTGGGATTGATTATTTTTGTGTTTGAGAAATATTTTGAAAGAGAGTTAGTGTGATAATTTGTCATCTAACCATTGAAATTGGCAAAGAAGGAAATTGTGATTAAGACAATTTTCTTAAGGGCACTTCTACATCAAACAAAAGGTATGGGCACATCTTCCTAGTGAGTGATTGTTGAATGTTGTGAATGCAAAGTTGGAATGAAAAGGATTGTTTGGTAAACAGTGTTGAGTATGCTTTGAATTATTGCTTCAATATTTTTTGGAATAAAGAGTTGTTGATAAAACCTTGTTTTATAAGCATTGTTGTTGAAGTGATTAAGTTGAGTGAACTTGAACTAGGGTTTGCAAAGATCATGAGTATCATTATTATGTGAAATTGTTTTATAAGCATTGTTGTTGAAGTGATTGGTTAAGTGAAGAACTTGAACTAGGGTTTGCAGAGATCATGAGTATCATTGTTATGTGAGATTGATTGATAAGCATTGTTGGAAATATTTGAGTGAGTGTTCATATGATTGGACTAGGGTTTGTGATCAAGGATTAGTTCATTGAGTGATTGGTTGAGTAGAGTTGGTTGAGCCTAGTCAAGTGGATGTGTTGATGTGATAGTTCAAGTTCTATGAAACAAATTGTTCTATATTTTGAATTGAGTTGAGAAAGTGATTGAGAGTTTGTGAGTGTGAAGCATATTGAGTTTCTAACAATTCTCTATATGTTTCTAAAAGAGTGAGCGAAAGTGATTGAACATTGAGGTGAATGTGAAGCATATTGACTCTCTAACAATTCTATATATGTTTCTAAAAGAGTGATTGAAAGTAATTGAGCATTGTGGTGAATGTGAAGCATATTGAGTCTCTAACAATTCTCTTTATGTTTCTATGAGATTGGACAAGTTCTAGTGTGGAATTTTTTAGCAGATTTGAGGTAAGTCTTTGATAAGACTTGTGAATATATTTGTGTGAGCTTTTGTGGAAGCTTACAATACAGATTGAGAGTAGATTTGGATAAGTTCTAGTGAGGAATTATTGAGCAAATTTGGACAAGTTCTAGTGAGAACTTTTTGAGAATATTTGGACAAGTTCTAGTGAGAATTTGTTGAGTAGATTGGACAAGTTCTAGAGAGAACTTGTGGATAGATTGGTGTGAGATTTTGTGGAATATTACAAGGTATATTTGAGAAGACTTGAGAGTAGAGTTGATTGATTGATTTATTCAAACCTTGAGTTAAGGTTTGGGGCAGATCTACCATATTGATTTGATATTGAGGATAGATTTGTGCTAGACCGAAGGACTGTGTTTAGTGCAGATTAGAGGATAGATATTGAGGATATATTTATGCTATATTGGTGAACTATGTTTAGTATAGATCATAGGATAGAGTTTGGTGTAGATTTAAGGATAGGTTTTTTCCAGATCAAAGATAGATATTGAGCAGATTTATGCTAGACCGAAGGACTGATTTTAGTATAGATTTGAGATAGAGCTTTAAATGTGAGAGTGTATAGAGGATGAAAGTCTCTAGTGGATAGATATCTATTAGCCAAGGTAGTGAGGACAGGTTTCTTTAGCCGATAGATATCCATTAGCCAGAGTAGTGGGGGCAATAATTCTTCTAGAATATCACCAATCAGAGCTAAGAAGAAAGGAGTTATCCTATGGATAGAGATCCACAAACTTGATTAGGGGATTGGTGTCTCCTTTGGATAGAGGTCCATAAACATTGTAATAGGAAAAGGATTCCCAAGAGATTGATTGAAAATTTTTTAGTGAAATATTTTCTCCGTGGAGTAGCCCACATTGGGTGAACCATGTTAAATTGGTGTCTCTATTGTGTGTGATGATTTATGCATTGATTTGACTAATTCTATTGATATTGCTATCTATACATTGCATAATATTGATTGGAAAAGAAAAGTAAAAGGTGGTATTATACTATTCACCCCCCCTCTCAGTATAAGCTTGTGTTCTTCAATTGGTATCAGAGCGAGTTCCTTCAAAAGAGTTTAACAACTTGAAGGAGAAATCTTTCAAGAACATAATGTATTCTAATAATGGGTCCTCAGATAATTCAACACCAATATTTGATGAAAGTGATTATATATTTTGGAGTATGAGAATGAAGATTCACCTTAAGGCACTTGGAAAAGAAATTTGGGAAGCAATTGAAAATGGATACATACCACCAGCTAATCCACCTACAGATAAGGAAGGTAAGCTTCTACAACATTACAATTCAAAAGTAATAAATGCAATTTTGAGAGGTTTGCATAAAACTAAATTCATAAAAGTTATGCATTGTCAATATGCAAAAGGAATTTGGGATAAGTTGCAAAGCATATATGAAGGAGATAAAAGTGTGAAAAATGCAAAGATACGAAATCTCAAAGGATAATTTGAAGAATTAAGAATGAAGGATGAGGAATACATTGTACTTATATAATTTGGGTAGGTGAGGTTGTTAATACTTGGAATTAAGGTTGAAGAAGCTGATTCTTGTGATAAGATCTTAAGGTCTCTCCCAATAAGGTTTAGTGAAAATATTTCAGCTATAGAGGAATCAAAAGATGGTGATATTTTGACAAGAGATATGTTACGTGGTATTATTACAGCCTTTGAGTTAAGAACAAATGAGGAACTTAATCTCTAAAAGGAAGCAACCTTCAAAGAAATTAAGAAGACAAAGGGCAAGAAGTCAGATTCAAGCAATGAGTCATCCAATGATGAAGAAGCAAATTATGGCAGAAGGAATAAAGATTAAAGAAGATGTAAGGACGCAAAATATATTAGATGTTTTAATTGTGGAAAGTATGGTCACTATGCAATTGATTTTCAAGAAGCCAAAAATAACAATAATGAAGAAAAACAGGATCATAAGAACAAAGAATCAAAAATATACAAGTACCAAAAGAAAGGCAAGGATGGACAAGGCAAACAAGGAAAGAAGTTATTTCAAAGAAAAAATAGGAGCTACTATGCAAATAAGGCAAATAAGTACTCAAGTGATAGTGATGCTATTTCTTCAATTAATGATAAAGATGAAGTCCTATTTTTTATTAAAGAAAAAGAAGTTAAGAAAATATCACCAATAATTCTCTAGTGTTTTAGATGTGGTAATTTTGGACATCTTCAAGATAGTTGTACAAGGAATGGTTTTAGTTTCAGTGATGAGAATATGAGTATGCACTTGAAGAACCATAAGAGAATATTCTAATGGCACTAGAAGAAGAATAAGGTGATCCTATAGAAGATAAGTCAAAATAAAATGAAGATGTTGACAAAGGCAAACAAATAGAGGAAGAATAAAAAAAAGGAGGAGTTGATCTTGAGGGAGAGCTTATTTATGCTTTTAAAACTTTAAATAATATAAGAAAGCAAAACCCCCAACTTGAGATTCAATTTCAAGAATGTGATGAAGATAGAGGAAAGCTTATAGATGACATAAAAAAGTCAACGGCGAAGACAAAGAAGTTCAAAGATAATCTAGAAGCAAAGGTCTTAGAATGTGATAGGTTTGAACAAGAAGTAGCTCTACTAAGGGAAGAATTAGAAAAATCCAAGGACAAGCCACACAAGTTTGGGAAGAGCTCAAATATTGTAGATAAGACGATCAAGGTACAAAGAAGATCAACAAACAAAACAGGTCTTGGTTTTGAACAAGCTCAAAATAAACAAGAAGAAGTGTCAACCTCAAGTTCTGAATAAGAAGAAACTTTAGAAGAAGACAATGTAAGAGAAAGTGACACTTTTAAGGATGAGTTGGACAACAAAAAGTTCAACAAGGAAAGGAACAATGCGCAAAGAAGAAACATATGGAACAAGAACCAACATAGATAAAAAGAGACTACGAGACCAATGAGGTCAAGGCAAGGAAATTTCAATGGATGATGTTTCTCATGTCACAAATTTGGGCACATGGCTTCACAGTGTAGGACACATGAAAGACAAGAGTATGGAAATTTCAAGAATAGGCAGCTTTTCCATTGGTATTGCTACTCATGTAATTAGTTTGGTCATAAGGCAATGAATTGTAGGGTACATGACATGATCAAATATTGATTCACTAGGAGAAATCCCAAGACATTTACACCTCCAAGGAATAATTGCATTAAGTGTTATAAGTGCAATAATGATGGACATACAATAAAGTGGTGTAGAGCAGACATTCCAGAACCAAGCATTAACATGAACACGAACATGAACAGGAACAGGAACAGGAATAGGAACATGAACAAGAATATGGACATGGACATGAACAGGAGTAGGAATATGGATAGGAACATGAATAGGAAAATGGACATGAATAGGAACATGGACATGAACATGAATAGTAAAATAAATCAGAAGGATCAGATGAGAAGGAAAGAGGAAAAAGGTAAAGAACAATGTTTGCTGGGAGTAGAAATAATCCTACCCCAAAATTAACCACCTCAAGAGGAGGTAGGGGAGGGGCTAAGCTAAGAGATTCATTCTTAGCCTCGAGCCCCAAAGGTGACCCTTTGCAATTGATGTCAAAGGGAGAGAGATTTGAGTAAGGGGGAGATATTTGGTTTAAGGAGAGAGCATTGAGTTAGGGGGAGTAATGTCCTAGGGGGAGTAGAACAGGAAAAAGGTCAAGTTTTTGGTAAAAATAATTTGGGTTGCCATCAATGACAAAGGGGGAGATTGTTGGACATTTGAGTAGATGAGTTGTCATTAATGTCAAGAGTGAGTGGTCATTGATGTCAAGCTTTCAGAACCAGTTAGTGGTAGTTTCAGTGGGCAACATCAATTCCAGATTCTCCCATAAATGCAAAAGGATAGTCCGCCTTCAGTTAATGAAGACCCGATTCCAAGCAGTCAAATGAGATCAAAAGGGCAAAGAAGAGGCCCAGGTAAATAATATTATAATAGTTTATTATAATATTAAAAAATAAATTTAAATTAATAATAAATTAATTAATATATTTTTACTATAAACTAATTTATTAATTAATTTAATTAACTTTCATGTTACTTAAGTTAATTATAAGTTAATTTTAATTTAATTATAAATTAATTTTTATTAATTTAATTAAACCCTAAAAAGTGTTATAAAGTTAAATTTATAAATTGAATTATTAATTCGATTTGAGCACCGATGTATTATGCAAATAAAACATCAAGTATATATAGGCAAAACCTTTACCTTAAGAAAATCTCCCCATGCTTTTGAAAAAATTGAATGCCTATGTTATATTGCGCACATAAAGTATACAATGATTTTTGTGTTGAAAAACCCTCGATGGTAGAAGAAATAACAAGTAGGATTTGGGCTCCTTTAACCCTGTACACGTGCCATGTAACACAGCTGGTGATGACATAAGGTGTTAAGATGTTTGCTGGTAGGGAGGACACATGATCAAATCTCATGGGGTTCACGTTTTGCAAGGAAGGAGGTCGTCATTTTGAAAGTGGCACCAATGAGGAATAAAGGAATGCAAGTGCCTTACCCTCCTCATGGGAGCGCCTAGCCCACATGGTGGGCTAGCACCTTGGTAAGGTGCTCAACGAAGAGGTTTCGGGTTTGAAACCCATCGAGGCCATTTTTGTTGGTTGAAACAAAGCTATGCGCTAATGATTGTTGGGTTTGTCACTTTGTTTGGAATGTGCTAAGGTTGAAGGAAATAAAAATATTTTTTTATGTGCCAAGGTTGGAAAATGAGTGTTTGATAGTTTATAAGATTTAATTTTTGCCTAAATTTAATATTGGTTGTTAATTGTTTTGAGGGATATAAAAGGGTAGGCAATTATTATTTCTGAAGGGTTATTTTTGAAAGTTTGATTTATTAAATTGAATACTATAAGGAGCATCTTGAGTGATTATTTTTATGTGTAATTTTATGATTTATAATTTCAATAAGGAGTAATAATGTGTATTTGGGATTAATTATTTTTGTGTTTGAGAAATATTTTGAAAGAGAGTTAGTGTGATATTTTATCATCTAACCATTGAAATTGGCAAAGAAGGAAATTGTGATTAAGATAGGTTTTTCTTAAGGGCACTTATACATCAAACAAAAGGTATGGGCACATATTCCTAGTGAGTGATTGTTGAATGTTGTGAATGCAAATTTGGAGTGAAAATGATTGTTTGGTAAACAATGTTGAGTATGCTTTGAATTAATGCTTCAAGGTTTTCTAGAATAAAGAGTTGTTGATAAAACCTTGTTTTATAAGCATTCTAGAGAGGAATTATGGAAAAATTGGTGTGAGATTTTGTGGAAGCTTACAAGGAAAATTTGAGATAAGTCTTTTAGAAAACTTGAGAGCAGAGTTAATTTATTGATTTGTTCAAACCTTGAGTTAAGGTTTGGGACAGATCTAGCAGTATTGATTTGAGATTGAGGACAAATTTGTGCTAGACCGAAGGACTATGTTTAGTGTAGATCAGAGGATAGAGATTGAGGATAGATTTGTGCTAGACCGATGGAATGTGTTTAGTGTAGATTTGAGAATAGATTTTGGTGCAGATTTGAGGACAAGTTTGTGCCAGACCAGAGATAGAGATTGTGCATATTTATGCTAGATCGAAGGACTAAGTTTAGTACAAATTTGAGATAAATATTTGAAGGTGACAGAGTATAGAGGATGACAGTCTCCAGTGGATAGATATCCATTAGCCAAGGTAGTGAGGACAGGTGTCTTCAGTAGATAGAGATCCATTAGCCAGAGCAATGGGGGCAGCAATTCTTCTAGAAGATCACCAATCAGATCTAAGGTGAAAGGAGTTCTCCTAAGGATAGAGATCCATAAAATTTATTGGGGGATTGGTGTCTCCTTTGGACAAAGGTCCATAAACATTGTAATAGGGAAAGGATTCCCAAGAGATTAATTGCGAAATTTTTAGTGAAATATTTTCTCCGTGGAATAGCCCACATTGTATGAACCACATTAAATTGATGTCTTCATTGTGTGTGGTAATTTATGCATTACTTTGATTACTTGTTGGTCATCAAATCCGCCTAGGTAAGGATTTTGGGTAAGTGTATGCGCCCTAGACCTGGACCAACATTGAAAGGCCGAAGGGAAGAGATGCCCCTCGTGCCAATCTCCGGAGAAAGGCCGGCTCCTATGCTAAACTACTTGGGTGTTTGAAGATAAGAGTGCAGGAAAGAGATAAAAGGGATAAGGGTTAGAGAAATAAATAAAAAAAGGGGTAAGGGAAGAGAGATTGTTGATTTAAGGTGGGAGAGAACAGGAAGCACGATCGCTAATAGATAACTTGAATAAAAGCAAAGAACACCAAGAGTAAAACGAAAGAAACGTAGTATCAACCTTCCTATGTATCCTCCCGAACGAGTTTCGGGACACTATCCCCGATCGCACACCGGATGCAGAGTTCAGCATCTCAGTCATACAAACGAAGAGAGATAGAAGAATCAAGCAAGGCAGGCAGCATAAAAGAAAGCCAATACAACACTTTTCTACTCCTATGTATCCTTCCGAACGAGTTTCAGGACATTGTCCCCGATCGCACATCGGACGCAGAGTTCGACATCCAACATACAAACGAGGAGAGATAGAAGAATCAAGCACAGAAGGCAGCATAAAAGAGAAGAATTGAGCTCAAAGTCTCTTAGTATTAATCGTAGGACATCAAGTTACAACAACTTTCTAGCAGATAGTTCCCCCCCTTTTTCCATTACAATGCTTGGGTTTTTATAGAGGACCCGACCCTCTGAGTCATTATCACAAAATCGATGAAGTGCATCCTCGAGCTTCGAGAAGTCGGCTCCTCACGGTTGCTGCGACTGATCTCTCAAATCGGCTACTAAAAATAGCAACTGCAACCGGGTCCATCGGGGAAATAGGCATTCAATGGGCCGCCTGAACTGTCCTTAGTTTTTGGGTGCAATACTCGAGTAGCCACCGTGCTTGATGGGTTCTCCTTCTTGGACTGGTACTTCAGGTCCAATTGCCCAAAATGATCGACGAACTTGTCGGGCAAGGAAAAATGCATTTATGAAGCAACTGACCACCTCGGGAAAATACCCGGCTTGAAATGCGTGCCTTGGAAGCGCTTCGCTGGATCTCTTCTTGCAATTCTACTTTGCGGTGGGTTTGGGCCGAAGCAGATCCTTCCTCTGGGTTTGGTACTTCGGATAGTTGAGCTTCATGGCACAACTTCGAGAGGTTTGAGTGCCAAAGTAGATCTCTTTTGGTGGGGCCCTTCATGCTCTACTACTTTGCTGGTTGAATTACTTCGCCTATGCCTCAAGGAAATGCTTCGTCGTGATATTTCTTTGAAACTATGGTTCGGGAGGCTTGCGGCCAAAGCAAAAATGGTTCGCAGGCGGAGGGGCCCGTGGTGGGTATTTCGGTGACTTTATGGCGAAGCATTTTCAATGTTTGCTTCGAGATCTGCTTCGCAAGTTTTTGGGCCGAAGTAGCCTTTGGAAATGCTTCGGGTCCGAAGTAGTTCTTCTACCTTAGCGAGTTTGGAATTTGATTTTTGGGCCTTCCTTCTTCGGGCGGAGTTGTCATTTGAATATCTCTTCGCTAGGTTCCCACCCGAAGTAGTTTTGGAAATGCTTCGGGTGCGAAGACTTTCTTGGCGCTTTCCTCGTGTTTTTCTTCGACAAAACTGCTTCGCTGATTTTCCACCCGAAGTAACCTTTTGAAACGCCTCGGGCCCGAAGTTCTTTTCATTTTATTCTTCCTCCCCTCGGCGAAGCTATCCTAGCTGCGAAGCTCTTTCTATCTTCTTTGGTGTACAAGGGGAATGGCTAGGAAAACCAAAATTGCTATAACTTACATACATTTTAAAAGGTAATAATTAATATCATACAAAATTTTTGCTATTCTTCTACCCCTTGTATAATGTGACAAAAAGTGTCAACATTCTTGGTGGCTCATGGGGTGACGAGCTCGCCTCGGCAAAAGAACCCTTTAGCCCTGATCCATTGGGCTGCTGAGTCACTGATCCCCCTCAGACCCTTCTCCTTTTTCTGTCTCCTGGGGTGCTTCTGCGGTTTGCCCTTCCTCTGCCTCTGCTCTTCCTTCTGATTCCTCTTCCTCTTCTTCCTACGCGGCTTCCTCTGGCGTGGCCTCTTGCTGCGGCGATGGTTCAAGGCGATCCCGGATACGTTTCATCGTTCGTCGGACATGAGCCCAGGCACCCTTCTAAAAAGGCTCCTGATCTTGCAATGCCTTTACTAGAACGTGAAACCGATCAATTTGCCCGATGTCAGCATGTTTGGCCCTGATGAATAGATCGTTTAGGCATGCTACCATCTTGCAGTGTCTCAAGATGAAGTCGGTTATCTACCCCTCTGAGATCGGCTCCGCCCACCCATCTATTTCTGAGACATCGCTCTCGAACTGAAGCCAGACTGGTTTGAGCTCGTCTTTAGTCAGAAGATTTCCGTCATCGTCTGTGAAACTCGGGAAACCCAAGGAAGAAAGGTCCTAAAAATAATTCATTGAGGCGCATTGCTCATTGTCAAAAATGTCCTGGAGGCTTCTAGCTTTTTGAGCTTTTCGCACCTTGGAGAAGAAGGCGCGAACCGTGGCCTGGGCCGTGGACCAGTCCCTAGCTGTCCGAGTCATTGCAGTGACCTGCAGGTCCTGATATCTAGCATTCTGGACGTCAAAGGCCAACTTGAGCCGGCTCCTGGCTTTCTGCGTGACTTCATCAATAACCGGCCCTCCATCGGCAATAGCACGTTGGGCTTCGGTGACGTAGGTCAATATGGAAAGGGCGTTGGAACACCGAGACCTGAAATTCTTAAGTAGATGCACGTGAATCTCCTTAATCCTGCTCCTGTCGAACATCGATAGGTCTTCCTTCTCATACAGCTGAGCTTGCATTTGCATGACTTTGCCTTCAAGCTCTTTGGCCTTTAAATCATTTTTGGCCCGTCTCTGCGCTTGATTCTCCTCTGTACACTAGAGCTGTAGAATTTGCTGCTTTAGAGCACGCGCTTCCTTTTTCATTGTTTTGCACTGCTCCTCGGCTTCTACCAACTTGGAGCGAACCCTTGCCAGATCTTCCTCTAGTTTGACATTGGCGGTTTCTGCCTCCAACCTGCGCTGGTTAGCAATGGTAGCATGCGCTCTAAAGGTCTCGATTCGGACATGCATGGATGCCGATTCATTATCCACATTCAGATGCACCAGGTCCTTAGGTGTTTCCTGGTAATCATAGTCTGCTGGAGTCATTTCATCCAGAGGCTTCTGTACCTTAGGGACCTTCTTGATTTTGTGCATCTTCCCGGCTTCCAGATCAAACACGGCGCATTTTTCAACCTGAGCCATCGCGTGCCCTCTTCTTTTCCTCGCCTCCTTCAGTATTTTGTCGGTATTTTGCCGGGCTCGGAGCAGCTTCTCGACAAGGGGGCGTTCCTTGATCAAGGACATCTCTGACTCGAATAAGGCTGGATCTCCAGTCGAAGGAGTGAACAAATATAGGGAATGGATGGGGGATGCCTCGCCAGAAGGTTCGACGGTGGGTGTGGCGGGCATTTCAGCGATGGGGGCCACATCGTGAGAAGTGGGACTCGACGTCGAAGTAGCATCCCCGCCTCTACTAACGACCAAGGGAATGGCAGCATGAGTAGGTGAAGTAGGATCGATGGACTTGTCCCTGCCGGGATTGTGGGATGGACTTGGACTAGCCACGGGTGACGCATGAGGGGATGAGTGGCCTTGCAGGGGAGACTGATGGGAACCTTCGGCCGTGGCCGCAGTGGACATGGGTGAGTCCTGAGCAAAGGGTGGAGAATGCGTACCTGAGTGCCCTCCTGGCAAAGCGGCTATAGTGACTTCAAGTGCAGTCGTCTCCTGTTCTTTCTCTGCCTCGACATTTTCAACCTCCATGGTTTCTGCCTCAGCATCCCCTTCGGATTGGAGGAGTTCCTCCACATTGATGACATTGATATCCGGGATGGTTTTGGCGCTTGGTGGCGCTATGCCTTCAATGTTTGTTTTGGACGGACCTGGTGTAGGTCGTCCAGTGGAGGCACTCTGAAAACCTGTACGGGGTCGCTTCGGATAGTTCGAGGGCACTGGGCCTTGTTATGGCCTCTTTATTTTTGTTCTCACCAGCGGTTGTTCTGACTCTTTGAAACTCGTGTCTTGGCCTCCCACAGGTACTTGAGGTGGTTTACATGGTGTGGCTTTGGCCTTCTTCTCCTTCTTCGGCCCCGAAGTCTTATTTTCTCTTCTTGGGCTTTCGCCCAAACCTGGGATAGCTGGAGGAATGAGGTCGGCGAAGGACAGGGGCTTCCATGTCCCGACATTGGCCTCATAGGCCATCGTGAAGTCCTTGTCAGATGACAAAAAACCATAAGAATTCATCTTTCGACGATGGACCCTCATTATCCACCACTCTCTTAGCTGGGCCACGTCCCAATCTTTCACTGCCTCCCTCAAATCATCTTTTGCCTTCTTCCAGAAGGTGGAGTTGGGGCTCGGGAGAGGGTGTCGAACTGGGTCATATGCGACCTCCATCGGGTAGAACTCATGCCAAGGAGGTAGCGTTTCCATTTTCTCCAAGTGCCACTCCAGATCCTTCCCATTAGGATTGTTCCTTTGCTCCACAATTTTTGGATAGGGGCAAGCGTGGAAGTTCTTGAATCGAAGATGGTCCCTCATTACCCCCAAGGGGTCATAGAGCCATTGCTGAGGAAGTTGGACTAGGCCAAAATTGGCGAGTTTCTCCTCCAAGAAAACATTTTGGTTGAGGGCAAACACCTCGATAACTCCCATTTTGAAAGGGAAATCACAGGTGTGAGCCCATTTTCGTCCATGGCCATAAATGGCGTTTGTTGCATCGCTCTGTCGAGCGACCTCCAATGCGAACTGGTATTCGGAGGGATAGGCTGGCAGTAGGAAAGGCTTCCCTACGAAGCCGAATATGCGAATTATGAGCCCCTGTGTCAGCTAAAAGATGTCTCCCCTCTTCTCTTGTACCACCTTGTCCCTTAGGAGGAGGGGAACCCGAGGGGAAGACCTTGTTAGCATGTGCATTGCGGGTCCCAAAAATTGTTGGTTAAAAGAATAATAGGACTTCGTCTTCAATAGGAGAAGGGTCCACTGGTATACAGGCAGAGGGTTTCCATCCTCGCCGCTTGTCGTAATAGCAACATAAGGGAAAATTTTATGTACATGAAAGAAAAATAACCAAACAAGAAGAGAACAGGGCGAGAAGTACTTATTTGTCCCAGCATTCTTCATGTTGGTGAGCCGCGTATGTAGGGTCCTGGCCACCCATTCTACCCAGTCAAAAAATACTGGGTTGGTGCTCGGCCTCGAAGCATCAGGGGCATAAAATTCCCCTCTAGAAATACACTCGACCAAAGACACCTGCCACGGGTGCACCGAAGCGTCGGTAGATAGGCCTGCCACCCATGCAATGATGGAGAAGATGTCGACATTTTTGAAGGCCTCCAAGGGTAGGGGCATTTGGGGCAATTTGCCCGAAGGGAGCCCGCTTTTGAGGCTCTGTCGCAAAAAATTGATCATGTAGTTGGAGGACGTGAACCTCTCCATTTGTTCGCTAAGAATAACGTTGCGAACTATGTACCCCTTAGGAGGGCCCTACTATGGCGCAAAGGCTGCCTGGACATCTTCCTTCAGAATGGAGAACAACTTGTGGTCGGAGGCGTCTACCACTTTCTTGGAGGCGGGCTGATAGTTCCGCATGATGGCATCAATCAGCTCAGGGCAGTGATGTGTGGGGGGCGTCAGATACCAGTATATCTGGGAGTAGTAAGCGACAGCTCTTTTGTTGTCTATCGAGAGCTTGCTTTTCATGAACTCGATGGTGCTCCTGAGTTCAGCTATGCTCCTCGACAGCTTGGTGTCTCTGATCCTATCCCACGCATCAATTGGCAGTTCTTCAGGTTGCTCATCCCTAGAATCCTCTCTTTCTCCCATGACTTGTTTCTTAGGGCGGCGGCTAAAATCAACTTTCTTCGGCCCTTTGTCATGGCCCTTTGCCTTTGGCTGTTCGGGGGCCACCACTTCTGGTTCCTTTCCCTTTTCCTTGGAGTTCTTCTTTCCCATGGTTGATGCTTAGGGCGGCGAAGTCTGCAATGTGCTGGGGTTCGGAGGCTTGAAAGCGCAGGATGGAAGAGCTTGTAGGTTGACAGCGAAGTCTGCATGAATCGTTGAGCAAGTAGCTTCTCCACTGTTGGAGTCTGCGTTATATAGCCTTAGAAGGCAACCACCAGTATTTATGGCACTTGCCATAATTAACTTCGCGTCACTTCATCTAATTCGCCGCATGGTGGAGTGGTACACAAGGCTGTGTGTTATGATGATTGCGGCTTGCTTTGGAAGCGTGACCCTCTGCCACTTTGTACCCGAGCATGAACTTTTCCCCTAACCGAATCACTAGAGGACGTACCCACCACCTTTTCATTTAACTCGCCCACTTCGGATGCTTTTGAAGGTGGCTGTCGGCACGTTTCCCCAGGCACATTTTAAATGCCCCTACCTTTTTTGTCGTTGGGTTGGTGAAGTTAGGGTTGAAATGCTTCGTAGCGAACCTTTGGTGCGAGCCGGTTTTCTACGCTTCGGGCCCGAAGTAGTTCTCTTCACAGAAGGTGGTTCGTCGGTCCTCCTTCGAAAACTGTTTCGCTTGGACTCCTCTTGGCAAAGCACCCTTCGTACCTCGGTCTGAGTCTTGCTCGGCCAACAAAATTTGCTGCGAGCTATCAGCTACTTCGTACGCCCAGTCCTCGAGCTTCTCTTCTTTCTTATTATTATTTTATTATTTTTTATATTAGCTGTCGAAGTAAAACTCGACCTGAGTCTTTGAGCAACACCTTATTTACCAGCCGAACTATTTATAGTATTTACACAAATTTTTTGCGGCATAATCGGCATGTCGCCACCATAAATTCAACTTTGGGTGATTATCCGACAAACCTGCAATGTCCAGACCAGATCCGATTGAACTTTAGTTGATTTTTGAGGTTCGGATCACTTCTTCCCGAAGTTGTCCATGCTGCGAACAGGGGAGCAGCATGGCAGGTTGTCACTCTTGCCAGTACCCATACTGTTGATGAAAGATGTGGCGAAGAAGTTCGCAGCATGAGGGGCCTCTTGGGGTACTGGTTGTGGTGAGGGCTGGAACCAATACCAACATACTAAAGAATTTACTAACTATGGGCTGGGTACAGGTTCTTCCATCCTTCTGATGGGGTAATAGGGCTCCTCCGGCAAAGAGTAATCTTCTAGGGTCTCCTCAGGTTCAGCTTCTTGATGAGGCATGCTTAATGGACTCTGGCTGAATGCTTGCGTGTCATCCACTGGGATACAAAAAGGGTGCAAAAATGTGCCCTCTTTGTTCTCAGGTTTTGCCACTTGAGTCTGTTCTTCTCCTTGGCCCACCTCCTGATGAGGCATGCTTGATAGTTGGAAGGGGTCCTGAGAGCCATCGAATGCTTCGAGTAGTGCTCCGGCTAAGTCATACCATGAGTAGATGCTTTTACGCCCGAGTAGTCTATACCACTGTAGTGCCCTTCCTTCCAGAGACAGGACCAGGAGCCTGACCATGACATCTTCGTGGAATATGTCATAGATGGGCCCTAAATCAACAAGATATTCAAGGTGCTCTAGGGCCATTCCCTTAGCGCCATCGTATTTTGGCATGTTTTTCAAGACGCCTTTGGGAATTTCATGGTAACTTTGAAGATTCAGAGGGTTATAAACATCCCAGCTGGGATAACATACCCTCTCCATTATAGCAGTGGCCTGCAGAGATCACGGTCCTCGCCACTAAGTCGGAGTCACCAGGTGAACATTCTTCTCCGCTTGTGAGGTCAAGGCTGCTCACCGAACCTTAACTCCTCCGGGATGTCTTCTTTCAGATTTAAAAAGGTGCCTACGATCAAGAAATCTGGATCTTCAGCTCAGTCAGAGTCGCCAAGTGATTTTTCCAGATGGAGGCAAGCCAGAGATTCACCAACTCGGGCTTCCTTAAAACATGGGGACTTTTGCCATGAAGGCACAGGTTTAAGTACTGGTCTTTACGACTTAGAGATTTTTGGGTTGAACAGAGTCGCCAGATGCTATAAGTCTTTTGGTAATGAGGGCATCGGTCCTCACTACCACTAATCAGGTGAGACTGACCGGGTCACACCGGGAACTTAGTTAGAACTATTGGCCCCGATGAAGACGGGTTTGAGATTTGCAATATGGGACCTTGACTGGTTATGGATCTTTCTAAGACAGAGACAGTCGGTCCCATGGGCGTGCCAAAAACTATTGGTCATCAAATCTGCCTAGGTAAGGATTTTGGGTAAGTGTATGCACCCTAGACCTGGACCAACATTGAAAGGCCGAAGGGAAGAGATGCCCCTCGTGCCAATCTCCGAGAGAAAGGCCGGCTCCTATGCTAAACTACTTGGGTGTTTTGAAGATAAGAGTGCAGGAAAGAGATAAATAGGGTTAGGGTTAGAGAAATAAATAAAAAAAGGGGTAAGGGAAGAGAGATTGTTGATTTAAGGTGGGAGAGAACAGGAAGCACGATCGCTAACAGATAACTTGAATAGAAAGCAAAGAACACCAAGAGTAAAACGAAAGAAACGTAGTATCAACCTTCCTATGTATCCTCCCGAACGAGTTTTAGGACACTGTCCCCGATCGCACACCGGACGCAGAGTTCAGCATCCAGCATACAAACGAGGAGAGATAGAAGAATCAAGCAAGGTAGGCAGCATAAAAGAAAGCCAATACAACACTTTTCTACTCCTATGTATCCTTTCGAACGAGTTTCAGGACACTGTCCCCAATCGCACACCGGACGCAGAGTTCAGCATCCAACATACAAACGAGGAGAGATAGAAGAATCAAGCACAAAAGGCAGCATAAAAGAGAAGAATTGAGCTCAAAGTCTCTTAGTATTAATCGCAGGACATCAAGTTACAATAGCTTTCTAGCAGATAGTTCCCCCCCTTTTTCCATTACAATTCTTGGGTTTTTATAGAGGACCCGACCCTCTGAGTCATTATCACAAAATCGATGAAGTGCATCCTCGAGCTTCGAGAAGTCGGCTCCTCACGGTTGCTGTGACTGATCTCTCAAATTGGCTACTAAAAATAGCAACTGCAACCGGGTCCATCGGGGAAATAGGCATTCAATGGGCCGCCTAAACTGTCCTTAGTTTTTGGGTGCAATACTCGAGTAGCCACCGTGCTTGACGGGTTCTCCTTCTTGGACTGGTACTTCAGGTCCAATTGCCCAAAATGATCGACGAACTTGTCGGGCAAGGAAAAATGCATTTATGAAGCAACTGACCACCTCGAGAAAATACCCGACTTGAAGTGCGTGCCTTGGAAGCGCTTCGCTGGATCTCTTCTTGCAATTCTGCTTCGCGGTGGGTTTGGGCCAAAGCAGATCCTTCCTCTGAGTTTGGTACTTCGGATAGTTGAGCTTCATGGCACAACTTCGGGAGGTTTGAGTGCCGAAGTAGATCTCTTTTGGTGGGGCCCTTCATGCTCTACTACTTCGCTGGTTGAATTACTTCGCCTATGCCTCAAGGAAATGCTTCGTCGTGATATTTCTTTGAAACTATGGTTTGGGAGGCTTGCGGCCGAAGCAGAAATGGTTCGCAGGCGGAGGGGCCCGTGGTGGGTATTTCGGTGACTTTCTGGCGAAGCATTTTCAATGTTTGCTTCGAGATCTGCTTCGCAAGTTTTTGGGCCGAAGTAGCCTTTGGAAATGCTTTGGGTCCGAAGTAGTTCTTCTGCCTTAGCGACTTTGGAATTTGATTTTTGGGCCTTCCTTCTTTGGGCGGAGTTGTCATTTGAATATCTCTTCGCTAGGTTCCCACCCGAAGTAGTTTTGGAAATGCTTCGGGTGCGAAGATTTTCTTGGCGCTTTCCTCGTGTTTTTCTTCGGCAAAACTGCTTCGCTGATTTTCCACCCGAAGTAACCTTTTGAAACGCCTCGGGCCCGAAGTTCTTTTCATTTTATTCTTCCTCCCCTCAGTGAAGCTATCCTAGCTGTGAAGCTCTTTCTATCTTCTTTGGTGTACAAGGGGAATGGCTAGGAAAACCAAAATTGCTATAACTTACATACATTTTAAAAGGTAATAATTAATATCATACAAAATTTTTGCTATTCTTCTACCCCTTGTATAATGTGACAAAAAGTGTCAACAATTACTGCTATTGATATTGCTATCTATACATTGCATAATATTTATTGGAAAAGAAAAGTAAAATGTGGCCTTATACTATTCACCCCCCTCTTAGTATAAGCTTGTGTTCTTCATATTCGACCCAAAGTAGCAAGCTAAGTACTATACTCTGAATAACTATAGACAAAATGATAACCATTTTAGGACCAAGGAGTATAGTCAATTTAAAACCATAAAATCAAGATGCCCTACCAAAAAATCTAATTGCCATCCAATAATTTGCATATCCTAATTTGTTCTCCATGTTATTTGTATTAGCTAGTCTATATTTTAATATGTATGTGAGGGATTGATAATTAGCCACTGTGTATTGCATTGTGAATATGAAAATGTATAGGACACCAGTAGGGGATGGTGATAATTTCCCAATTTACTTTAATTGGTCTGTGTTCTTTGCTAAGAGAATGCATGAGCAACTGGTTGTCATGAAAAGAGAACAAGGAAACCCTTCATTTAGACATTGTTCCAATTTGATTTGGATGTTCCTCAGTGCTACTAAAAAATATAACCCCAAGGTAGCAATTGTAGACAAAGATGAATAAGGATATCCCTTACCAATATATTATTGGACTAGGTTTTTGAGTAGGGTTGATTCATATTACACCTTTAACATTGAGTTTTTGGGATTGTCTTTGGAAATTATGTATAGTAGTTGCTCTAGATTAGCTCCTAAAATAAAAAGGAAGCTAGGGGATAAGGAGGCTAAATAGGGAGACTGGTATATCTTGATGGAGGGAACAATCATCAGGCTGTATGGTTTCATAGAGAAGCCATTTTTATTACCCCATTACGTCACCCACCACTTATTTGCACTAGAATATTATAGGTAGGTTGACTACATAAATTGCAAATTTGACATTGAAAACAAAAGAAAATAAAAAGTGATTTACCCTTTCAAGGAAGGTGATATTACTATATGGAAGAGGTACCAATATGAGTAGATTAATGCAAACCTCAAGAGGTTAGGGCCCTATAAACTCCTCCAAATATGGATATATGATCCAGATGACTTATTTTTGGAAGGGATTGAAGCCCTACATGGAGATAAAGTTACTAAATTTTCAAAGATAAGCTACCCATAAATTGAGAAGTTTAGAAACAATAGAGAATAGGCTCCCCTCCAATGGAATTTAAACACCATGGAATTGCTTTCACTTTAGAGATATTTTTATGAACATGTGCTAGATTATGATCCAACTAAGTAGTCTTATTAGCTCGATGAAGTGAGGATTAAAGAGATGGAAGAGAATTATAAATGGATAGAGGGTAAAATTTTGGAACGGTGGAATATGAGGATCAAAAGAAACGAAGGCTAAGTATCCTAAGCCAATCGATGCAAAATTTGAAGAAAGATATGATAAGTTCTATTAAAATTGGAAGGCCAAATGGAAAAAGAGCCTAGCATTGAGTTTGCAAAAAGCAGAGACAAGCAAGTCTAGAAATGGTAAAGCTAAAAGCAAAAATCCTGAAACTCCCAAGAAATAGTAAGGATCAACACCCCCAACCTCTTCCCTTGTACCTACTCAGTAGAAAGAGAATGTTGGAGTAGTTACATAAACTACAAAGGAAGCTGGTACTATTGAGGTCACCCCAAAGTGGAGGAGATCTAAATGCAAGACCGTAGAAGCAAAAACTCCTCTAATGGTTCAAAATAAAAAATGAGATGAAGTGATCGACCCGTCCTCTATTGAAGATATGATTGCAACTCCTTCAAGAACTATGAATACTCCTGTTATAGAAGTTGCAGTATCACTTCCTTAACATCAGTAAGATAAAACAATTACATTCAAGAGGAAGGTAAAGAATGCAATGGGGAAATAGACAAGGAGGTCACTAAGAAACAAAAGGTATATGAAGCAGAGGTAGTGGCACAAGACCTTGTCACCATAGTTGAGCAATATGTTCAACAAGGGGAGCAACAAAGTGCCAACGAGATCCTCGATAAGTCTACTTTAGTAGGCTCATGTATGTTCTCTAACCCTTCTCCTCTTTCCTTTCCTTCTTATTCCTTAAAGAGATCCTCCTCCCCTTCTAATGTACAAAAAGTGCAAAAGGTATTATCTCCTCTATTCAGTTCTCCACAACCATCAACACCTCATTCACCCACATCTTCTCACCAAGTTTCATCTTCATTTCATTTAGTTAAAGGCCCAAAACCATATTCTCCCTCTCATTCACCATAGGTCCCAGTTTCATCACCACCTCCAACTTCCACTCATTCACTTCCCACATCATCATTATCCACACCAATGGTGGGAATATCACTTCCATCTACTCCATAAATTGTAGCTAAAAGTTCTATTACAATTATCACCCCTGCTATAAATAAAAAGTCTAGTGTTATCACCACCACTCCTCTCCCATCCATGATGATTCCATTTTTCCTTGCAAATATTACACCATCTACTCCTATTTATGATCCAACAATGGTCTCCCTACAAAATATTAGGAGTACTTCACTAAAGGCACAAAATTATTGGAGCAAGAAATTGGCTCAGTCATCTAAGGGAGCTACTCGTATAAGAAAGTTAGTAAATATTGAACTTTTAGCCAAGAAAAAGATAAAATTCAAGATTACACCCCTAGTAGACAAGTTGAAAGAGGATATGATAGTTGAAGACTATCATATGGAAGATAAAACTAAAGGCATCTCTCAATTGGTACTAGAGGATAAATTTATCACAACCAATGTTGGGCTAGAGACTATGTTTGTCAAGAGTGATATTTATAGGGAGCAATATGCAAATATGGAGGAAAAAATTGCCAGTATTGAAGCTACAAGAAAATATTAAAAGATAGAGTGAAAAGCATTGGAGAATGAAGCTAAAATGTGGCAAAACAAATTGTAAAATATGATCAATTACAAAGAGCAAGTTGAGCAGCTGTAGGAATATAATTAGGGGTATGTAAAGAAAATACAATCCTTACAACAACAACTCCAAATTGAGAAGACTAAGGTTGCAGGATTCTCCAAGGATAATGTGAAATAGGTTAGAAAGAAAATTTTATCTAAGATCGTAGAGAAATGCTTTGAAATCTATCCCATCCTTGACTTCATAGATGAGGCCAACCATCTACTAAAAAATACTAGGGAATATCTAGAAAAGGTCACCAAGGAGATACAACCAATAGCCCCTCTAGCTAGTAAACTCTTCAATCTATCTGAGGTTAGGCGTAATGAATTGGTCAAACCTATTCCCAATAAACAATAGAACAATTCAAGAGTTACAACTAGAATTGTCCTCAAGAATAGTGGGTTGATTAAGAAAGGATGGCTTCTGATAAACATAGTTGATGATAAGCTCCAAAATATTGTATATACCAATGAAGAGATGATGCAATATGGTTTCAAAGGATTCTAGGATGAAAACCATCTCATGTTATCAAAAGAAGATATCTAGACTAGCATAAGTGTAATAATGCAATATGAGTTAGAGATAGATGCATGACAGGAACCGATTAACCAAGATAAAGTAACTCAATTAATGAAAGATCTAACCAGAATAAGATATTTGATGGGAGATTTAGTAGACTAGGGAGTTTTAGTCTCATACAAAAATAACTAAATTGTGTTACATTCATCGAAAAGTGTTGGAGATAAATAATCCCTATCAATAATCATAGAGCAAGGCCATGAGCACTTTGGACCATACCACTTAGCTCGTGAGGGAAGATGCAGAACAAAACAAAGATGTGAAGGAAGCTAAATATGAGAAAGAAGTTGAATATGTGGAGAATCAAGAGGAACAAGAAGAAGTTAAAGATGAATAGGAGACATACCAAGAAGAGATCAATATAAAGGAGGATAATATGAATAATCCTAATGAGGAAAGTGTAGAAGTCACTAAAAATTTCCAAGAGGGTGAAAAGCAAGACTTGCAGTGAAAGGCACAAGGGTGCTAAAATTTTATTATAAAATAGCTAAATATTTTGAACACTATAGCTAGTGGAATAGCCGTAGAGGCAATTTTTGTATGTAAATTTTTGAGTGATAGTGTCAGAAGCCAACAGAAGGAGCATGAGCCTACCAGGGCATAAAAAAGTTATGATATAGAATTATAAAGAAGAAAAAACCTTTTTGATCAAGTCTATGAAAGAGCACATATTCATGCACTTCTAGAGAAGATCAACATCTGCCTCTAGCATGGCCTCCATATGAACCTTTACTCTTTGAGCCACCTCATGAGTGTTTAAAAGAGTAAGGTTCATGGGGCAATTATCCCTTGAGACATCATTTTCTCATAGTCATGAAGATATGATTATTTTAATCATAATCAAGAGGTGTACCTGCTAGAAGAAATGTTTCTCTATTGATCTTCATTTCACCTTTTGCATGGTTTCCTTGTGAATAGTTATGCTCTAAGAAACTTCACATATATCTAAGAGTATGATTATCATAGGGAAGTTATTCAATGAGGTGTAAATTAGCAGTTTGTTGGAGTCTATTTAATCCTTCACTATCCTTCATCCATCTATGCTTTTTATTACCTAATTTTTTCCCCTTCCCACTCCAGTCATACATATTCCCTTTCAAATTCCATTCCATTCATTCATTCCATGGCCATCATACAACCCCATTTATTCATTTTTGAATTCAGTTTTCCAAAGGATAAGGATATAAGTTCTTAAGCCTTGCTAGAAAAGCTCCCTAGGAGGCACCAAAATATAGGCCCAAAAGAGGCCACATACTTAGAATTTTTTTAAAATTTGGCTAAGTGTTGGAAAAAGCTTAAGGGGTAGTGTTAAATTCTACTGGCCAATTTGAACAGTGTTAAAATCCACTAGAGAGCGAGCTCAGTGCAATTTTTTGCAGTCAAAATAGTTAAACATACCTTAGCAAAATTTGGAGTGGAGCAAAACAAAGAAATATGAGGGTAACTCTAGGTTGGTGTCAATTTTCGTGCAGGTAAAATACAATATCGAATATTTCCAAAGAGTTAAGGCAATACAAAATTCCATGGTCAACTTGGTCAAACAATGCCTATCAGAGTTTTGAGGAGCAGAGTGGAAAAAAAGATAATTGAAAACAAGTCTTACTTTAGGTAAAGTTTTCCAAGTGAATTAGTAGTTATAAACTTTGGCAAGTAATATGTAATGTTAAAATTTGCGGTCAACCTGATCAAATTTGGCTTAGAAAAATTCAAAGTAGTAGAATTTCTAAAAGGATCAATGGAAGGTTTTACTCTTCACCAAGTAGGTTCCTATATATTTTTCTATGCACCCATGATATGATGTAAAATTCCACTATCAAAATGGTCAAACCTGACCTAGTGGAATTTCAAGGAGTAGATTTTTGAGAAGATAGCTCACGACAAAATTTTTCAAATGTGGAATTCTTCAAGGCACTTTTTCACCCACACGACTAGACATCAATTTCATCACTAAATTTTGAAGAAGGAAAAAGTAATAAGGTATATAATGATGTGGAAAACCTCTAAGACTTAATTTCATGGTAAAAATAGTCAAACCTGAAGAAGTAGAATTTCAAGGAGCAGATTCTTACATTAACAATATGCAGTGAGTTCCAAAGCAAAATCAGCTAGGAGTGGAATAATTAAGGAGTAGATTTTGGAGCTAGAAAAGCACGTTATGATGCGTATTTCAAGTGTGCCAAGTCATTGTTTCATTTGAGCCATTCAAAGGTAGATCAAAGGCTCTTGGTTAATTGGGACTTGAAGTTCATCAAAAAAATAAGTTTTACGCTAATGAAAGAATCAATCCTAGGTTTGTGTTATGGCTGGGCATAAGAAAAGAAGTTAGAGAAGACCAAGCATTGCAGAGATCAAGATCCACTGGTGGTTTCAATTATAGATCTATGATAGATAAATCATGATAAGAAAAGGGGATGGACCTGATTAGCTTGAAGCTAGCTTAGTTGTCTAATTTTGGAAGAGGTCGAACGACTTATATAAGTTGAAGTTGTAGAGGGTTCCATGGAGCATAGCTCCTTTCTTTCTATAAGAAAATAAGAGGCTGCCACCTCAATACTTTGCTAATTTAGCATGAAACTTTCCTTGTAATGTTCCTATTATTCTATTATCATTGTAAAACTATATATAGAGGTAAAACCCTCAATTTTAAGGGTCTGATATAGAGTGTTTGCTTACCCTATTCTTGTAAATTTTCTAAGAAATCAATAGAAGGAGCATTACTTGGATGTTTGCCTCAAGCTTGTATCTTCATTTTATTGTGAGTTTAATCTATGAATTCATTTATGCTACTGCTGTTATGGTTAGTCAATTATGTGGATATTGGATTGATGGCTTAAGGTAAATTGGAATATTTTATGTTTAAAAAAATACTGTAGAGAGTTTTTTTTTTTTGTTAATCTAGGTGTTGATCTAATTCAACTAGTTGGATTATTAACATTTTAAATGTTTGAAATAGTTCTCTAAGTGTTTTCTTATTCTGTAATGGTGAATATTATTGATCTTGAATGTTGTTAGTCTTAAGTCTGGCATACTAGAAATGTGATTTACCAGAAGATATTTTATATTTGTCTATGTTGTTAGTTTTATCTAGCCATTATTCATTCAATTGTTTCTAACCCTTATCCCATTTCTATTCCTATCCACATATTTTAAACTGACCTTAATTGATTCAACATACAATTAGTTGACAAGGTATACTAGCCTACTCTAGAGGTTGGATTGAAGAAATATTTGTTCCATCCAATATTGAGGTTTGAGATGTTATTAGTGGGTGTGCACCTACCAGAAGACCATAAATTCATAGTCACAGTTCAATGTTTCCTTGATGTCAATTCAGACCCCAACAGGGTTAAGGAAGACCTCTAACCCAACCATATTTCATCCTTAATATTCCAAGCAACTAAAATCTTTAATATCAGGTATCTCAAGAATGAAATGTATCATACTAAATTTAACATCATATTTCCAAGTGTCTCAACCTTCATCTTACCTCAATTATCCTGTAATCATTTTTAAAACTCTTTTCTCTTGAACTTCAACCTATAACTACCCAAATAAATTAATTGAACCAATAAATTGTTATTATCCAAGGCCACATTCTAATCATAAGTACTCTTATAATGATTTGTGCTACCAACCCTTAGATCCTTTTATAAATAGCTTCCCATTTGCTCCTAACTTCAAAATCCGCACTTTTTAGATGTACAAGAGTAAAGAGGATCCCATGAGCCATATTAGGTTGTTTAGAACTACTTGTAGTTATACTTTATATGATAAAATATTACTCTTAAACATATTCCTTGAGAGCCTTAGTGGTTCTACGTTGGCTTGGCACTACCAAATACTAAGTCACTCCATAAAAAGTTTTAGGGACCTTGTAGAAATGTTAATCAAGCAATTATCTAAATTAAGAAAAAAGTCACCATTACTGACTTATACCAACTTAGATGTTCTTTAAATAATAATGTTTCCAACTCCTTATCAAGATGGTGAGCCATAGTTGGAAGACTATAATATTCCCCCCTCATAAAGACTTGATTAAAATTTTAGTAGGTATTCTTATTGAGCATTTAGCCTTCTAGTTAGATATGACTAATGTATTTTTGTTTAAAGACACAATTGATATGGATAAGAGATTAGATACTACCCTTATAAAATATTTCAACTAAAATTTAAGTTCCATAAATAGGAAAATAAGGCTTTCTCAAACTCTAAGGGATAGTACACAAATAAATATGTTGTTGGTGATATAGTCATGGAATCTTGCTACAACAACAATGTCAATTCTATTATTGATAACCTTAAAAAAATTATCCTCAGGAAGTCCAATAAATAAAATCCTACAAGGAGGTACTCTTGGTTAGATGAATTTATTTTAGCCATATTACACTAGCTTCTTTGGGTTAAGATAATGTTAGAAATGCAATTTGTTTTTGAATACTATAATCAACCTTTGCATTGATATGATATAAGTATATATTCATATGAAATAAAGAAGGTATGAGGTTAGGAGTTACAACTAATTTATAACTTTCCATAACATATGTAACTATAAGGTAAATATGTCAACATGATGTAATATTCACAACATTCCCACTTTATTACATAAATGCTCAATTAGAGTATATATAAGAAAACTTTTATTTTTAAATTTTTACATGTGCAAGATACTTTGTTAAAATGTATACATGTTGCTCCTCTATGAGATAAAATTATATCTATATATTGTGTTAAATATAGCTCATAGTATAACTAATTACAGGTTTGGTTTATGTCAAATAATTGAGAATCCCAATCAAACAGTGATATAGAGTTCCATTCACTTATGGATATGGATCATAGCATGACTGTTGTAACTCTACTTCCATTAGAGAGTCCATGGGCTTGTAATGTATCATATAAAACTCTTGAGAAATATCCTAGCATAATTCATTTGTGACATGAACATAGGGTTATTAGTTTTCCACCCTTTAATCCTAGATAATAGTGCATTATCCTAAAATTAGTCAAGTCAAACAAATGCTTCAATGCTTTCTTGGTCTCTTAAATTAGCTTTATAAAACTCCAAGTGATGACTAAGCCGATGACATACACAATGGTAATGAAAAACTCTCTTCCTTGTATCTTGAAGTATAGGTTCAAATAATATGGACTACGACGAAATCCATGTCATAGAATATGGTCATCTATCTTCATGTACAATGATCTAGGTGCCTACTTTAGCTCATAGAGGGATTTGATTAGCCTATATATCTTATTATTTTGACTAGGTGTGATGAATATCTCTAATTGTATCATATAGAATTCTTCATTGAGGTAACCATTGAGAAATACACTCTTCACATCCATTTGATACAACTTCCTTCCAAAATGTGTAGATATTGTAGAAACTATCCAATTGGTATTGATATTTACTATTGATACAAAATTTTCATCATAGTTGGAAGTTTTACATTATTTGGTACCTTGTAATAATATTGCAAGTACCATGTAAATATTTTAGTTTAGAATGTGATTAATATTTGAGTACATAGTAGGTGTCATGTAAGTAAGTGTGGAGTTATGTAAATGAGGAGTTATGCAAGAGTTTGCTATTTAGTTTTTGAAATCATTTAGAGTCTTTGTACTTATGTGGATATGCTGAATCAATAATAGATTTGTTATTATGTGGTATTTCTTCCATAAGAAAGATAAAGTGTTAGATCTCTCATGTGTGTGAGGAAATGAAAAGTTTGTATAAGTAGAAAGGTCAAGGGTTGTGAATGTGAATAGTATCATATCCATATGTATACATTAAAGATAAAGAATTGTGATGGATGATTATAACAAGATTGCAAATACATTGTATTTACATTGCTTGAGTTGATAGATATCAATAATATTTTATGTGAGTTTGTTATTAAATTATTTTATTGTGTGAATATTTGATATTGATATATTATGAGATCTTGTGAGGAAAGTATTGGATTTTTAACAGTGGTATTATATCTGCATTAGGTGTGTCTAGTGAAAGACACATTGAGCATATGATGAGAGAGATAGAATCGTTAGCTGAGAGTAGCATCTGTGGTGCACAAAAAAATTGAGGTTTAGTATATTGGAGAGTATATTATTTGAAAATAATTGTTAAAATATTGAAGAAGAAATATTGTTTATTGAGAATATTAAGGAGACAAATGTTAAATTAAAAATCGTGGAAAGCCACTATTGGATATTTAGTGAAGCAAATAATTGGAGAAGAAACCGACCAAGGATTGAGGGAAACAAAAGTAAAGATACAAGCAACATGAGAAGAAAAAATATGTGGGAAGAGAAGCCACATCAAAGAAAGAGCAAAGTGAAGGAAAGAAGAATTGGCTTGAAGGAGGAATTTGTGTGTTGGTAGAATAGAGCACATCTTGTGAGAAGGAGAAATCAGCAAAAGTAAACCTTTGGTGAATAGAACACCTGGAAATAAATTACTACTATTTAAGTAGCACTATGGAAGCTAAGAAGCTTCAATTTTAGCCTTTGGTATGAGAATAGCAAAGAAGAGAAGAATATGGTGCATGAGAGGAGAAAATAAGATGGTGTGTTAACCAAGATGAGATGGTTTTGGAAATGTTATCAAGTTAGTAGGAGATGTTGTAAACACTAATTTTAGAATCTATAAATAACTATTTGAGTATTCATTACAATAATTGGTAAGGAAATACCTTTGTGCAAGAAGAGAGATGCCAAAAAAAGGGATTAAAAATAGTTTTGATTTATCCACCTAGGTTAAAGCATTTTTTATAAAATTATTAAAAGGGAGAATATTAAAGTTGAAAGGATAAGGAACAATTAATATATTAAAAGGGGATATGGTATCAATGATAATTTTGTGTTATTTTGATAAGAATAAATTCAAAATTCAAATCTAATTTATGGAATCATATTAAAGCTAAAGAAATTTACAAATTTAAGATGTTGATGTATGAATTGGAGGAATAAATAAAGGATACCCATGATGAAGAACATAATTAGGCTAGTGAATAGAATATAGAGAGAATGTATGATTCTCAAAGATCATGATGGTGATGGTGGAAATGATCTTCCCATGCTCTATGAATTCTTCCCTTTTGTATCCCTCGTTGGAGTTGCTAATCACTCATAAGTATGTATTAACAAGAGTGTTTTCATGAAAGCTACTTAGGGAAACAAACATGAGTATTTTTCAACTTATCCTTATTACAGACACTTGGAAAATTGAATAGGTTTAGAACATTTGGTGAAGTTACTTTCCAAGAATTTGGTGAATGTTATTAAGATACACATACCAAGTATTGTGTCACTGATAAAAAAAATTATTGATGAACATGAAAGAAGGATTGACCACCTCTACAGGCCTATTGCTATTGATGCAAGGGCATAACTATATATAATTTTAGAGTTTATTTGTGTTTTTAACTATATTTTCAAAGATAATCTAGATCAAGGATGACTTGGAGAAGATAAAATCTATGGTTTCTTTGATAAACAAATTCCAACAACTCTCAAAAAGCTACTATTTGACCAACATCTTACATTGCACTTGATAGATCCTGAGCAAGGATATCAAATTTTTATTGAAGATGCTCTTGGTTATTTCAAGGGTCTCACTAAAGCATTTATTTATATAATGTACTTTTTCCTCAAGGATTTTGTTCAAAAATATTTAAATGAAATATAGAAATTGAATTGCTTCCTTACCCTTCAAGCAAATTAGCTACAAGTATAGGAGAAGCTTTAGAAAGGCTCTATGATGATGACCATAAAATTGCATTAAGATTAGTGGAGATGGAATATAGTTATTTTATGGTTGATTTCTTCCATAAACTACCTTAGGAAGTGGATAAAGGTGCAAATCTAGAAAAGCAAAAAATAATCCAAAAAAGTAGAAAAACGAAAACCATAAACCTTACACCAAATAATGTAATATGGTGTGGTGTTGGAAGTATATCATTATTTGGTACCTTGAAATATTATTAAAAGTACCATGTAAATATTTTAGTTTAGAATGTGATTGATATTTGATTATATAGTAGGTATCATGTATGTAAGTGTGGAGTTATGTAAGTGAGATGTCATGTAACTAAGTGTGGAGTTATGTAAGCGAGGTATCATGTAAGTAAGTGCGGAGTTATGTAAGTGAGGTATCATGTTAGTAAAAGTAGAGTTATGTAAGTGAGGAGTTATGTAAGATTTTTTAATTTAGTATGTGCAATCATTAGAGTATTTGTCCTTATGTAGATATGTGGAGTCAATAATATATTTATTATTATGTGGTATTTCTCTTATGAGAAATATGAAGTGTTAGATCTTCCATGTGTGTGAGGAGATGAAAATTTTGTGTAAGTAGAAAGGTCAAGTATTGTGAATGTGAAGAGTCTCATATCCATGTGTGTATATATTAGAGATAAAGTATTATAATAGGTGATCAAAACAACCTTGCAAATACATTGTATTTGCATTGCTTGAATTGAAAGATATCAATAATATTTTATATAAGTTTATTATTTATTTATTTTATATGTGAATATTGGATAGTGATATATTGTGAGATGTTGTGAGTAAAGTATTGGATTGTAAAATTCCTTCCTTTTGTGCATAGTCCTTTGTAACTGTAGAAATGGAAAATTGACCCATCAAAATGAGTCATTTTCCCCTTAGATCCATAGGAAGCCACTCAAAATTGCTAAGTTTAAGTTTGAGCCCCCTTTCCCCTTTTGTTTTATCTTTTTTCTTTAGACTTGCCAAATTCACACTGTCCATCCATCAAATATGGAGCATGGATTTGGAAATCTTGAGGTTTTTCTCTCAAAACCCTTGTCCTACAATGACTCTTTATGATGTTAGCCCTTGCTAAAGGTTAAATTTGATTTTCTTGCTTTTTGAAGCCCTCCAAAATTCCTATAAATAGGAGTATTGGATCCCCATTTATCCCCCATTAGATAATCTTCTAATTTTGGTGTTCTTCATTTTGTGATCTTGCTCTCAATTATTTTCAAGTGCTCTTTGTTGTTGGAATGCTCTTCACTATTTCTATGTTGCTTAGTATTAATTGCACTTGGTGAAAAAGTGGAGCCTTGATGATTGGAAAGGTCTACCATTTTGATTTTTGCCTTAACTTTCTCATTGATACTTGCTTTATCCATAAAAAAATAAGGTTTTCTATGCATTATTAGTCTTTTAGAACTTTAATTTCCTATTTTGCATCACATTTTTGATGTTTTGTAGGCTAGAAAGTGCTTTGAACCAGATTTGTGTCTGGTTTGTAAAGGGTGTGAATTTGGCAAGCCAAATTTGTGACTTCCCCTTATGGGGTATGAATTTGGTTAACTAGGTCTTGGGGGGAAGATTTTTCTCCCAAAAACCCTAGTTTAAATCTTGCATACTTCCCTTCTATTAAGCTCATTATGTTTATATTTTATGTTGCTTTTTCATATATGTTGCATCTTGCTTTGTTTATTCCAAAGGTCAAAAATAATTTCCTTTTTGAATGGTCAGCTAAAAGGACCAATGGGGCTTGATTGTTGTGCCTTCAATCTTAGTCGTATTGTGGCCTAAGTAGGCCCCCAAACACTGATAAAATTTTCAAGGGTTTTGAAGCTGTTGGAAATTTTGGATATAAATTTGGCTAGGATAAACCACCGGATCAAGGAAGTGCTCTAATAGATATTTTAAACTATTTATTGAGTGTCTTTGTTCATTTATATCCATTTATATATTGGATTTAAATCATAAATAAAAGAAAAATATTTGACATTATTTCTAAGCATTAATAAAGAAAAGCATGTAGTTTTGCATCTTAGGCTAATTTTATTTGTGTATTCTCTTGAATCCTTGATGAAAAGGAAAATATTTATATACTTGCAAAGTTTAGGGTTTAGTCCTCATTGAAATTAAAATTCATTCTAGGAATAGTCCTTTTTTGCTTGCATTATTGTTTACCTTGCATTATTCTTTAATTCTTCCTAGTTTAGGTCTTAGTAAAGCCAAACAAAAAAAATCAAACATATCCATCCTAAACTTGTATTTATTCCTTAAATCATTATTGTTGAATCATTCAATCCCTCAAGCCCCCAAATATAGGGGAAGCAACATACCCCCATGGTCACCTCGGCCCCTAGTGAATCCAACCGAGAATCGTATGCGATGGATAATGTTTCCTCCTCTACATATTTGGTGAACCCAATGTGAAACACATCCTTAGTGGTCATCTAGGAAGCCTCTTCCATTTGTTCACTTTTATTTTTATTTTAAACCATAAGAAAAACCATTTAAATATATTTGCATAGATTAGAAAAACTAAACAAAAAATTAATTAACTCTTTTGTATCATTTTGTTTTTGCGTTAGTTTTTATCTCTCCTTTTCTCTTTCTCTTAATCCTATGGCCCCAAGCCTTAGGATTAAGTGAAAATATAATAGATCCAAAATAAAATCCTCTATGCCATGAGGATGATTAGGTTGATAGGGATAATTACAATCTAGAGGAGGAATAAGAGGACATAGAGGCTGGTGAGGACTTTTATCCTATTGAAGGACATCATGGTTAATTCAACTTCAAATCATATAATATTTTCTTAAATTTTTTTAAGAAAAATAGGCAAGCCTTAGATAAGTCCTTGGATGAAGAAACCCACTTCAAAGAAGTTGGAATATATCATCATTAGAACAATTTTCCTCTCAATATTCATGTCAATCCTTTGTTTCAATCCTCACATTACATTAATCCATTTTATAAACCCATATTTGTTATTATAAAAACCACCAACATTGAAAGAATTTCACAGCCTCCTCCAACTAGTAGTACATTCCACCATAATGTACAATTTCCTTCTTATTCTTCTAATCTCAACATTCATTCTATTCCACCAATTGTGAACTACATCCCACAACAAGTTACTACAAAAAACATCCTATATAATAACATATACCATAACTTTGTTAATACCTCCAGCATTAACCAAGTTACCTTTCAACAACCTATATATAACTTACCCTTATGGAATCTAGGGGTATTGCACAACAATAATCTTGATTTGCAAAGTTTAGCAAGTATAGTGAAACAATTGGAATTAATAATGGATTCACTTCAAGCTCCAAGTTTCACTTACAACTATAAGGAAATGTGCAATCAACCCCTACATCCCATTGTAGCTACTAGGTCCTACCCTAAGTATTTTCTAATGTTGATATTACCCATTTCCAAGGGAAAAGAGGACCCGATAGAACATCTAAGGATGTTTAGAACAACATGTTATGATATTAAATATGATGATATGTTGTTGGTAAAAACATTCACTAAGAGTATTGGTGGTATGACATTGGAATGGTATTATCAACCATACCATCATTATTTGAGGAACTTTGAGGAGACAACTAAGTTATTTGTTCAACAATTTGGAGCTTATGTGGAGAGGAGTAACCATTCAAGATTTGTATCTCCTAAATCAAGGCAAAAATAAAAGTTTTTTGGATTTTTTATCTTAATGGAGAAGTTTAATTGGATGTTAAGATACACCTTACCTCCTTGGGACATGTTAGATATCTTCATTGGAAATTTGTAAGAGCATATCTCATATAAATTGGAAACAACAACCATTTCCTCTTTTTAACAAGTAATAGATCTAACATGAAGAGTAGTGAATGCATGTATTCAAATAGGTCAACTCAAGATCAGGAAATAAGAGGAAAGGACCATGAAAACCCAATATAAGAACACACATGTCATTGGTGATGGGGTAACAGATAATAGATAAATTAATAATGTTAATGTAGCTAGTACCTTGTAAAATTTGGTACTTGGTAAACCTCAAAAACCCCCACCAAGAAATTTTACTAAACTCAACCAACCTATTTTGTTTGTCCTTAAGCAAATTTTGGAATCTAATATGATCGAATTGCATCCTATAAGGCAACCTGATACCATGATAGATTCGTATAAGCATGGTTACCATTGTGAGTATCATAGAGTGGAGGGACACATGACAAACTCATGTAAGAGGTTGAAACATGTGGTTCAAGATTTAATAGATGAGGTTTGTCTTGTTATGGATTATTCTCAAACCTCTCCTAACCAAAAACCTCTCACTAATCAACCTCCTACTCAACAGACACCTACAACTAATCAAGATATGAGGATCTTCTAAAATACTCTACCCAATCATGGGAAATAGACAACTAATCAAGTTTTATATTATAATGTGCCACCTCCCTACAACAACATGGTGGGTATGGTAGTAGCTAATAGAAGGCAACAATTTTAAGCTCAAATGACTCAACAATATCTGTAGGAGATAATCTCTACATCCAATGAATCCTCTAAACCACCCTTAGTTATTAAAAAAATAGTTTTACAAATGTATAAAAATAAACCTTAGTATTAAAACCACAACAAAAAATCTCCTTTGATATCCAATAATAGTTAAGTAAAACACTTGCCATTAGAGCTTTTAAAAACTTCTCTTCATAGGAAAGCCTTTTTGAATCTTCTACATCAACAATCTATCTCGCAAGATCTTCCCCCTAGCAACCTAGTCAATGTTATACGTACCATTGGGATAAATCACATATGCTTTTATGATGACAAGATTCCTTCCTCAAATTTGCAAGGGGATTCTCCTCTTTACATCATTGGATATATTGGGAAAAAGTTCATCAAGAGGATCTTGGTGGACAATGGTTCCTCCCTCAATATATGCACTTATAATTTCTTCCAAAATTTTGGACTTAGGGAGGAATATTTAACCAATCTTGATGTCATCATAAAGTCTTTCAACAACAAATTCCAAGAGACCTGTGATATTTTATCCCTTTCCATTAGGGTAGGACCCCTGATCTTAGGCACTTTTTTTTTATGTGGTATCTTGTCCCACATATTTTAATCTTCTTCTTGGACTACCTTGGATTTATGCGATGGGGGGTGTCCCTTATACTCTTCATCAATGTTTGAAGAATCTAAAAATCAAATTATCACCATTTTTAATGACCCTCATCCATTCTAATATTGTTCAATGGCTGAGCAAGCTCAATCTAGCATCAACTTCTATCCATATGTCTCTTCATATAAATTCTTAGATTACAAAGAAATTTAAAATTGCAAGATAAGTAAGGAACCATTAATCATAATATCATCACAAAATCAAGCTCATCTTCTTGATGGTAGTCCTCTTCTAGATATAGCTAAGCTACCACCTTCACCCAAAACTATGGGTTTTCCTCAAAAAGAGTGAAGTAGTGCACATTATCAGGTGTACATTTGTCTATGTGGGTATGTCCCATGAAGAAAAGATCTATGGTAGCAACCCCTTTATAATAGAGCAAATATTTTCCCATTGTTATCTATCCAATGATTATTTACTTCCTAATAAAATCCTGTCTAGTATGGGATATGTAGTCAAGAACCTTTGGAAGTTGAGCTTTGGCCTAGGTGATGTGTCATATTTACATCCCTAATAAAAACTAAACATTATCAATTTATGATGATCAAGTCATTAATTATACCGAATTCATGGATCATCATAGCTTAGAGTGGAGTAATGAGGTTGAGGGACCGATATCTCCTCTAACATATTGTTTTACAAAATGATAAATTTGGTGCATCTTGATTTAGTTATGATCCTAGAGAATTATGCTTAAGGGGATACTCTTTGTGATATGAATTATGAAGATATCCTCCAAAATAGATTCTTCTTTGATGGGTCAGTCCCTTGTTTCCCATGTTAAGTCTTCTAATTCTCAAGTGGACCCCATTTCTATGTCTCTTGAAGATCTTGAGTTTCTAGGAGTGATCCCTACCCCTCCTAACTATGATGATGAATCTCACATCCTCATAGAGGAGACCCTAGATATTAATATAGGTTTTGAGGAGAGTCCTAGAATCCTGAAGTTAGGCAAAGCCTTGTCCATGGATGAACAAGAGTAGTTGACTAATTTATTGATAGAATTTCAATATAATTTTTCTTGGTCATATGTCAAAATGCTAGGGCTGATCCTTTCCTTATTATGCATCATTTTATAGTTAAACCCAATGCCAAGCTCCTTAAGTAGAAAATTAGGAAGATGCATCCTAAGGTCGCCCTTCTAGTCAAGAAGGAACTCCAAAAACCCCTTGATGTTAGTTTTATCAAATCTATTCCAACATCATTCCCATAGCTAAGAAGGAAGAAACAATCAAAATATGTATTGAATTTTGGGATATTAACTTAGCATGTCCCAAGATCGATTTTCCCCTACCCAACATAGATATGATCATATATTTTTTTGCTAGATGTGGAATGCTATCACACATGGATGGTTTTTGGGGATATAATTAGATCATGAACACTCCTAAGGACCAATCTAAGATAAATTTCATAACTCCATGGGGTTATTTCTAATATAAAGTGATGCCTTTTGGCTTAAAGAATGCTTGTGCCACATTCCAAAGGACCATGGCATATATTTTTTATGACATGATGCATGATATTATTGAAGACTATTTGGATGATATCCTTGGTTGATCAATACATCAAGAGACTCATGCTCAAGATTTAAGATGTATATTTGAAATATTTAGACAATACAAGGTTTGTATTAAGCCCTCCAAGTGCATGTTTGGAGTCACATCTAGGAAGATTTTAGGCTTAATGGTATCTAGGCAAGGCATTGAAGTAGGTGTCACTAAAATAGTGGTTATTAATTACATGCATCCTTCCTATAACCTAATCAAGTTGCATAGGTTGTAAGGTAAACTTCAAGTTATTTGTTGGCACATAGCTTAGTTAGCTAATAAGTGTCAGCCATTTATTAAGCTTCTTAAGAAAGATGTAGTGTTCAAGTGGGATACTAAGTGTCAAAAAGCCTTTGATGAAATCAAAAAGTACCTCACTTATCCACTTATTGTTCCCCTTAGGTTAGATAAGAATTTGATGGTTTACATAGTATCCAAAACCCATGCTTTATGGGCTATGTTAGCTCAACATGATAATCAAAATAAAAAAGGAGCTATTTTTCTATATCAGTAGAACCTTGGTTATCTATGAAACCTGATACACTCACTTAGAGAAGCTTTGCCTTGCTATAGTGTTTGCTTCTCAAACATTGAGACACTACATGCTTAGCCATAAGATATTGGTAGTTGCAAAGTTTGATCCTTTCCATAATTTCAAAGCTTGACATTTCAGATTGATCTATTAAGTGGGTTCTATCCATTAGTGAGTTTGAATTAAATCTTATAGGTTAGAAGACTATAAAATATCAAGTGATTGTTGATCGGCTAGCCACTTCTCTCATAGAGTCTACCCATTCCTTAGTCATCAAGTTTCTCGATGAGTACATTAGCTTAGAAGTAGTAGGCCCAAGTCTTGGACTTTGATTTTTTTGGAGATCGATTCTTAAAGGGCCCTGGTGCTAGAATTATTCTAGTTCTCCCACAAAAACAACTCATACCCATTTCCTTCAAGCTTTGTTTCTCTTACAATATTAACATTATAGAGTATGAAGCCTTTATATTAGGTCTTAGAGTAGACTTAGACTTGAAGGTTAGAGTCCTATCTATATTTGGTGACTCTCAACTTGTGGTTAATCAAATCAATGATATTTATCAAACTAGAGAAGATAAAAAAAAACCTTACAAGGAGATTGTCACCAAGCTTTTGTTTACCTTTGATAGGGTAACCATAGAGTTTATACCTAGATCCTCCAACCACCATGTAGATGTCATGGCCATTGCTACATCCACTATCTCCTTGGAGTTCAAATATGATCAAGTGATGATTATTATTCACTATTTTTTAGAGCATGCATCCCTTAGTTCTAGCCTCATTTCATTTGATGTCCTAAACATTGGAGTTTCTCAATCTAAGCCTTGGTACATATACATATTTAAATTTCTTAAGGATGACTCAATGCATGATGTATTAGAGCACAATAAATAAAATATTTTGCATTAAAGAGTGTATTAGTTTTTTATAATTGGCAATACTTTATATTGATGTTCTTTTGAAGGCATCTTCTTATGATGCCTAAACTCCAATGAAGCCCAAATAGCCCTTAGTGAAGCTCACAAAGGATCATGTGGAGGCCATTTTAGCAGCAATGCTATTTCTAAAAATGTCCTCTAGATTGGGTACTATTGGTATTCCATGGAGAAAGATGCATGTGACTATGTTAGATGTTGCGATAAGTATCAAAAACATGACAACCTTGTTCATGCTTCTCAAAACCTTCAAGTTATTTCTTATCCTTGATCATTCTCCATGTGGATATTGGACATTATCAGGGATATTAAACCAACATCATCAGATGGTCACAAGTTTATCATCATGGCAATAAAGTACTTCACCAAGTGGATCAAATCCATACCCTTGGCTATTGTGATTGGAGCCCAAGTCTCTAAGTTCATCTTCAAGAAGATACTTTGTAGGTATGATATTCCTTCAATCATTCTTTCTGATAATGACACTCCTTCAAGAACAAGGATGTCCATAAACTTTATGCTAAGTACAAGATTAAACACAAATGGTCAAATCTATATTACCCTTAGGGTAATGGTCAAGTCGAAGCATCCAACAAGTCTTTAGTCAAGATCCTTAAGAAGTTGGTAAGTAAGTCTAGTCACAACTAGCATGCCCAACTGTATCCTACCTTATGGGCTTATCATACTAGTGTGCAAACTCCCATTGGTGCAACCACATATGTATTGGTATACAAAACTAAGGCAGTAATATGATTTGAGTTGGAATTTACATCCTTGTATATCTTATTACAAGATTCCTTGGATGATGATTACCGTTTAGATTGTTTGCACCAATTGGAACTATTGGACAAGAAGCATATCCATACCTTAGAGAATATTTGAGCCTATCAAAATAGGCTTAAGAAATATTATTCTAAGAGAGTTTGCACTCATTATTTTGAAGTTGGGGACCTTGTTCTCAAATAAAACCAATAGAATGCAAATGCTCAGATAGATCTAAAAGACAAGTTTTAACTCAATTGGCTAGGTCCCTTTGTCATAAAAAACCAAATTTAGACTAGGTGCCTATCATTTAAAAACATTAGATAGTAAAGAAATTAAATAACCAATAAACATAATGCACCTAAAATGATATTATGCATGATTTCACATCATCATTCTTCATCCTGCATTTGGTTTGCTTGCTCATACTACATGACTTCTTATCATACTTTGCATGATTTGTTTGACATTTTGTTCCATTCTGCAACTTTGCTTGTCATATAGCTATTGGGTTACACTCATTCTGGTAAATAAATCAAACATTACACCCTACATGGATAGCTTCATGGTAGCCAAGCAAGCATCGGTCTCCACATTAGGCCATTTATGAGCATATATTCTAGCATGTATCTCTCCACATCTGTCCATTTGTGAGCATACATCCTAGAGAGTATCTATCCACATTTAGCCACTACTAGTGAGTCACACCCACAAAAGGTATCACTCAACACTTATTATTTTGGTAAGCATTACACCCTCACATGATAGCTTCATGGCCAATTGTGAACACTATACCCATAGTGGGTTTTGCTCCATTCCAGGCCATTTGCGAGCATACATCCTTATAGGGTTCTACTCCATATTATTCTTTCTTTCACTTATTTTATGTCCATTTGATCACACTAGTTTCTTACGAACTATGATGATTCAAGTAACATACTCTATGCACATTTTTTGTCTTTTGATGATCTTCTTCTTCTTTTCTCTTTCCTTTGGATTTTGTACTTCTATTTTTTTCTTCTTTTATTTCTTCTTCCATCATCCTTTGTTCTTGTTTCTTCTTCATGCATTTATTTAAGTTAATTCATTATGCATTTTATTTCATCATACATTTTTGCATCCATTCATTCTAATCATGCATAGTAAAATAAATAAAAACACACACATTTTAACACATAAATAAAGTAGCATGTATATTACTCAAAATGTACCGAGTGCATATTAGCTAGTTGGTGTTCCATAGTAGAGAGCTTGGCACACTCGACCATCTCTAGGGATGCATACCACAATCAAAATTGACATCATCTTGATCCCCACCCTAGCCATATGAGTCTATCTCCTCTGCTCCACCTGTTGGAGGTGGTCTTGGTGGGGGTATGTTCATGGATCATGACACAGATCATGCCTATGACTGTGAGTGACTCCATGATCATAGAGAATATGATAGAGGAATCCTCTAACTTGTTGGCATAGCCTAGTAGTAGGCCATCATTTCCATGAATACCTTGTATGCCTCCCTTACCCTTTGTAACTCTTCTTGTGATAGTAATATTCCCTCACTCCATTGACTACTTATAATGATAGCCATACCCTATATCTAGTCTTGATATCACTCCTAGTCCAACTAGCCCATATCCCCTCTAAGGCACTCTACCTTAGCCCTTGCTTTATCCCCAACTACTAGGGCTTAGTCTTTCTCTATCCAGATGATGTCCATTTATGCCTACATGGCTTCCATCTTGGCTTGTAGTACCTCTACCTTCCTTGTTGGGTATTTTTGACATACAAATATATTAGGTCCCACCTGTGTTACTATGGGGGCAACTCCTACTATTCACCCTCCTTTAATCCAGATATAGTGATGGTCATCCTCATAGTTATCACCATATCTACCCAAATTTGTACCCATGTCTACTTGGGAGGGTATGTACCCTTCTATTGTCACTTCACTATGCATCAATTAGACTCTCAAAATGCTAGTTGCACCCATCAATCCATGATATGACACCTCTACACTAGCACCAATGGGGATATCCTCAGGGGTATCACATACTTGTACCATCTCCTATATCTAAAGCCTACTTCGACATCATCCACTCTTGGATCAACATAGAGGGGGTCATCTAGGTCCTCCTCTATAAACCTCCTCACATCAGGGTCCCCTCTGACTCTTGATGAGTCCCTCTAAACCTACATGAACCAATAGTCATCAATATTTAGAATCTCCTAGAGAATACAAAATTATCGCTATACTCGATCAAACTAATATAGCTCCTATTCACCCTTCTTTATGGTGATCCACTGGATCCTCCAAACCTAAGCCAACTCCTCTACATCCTTAGCATACCCACTGTGTAGATGCTATGGTCACCATATTATCATGTGCTCCTGTAGGTCATCAATTATTTACCTCCCTAGTGGTAGGATACCTGCATATGCTCTCTACACATGCTCAAAGTGTTGGTTCCACCTACATTTTGTTGGTAACTTTGGATTGGCTAATGGCCCTAGTAGTGCATATGATTTATGGAAATCCATGTGATCCCAACACCACATCTAGAGCAACATTACACAAACTAACCTTGTATGTCGTTTATACACGATGATGTGTAATTTACTGTATAAGTAGATCAACACATATGATCCCCATGCAAACCTCACCTATTGGTGTTAGATGTCTACCACTACTTCCACCAATATCCATAGTAGGTGTCAACTACTTGTATAGAATACTAATATCCCTGGCACCACCCCATAGAGTATAGAAGCCAGTGCCTTGATTCCATATCATTGTGGCATCTCATCGACATTAAATCCACTCTATTAGATATCATGGGTTGGGTTCCCTAATAACCTCTCTAATGCTACTTGTGACACCAATACCCTATAAATAATCCTACCCTAATGGATATCCTCAAGATGTGCTGCACATCCTCTAGTGTGACATTCATCTCCCCTATTGGTAATCAAAAGGTGGATGAATTTGGATACCATTGCTCGACCAATATCGTTAGTTGTACCTTGTCAACCTCAACCTAGGGTATTTTTGCTAGATGTAGTAGCCATACATATCATAGGGTATCCCAATCCATTGATATGAGCTCTCTCACAACATCCTCTAATGTACTCGATCATTATTCCATGCTCTCGAGTACATCATGTTGCAATCATAAACATTAACAAATTTTTAGTAGTTTCATTATCATAATACACATGAATGAATGAATTAATTAGTTTTTTTTACCAAATTTGTGCCCTAGAACCCCTAGGTGTGAATTTGGCATTTCCATATAGCTAAATTTGCACACAACTATGAATTCACACCTCATAACAATATTTCTAAAAAATGCAAAATAATTCTAAAAAATTAAAATTTTTGCTTAATACCCTAATCTAGCCTAGTTTAGAGTTGGGTTTAGGTCAATACCTATGCTCGGTCTACTAAAGTGCTGGATTTACCTCTCATAATGACTGAATGGTGTGTAGGAAGCACCATTATTTTCTTCTTCTTCTTCTTGAGATAAAATAGCTTTATTTTTCATCCTCTTCTCTTTTTATCCCTCTTTCTCTCTCCTCTTGTTCTTTTTCTCTTCTTATCTGTTTGCTCTTTTATATTTGCCATTTTTAGTTTCTTTAGGAATTTTGCATTCCTTCTAAAAATTTAGGGGGCACCCTAGCCTTAGAGATATTAATAACATTAATGCTTCAATTAGTGTGCAAAAATTTAGTGTTCAAAATAACACCATTTTTGCATGATCCCTCCTAAATCGACCACCCATTTTTGTGTTTGTTGTTCTTTACCCATAGGTGTCTACATATTTATTTATGTATTTATTAGGCCATAAACACATCAAAGATAGGGAATAATGTAGACATGGAAAATTTACCCATAAAAATAAGTCTTTTTCCCTTAGATGCTTAGGAAGCCACTTAAAATTGCTAAAGTGCAAGTTTGAGCCTCTTTCCCCCTCTTGTTTTACCTTTTTTATTAAGCCATACCAAATTCATACCTGCTTATGGGGCATGAATTTAGAAAGCCAAATTTGTATGCACCAAGTATAGGGTACAAATTTGGAAATCTTAGGGTTTTTCTCTCAAAACCCTTGTCCCGCATCAACTCTTTGTGATGTTGGTCCTTGCACAAGGTTAACTTTCATTTTCCCACCTTTTGAAGCCCTCCAAACTTCCTATAAATAGGAGGATTGGATCCTTCTTTTTTTCCCATCAAATTATCTTCTAATTTTGGTGTTCTTCATTTTGTGATCTCACTCTCAACAATTTTCAAGTGCTCTTTTGTTTTTGGAATGCTCTGTAGTTGTTTCTGTGCTTCTTGGGATTAACTACCTTTGGTGAAAAAGTGGAGGAGCCTTGATGATGGGAGAGGTCTACAATTTTATTCACTACAATTTCTCACTATTCCTTACTTTATCCATTAGCTAATAATATTTTCTATGCATTATTAGTCTTTTAGAACTTTAATTTCTTGTTTTGTATCATATTTTTGACATTTTATAGGTTAGAAAGTGCTTTAAACCAAATTGACACTTGGTCCATATAAGATGTAAATTTGGCAAGAAAATTTTATGCTATAGGGCATGAATTTTTTCAACTAGGATGTGGGGGTAAACCTTTTCTCCCAAAAACCCTAGTTTGCATCTTGCATACTTCCCTTTTGTCATGCTCATTCTGTCTACATTTTATTTCATTGTTTCATATTTGTTGCATCTTGCATTGTTTGTTCCAAATGTCAATAATCGTTTCCTTTTTTAATGGTCAAGTAAAAGGACCAAGGTGGCTTGATTTCTACACCTCCAATATTAATCATATAGTGGCCTAAGTAGGCCCCCAAACACTGATAAAATTTTCAAGGGTTTTGAAGCTATTTTGCAGGTTTTGAAGCTATTAGACATTTTTTGTACAAATTTGGCTAGGATCAACCATTGGATCAAGTAAGTGCATAGATAGATATTTTAGGCTATTTATTGAGTATCTTTGTTCATTTCCATCCATTTTTATTTTAGATTTATATCATAAATAAAAGAAATTATTTAACTTTATTTCTAGCCATCAATAAATAAAATATGTAGTTTTGCATCTTAGGTTAATTATATTTGTGCATTCTCTTGAACCCTTGCTAAAAAATAAAAGATTTATTTACTTGAAAAATTTAGGATTTTAGTCCTCATTGAATTTAAAATCATTCTAGGAATAGTCCTTTGTTTGCTTGCATTATTATTTTCCTTGCATTATTTTCTAATTCTTCTTAGTTTAGATCTTAGTAAGGTCAAACATAGGTGCTTGTTCAAATAAATATATCAAACATATCCACCCTAAAATTGGAGAAAATCCTTAAACTATTCCTAGTGAACCCTTTGATCCCCCAAGCCCCCGAGTGTAGAGGAAGTAACATACCCCCATAGTCACCTCAGCTTATAATAAATCCAACCAAGAATCGTACACAGTGGGTATTTTTCCCTGGTTTACAGTAACACAAATTGCTTTATATTATTGATGCTACCATCATATTTGTATTTGGTCTTGAATATCCACTTGTAACTAATTTATTTATTACTATGTGGAATATTAACAAGTTTTCATGTCTTATTCATTATCAATTCTTGATACTCAACGTTCATGATATACTTCCACTTATTTGATACAAAATCTTCATGAACTATTGAAGGTTCATATGTCTACATCAAAATGATAATTAGGGTTGATCTCATGTCAAAATTTGGTCTAAGTTCTTGGTACAAAGCTAGGTGTATCTAGAACACAATCCAAGTTATCATCATGGACTATACTAAGATGCCACTTGGATATTTGAGTAATGCTCAAAATGGAAGGTCCTAGATCATCAAATCTATTAGCTCCATAAGGAACATCTTCTTCATATTTATCATAATCAAAATATCCTCTCTTTGAGGCTTTGTCATCATCATTATATAGAAAAATAATAGGTGCTTTACCAATAGCACATAAATTAGAAGAAGAGGTACACTTGTTTTTCTCATCAAATATAATAACTCTACTAATATACAACTTCTCATTTTCAAGACCAATTAGATGATATCCCTTCAACTCATTATTGTACCCAATGAAGAAGTTACCTTAGATTTCTCATTCAACTTCATCTACTTTTTCTTTAGAATGTGCATGAATGCAAAGCTTCCATACACATAGTTATGTGACCCAAAAGGTTTATTTCCTATCCATTTCTCTTTATATGTGATAAAATTCAATGGAAGTGTGGATACATGGTTTAGTAAATAGATCATAGTACATATATCTTTTACCCAAAATGTTGGCTCCAAATTGGCATCACTCAGCATGCATTGCACAATCCATTGAATAGTATGATTTTACCTATCTATAACTCCATTTTGTTAATGTGTGTAGGTATTTTTCAACTATAATTTTATGCCATATTACTTTAATAGTGTACTTCCCCCTTAAGTTGAGCAGAGTGCATGAATAGGATGACCAAAAACATTCTCCACATGAGCTTCAAATTCTTGAAAATAGTGGAAAGATTCATCCTTTATCTTTAGGAAGTACAACAACATCCAACATGTATAATCATAAATAAACAATTGAATACATCTACAACCACTAAAACTCATATCCATGGGTCCACATAGATTGGTATGCTCCTGGTCAAGTGGACCAACTACTCTATGACTACTTGAGACAAATGAAGCTTGATGCTACTTTCTAGCTAAATAACTCATATAAAGGTCACAAGGATTTTTCAAATATGGAATTCCATGTACCATGTCATGATGTAGGAGTGAATTCAAATGGATAAATCTTAGATTCCCAAATCTCATGTGCCATAGTGAGGCAACTTCATCTACCTTGGTATCTAGTTATTGGTTGTATCACATTACAACTACAAACCAAAATAAATTTCCTATGCTATTAGCATGATAATTATTGTTGAACCTCTAGATTTATCTCAAATGAGATAGAGTTTATTTATGCCTATTTTTTAAAAATTTGACATACAAATTATGATCAAGCAATTGATTCATAGAAATTAATTTTTTCATGAGGCTAAGCACATAAATAACTTGAGCTATGCAACAAGTATGATCTCCAAGATGCAATTGAACATCATTAATTTCAACAATAGTGTATTTTAAATTGGCACCAAGTGTTACTTAAAGTCTATTACATCATTTAGTACCTTTGCAAATACGTTGAAAGGTCCTTTCTAAATATTTTGTAAATATATGTGAAAAGAGTCTTGTAAATATTAGTCATTTAGTAATCATTAGAGGTTTGTTTTTACTTGAAAGCCAATAAAATATATTTTTCTTATAAAAAATATGAAGAGTCATCTCTCAAATGTTTGAGATGAATAGTTTGTTGAAGATGAAATTTCAAAGGTTTTTAGAAAGGCTATATGTAAATCATGCATATGAGATACATGCAACATTAAAAATTTTTAGTACTTCTTTAATACTGGAATACTAAGTGTGATTCATGGGAATATAGTAAGTTCATTTATTTTGTTTGAATACTTGTGTGAGAATTTTAAGCTTGATATCCTATGTGAAAATAACTTAAATGCTAACAATGGTATTAGAGCCACTATTGTGATAGGAACCATATTAGTCCAAGTTGACTTGATATTGTAATATCCAAAGATATACATGAGTTAAATTTGAAAGTAGATCCATAGTATGATAGAATCCAAGAAGTTAGAGAGCTAGTATTGAGAAAAATGAGTTTGGTTGGAGCACATTCGAATACTAGAGAAGTGCCTAAGTGTAAACAAAGATAAAGAGAACTAAGAATTTGTTGGATGAGTACAAAGAGCAAGGAGTGTAAGGAGATAAATGGAGAGAGGAAGGGAAGTATAAATATGTTGAATACTACAAGAATGGAGATAGAAATCAAGTGCTAATAATAGGTAAGATTCACAAGTGTGCAAGCTAGAGAATAAAGCTCAAGTGAGTAGTGAAGTAGGTGTTAACAATGGAGAAGAGTTGAAGGTATACAAGCTAGAGAAGAAATTTCAGGTGGATAGTGAAGCAAACATCAACAATGAAGAAGAGTTAAAAGTGTGCAGGACATAGAGGAAGAGACAATGCTACAAGTAGATAAGTCTTAGGAAAGACGTAGAAGGAGCCTATAAGAATAATGCCAATGTGTAAGGTGTAATGTTGTTTGTTACCTAATTATATGAATGTGAGGATATAATATAATATTATATTATGGTATGGATCACACATAAAATTATAATAATATTTAATATAGTAGCATGTTATAATATTATGCACTTTGTAACTCATGGAAGGTGAACCATCACATTCTTGTGTAAAGAGAGATTTACCCCTAATTGTAGAAGTCATATCAAGTATTATTCATAGAATTCTTGTATTATGGATCTAGACATCTTATGGAGTGACTTTATTTTAATAAAAATCATTGTACGATGTTACCCTACCTCAAGGTATTATCAATATCTATTTTATTATAGGATTTATCAAAGAACACAAGCTTATACTGAGAGGGGGGTGAACAGTATAAGACCACTTTTTACTTTTCTTTCCAATCAATATTATGCAATGTATAGATAGCAATATCAATAGCAGTAATCAAAGCAATGCACAAATCACCACACACAATAGAGACACCAATTTAACGTGGTTCACCCAATGTGGGCTACTCCACGGAGAAAATATTTCACTAAAATTTTCTCAATCAATCTCTTGGGAATCCTTTCCCTATTACAATGTTTATGGACCTCTGTCCAAAGGAGACACCAATCCCCTAATCAAGTTCATGGATCTCTATCCATAGGAGACACCAATCTCCTTTGCTCTAGCTGGTGATCTTCTAGAAGAACTGTTGCCTCCACTACACTGGCTAATGGATCTCTATCCACTGAAGACTCCTATCCTCACTCAGAAGACCTATCCTCACTACCCTAGCTAATGGATCTCTATCCACTGGAGACTATCATCCTCTATACTCTATCACCTCCAAAGCTTACTCTCAGCTCTATCTCAAATCTGCACTAAACACAGTCCTTCGGTCTAGCACAAATCTGCTCAATCTCTATCTCTGATCTGGCACAAATCTATCCTCAAATATGCACCAAATTCTATCCACAAATCTGCACTAAACATAGTCCTTCGATCTAGCACAAATCTATCCTCAATATCTATCCTCAAGCCTTAACACAAAGCTTGACTTAATCTCAAATCAACTCTGCTAGATCTGCCCCAAACCTTAACTCAAGGTTTGAACAAATCAATCAATCAACTCTGCTCACAAGTCTTCTCAAAGACTTATCTCAAATATGCCTTGTAAGCTTCCACAAAATCTCACACTAATCTATCCACAAGTCCTCTCTAGAACTTGTCCAATCTCTCAACAAGTCCTCACTAGAACTTGTCCAATCTACTCAATAATATCTATCCTCAATTTTGTATTGTAAGCTTCCACAAAATCTCACACCAATCTATCCACAAGTCTTCTCTAAGACTTACCTCAAATCTGCTCAACAAGTCCTCACTAGAACTTGTTCAATCTCATAGAAACATATAGAGAATTGTTAGAGACTCAATATGCTTCACATTCACTACAATGCTCAATCACTTTCAATCTCTCTTTTTATCACAAAAACATATAGAGAATTGTTAGAGACTCAATATGTTTCACACTTACAAACACTCAATCTCTTTCTCAAATCAATTTAGAATATGGAACAATTTGTTTCACAGAACTTGAACTATCACTTCAACACATCCACTCAACTAAGCTCAATCACTTCCACTCAACCAATCACTTCAACAACAATGCTTATCAAGTAATCCTCACATAACAATGATACTCATGATATTTGCAAACCCTAGTTCAAGTTCTTCACTCAACCAATCACTTCAACAACAATGCTAATAAAACAATCCTTACATAACAATGATACTCATGTTCTTGCACAAACCCTAGTTCAAGATAGTTCACAACTTCACATAACAATGATACTCATGTTCTTTCAAACCCTAATCCAATATTCAAACTCAACAACAAGGGATCTCAATCACCCAACAATGAAGTATGCATTCACTCACTCAAAATCTCCAACAATGCTTATCAAACAAGGTTTATAGCATTTACTTCCATTTCAGAAAACTCATCACTCAACAAACCCACAAAGGAAAACTTAACCAAGTCCTTTTCACTCCAATATTGTTTTTAGAAAATCTCAACCAATCAATTATTTCAACCAAAGAAGAATGTGCCCATACCTTTTACTTGATGAAGAATAGACTTCAAAACCTGTCTCAATTATAACCACTTTCCTTGCCAAGCACAAAGGTTAGATGACAAGAATTATCACTCTAACACTTCTTCAAAATATTTCTTCAATACAAAAATAATACTCAAATACACCTTATAATCTCCAACTTTAAAATAATATTCAACAACCTTCAATCTCAAAAATAAACTTCCTTACTACCTTATAACTCCTTAATCACTTAAAAATTCAATTCAAAAATCAAAGTTTTGCATTCCCATTTTAACTCCCCTAAACAACTTATAATCCAAATTAATTATGCAAAAACTTTAATTAACATAAACCTTTGGAAACAAAAAATATTTTTCCCTTTTTATTTTTTGCAAGCCAAGTCAACCCAAACAATGCGCATACCTCTATTATGCTGCCCAAAAGGCCTTGGTGGGATTCGAACCACCGATGGTTCTCCCCCAAGCGCTTCCATAGTGCTCATGCCCACCAACTGGGTTGCGTGGCTCCACAAGAGCCAAAAGGCACAAACGTGCCTTTGACTTCCTTCTCCCTCGAACGATGCAAACACAACACAAACTTCCCTTCAGCAAAATGGTGTGCACGAGGTTTGAACCCACACCAGGCATCCCAAATGCATCTAACGCAGCCCTTGGCTGCCAACTCAGCTACGAGGGGCTTCGAGTAGATTTTGGAGGCCACTACACTTTGTCCTTTTCTCTGCTCAAATACACATGCGAAAATACACGTCTTTCCTTTGCATGAGCCAATAAACAATCGCATGGATGATTTTTCAAATGCCAAACTTTGGCATTATTTATATGTAAACTATATCATACTCCAACGTCGATGAGTATTCAAATTTTAATTTGAATTTGAATATTAAAATATTAAATAAATATTTTAAATTAAACCTTAGCACCCATCATTATTTAAATTAAAATTTTAATCAAATATTAAAATATTTTAATTTAAATTAAATCTGCTTGTGGGTCTTTTCCAACTTGATCCTTGATCTTCTTAAACTCGATTTTTGATCCAAAATAATAATAATAAAATATTATTATTTAATTTAAACTTGCTTCTCCTTCCTTGGATTTTCATTCTTTGAGCCCTCCTAGGTATATAATATTTAAAAATAAATATTATAACCTATTGCTTTTCAAGACCTTCTTGCTTTTGGAAGAAACACTTAATGTCCTCAAATATGATGAACATAGCACAAGAATGCTTTTGACATCAATGACAACAAACACTCCTCAAAATGTCCAACAATCTCCCCCTTTGTCATTGATGGCAACCCAATTACTTTTTACCATTTCCTTAACCTTTTTCTTTTCTGCTCCCCCTGACTGAATGCTTTCCTTCTAACTCAAATATCTCCCCCTTTGACATCAATGGCAAAGGGTCACCTTTGGGGCTTGGGGCTAAGAATGAAACTCTTAGCTTAGCCCCTCCCCCACCTCCTCTTGAGGTGGTTAATTCTAGGGTGGGAGTATTTCTACTCCCAGCATGCACTGCTCTTTTCCTTTGTCTACTTTCCTCCTCATCTGATCCTTCTGATTCCTCTGACTATTTTTGTTCTTGCTTGTCTCTGGAATCTTTGCTCTACACCACTTTGTTGTATGTCCATCATTATTGCACTTATAACACTTAATGTTATTATTCCTTGGAGGTGCAAATATCTTGGGATTTCTTCTGATGAAGCCATGTCTATTCCTATCATGAACCCTACAATTCATTGCCTTGTGACCAAACTGATTACAAGAGTAGCAATACCCTTGAAATAACTGCATATTCCTGAAGTTCCCATATTCCTGTCTTTCATGTGTCCTACACTGTGAAGCTTTGTGCCCAAATCTGTGACATGAGAAACATCATCCATTGAAATTTCCTTGCCTTGACCTCATTGGTCTCTTAGTCTCTCTTACTCTATGTTGGTTCCTATTCCATATATTTCTCCTTTGTGCATTGTTTCTTTCCTTGTTGAACTTTCTATTGTCCAACTCATCCTCAGAAGTCTCACTTTCTCTTACACTATCTTCTTCTAAAGTTTCTTCTTCTTCAGAACTTGAGGTTGACTCCTCTTCCTATTTCTTTTGTACCTATTCAAAACCAAGACCTATCTTGCTTGATGTAGGCTTTTGTGTCTTGATAATCTTATCCAAATTCTTTGAGCTTCTTCCAAACTTGTATAACCTATCTTTAGACTCTTTTATTTCTTCCCTTAGTAGAGCCACTTCATGTTCTAACCTTTCACATTCTAAGACCTTTGCTTCTAACTTATCCTTGAACTTCTTTGTCTTAGCCATTGACTTGTTTAGATCCTCTATAAGCTTTCCTTTCTCTTCATCACATTCTTGAAACTGAAGCTTAAGTTGGGAGTTTTGCTTTCTTACCTTATTTAATGTGTTAAGAGCATAAATAAGCTCTCCCTCAAGATCAACTTCTCCTTTTTCTTATTCTTCCTCTATTTGTTTACCTTTGAAAACATCTTCATTATTTTCTGACTTGTCTTCTATAGGATCACCTCCTTCTTCTTCTAGTGCCATTAGAATATTCTCTTCTGGTCCTTCAAGTGTATCCTCATATTCATCATCACTAAAACTGAAACCACTCTTTGTACAACTATCTTCAAGATGTCCAAAGTTACCACATCTAAAACACTTGAGAATTATTGGTGACCTTTTCTTAACTTCCTTTTCTTCTATCAGAAATAGAACTTCATCTTTATCATTATCTGAGAAACTATTATCACTATCACTTGAGTACTTACTTGCCTTGTCTGCATAGTAACTCCTCTTCTATCTTTGAAAGAACTTCTTTCCTTGTTTGCTTTGTCCATCCTTGCCTTTCTTTTGGTACCTGTATTTTTTTGATTCCCTGTTCTTATGATCCTATTTTTCTTCATCATTGCTATTTCTAGCTTCTTGACAATCAGTTGCATAGTGACCATACTTTCCATAATTGAAACATCTAACAGATTTTGCATCTTTAAATCTTCTTGGATCCTTATTCCTTCTGCCATAATTTGCTTCTTCATCATTGGATGACTCATCGCTTGAATCTGACTTCTTACCCTTTGTCTTCTTAGTAGCTTTGAAGGTTGCTTCCTTCCGGAGATTAGGTTCTTTTGTTCTTATCTCAAAAGTTGTTAGAATGCCAAGTAATTCATCTCTTGTCAAAGAATCACCATATTTTGCTTCCTCTATAGCAGAAATATTTTCACTAAACCTTTTTGGGAGAGATCTTAAGATCTTATCACAAACATCAGATTCTTGAACCTCAAGTCCAAGTCCTTGCATGGCGTTAACAACCTCATCTACACGAAGTAGATAAGCACTAATGTTTTCCTCATCCTTCATTCTTAATTCTTCAAATTGTCCTTTGAGATTTTGTATCTTTACCTTTTTGACACTTTTATCTCCTTCATATATGCCTTGCAACTTAACCCAAATATCTTTTGTTGATTTGCAATGCATAACCTTTATGAACTCTGTTCTATGCAAACCTTTCAAAATTGCATTCATTGCTTTTGAATTGTAATGATGTAGAAGCTTACCATATTTATCTGTAGGTGGAGTAGTTGGTGGTGTGTATCCATTTTCAACTGCTTCCCATATTTCATTGCCAAGTGCCATCAGATGAATCTTCATTCTCATACTCCAAAATACATAATCGCTTCCATCAAATACTAGTGTTGAATTATCTGAGGACCCATTATTAGAATCCATTGTGTTCTTGTAAGATTTTCCTTCAAGTTGTTAAACTCTTTCGAAGGAACCCACTTTGATACCAATTGAAGAACACAAGCTTATACTGAGAGGGGGGTGAACAGTATAAGACCACTTTTTACTTTTCTTTCCAATCAATATTATGCAATGTATAGATAGCAATATCAATAGCAATAATCAAAGCAATGCACAAATCACCACACACAATAGAGACACCAATTTAACATGGTTCACCCAATGTGGGCTACTCCATGGAGAAAATATTTCACTAAAATTTTCTCAATCAATCTCTTGGGAATCCTTTCCCTATTACAATATTTATGGACCTCTATCCAAAGGAGACACCAATCCCCTAATCAAGTTCATGGATCTCTATCCACAGGAGACACCAATCTCCTTTGCTCTGGTTGGTGATCTTCTAGAAGAACTGCTACCTCCACTGCACTAGCTAATGGATATCTATCCACTGAAGACTCCTATCCTCACTTAGAAGACCTATCCTCACTACCCTAGCTAATGGATCTCTATCCACTAGAGACTATCATCCTCTATACTCTATCACCTCCAAAGCTTACTCTCAGCTCTATCTCAAATATGCACTAAACATAGTCCTTCAATCTAGCACAAATCTGCTCAATATCTATCTCTGATCTGGCACAAATCTATCCTCAAATATACACCAAATTCTATCCATAAATATGCACTAAACATAGTCCTTCGGTCTAGCACAAATATATCCTCAATATCTATCCTCAAGCCTTAACACAAAGCTTGAATTAATCTCAAATCAACTCTACTAGATCTACCCCAAACCTTAACTCAAGGTTTGAACAAATCAATCAATCAACTCTACTCACAAGTCTTCTCAAAGACTTATCTCAAATCTACCTTGTAAGCTTCCACAAAATCTCACACTAATCTATCCACAAGTCCTCTCTAGAACTTGTCCAATCTCTCAAAACCTAAAAATCCAATTCTTTTTATTTAAGCTTCCACAAAAGCTCACACCAATCTATCCACAAGTCTTCTCTAAGACTTACCTCAAATCTACTCAACAAGTCCTCACTAGAACTTGTTCAATCTCATAGAAACATATAGAGAATTGTTAGAGACTCAATATGCTTCACATTCACTACAATGCTCAATCACTTTCAATCTCTCTTTTTATCACAAAAACATATAGAGAATTGTTAGAGACTCAATATGTTTCACACTTACAAACACTCAATCTCTTTCTCAAATCAATTTAGAATATGGAACAATTTGTTTCATAGAACTTGAACTATCACTTCAACACATCCACTCAACTAAGCTCAATCACTTCCACTCAACCAATCACTTCAACAACAATGCTTATCAAGTAATCCTCACATAACAATGATACTCATGATCTTTGCAAACCCTAGTTCAAGTTCTTCACTCAACCAATCACTTCAACAACAATGCTAATCAAACAATCCTTACATAACAATGATACTCATGATCTTGCACAAACCCTAGTTCAAGATAGTTCACAACTTCACATAACAATGATACTCATGTTCTTTCAAACCCTAATCCAATATTCAAACTCAACAACAAGGGATCTCAATCACCCAACAATGAAGTATGCATTCACTCACTCAAAATCTCCAATAATGCTTATCAAACAAGGTTTATAGCATTTACTTCCATTTCAGAAAACTCATCACTCAACAAACCCACAAAGGAAAACTTAACCAAGTCCTTTTCACTCCAATCTTATTTTCAAAAAATCTCAACCAATCAATTATTTCAACCAAAGAAGAATGTGCCCATACCTTTTACTTGATGAAGAATAGACTTCAAAACCTGTCTCAATTATAACCACTTTCCTTGCCAAGCACAAAGGTTAGATGACAAGAATTATCACTCTAACACTTCTTCAAAATATTTCTTCAATACAAAAATAATACTCAAATACACCTTATAATCTCCAACTTTAAAATAATATTCAACAACCTTCAATCTCAAAAATAAACTTCCTTACTACCTTATAACTCCTTAATCACTTAAAAATTCAATTCAGAAATCAAAGTTTTGCATTCCCCTTTTAACTCCCCTAAACAACTTATAATCCAAATTAATTATGCAAAAACTTTAATTAACATAAACCTTTGGAAACAAAAAATATTTTTCCCTTTTTATTTTTCGCAAGCCAAGTCAACCCAAACAATGCGCATACCTCTATTATGCTGCCCAAAAGGCCTTGGCGGGATTCGAACCACCGATGGTTCTCCCCCAAGCGCTTTCATAGCGCTCATGCCCACCAACTGGGCTATGTGGCTCCACAAGAGCCAAAAGGCACAAATGTGCCTTTGACTTCCTTCTCCCTCGAATGGCGCAAACACAACACAAACTTCCCTTCAGCAAAATGGTGTGCGCGAGGTTTGAACCCGCACCAGGCATCTCGAACGCGTCTAACGCAGCCCTTGGCTGCCAACTCAGCTATGAGGGGCTTCGAGTAGATTTTGGAGGCCACTAAACTTTGTCCTTTTCTCTGCTCAAATACACATGCGAAAATACATGTCTTTCCTTTGCACGAGCCAATAAACAATCGCATGGATGATTTTTCAAATGCCAAACTTTGGCATTATTTATATGCAAACTATATCATACTCCAACATCGGTGAGTATTCAAATTTTAATTTGAATTCGAATATTAAAATATTAAATAAATATTTTAAATTAAACCTTAGCACCCATCATTATTTAAATTAAAATTTTAATCAAAGATTAAAATATTTTAATTTAAATTAAATCTGCTTGTGGGTCTTTTTCAACTTGATCCTTGATCTTCTTAAACTCGATTTTTGATCCGAAATAATAATAATAAAATATTATTATTTAATTTAAACTTGCTTCTCCTTCCTTGGATTTTCATTCTTTGAGCCCTCCTGGGTATATAATATTTAAAAATAAATATTATAACCTATTGCTTTTCAAGACCTTCTTGCTTTTGGAAGAAACACTTAATGTCCTCAAAGATGACGAACATAGCACAAGAATGCTTTTGACATCAATGACAACAAACACTCCTCAAAATGTCCAACATTTATTGTGGATGCATGTTTGATATTTTTGCATATTGGTGAGTGATTTCTAATAATGAGAAGATAGGTTCATAACATTTGGTATCAAAACAATGATTCTAGGAGTGGGGCTGTTTTTCTAGAGCTAGGGCACATTTTTTTAGAAAAACACCACATATTGTAAGGGTCATATCTCTTTTTTTACATTCATTTTTAGAATATTTTTGTTCCAACATGTAGATCATTTTGAGTACTACAAAAAAAATTACTCATTTGTTAAATTTTGATAAGTATTGAGAAATTTATAGCTGTTTGAAGTTGAGGTATTTGTTTTGTTTTATGGCCGTGTGAATTTTTTTCAAGATAAAAATATTATATTAATTATTTTAGCCATCCTTTTTAAAATAATTTTGCGTCAGTATGTAGATTATTTTGAGTGCTATAAAAATGACTACTCACTTGTTAAATTCTTATAAGTATTGAGGGAGTTACAACTATTGAAAGTTGGGCTTTTGATGTTGTTTTTGGGTTGCATGAAAAATTCATGTAAAGGAAAAAATTTCTCTTTTAATTTGGGTAACCAAATTAGTTATTTGTTTTGTTTGAAATAAAATATGCCAAATTCATTGTTTAAAGAAAGAAATAGATGAGACCCAAAAAATATTTTAAAGAAAAATTTATTATTTAAAGTCCTAACTACGTTGGAAATATTTTTATCATGGAGGTCATGGATTTGTTGGTATTCATTGGAAGGAATGATAGTGATGCAAGGGAATGGTTGATGAAGTGTAAAAGAAATTCAAAAATTTCTAGGCAGTAATGGAAAGGTAAACTTTGGCTTTCTTTGCTAGGGGAAGCTTTAGAGTGGTATGCGAATTTTAAATATGACCATAATTTTTCATACACATGGGAAATATTTGAAATTACATCTTTAAATAGATGGAGATTGAAGAAAAATGATAATAATATGTAGGCCAAGAAAATCACATATTTGGTGCCAACAATGTTAAAAAAAATTGTTTGAAAATACAAATTTTATTTTGCAAGTTCATAGTTGCATCCAAAAGAAAAAAGTTATTGTGTCCATAAACCATAACAAAAAACATAACTTCATCAGTATATAATTGGCTAATAGTTTGCAAGTTCCAACAACAAAATTTAAAAACATAAAGCTTAAGGATAAGGATGTTCAAAATTTTGAATATTTGAAGATCACCATGGATAAATATGTTTTACATTCAATTTTTTATGTTGTTGAGATGGGTGATATGGATATTGTTCTTGGTTATTCTTGGTTGTATTATTTGGGTATTGTTAATATTAATGTGCAAAATAAGTTCATGAAGTTATGGTACATGAAGAAGAAGATAACATTACAGGATATTTCTTAGTGTAATGAAAACATGAAGCAATTATAGGGAAACAAATTGAAGAACAAGTAAAATAACTTGAAATAAAGTCTAAGGAGGAGGTAGTATATTTTAAATAAGAAGCAAAAGAAAATGATAAATTAAAATTAGAAGCACAAAAGATTGAAAATCAAGCTAAGGTTGGAGTATATCACCATCCACACCACCATGAGAGGCAATTATGGAGACATGACATAAAGAAACAAAGGAGATATGATGGACATACATGGAACCCAAGGGTTAATTATGGATATTCAAGTGGCATAAGGGCATATTGACATCAATAAAGAAAACCACTAGTCAAAATTTCACTAGGATGGATGGATGATCAAGATCAACATCAATTCTCATATTTTCTTAGAAAATCATATTATTTAGTTTCTTCTTATGTTTCGAGGATGAAATATTTTTGTAAGGGGGGTCGAATATTATGTACCTGAATGTATGAATGTGGAATTATAATAAAATATTGTATTATATCATGGATCACACATAAAATTATAATAATATTTAACATAGTACCATATTATAATATTATGCACTTTGTAACTCATGGAAGGTGAACCATCACATTCTTGTATAAAGAGAGATGTACCCCCAATTGTAGAAGTATTCTTTGTAAAAGTCTTGGATCATGGATTTGGAGATCTTGTGGCATGGATTTCTTCAAATAAGGATAATTGTATGATTTTACCCTACCTCAAGGGTATTGTCAATATCTATTTTACTGTGTAGATTATTATTTTAGAATTTATTGTGGATACATGTTTGATAGTTTTGCATATTGGTTGATGTTTTATAATAATGAGAAGAGAAGTTCATAACAAATGCCTAGGAGGATTCAAATTATTATTATTTTATTAGATGGATGAAGGAGTTTTGAAAGGATCTCCAAACCTTACCCAAAAAGAGGGAGCCAAAATTACTTACATTCGGTAATAATCGAGGAATGACCAATCAGAGGAGTTACCCCTTCCAAAGCCAAACCAGTACATAGGTAAGACCATACATAATTTAAAACTTAAAACAAATTGAAATCAAATCAGGATGTCAGAGATAACCAACCGAACATAGATAAGTAGCAGGACCTGAACCACGAACCGAGCCATGCACCAGTCCCATTCTCCCCCATGAGGTCATTGCTTTCCTAGGCCTACCAACCCATCAGGGCAAGAATTTCTTTCACATTGGAGATTGTGGCTTGCAGGGAGGAAACAATAGCTTGGAGATATGAAATTTGGTGCAAAAACCCAAAATCAACAAGCGCCCCCAAGTTTTGCAACCAAGTCATCAACAACAACTCGACCAGAGCGGCTAATTGTGTATGAGGTCATTATCGATAGAAGCAATATCCATCGAGAAATTATCCCACCACACCACTAAACCATTCTGAATAACTCCTTTGTTAGCCAATAGATCGATCGCTCGATTACCTTCCCTATATGTATGCTTAAACTGAACCTCTTCCAAATTTTGGATGTATCTCTGAACTTCCAGAAGAAGGTTCGAAATAGTCCAGGTAGGAGATTGAGTCCCTCTTGCCATATTTATAATATTAAGGGAGTCCCCTTCAATGATTAGTTTCCTACAACTTACAAAATCCAATAGAGAAACTCCTTGGACTTCAGTGAAGTGACTGGTTTGATGGCCCAGATTATCAGCAAAGGCTAAAATTATCAAGCCATCATGGTTCCTTACAATCCCTCCAATACCTGTAGGACCTAGATTCCCTTTAGATGCATCATCAAAATTCAACTTCATCCAACCAATTGGAGGTGGCTCCCACTTAACCCTAGCTCTATTTGGAGGTACAATAGGTCTGACTAGTTGAGGATTGGTATTGAATCCAAGAGATCTCTCCATTGATCATTCCTGCTCTATAGTCACAACATTCATATTTAGGGTTCTAATGTTCTCCACGAAAAATAAATCACCTGCAAAGCCACAACTTTAGTCGAATGAGCAACATCCTTAAACGCCCTTGAGTTTCTTTCCTTCCAAATCTACCACCAGATATGAGGAAGGCTAAATTTCCAAAACCAACGAAGGTGGAGAGATAGGAAGGGAGAAACCCATTGGGTCAACACATCCTCTAGGTTGTTCGAAAACACCCATTGGATGTTCAAATATTTGAAAAAGTAGTTGAAAACCTCCTACGAGAAAGGACAACTGAAAAGAAGATGGAGTGGGGATTCCTCCACATTTCTGCACAAGAAACAAGCATTAGGTAAAATCATACCTCTTTTTTTGAGATTGTCTAAAGTTAGAAATTTTCCTTGTATGACCAACCAGAAGAAAATGTTGATTTTTAAAGTCAATCCTTTCAACCAAATTTTATCTATCGAAAACCAAGGATCAGAAGGACCATCTGCTACTAAATAAGTTGATTTGATAGAGAATTTCCCATCCTTCTCTAATCCCTAGATGAATCTATCCAAAATTTCTCTTCCAAGAATTATAATCCATTTAATGATATTGAAAAATTTCATCAAATGCCCTCCTTTCCTCCACCAAAAGTCTTGGGAAGTCAAATGGTTTCCATCGAGGGTGGTCTTCAATCCTTTCAATGAAATCACAAACCTTATTCCCCCAGAAATGATCTGTAATTGGTTTGACTAAATCTAACTCTGATCTTGACTCCAGTGGAACCTCAATCACCCACACGTCACTCCAGAAGTCGATAAACCTACCATCTCCCAAACACCACCTACCCCCTCTACGGATATCCGATCTGCATCGAATCAAGCTAGACTAGAAAGCTGAACCCTAGAGGGGTAACAGGTCTCTAATAAACTACTTCCCATCATTTAGGTATTTGGATTTGACAATATCAACCCATCCCACTTTCTCCTCTTGAACCAGTCTCCAACCCTGCTTGGCAACAAGAGCTTTGTTCATGGATTTCAATCTTCTAAGGCCTAAACCACCCTCCTCCTTCTTGCTGCATACTTGGTCCCATGCCACTAGATGAAATTTATTTTTCTCACTTGCTCCTAACCAAAGAAATGAGTATTGGATCTATTCTATTCTTTCAAGAATCTTACCCAAGATTCAAAATAGAGAAAGGAAATATATCGAGATGCTTTGAAGGGTGGCCTTAACTAACATCACTTTTCCTGCTTGGCTCAGGAGAGCCCCTTTCCAGCTTGCAAGATTTCTCTGGACATGCTCCACAACCGGTTCCCACAAGGATGATCTTGAAGCCCCAAAAAATATTGGCATCCCTAGGTAGGCTGAAGGGAGAGACCCAATATTACATCCTAGAATATCCGTAATCCTCAACTGCCTTGCTGGAGGAGTATTGAAGAAAAAAATAACACTTTTCCTGAAATTAACCTTTTGACCCACCACTTGTTCATAATATTCCAGAATACTTCTGACTGATTTTGCTTGTGGAATTGAAGCTTGAAAGGATAGAAGAGTATCATCGACAAACTGATGATGGGATATGGGACTGATGGGCATAGCCGACTTAAGGCCTACAATAGAATAATCAGCTTTGATGGCCCACCCTAGATATTCTACCAAAAAAATAAAAAGGTATGGGGACAATGGATCTCCTTGATGAATTCCCCTACAACTCCTAAAATATCCCATTGGAGAGCCATTCACCAGAACCGAGAACTTGGCTGAAGAGACACATGATTTGATCAAACTTATCCACTCCTGACTAAAGCTAAATTTATGCAAGACTTTGAAGAGAAACTCCCAATCAACCTTGTCGTAAGCTTTATTCATATCCAGCTTGAGCAAGGTCCCAGAATTACCACTTTTGGTCACCGAATGGATGATTTCATGGACTGCAATGATTCCATCCAGAATTTTCCTCCCAACCACAAAACCACTCTACGAGATATCAATGATGCCTGGTAATAAAAGTTTCAATCTATTCACCAGGGTCTTCATCAAAATTTTAAAAATAGTATTGCACAGACTGATAGGCCTATAAGCTGCAAAATCCTTAGCATCAACTATTTTAGGGATAAGCACCAAAAATGTAGAGTTGACATCTGAAGGGATCCATTTCGAAGACTGAACATCTCTGATGGCATCACAGATCTTCGACCCCAAAATATGCCAAAATTTCTAAAAAAATATTGGGGGAAACCCATCAGGTCCCGATGCTTTGAGCTTGCCCATTGCAAAAACTGCTTTACTGATTTCATCATCTAAAAATGGAGTATCCAAAACATTATTCATATCTGTAGAGACCAGAGGTGGTATGTTATTCAGTAAGTGAGCTTCAACCTATTGATTTTTTGTTGATGTGGAACACAAGAGGTCCTTAAAAAAATTCACTACCTCGGATCTAATCTCTTCGATGTCTTCAGAGAGTTCTCCATTTGCTTTCGTAATCACCCTGATCCTATTATTACTCCTATGCCTCAATGCAGTGGAGTGAAAAAATTTTGTGTTTCGATCACCCTCCTTAAGCCACAGGGCCCTAGCTTTCTACCTCCACATAATTTCTTCCCCTACTAGAACATTATGGAGCTCTATGAGAATAGATAGTTCTTGCCTCTTTAATTCCATAGAGTAACCCTGAGTTTTGGCTATCTGCTCAACCTCCTACAACTGGTTGTGAATCTCCATATTTTTGGCGATAATATTTCCAAAAACCTGCTTATTCCAATCCTTCAACTTTACCTTTATAAATCTCAACTTGGAGGCTATTTGTGCCATTCGAGAACCTAAAAACCTGTGACTCCACCATTCCTCAATGTTGGATTCTAGACTAGGGTGTTGAAGCCACATTGCTTCAAATCTAAATGGTTGGGGAAAGAAGGTCGAATCTTGTGTCTTCTCAAGAAAAATTGGATTGTGATCCGAGGCCAGCTTAGGGAGAGAGCATAAGGATGCATCACCAAAAAATGGGATACCTTCTTTAGACACCAACATTCTATCCAGCCTAACCTGAATGTTTTGACTCCCAATTCACTTGTTACTCCATGTAAATCTTGACCCTTTTAGGTCCAAATCCATCAACTCCTAGGAGTAAATAAAAGAGGTAAATTCATCCATGCTACTGAGCACCGAGGTTCCTCCTTTTTTATCAGATGGATATAAGGGTGTATTGAAATTGCCCACCAAAATCCAGACCTCTCCTTTAAAATGTTCTCTCATAGAACCAAGGAAATCCCAAAGCATGGTTCTAGAGGGTCCCAAATTTGGGGCGTAAATATTTGAGGTTATCCATTTAAATCTTGACTCCTTGGAACAAAATAGGATGCTAATCACTCGATCAGATATGAACACAATCGACCCATCAATGGTTTTAGGGTCCCACATGCACAAGAGACCCCCGAGGCACCGTTAGCCGAGTTAGCTATGAACTCAACCTCCTTCCAAACCTTCCTCTTAACTATTTCAACACTACTACTATCCATTTTTGTTTCTTGCAACAAAATTATATCTGGTTTAAAATATTTTCTGATGGATTCCAATGCATGATGTTTAGGTAGCCCATTAAGGCCCCTAATGTTCCATGATAAAATTTTCATTTACAATTCTTGGAAAGAAAACCCCCATCCTTAGATTGGGGGGACTAACAGAATGAATCTAGCTTCAACTGCTTACCTTTTGTATCCTTTTCCTTTTTGAACTTGAGCTTGGATTGAACTCCATCTACAATATCAACTTCCACCTCTCTACTTCTTTGAGCTTTATTGGATGGTTTGCCTACCTTCCTTGTAACTCCCACGTCAATCGGGCCCTTGCGCAAGCTTCTGGTTTTAGGATGCAACATCCTTACCCCTGAGGAACCTTCACCAGAGGGGGATTTGACATCACCAGAGGGGGATTTGACATCACCCAAAATTGGGAGGTCCATTTTCAACTCCATATTCTAAGGAGATCCCTCTCCCACTTGAGGGTCTTCAGAGCCATCCTGCTTAGCCTCCTCCGAGTTTAGGCATTGAAAAGAGTTTTGGAGAAACTCCTTAGGGATTGGAGTCTCAAAAGTTAAATCTTCATTTTTGAGCATTAGTAGGCCAGAATAAGTACTTCCCGAGATCATACACCCCTTTTCATCATTGTTTGAAGCCATTTGTTGAATATCTTCCTCAATAACTTCCTTCAGACCAAGAGCCTCACCTGAGGGACCTGTAGAATCAGATCCCACCTTCTTTTCCAGGAGTTGGTCTCGGTTTTGCTCTGGATTCCTTTTCTCCCAGTTTTTCTTGAAATGGGCCTTCCTATTTTGGATCGGGCATGAGCCAGGGACATGGCCAAACTTATTATAGACCGAACATTTCACTGGTCGATTCTCATATACAATAGGCTGAATCCATGGCCCAAAATTTGAAAGTAGATTAATGTGATCCAAAATATTAGCTTCAGGGTCCGCCATAACACACATACGAGCAAAGACTAATCTGGATTTGGCCCTAGTTGTTGAGTCGATTAGGACTAGCTCACCTATGGCTTTAGCTATGCCTCTGAGAATATCAACATGCCAAAGGTGGAAGGGTAGATCTGGTAATCTAACCCACAATGGAACCAGATTAATTTTTTGGGTTCTAGGATTAAAATCGGGTCCCCATTTTCGTAGAAAGAGTCCCCACTTTCCAAAGAACCAGGGCCCTCCACCCAAAATCTTCTTTGAATCCTCCTCGTAGTTAAGCTTAATGAGGAAAAAACCATTGGAAGCTGCCACAATGTCCAGAGCTCCCTTAGGCTTCCACTTAACCAGGGCCCAACGTCTTATGGCATCAATGTCGGGCCTCCTCCCTTGAAATTTGCCAACCAGGTTCCAGGAACCCTCTTCCATGGTGATGGACAAAAGCTCATCCAAAATCGGTAAAATATCCTCCGAAGGAAATAGGTCAAAGAGAACCGATGACTTTCCAGCAACAGAACCAAAAGTGGTAACCTCAGCATACAAACACTTACCTAGAGATGAAAATTTCCCTAGGGATTGGGACCCACCCGAAGATCCGATAGGTGGAGCCCCAAGGGCCCCTGATTTAGGAGAAATCATGACCACTCCAGCCACCTCATCAGACTGCACCTCCCAAACTAGGACTCCAGAACCTTCTACCACTTGGGCTTGAATCCTGCTCCCAGGGGTCTCCACCTGATTTCCAACCTTCAGACTACCAGGTACATTCTCCTGTAGAATGCTCGCCTCCCCACCCATGACCACTCTCTCCAAACTCTGCACCTTCCCACCATCACCCATTTCAAATTCCTCGACTCTCATCCTCTCTCCAAAATGTATAGTATAATTTCCAAATTATATTGCCAAATAAAAATATTTTACTTTGCTGCCCTAGCACTATTGCACTCACCTTCGCTACCCTAGCACTACTACGACACTATTAAAATATTTTTCTTCGCTTCCCTAGCACTGTTGCACTCACCTTCACTGCCCTAGCACTACTCTGCGACACTATTAAAAATTTTCTTCATTGCCCTAGCACTATTGCGGCACTATTAAAATATTTTTCTTCACTACCCTAGCACTACTATGACACTGATAAAATATTTTTCTAGGCTACCCTAGCACTGCTATAACATTGATAAAATATTTTTTTCGCTACCCTAGCACTACTGTGACACTGTTAAAATATTTTCTTTGTTGTCCTCACACTTCTGAACTCACCTTCGCTTCCCTAGCATTGTTACAGTACTGATAAAAAAAATTTCTTCGCTAACTTACTATATTTTTTGATAGGAGGATTAAAATTATAAGTAATTAGAATGACAATGTTTTGAATTAATTTGGAAACAATTAAACCTGAGACACATAGAACAAAGTGGTGCCAAAGAATTGGAGGAAAAATGATACCTAAGGTACAAATTTTTAATTTGCCTTAGGATATTTTTGAAATGACAATGAATGGTTAATTAAAAAGAGCACAATATATTTAATTTATTAAAGAGGAACATTTATAAGGTGAGGAAATATATCAAAATGAGAATAATTAAAGTGATAGTAAATTTATTAGAAAAAAAAATTGAAAGTGAGATATTTGAAAGGAAATACTTGAAACATTACTAAATTGAGAAGAAAAAAATTAAAAGTAAGATATTTGAAAGGGAAATAAATTGAGAAAAGAGATAAATAATTTGAAGTTAAGAATGTGAGAAGAAGAAAATTAAGAGAAAGAATACATTAATAGAAAGAAATTTGTCCAGAGAGAAAGGAAAACTTGAATTGAAGAAGAATGTTTGATAAAAAAAGGTAAGGGAACCTTGAAAGAATTATTTTAAGTGAAGAAGATTTAAAAAATAATTAATAAGGGAGTTAAAAGGATTTATACTTGACAACTATTTTTATTTTTTAGAGAATTGAGATAAAAAAATTGACTTGTTTGAAGAATTAGAAACACAATTAAAAAGAAAAGTATTTACAAATTATGAATTCATCAAATTCATATATGAATAGAGGTACAAACTCCATTAAGAGAATATATTGTCACAAACATGTCTTGATATACAAAGAATCACCACAATCAAATCAAATAGAACCAAAATTTGTATACGAAGATAAATTTTGGTATATTGATTTAGGGTCCAACAATCACTTGATTGGAAATCTATATTGGTTTGATTCCATTCAAATGAAATAAAGTATACCAATTATGCTTTTAGATGACAAGATCTATCAACTCCAAGTAATAGGCAATGTTATCCTTAGCAAATATTTCTCTAAATGCATACTAGAGTATGTTTTTTAATCTTCCAAGAATAGAAAAAAATCTAATTTCTCTAACATAATTGTTGGATAGAGAAAAAACAATAGAATTCAAATTCATCAATGGTAGTAAAATATATTTCATCAAAATACAAAAAAATATTGAAGCCCTTGGACTTACAAAAATGGTATATTTGTACTAGATGTGATAACACTCTCAAAAAATATTTAGATCAATTCCTACCAGAAGAACAACTACAAAACAATATTTAATTAAACACAATATTTTTATGGCAAAAGAAAAAAATAATGTTGATAGTACAAAATGTGTGGGCCAAATTTATAAACCACTTGTTGATGATTTGAAGTCTTCCATTTATGACAAAGATAGTAATGATATAAGTCACTCAAAAATTATCAATAATGATATAAGTGGTGTTAACTATTCAAGTCATGATAGTGATGAAATTAAAGGGCACACAAAAGAAGATAAAACAAACAAGGATATACTGAAATAGGACAAGCTAGTAAGGATAATTTCATGACAGGAACCAGTGACACCAAATTTTTAACAAGGAGTGGTGGTATAGGTAATGTAGACACTTAAAATGTGTCATCATAAGGAGACTCTCCAAAATACCTCCTTCTAACCCATATAACCCACTTAGGATAACCTCAAGGCTATTTATTGCATTTTATCAACAAAAAGACACTTATCCCCCATGAGATGCTAGGTTGTCTCAACCAAGATGATATTAGAGCCAAGGCCATCTCGTTTGATATGACCATAGAGTTAGGGTCATCCCCTACGATATGATCATCAAGGCTATCCCCTGTGAGATGACCACATGTGCATAACTATAAAAAGAATTATTAGGTAGTGGGACAACCTATTAGCATGGTGGAAAATTTTGCACTCTCCCTAATGATCTATAGTTGTCCTTGGAAACCTACAGTTATCTCAATTACTTGCAAATTGGCAATCAAAGATGCCTTTTATTGCCACTTGCCCATTTGAAATTTAGCCAAGGAGGCTATAAAATGAGGGGTCCCCTCTTGTTTTAAAAATTCAAATATCATTGATTTGAGCAATGAAGTGCTAGTAAAATCCAATCGTACCTCTTAGCCATCTGAATCAAATATTATTGTTTCAGCATGTGAGATTCGATAATGCATCCACAAACATAGCTTGATAAACACCTCTATTTTGGTACACTCAAATCGACACACTCATCTATTGATCACCAATAATTCACCAACAAAACACACCATCTAATGACCCCCAACATCGCCCAAGCCTGGTTTCAGAGAGTTGTAGATCTGTAGTAGAGATCATCTCTTCTGAGATGGTCTCATAGCCAAGACCATCTCAACCAAGATGACTAAGGGTCAAGTGATCAATTTTTGGTTCTTTTTTGCATTTCCTTAGAAATTCATATTGGCATGTTAGCTTTAATGATAAATATTTCATTTAGAGCATTTTACTTTCCTGTATTAGATTAAATTTATTATTATTTCATGCATGTATTCACTCTATTTTCATCTAATCTCTTGATAAAAATGGGCCCAACCTAGGTGGCCCTTATAGATTCTACTAATTTATTTTATTGTTTCATTTCACACAGGTGATAGGATTCAAGGAATTAAAAGGATTTGGATCTCACCCTCGCATCGGGTATCAAGGAAACCTACTTTTAAAGGCACTATTGTGGGTACAAAAACCGTTTATATTACACCAAGAAATCCTTGTAAAATTGTATCATGGGTAAAATCCCGAAAGGAAATCATATGTAACACATTTCAAAGGAATTAATATAATTTACTATAGTCAGATTAATTATCATTTGATTCCTTATTTGCATCGTGTTTCATTACGTTTTGTTCTATATTATTGTATGGTGCATGCTTTTTCATGCTTTCAAATGGTGATCATGATGGGTACACAACCAAGATCATCCTAGACGATCCCTCTTTGCTATCTTAAAATATCTTAGATGACCAAATACCATCCCAAGATAAGACAATATTTGCTTTGAGACCATCTCTAGCAAGATGATCAAGAACCAGAGGCAAATTGATTGGAATCTATAGGATCGACATAAAAAAAAAGGATGCCAAGTTATTTCTTTACATCTTAGAATAGCCTGCTTTCATGTTTTAGGTAGAAAAACTAAGAAAGTAATAAAAATACATATCTTGATTGTATAAATGCATCTGTAATTCTTAGTTTTCAATCTATCATACCATGAATATCTCAGTCGAGATGGTATCATATCTATGGTCATCTCATTTGATATGGTCTTACTATTTTCATTGCATTTTCTTACATTGCTGATTGATGAGATATTAAGAATTGTTAAAGAAAGGTAGATGTATTTTACTTTACAAATTGCATTTTATAATCATTGTATACTCTTTGTTTCATTTTTGCAATAAAAGGAAAATCACACACCATGTATCACATAAACATTGGTAAGGTTGGCCTTCATCACCAACCCCTAATCAAGACTAGTGATGTTGCCTTCCATATAAGCATTGTGCATCCTCATTCAATCCAACAAGCCCATAAAATACATAAAATCCATACCTTGATCATCCATCAACCCACCACCACCACCTCCATTTCAACCCTCACCAACACCCTCATTAGAGATGCCTTTGTCATAATTCAATTCTCCACCTTGAAATCCAGAGAAGGCACCTATCATATCATCCTCATCTCCACCTCCATAAATATACACCTTCATAGCTCAACCATCTAACACACCTCCCATACCTTCAATTTCAACCATTTCCACCACTTCCACTCATGCTTCTCCCATCGAGGAGGAACCACACATCATTACACCATTTTCACCACAACCTTCATCTTCTTCATCATCTTCCCCGATAGAGTCACCATAGGTTACCATTAGCATGACAAATTTGAGTATGGATGAATACTAAGTGTAAGATTTCACATTCACACTGCTCATGGAGTTAATCATGGACTTTGTATGCTTGCATAACATATTGCTACCAATAGGTACCATAGTCCCCTTGGGTCTTACCCAAGGTAAACCAATTTTGTCTATGGAGGCATTGATGCCATTATAAATGCACCGCATATGGCAAAGGATGAAGAGCCATTTTAGGCCAATATCGATTATATGTCAAATCCATCCTTTTCTATGAGGTATTTTCATCACCATAATTAGCACAAGAATGGCTTAGGGTGATATGAGAAAGGCCATCAAACTCCTCTATAATAACAATATCAGATACCCATAGATAAATATGGTTTAGGCTATAATACTTGCATGCTTGATAAGCTTCTTGCTGATTCTTTGCAATTCCTTAACCTAGGCTTAGGGATATACATTGATGATAATGAGTATACCGATATTGGTAATACTCATCTGCTTAACAATTATTTACATATTGCTACCCAACCTATTATTGATGGTAACTCATCAAAAGAAGAAATCAAATAAGATCAAGAATCAAAGTATGATTGGGGGTCAAAAGCTAACTGGGAAACCTTATCCATTCCCTCTTGTAGCTTAGAAAAGGAGTCCACCCATATTGAGCCTCTAGTGGATCTAGATGAATTCTATATTTATATTTTTATAGGACTATCATTACCTCTCTAGTGCTAGCTCCTTTTGCCTCAAGGATACCATCATACCAACTCCCCATAGAGCTCACCCCATCATCCCAATTTTCCCTTAACCATCCTTGATACATTTGTGTCCCCCCATCTTTGATTGTATCTTCCTATAGTATGGATATCACCAACCATCGATCAATATAATCTCCATTGATCTCACCACTCCAGTCCAGTAGCTTGGTAACCCTATTCTATCATTGCCTCTTAATCCTGAGGGCATTGATTTTGATCATTCCACCTTTCTACCCTCACCATATGGATTTATCCCCTTTGAGGCTATGCTACAATCATACCATATACCATATCATCCGGTACTAGTTGTTCTCCAAACTAAGACAGAGTTTGATAGTACATTTAAATCTCTTAATCTAGCTAATGATATTCACTTGATTCCTACTCCTCATAAATTGGAGGAGGGATCACATATGTTAATAGAAGAGCCAATTGATATCAATGTCAATGATGATCCTAAATACCCTCAGATTCTCAAACTAGGAAAGGTTTTTTCAATCAAAGAACGTGAGGCATTTTTTTCTCTTATAAAAAAGTACAAGAAGGTATTTGCTTGGTTTTATTAAGATATTCTAGCTTTGGATCCAGATCTAGTTGTCCATAACTTGACACTAAATACAGATATTAAACTTGTTAAGCAAAAACTTTGTAAGATGCACCCAACAATTTCTATTATGATAAAAGATAAATTATAAAAATTGTTGGATGTAGGATTCGTCCAACCTGTTGGCTATCCTGATTGAGTGTCCAATATGGTTCCTATTCAAAAGCTGAATGGAGGATGCATATATGCATGAATTTTTGTGATCTTAATAAAACAAGCCCCAAGGATGAATTTCCACTACTGAACATTGATATGTTGGTAGATATAGTTGTAGGCCACATAATGCCGTCCCTCATGGATGGATTATCCAGATATAATCAAATTTGATTCAATCTAGAGGATTAGATCGAAATAGATTTTACTACACCATGGGGGACCTTCTGCTATAAGGTCATTCTATTTGGCTTAGAGAATGTAGGTTCTACCTATCAATGGGTAATGACGTATATTTTTCATAATTACATGCACAAGATTGTCAAATATTATGTCGATGATCTTGTGGCCAAATATTTATTGCATCAAAAACCATATTGGTGTTCTTGAGAATATCTTTAATCGCCTCATCGAGCATAATGTATGCTTGAACCCTAAAAAGTATGTTTTTGGAGTAACATCCAATTTTTTTAGGTTTCATCGTATCTAAATAGGGCATCAAAGTTGACCCTAAAAATGTTGAAACAATCATAAGCATACATCCCCTCACTAACATCAAGTAGCTTCACAGCTTGCAGGGGAAGATATAGGCCATCTAACAGTTCATCGCACAACTATCGAATAATTATTGATCATTCAATCATATTCTCTATAAGGGGGTGACCTTTAATTGGAACAAAGATAGCCAAGCAACCTTTCGATATATCAAATAATACTTAGATTCCATGCCAGTATTATCCCTATCGAGGCACATTTTATCTTATACATTTCAACCACTAATGTTTCCTTAGGGACCATGTTGACCCAAAAGAATGAGGTAAATAAGGATCAGGCTATCTACTACATAAGTCGCACCATGGTCTCACACGAAATGAAGTATGCTTACATTGAGAGGCTTTGATTAGCGGTGATATTCACCACCAAAAAGTTCCATCATTATATGATAAATCAGATACATACATCGTATATAAAGAGAACCCTTTGTGATATATGATTCATACTTATCATAATAGTCAAACCGTAAAGTGGATCATGCTCTTTATGGAGTTTAACCTAAATCTCATTGGTAAAAGTCTATTAAAGGTCAGGTCATCACTGACCAGCTAGTAGAAATACTGCTTCAAGATGATAAGCCTATAACATTTAAGCTACCAGATGATGCAATCTTTGTAGTATTTAGCTCAAACAAAATAGAAGAACCAGAGCATAAATATAGTATGTTGTTCTTTTATGGTTCAAAATACGAGCAAGGGGGTAGAGTAGGAATTATATTTTTTACACTACAAGGGGCTCCTATTCCCATATCTTTTAAAATCTATCTCCCCTGCACTAATAACAATGCTAAATATGAAGCCCTCATTTTGGGCCTTCAAACAACTATCACCATGAATTTCAAGAGACTCAAAATATTTTGTGACTCCTTGCTCATAGTTAATCAAGTCAAAGAAATCTACCAATGTAAATGCTCAGTCTTGAAAGCATACAAGACCATTGTGGACAAGTTACTTACAAATTTTGAATGGTATGACATCAAGGTCATCCCTCGGTCCTCCAATAATTTTGTGAACACCATGGCTTCCTTGGGAATACTTAATTTTACAAAGCCCATCAGTTGATGCCACTACCATTTAGGTAAATATGCTTGCATAATCTGTAATCTCATGGGATACCTCTACAGAAGAAGCAAACATCCACATGGTAGACATTGAACCACATCGAGATTAGTTCTTAACAATTCAAGACTTCTTAAACTTGCTTCCTAGGGATCCATAATCCCTTCGGTCCCTTATGATAATATCACAACTGAAGAACACAAGCTTATACTAGGAGGGGGGGTGAACAGTATAAGATCAACTTTCACTTTTCTTTCCCAAACAATATTATCCAATATTATCAATGGTAATATCAATAGCAATAATTAAAGCAATGCACAAATCATCACACACAATAGAGACACCAATTTAACATGGTTCACCCAATTTGGGCTACTCCAAAGAGAAAATATTTCTACTAAAGTTTTCTCAACAAATCTCTTGGGAATCAATTCCCTATTACAATGTTTATGGACCTCTTTCCAAATGAGACACCAATCCCCTATGCTCTTATTTGTGTTAGCGTATATTTGTTAGCATATTATTGTTATTACATTATATTTAGTGCTTATTATATTTTAGGCATTACTTGTTATTTGTTATAACAAGTTCTATTTCAGCCTTGGGTGGTTCCGTAACCTCCAGGCTTATTTGGGCATTCAATGTATTATTTATAATGTTCATTTCAATACAATCAATGTTAGTTTGTTTGACATGGTATCAGAGCTTGGCGAGGGTCACTATTTTGTGAGATCGAGGTCTGACGACGCTGGCCGGACAGGCCGACTCGGAGGCGAGGACCCTGACGACGACCCTAAAACTTTTGGGTAGCGAAAGCGATTGGGGGAGGTGGCTAAGATCACAGTGCATAGCCATCGAGGCGGCCCGCGTAGGTGAGAGTACCGCCGCCCTCTCGGGCAGCGTCTTCCCAAGGGAAGACATACTCCATAAGTGAGGATTTTCTTTAAAAACGTCCTCCTGGCATTCGAACCCACGCATGTGGGATAAACAGTGAATAAAAAAAAAAAAAACTCGCCACCCTCCGTCAATGGCGTCAACTCTGCTTGCCAAACCTGATTTTTCTTTACCTGCATGATGAGTGAAATCGCTTTCTAAAGCCAAAGCTGGAGTCAGACCGCTGATCCGACCAAGTTTGATGGATTAGTTTTTTAGTTTTGTCCTCCATTAATCTCTGGCCCACGATTTTTCTTCTCTCTGGGCGTCACTGTGCGCAGAAGGAAGTGCTATTTTTTTTTGAATCTACAGATCGAGCAGATCGGGGTCCGCACAGGTGGAGCAACTAAGATCCATGGTGGATGTGTTTAAATTTCTCCGCGTGATGGGATATCTTCTCACTACTACAGCGAGGAGCGCACTGCTCCCAGTCCACACTCCAGCCAGGCCATCGCTAGCGTCGTCCCCTGCCACTTGAGCGACGCCACCAGAGCGTTGCTTCGCAGGACGCGACTGGTGGGGCCGGCTTAAATAAAGGTTTCTACACCTTTATTCACAGCCGACGAGCCAACGCGGCTGGTTTTCGGCTGACCTCTAGCAGCTTGAGGTCGCGGGGTCAAAACCCGCCGACCCCCCCAACAAAGAGGTAATTTTTTTTTATTTGCAATTTTTTTTTATTTTGTTTCAAAGTTTTTTTTAATAATTTCATTTTTTTGTTTTTAAAATCAATTTTAATTATTTTTTAATTGATTTTTTTAAAATGAAATTATGGTATTATTAATTAAATTTTTTGATTCAAAATTTATTTTTGCAATAAAAATAAAGGGGGAAAGTGAGTAATTGTTTGAAACAACAAATTTGGCATTTTTTTGTAAAGGTGCATTTTCGGCAGCGCCTGACACCTAGTGGGTCATTCCTGTGGGCACTTTTATGTTGTAGGTTGCATTTTTTTTTGTTTTGCACTACTTCATTAAAAGTTTAAAAAAAAAATCAAATTCACTCCCTAAGTCCCCAAAATAATTAAAACCCATCCGTGCAATTTATTGCACTACATCGTTCGGTATTTGTGATACCTCTGGCCAGCACTTACAGGTAAAGCTATCGTGATTGCGCTACTGTATCCACCGCATAATATAGATGCCACAATGACGTCTGAGCTTGTTCTCTATAAATCACCGGGGAGAGATAAGTTTGCCCTTTTGCTATTTTTTTACTCCATCCACTACCCTAATAGTTCTTGTGTTTAGGCATAAATCCTGACGAAAGTTCTGAAATCCAAAGTGTTTAGGGGAAGTTATGCCCCACGCATGAGGATTGTAGATTTTCTATGGTAGGTGCCATCAACAAGACTATTCCCTTTTAGTACTGCTTAAGTACCACGTATCATATGATCTCTAAATATTACCTATAGTTTCCCTCACATAAGGGCGGGTGATTTTTTTTATCTTTCTAAATACCTATAGTTTCCCTCATGTGAGGGCGGGTATTTTGTACGGTATAACGACCTAGCAAAAGGCATATCGAAAGGGGGACCAATTGGTGTTATAAGAAACCTTCACCATGTCTACAAAATTAATGACTGATTCTCATCAGTTGTTGAAAGGTCCTAATTACACACCATGGAAAAACAAGATGAAGGCCATCCTAGCAATGGATGACTTATGGGATGTTGTATTTGGAGTCACAACAAGACCTTCATCTATTGCTGGTGCTATAGCTCCATCTACTACTCAAAAAGACTTTGACAAGGAAGACAACAAAGCAAAAGTGCTCATTTTGCTTGCTGTGTCTGATGAAGTTCAACCCCATATTGCTGACTATGAAAATAGTAAAGAGGCGTGGGATGCCCTTAATACTATATATGAGGTAAATAATGATTCCACTATTCTATTTATTTAGTCTCAATTACACAGTCTTAGCATGAAGCAGGGGGATACAGTTGAATTTTTTCTTTGCAGAGTGTCTAAATTGAAAGCCAAGTTGAATTCTTTGGGAGAACCAGTTGATGACAATCTCCTTACCTCAATTGTATTGATAACTTTACCTGATTCTTATAGGGTGTTGATCACTTCTCTTCAGGTGTCACAATGGAAAGTTACCTTTTTAGAGTTGGTTAATATGCTTCAGGAGGAGGAGGCACGCCAACTACAGCGAGATGATTCTTCTAACACTACCCTCTACATAAACAGGAAAGGGTAGAACCAAAAGAAGGGTAATTTTTAGAAGGGAGGGAATTCACAAAAGGATTCAAAAGGGAAACAGACTCAAAAACCTCAACATAAAAAGAGATATTTCAAGATCTGTGACAAAGAAGTTCATGATACAAACAGATGTTGGCATAAGAATAAATAATCAAAATAGAAAGGTCAGAACAAATCACAAAAGAAAAAACAACAAGTGAATGTTGTTGTTGAAGAATATGACATGGATTCTGAGAGAGCCCATAAATTTCTCATGACTACCACAATTTCAAAGCAGATGGATCCTATATGGTATGTTGATTCTGGAGCCAGTAAGCACATGACTGGTGACAAATCATGGTTTGAATATTTTTAGGCCAAAGAGGGCAAACCGGTCACTATTGCTGATGATAAAACCTACAAGGTTTAGGGAGAAGGAACAGTCTCTGTCACTCTTCCTGATGGCAAGTGCCAGATTGAGAAAGTCCTCTATGTTCCAGGACTGGCAAACAACTTATTGTCGATGACACAAATTTTGGACAAAAATATGGTTGTAAATTTTAGTGTTGAGGGGGGCAAGAAGTGTTGTTCTATCACCAGGAGAGGTAAGAACATTACAACCACTTCATATAAGCATGACTTATTTGCCCTAGATACTATCTCTTCTCCAGATGTAGCCATGATTGCTTCTACAAATGAGGCAACTTCCCTATGGCACAAGAGATATGGACATTTGAGTTTTGTTTACTTACTTGAGTTAAGTAAGTATGAAATGGTAAAGGGTCTTCCTTCCCTTTCTACCACTTTACCAGTTTGCTCTGACTGCTTGGTAGGAAAGCAGCATAGAGTGCCTTTTGAAAGGAGCTCTACAAGAGAAAAGAAACCTCTAGAGTTGGTTCACACCGATATGTGCAGTCCCTTCACTCCCAACATTTATGGGTGTAAGAGGTATTTTCAGTTATTCATGGATGATTACTCACGAAAGATGTGGGTATTCTTTCTTCAACTGAAATCTGAAGCATTTAGCTTTTTTTAGCAATTCAAGAAATCTGTTGAAAAGGATTCAGGGACTTCTATAAATACCCTCCGCTCAGATTGAGGGGGGGAGTTCACCTCTAAATAATTCTCTAAGTTCTTGAAAGAAAATGGGATCACACAATAGTTAACTACTACTTATACTCCTCAACAAAATGGAGTTGCTGAAAGGAGGAATCGTTCCATCATGGAAATGGTTCGTTGCATGCTCACATGAGCTAGTCTTGAGCAACTATATTGGACAGAAGATGTCACCACATCAGTATATCTATTGAATAGGGCACCCACAAAGGCCCTACAAGGAATGACTCCATAGGAAGCATGTAGTGGTAGGAAACCCTCCATTTCTCATCTACGTATTTTTGGATGTAAAGGTTTCATGCACATACCAAAAGAGAAAAGGAAGAAGCTAGATGAGAAGACATTGAAGTGTATTCTTCTTGGCTATGATGAGCACTCTAAGGGTTATCGTTTGATTGATCCCTTGACCAAGAAGATACACATTAGTAGAGATGTAGTTTTTGATGAGGCTTTCACATCAGAAAACACATCAGATGTATACCTAGACCTTGTGGAAACTAAGGTTGATAAATCTCCTTCATCAAAGGTTGGAGGTTCTTCTTCATCTTCTTCAACACCTTAGAAGAAGAATACAAAGTGGTATACAAATACAATAAAAGAATCTAAGCTATCCACTCCACCAGATTTGACATTTGATAAGCCTTGTACTCGCAACATGGCTCGACAGGAGAAAGCTGCAACAAAGAATACTAGGGTTGATGATTTGTGTCAATCTTTTGAAGAACTTTTTGTAGATCCATAGAGAGATACAGAAGATATGGATATTGATAATGATAAGGTGTTTATGTCTTTAATAGATGATCTTGAACCTACATCAGTGCAAGATGCTTTAGGTGAGCCTCAGTGGAAGGCCGCTATGGATGCAGAGTATAAGTCTTTGATGAAAAACAAAACTTGGAAGCTTGTCGATCTGCCATAAGGAAAGAAGCCCATTGGCTACAAATGGGTGTATAAAGTCAAGTACAAAGTAGATGGGACAATTGATAAGCATAAGACCTATCTTGTTGCAAAGGGCTATGCTCAAAAGGAAGGCATTGACTATGAGGAAACTTTTGCACCTACTGCTCGAATGACCACAATTCGAGTTATTTGTGCTATGGCAGCACAATTTGGGTGGAAAGTTCACCATATGGATGTCAAAAGTGCTTTTATGAATGGTGATCTCCAAGAAGAAGTCTACATGACTTAGCCAGAAGGATTTGAAGTGGAAGGCCAACAACAGAAAGTTTGCAAATTGGTCAAATCCTTATATGGCCTGAAACAAGCTCCTCGAACTTGGTATATAAAGATGGACAATCACCTCCTGCAGCATGGATTTAAGAGATGTCCGTCAGATGCAAACCTCTATTTCAAGAAATAGGGTTCTGAGATAGTGTTGCTTGTACTCTATGTTGATGATCTGCTCATTATAGGGAGTTCAGAAACTATGATCTCTACTATCAAAAGAGACTTGTGTCAATCTTTTGAGATGTCAGATCTCAAACTTCTCCATTATTGTCTTGGTTTGGAAGTCAGCAAGAAGGAGCACTCGGACTTCTCTATTATTGTCTTTATATGGAATTCAGTCAGATCTCAGACTTCTCCATGATGTAATTAGGGGGGATGTTCATATAGCAAGTAGTTATATCATTACCTAAATAATGTAATAAGGGGGGATGTTAGCGTATCTTTGTTAGCATATTGTTGTTATTACATTATATTTAGTGTTTATTATAATTTAGGCATAACTTGTTATTTGTTATAACAAGTTCTATTTCAGCCTCGGGTGATTCCGTAACCTTCGGGCTTATTTGGGCATTCAATGTATTATTTATAATCTTCATTTCAATACAATCAGTGTTAGTTCGTTTGACAATTTGTGGATCTCTCTCCATAGGATAATTCTTTCCCCTTTTCTTTGGTTCATGGAACTTGATCCAGGAGACCTCTATCTCCTAAAATGGTATGTGGATCTCTCTCCATAGAAGAACTCTATCTTTCCAACTGATTTGTGGATCACACTCCATAAGATAAATCTTTCCCTTTGCACTGGTTGTGGATATATATCCATAGGAGAACTCTTTCTCCTTTGCTCTGGCTTATGATATTTTAGAAAAATTCTACCCCCACTGCTCTGGCTTGTGGATCTCTCTCCACAGAAGACCTTCGTCCTCACTACCCTGGCTAATGGATCTCTATCCACTGGAGATTGCTATCCTCTACTCTATCACCTCCAAATCTGTTAGAATTTCCCAATAATAGACATGCAAAGCATTACAATAACAATAACTATAAGAGTAGAACTGATCGATTTATTCCATGGGATCAACTTTGTATAAATAACAAAGTTGATCAATGTGAGCCATTGGATTACAACAACTCAATAAATCTAAACTAGTCTTAAACTGAGAGTTCACCCGACTCATGGAAGAGTGGTGACTCAAGTAAGACTATCCTAGTAGAAATTAAGAGAACAAATATTTATTCTAACACCCCCCTTAAGTGATACTAGGGGTGAATGTATGAGTCCCAACAAGAATTCCTGATGAGGTACTCATGTACAATGAAATCTTATAGAAGATATGGTAAAAAAACCACATGGGAAAAAACCATATTGAAGAAGAAGAAGAAGTAGAAGAGGCATGTCTTCGGATGGTGAAGATTGTCCTCTATTGAACACCTAAAAAAAATGAGTCCCGACAACAAGGCCTGATTAGGTACTCATGTACAATGTACTTACATACAACAAGAAGAAGAGAGAGGTGAAAACCTTTGTGCACCCTTCTAATTTAGGCTGCTTCTCTCTTGCAATCAATCATCTTAAACCGCTGAAGAAGGTCTAGAGTATATTTCTATTGACATAATGAAATTCTTGCATCTGTTTGAGTTATCTGAAACCCAAGGAAGTAATGGGCTAAACCTAGATTAGCCATCTCAAATTTCTTAGAAAGGGAGTCTTTGATAGTTTGGATGTGAGAAATGGCATTACCAGTGAGTAGTAGATCATCAACATAGAGAACAAGTATGGTGATGTTTTCTTCATCCCTCCAAATGTAGATTGTTGCATCAGACTCATAATGAGAAAAACCTGAGGATAGAAGGAAGGAGTCCATTTTTTCATACCAAGATCTAGGAGCCTGTTTGATACCATAGAGAGATTTCCTTAGTCTATAAACAAAGGAGGAGTCTTGAATAAATCCAAGAGGTTGTTCCATGAATATTTCCTCTTTTAAGTCACCATGCAAGAAAGCACTTTTAACATCCATTTGAAAGACTGACCATTTTTGGGAAGCATCAAGTGCAAGAGTGCCTTACAAAATCTATTTTTGAAACTAGGGTAAAGGTTTTAGAATAATAAATGCCTTTAATTTGTGAAAACCTTTAGCTACCAAGAGAGCTTTGTGTTTGTTAATTTTTTTATCAGGTCCATACTTAGTTTTGTAAATCCATTTACAGCGAACCAATTTCCTTCCTTTAGGTAGAGGGACTAGATCCCAAGTTTTGTTTTTTATTAAGGAAGAAAATTCATTCTCCATCCATGGCATCATCCCATTATTTTATACCAGTTGCTTCTTTGAAGGAATGGGGATCTATTAAAATGGACTGATAAACAAGACGAGAACCCATGGAGTTGCTTAATATGGATGATGGAAGATTTTGGATGTAAGGAGTGGCTTCTTGAACTATGGTGTGGGCCCATTTTGGCATTGTGGAAGGAGTCATGGGTGTGGGAGGAGTTTGAATAATGGGATCCTCATGTTGGTCATCTATCTCAAGGGTGGTATCTTCACTATATTGGGGCTCAAATGTTGGAGATGGCTCGAGATAATTATTGTTGGAAGATGATTGAGAATCTTTATAAGGATCAAATATTTCATCAAATTGAATATTTCTATGAAAAAATATCTCATGAATTGTGGGATCAAGGATCCTATAGGCTTTCATTTCCTCATAATAGCCAATAAATATAAGTTGCTTACTATTTTTGTCTAGAACCTTCCTATTTTTCTTTGGGATGTGTGCCCAAGTAGTACATACAAAAACTTTAAAAAATGAGACATTGGGTTTGTAGCAATTCCATGCTTCTTCGGGAGTAAAATAGCCAAGAGCTTTATGAGGTTTGTAGTTTTGAATATAGTTTGCATAGTTAATAACTTCAGCCCAAAAACTACTCGAAGATCTCTTGAGTGGAGCATACAGTTTACCATTTCTTTCAAAGATCTGTTTTTCCTTTCTGCAATGCCATTTTGCTGAGGATTATGGGAGACTGAATGTTGATGAATTATTCCATGATTTGATAGGAATATGGAGAACTCATTATTGAAGTATTCCCCCCCATTATCTGTACGAATTTGCTTGATTTTGTAATTGGCTTGATTTTCAGCTAAGGCCTTGAAGATTTTGAAGTGGGATATCACATCACTTGAGGATATTGAACATAATAACTCATTTGAAGAAGTCATATGATGAGTTGCCCCTGAATCTAGAACCCAATATTTTGATGGAGTTTTTATATTTTTATCTTGAACATTTAAGGCTTTCCCTGTTTGCTTCTTGATGTTTGTTTTGTGATCCTTCATTGCTGCCTCTAATTATTGTAGTCTTTTCTGACATTTATTCATAGAATGTCCATTATTTTTGCAATGTGTACAAGTTATAGGGCCTATTTATTTTTAAATTTTTCTTTAGTGGATGTGGATGCTACTAATTCTTTTGATAAAGAGGGAGAGATCTCATATTTTGCAAGTTTCTTTTCCTCTCTAGTTATCCTATCACAAAAATCCTCTAAAGAGGGCATTTTAAAACTTGTACCAAGTGCATATTTTGTAGACAAAAAAGTGGTAGCAAAAATTTGAAACACTCCATTTAACTTAGAAATAATAAGATAGATGTATTTTTCTTTTGTTTTATCCTTTTCAATACCTTTTAGTTGAGTGAGGACTTATTTAAATTTGGTGAGAAAGTCAACAATATTGTTGAAGTCTTCAGGAGATAATGTTGTTAACTCTTGACCTTATTTGACCCACTTTACTAAACAAGTTCTTTAGTTTTTCCCAAATTTAAAATGGGGTTTTACATTCTAAAATGTGAAACCATAAGGTTTCATCTACATTTTTGCTTATAATACCCATTGTTTCAGACATCTTCCCTTTATGAACAAATATTTCATATTCCTTTTCAAATTTAGGCTACTTCTCTTCTAGCAAGTGTGTGAGCCCTTTTTGAGAAATGAGATTTAATATTTTTGGCTTCCATGTGTGATAGTTATGAGGGGTGAGTGGATCAATTGTATTCATTTTACCAAAGAAAATTAAAGTGAACCAATAATCCCCCCCTTTAACTTCAAGAACTTCTTAGAGAATACAATGATGCTTTAGTAGAAACACCTATTTAAAAGAGGTAGCAAAAGCCTGATCTTTATACTTTCTCTTCAATTTACCCACCCTTATGTGAGGGAAACTATAAGTAAATGAGGAGAATTGATACATGGAACATAGGATTATGAAGCAAGAGTACTCAGCCAGACCTCTATACCGAATATTCTCAATTACCCGCCCTTACGTGAGGGAAACAATAAGTCAATGAGAAGAATGATACATGGAACTTAGGCTATTACAAGGAAATGGGCATTTAATTGATGTGCTCTTTGAAAATAATTCAAGTTTTTCTTGCTTTAGTTTTCAAATGTTCATGTATTTAAAAAAAAATAGTTATGCATGTAGAACATTTAGAAGATGCTAAAATTGAGATGTAAGCTATAATACTAAGTGGTAGAAAGTGTGCCACATTTAGATCCCACCACCAAACTATTCTTTATATATATGCCTATTTAAAGGAATGGAGCAAAAAAGAACTTTGTGAAGAAATCTAGGGATAAAAAAAAGATGCAAGGACCAGCACTAACAACCCCCCTTGAAATCTTCAAAATAGGTGCAAGAATTAGCACCTCCAACATCCCCTGCCAAAAAAAAAAAAATTTGTATTAGAGGTTACAAATGGACTTGTTAGTTTGTTGAGTGCTCAAAAATAGGCACAAATCAACAAAAAATGATAGTAGTCCTTGAGGAGGTTACAATATTTAGAAGCTTCAACTTTCTCTAATATAATTGCAATTTATCCAGATGTAACAATATTTGAACAAAGGCAATTTTTTTTTTTGTTATACTGGCAACATATGGGCTTCCTCATGTGATGAAAAAACTTTTTTTTTACATAAGTCCATATAAGAAAAAACCAACTTGATGTACAAAAATTTTTTCGACGAGCAGCTACGAACTTTGGCTCGAAGGTGAACGATGTCGCTCCTGACTTTTCTCACTGCATATCTATGGGTGAATATGTAAAAAAAACCAAAAAATATGATAAAAAATATTACCCTTGGCTTGATTTGTTCTCCACAGTCAGCGTTCAAGGAAGAACATTTTTTTGGGGTGATTGCTTCGATCTACGATGCTAACTTTGTCAGGTGATGCATGGTGTGCTATAGAGTAATTTCATTCTACGATACAAACTTCTTTAGGCGATCAACATGCTTATTTGGCTTTTATTTATGACTATGAAGTTCGTCAGTCGACGCACTACAAAATGCACAGGAAGAACAAAGTTTGGAGAAGCAAATTCATATAATGATTTAAAAAAATGTCCTCTCCTTATAAAGATGATTGAACATTTAAGAGAAATGTTGGTGCCATGAGATGATAGTTTCTCGATGAGGGAGTATCGTGAAACCACAAATAAAAGATCTATGATTGTTATTATATGACCGTTCAAATATTGATGTGGACACTCAGTTGCACTGATGCATGGCAGATGTAAAATGAAGCATGTGGTTTAATAGCATGATGACACATCAACAAACTTTGACTGAGTGGAAGTGAGTTCTTCCCTAGTATCATGCCTTTGAGTGAAGTCAATCGGATATGATAGCACTCCCATTACTGCACTACAAGTAGACAATATGGTGAGGATCATGGCACACCACTAACTTCAAGGTCTTTGTGGAGCATGCCCGAAATGAAATACTGCTAGCAAAGAAGGTATTGCATCAAAGATAACACAAGGGTTGCGAATGACGTCGAGAAGGCAGTAGAGCTATAGATGGCAGTGAATGATGTTCCTACCAATAAGGAAGGGATTGCTTCAAGGAATCACAAGGGCTACAAATGACATCGAGGAGGCATCAATGCTCTTGAAAAGAACTTAGATGGTAATGCCTTAAAGGAGAGCTATAAATGAAATCGTTGAGGCGACAAATCTCTCTAAAGAATGAGACTGAGATGGTATACTTTGATTTCCTTCCTGTGTAGAGCAACAAGTAAGAGGGGTAAAGATATATATGAGGCCAATTTGCAAAAGCAAAGTGGCCAAAGAAAATTAATATATATTTTCTCTTAAAATATTTCACTGTGAATACTATTGCAGGGCAAATCAAGGCTCTACAACAGTGAAAAAAGAACACCCCTTCTTATCATTTGTATATTTGTAAGAAGAATAAAGCTATCATCAAGAGGAAGATTAAAATATTGCAAAAAAATATAATTCTATTAGAAAGAACTATAACCAATTTGCAAAAAAAAAATGTAGACTTGTAGCTAAAGCATGGAGTGGTCTACAAGAGATATGTCAAAAAAAAAGGACAATGAACCAGTCCTAGAAGAGCCTTCAAGAGAGAATGTTGAACAAGATCTATCCTGCTCTGGTACCATGTTAGAATTTCCCAAGAATAGACATGCAAAGCATTATAATAACAATGAAGAGAAGATAACTGATCAATTTATTCCATGGGATCAAATTTGTATAAATAGCAAAGTTGATCAATGTGAGCCGTTGGATTACAACAACTCAAAAAATCTGAACTAGTCTTAAAATGAGAGTTCACCTGATTCATGGAAGAGTGGTGACTCAAGTAAAACTATCCTAGTAGAAATTAAGATAACAAATATTTATTCTAACAAAATATTGCTATCAACTCTATCTTAGATATGCATCAAACTATATCCCAAGTTTAGTACAAATCTACTCTAACTCTGCTCACAAATCTGTTCATAAATTTGCTCATAAATTATCTATCTCAAATATATCCTCAAGATTTAACACAAAGCTTAATCAAATCACCAATCAACTTTGCTTAGATTTGTCCCAAGCCTTAACACAAATCTTGAACAAATCAATCCTGCTCTCAATGATGTCTCAAGTCTTCATAATACTTGCTCAAATATACCTTCAAGTATTCAACAAGACTTGCTCAAATCTACCTTCAAGTCTTCACCAAGACTTGCTCAAATCTACCTTCAAGTCTTCACCAAGACTTGCTCAAATATGACTTAAAGTACATGCACAAACATGTTCTAACACATGCTCAAAAAAACTCACAAAATATGCTCAATCAATCTTAAATATTCCTCACAATGCTATCAAAAGCTTTGTCTAATATTCAAAGTAATTCTTTTAACTTGAAGCAGTTTAGACATATTCTATCCATAATTTATTTAACCTCTGGAACATATAGAGAATGATGTACTCTATCAAAATCTCAATATGTTCTACTCAATCATTAAGTCTATCACTATCACAAATCTGATTTCTAATGTTTGCACATTCACTTTTAATATCACTCAAAACCAATACTCAAGAATTTCACTCAGCCATTCAACCAATGAAGCACAACTTGCTTACAAACCCTAACCAAGTGTTTTCATACTTCTTCAACCAAAGAGCACAATGTGGGTCTCAAACCCTAACTCAAATAATTTTCAATCTCTATCTCAAATATTCTCTAAACATTCAACCATGAAGCATATAGAACTCACTCAAATATTTCCAACAATGCTTATCAAAAAATCCTTTTCACTCCACCTTATGTTTCACAATATTCAATCCAACAAACACTTCAAACAAAGGATGATGTACCCATACCTTTTTCTTTGATGGAGATATATCTTCAAAACCTATCTTATAATAAACCACTTTTCTATGTGCCACTTCACAAGTTAGATAACAATTTCTAGCAAAATGTCCTCATAAGTTTCTTCAATGATCTCTAAAAATAATACTCTAGGGCTCTTCCTTAGTTCTCAAAGACATTACATTAAAGCTCTCAAAATTCTCTCAATAATTTCCCTCTAATAAAGCACACTTTACAATCAAATAAAATCTCTTTTACACCTTTTATCTCCACACTTTCAAAACAGTTTTTCACTCCATTTTCATATAAAAAACAAAACATTACAATCATAAAACCTTTCACAAACTTATCACTCCAAACTTAACAAATTCCCTAAAAATTATAGCAAAAATATTTCACCTTATATCTCCTAAGTTTTCAAACCATAGGCCAAATTAATCATCTGCCAATATATACCATAGTTAGCAATTAACAATGAAGCACACATATCATAAATCAACCATTTGCATACCTTAAAAAAAAATTAATTACCTTCATCATGAACAGGAATTGACCCTCCGACCTTTTCCCATAAAGTGTAGAACTTCAATAGCTTGTGCTAGCCAAGCAGTTGAGGCTAAGAGTTAGCCTCCCACCCTAAATACCTGTCGCCTCAACAAAACAAAAAATAAAACAATCAAACCAATACTGGGGGAATTGAACCCCGTACCTCCATTTTGCCAATGACTTAGTGTAGGACCCGCCTACCGCTTGGGCTACCAGCCCTTGGTGCACATAATTATCTATCACCCTCACTTTATTCCTTGTGCTCATCAACAAATGAGAAACATCCACATTTCTCCTCTCTCCTCTATTGGATTTCGTTCGCATGCACTTCCTTCAAAATTCGTTCACATACACTATGTCACCAAGCATTCCTATTAAAATATGATTTTGTTACCTCCTTTTATATGCTCCAAGGTGGTATTTAAAACGTCAACAAAAATATATGCCTCCAATGTAATTTTGAATTTTTGGCGCCTTAGCCAAATTCAAAATTTAATTAATTAATTAATATAATATTTTAACCTTAGGTTAAATATTATATTATTTAATCTAGTATTAAATAATACTTTTGCATGGGATTTTCACCAAATATTTTTCATCCTTTTATTAAACCCTCTTGGCTTAATTATTATAATATCTTTTTATTAAGCCCTCCTGGCTTAATTATTATAATATTTAAAATATTATAATATCTCCTTTTCTCTCTAAAACCATGGGCGTAATCCTTTGTCCTCAACCTTGTTAGCCAACCCTTTTTGGCTTATAATATAAGATATTATAACCAATCCTTTTACCACTTTGCTTGTACCAAAATGAGCTTACCTTGAACCAAACACTTGACATCAATGACAACATTATTACTCAAAATTTCCAACAATCTCCCCCTTTGTCATTTATGGCAACCCTTTTCCTTAATCATTCCTTTTTCCTTTTTCTAATTCTGCTCCCTCTAACTGAATGCTCTCCCCTAACTCAAATATCTCCCCCTTTGTCATCAATGGCAAAGGGACTCCTTTGGGGATAAATATAAGACTCTTAGCTCAGCCCCCTCCCCACCTCCTTTTCTTGAGGTGATTAATTTTGGGGTGGGAGTAAAACTACTCCCAACATGCAATGCTCTTTTCCTTTGTCAACCTTCTTTCTCAACATATCCTTTTGATCCTTTTGAATGTCCCTGTTCTTGCTTATCCCTGGAAATTTTGTTCTACACCACTTGGCCATATGCCCAACATTATTGCACTTATAACACTTAATGTTGTGGTTCCTAGAAGGTGCAAATATCTTGAAGTTCCTTCTGGTGAAGCCATACCCATTCCTGTTATGAACCCTGCAATGAATTGCTTTATGACCAAAATGATTGCAAGAGTAGCAATACCCTTGAAAGAGATGTCCATATTTGAAATTCCTCTTAGTACCATACTCCTTCTTTCCATGTGTCCTACACTGCATAGCCTTGTGACCAAACCTGTTACATGAGAAGCAATATCCTTTGAAGAAATCTTGCCTTGGACCCATTGGTCTCTTAGTCCTTTCTTTTCTGTGATGCTCCCTGTTCTCTGTTTGTGCATTGTCTTCTTCCTTGTTACTTTCATTTCCTGACTCATCATCATACATCTTAGATTCTTCCTCACTCTTTTCTTTTGAGATTTCCTTTATTTTGGAGCTTGACTCCCCTTTTTCATATTGCCCTTGTCCTTCTTCAAAACCAAGTCCTGTTTTGATAGATGAAGGTCTTTGTGCATTGATAATATTATCTAAGGTCTTTGAGATTTTCCCAAACTTGTGTAGCTTGTCTTTAGAATTTTTCATTTCCTTTCTTAGAGAAACTACCTCTTGTTCTAATATTTCACATTCTAAGACTTTTGCCTCTAGATTTTATTTAAATCTCCTTGTCTTAGCTATTGAGTTTGTCAGATCTTGTATAATCTTTCCTTTCTCCTCATCACATTCTTGAAATTGAGATTTGAATCTTGAATTCTTCTTTCTAACCATTTTCAATTCTTTAAGAGTAGAAATAAGTTCAGCTTCTAGATCTACTACTCCTTCCTCTTCATCTTTTAATTCTTTCTCTACTTCTTTGTCTTCAAGAGCATCTTCATATATTTTAAATTTATCTTCAATAGGATCACTTCCTTCATCTTCTATTGCCAAGAAGAGAATTTCTTCTTCTTCACTATATGAGGATCTTTCATCACTATCACTTGAAACCTTGCTTATCTTTTCTACATAAAAACTCTTCTTATGCCTTTGAAAAAACTTATTTTCATGCTTGCCTTGTCCATCCCTGTTTTTCTTCTCATACCTAGATTTTCTTGCTTCCTTTCTCTTATGATCTTGTTTCTCTTCACTACTACTACTTCCAACTTCTGGATAGTTAGATTCATAGTGACCATATTTACCACAATTGAAACACTTAACTATTTTCATACCTTTGTGCTTTCTTGAGTCCTTCTTGTTCCTTCTACCATAGTTTACTTCTTCATCACTGGATGACTCATCACTTGAATTTGGCTTCTTATATTTTGTCTTCTTTGCTACTTTGAAGGATGCCTCTTTCTTGGGGATATGATCCTTTCCTATTCTCATCTCATAAGCTATGAGAGTTCCATGTAACTCATCCATAGTCAAAGTTTCAATATCTCTTATTTCTTCTATGGCTGAAACCTTTTCACTATACCTCATAGGGAGTGACCTTAAAACTTTTTGATAAACATCTGATTCTTCAAATTTAAACCCAAGTCCTCACATGGAGTTAACAACCTCATCCACATGAAGTAAGTATGTAGCAATGTCTTCCTCATCCTTCATCTTCAAGTCTTCAAATGTTTTCTTGTGATTTTGCAATTTTGCCATCTTGACATTTTTGTCTCCCTCATATATTTTCTTCAACTTTTCCCAAATCTCTTTTGCTGATGTGCAATGCATAACTTTTACAAACTTTGCTTCACATAAACCACTTAATATTGCATTCATTACCTTTACATTATGCAGATGTAGGAGCTTACCATATTTATCTGTAGGAGGACTAGCTGGAGGTGTGTATCCATCCTCAACTGCTTGCCATGTCTCATATCCTTGTGCCATCAAGTAAGTCTTCATTATTATGTTCTAGAAAGCATAATTTTTCCCATCAAACAATGGTGCCTTATTTTTTGAAGATCCACTCTGAGATGCCATCTATGTTCCTGTATACTTTTCCTTCAAGTTGTTAAACTCTTTTGAAGGAACCTGCTCTGATACCAATTGAAGAACACAAGCTTATACTGAGAGGGGGGTGAACAGTATAAGATCAACTTTCACTTTTCTTTCCCAAACAATATTATCCAATATTATCAATGGCAATATCAATAGCAGTAATCAAAGCAATGCACAAATCATCACACACAATAGAGACACCAATTTAACGTGGTTCACCCAATGTGGGCTACTCCATGGAGAAAATATTTCTACTAAAATTTTCTCAACAAATCTCTTGGGAATCAATTCCCTATTACAATGTTTATGGACCTCTATCCAAAGGAGACACCAATCCCCTATGCTCTGATTTGTGGATCTCTCTCCATAGGAGAACTCTTCCCCTTTTCTCTAGTTCGTGGAACTTGATCCAGGAGACCTCTATCTCCTCAACTAGTTTGTGGATCTCTCTCCATAGAAGAACTCTATCTTCCCAGCTGGTTCATGGATCACACTCCATAGGAGAACTCTTTCCCCTTGCTCTGGTTTGTGGATCTCTATCCATAGGAGAACTCTTTTCCCTCTGCTCTAGCTGATGATCTTCTAGAAGACTTCTACCCCCACTACTATAGCTTGTGGATCTCTCTCCACATAAGACCTCTATCCTCACTACCCTAGCTAATGGATCTCTATCCACTGGAGACTATTATCCTCTACTCTATCACCTCCAAATCTTTCTCTCAACTCTATCTCAGATCTACACCAAACTCTATCCCAAGTGTAGTACAAATATACTCTAACTTTTCTCATAAATATCTATCTCAAATATATCCCCAAGCCTTAACACAAAGCTTGATACAAATCAAACCTATTCTCAATCTATCTCAAGTCTTCACAAGACTTGCTCAAATCTACCTTCAAGTCTTCACCAAGACTTTCTCAAATATACCTTCAAGTCTTCACCAAGACTTGCTCAAATCTACCTTCAAGTCTTCACCAAGACTTGCTCAAATCTACCTTCAAGTCTTCACCAAGACTTGCTCAAATCTACCTTCAAGTCTTCACCAAGACTTGCTCAAATATTCTCTAACACATGCTCAAAACAACTCACAAGATATGCTCAATCAATCTCAAATCTTGCACACAATGCTATCAAATGCTTTGTCTAATATTCAAAGTAATTCCTTTAACTTGAAGCAGTTTAGACATATTCTATCTAGAATTCATTTAACCTCTGGAACATATAGAGAATGATGTACTCTATCAAAAACTCAATATGTTCTACTCAATCATTAAGTTTGTCGCTTTCACAAATCTGATTTCTAATGTTTGCACATTCACTTTCAATATCACTCAAAACCAATGCTCAAGAATTTCACTCAATCATTCAACCAATGAAGCACAACTTGCTTACAAACCCTAACCAAGTGTTTTCATACTTCTTCAACCAAAGAGCACAATGTGGGTCTCAAACCCTAACTCAAATAATTCTCAATATCTATCTCAAATGTTCTCTAAACATTCAACAATGAAGCATATAGAACTCACTCAAATATTTCCAACAATGCTTATCAAACAATCCTTTTCACTCCACCTTATGTTTCACAATATTCAATCCAACAAACACTTCAAACAAAAGATGATGTGCCCATACCTTTTTGCTTTGATGGAGATATATCTTCAAAACCTGTCTCATAATCAACCACTTTTCTATGTGCCACTTCACAAGTTAGATAGAAAATTTCTATTTCAAAATGTCCTCATAAATTTTCTTCAATGATCTCTAAAAATAATACTCTAGGGCTCTTCCTTAGTTCTCAAAGACACTACATTAAAGCTCTCAAAATTCTCTCAATAATTTCCCTTTCATAAAGCACAATTTACAATCAAATAAAATCTCTTTTACACCTTTTATCTCCACACTTTCAAAATAATTTTTCACTCCATTTTCATATCAAAAACAAAACATTACAATCATAAAACCTTTCACAAACTTATCACTCCAACTTAACAGATTTAAATAAATGATATTTAAACCCTAAAAATTATAGCAAAAATATTTCACCTTATATCTCCTAAGTTTTCAAACCATAGGCCAAATTAATCATCCGCCAATATATACCATAGTCAGAAATTAACAATGAAGCGCATATATCATAAACCAACCAAGTGCATACCTTATACAAAAAAATTAATTGCCTTCATCGCGGATGGGAATCGACCCTCCGACCTTCGCCCACAAAGCGCAGTGCTTCGACCACTTGCGCTAGCCAAGCGGTTGAGGCTAAGAGTTAGCCTCCCACCCTAAATACCTATCGCCTCCACAAAACCAAAAATAAAACAATCAAACCAATACTGGGGGAATTGAACCCCGTACCTCCCTTGTGCCAATGACTTAGCGCAGGACCCGCCTACCGCTTGGGCTACCAACCCTTGGTGCACAGAATTATCTACCACCCTCACTTTATTCCTTGTGCTCATCAACAAATGAGAAACGTCCACGTTTCTCCTCTCTCCTCCATTGGATTTCGTTTGCATGCACTTCCTTTGAAATTCGTTCGCATACACTATGTCACCAAGCATTCCAATTAAAATGTGATTTTGTTACCTCCTTTTATATGCTCCAAGGTGGTATTTAAAACGTCGGTGGAAATATATGCCTCCAATGTAATTTTGAATTTTTGGCGCCTTAGCCAAATTCAAAATTTAATTAATTAATTAATATAATATTTTAACCTTAGGTTAAATATTATATTATTTAATCTAGTATTAAATAATACTTTTGCATGGGATTTTCACCAAATATTTTTCATCCTTTTATTAAACCCTCTCGGCTTATTAAGCCCTCCTGGCTTAATTATTATAATATTTAAAATATTATAATATCTCCTTTTCTCTCTAAAACCATGGGCGTAATCCTTTGTCCTCAACCCTGTTAGCCAACCCTTTTGGCTTATAATATAAGATATTATAACCAATCCTTTTACCACTTTGCTTGTACCAAAATGAGCTTACCTTGAACCAAACACTTGACATCAATGACAACATTATTACTCAAAATTTCCAACAATCTCCCCCTTTGTCATTGATGGCAACCCTTTTCCTTAATCATTCCTTTTTCCTTTTTCAATTCTTCTCCCCCTAATTGAATGCTCTCCCCTAACTCAAATATCTCCCCCTTTGTCATCAATGGCAAAGGGACTCCTTTGGGGCTAAATATAAGACTCTTAGCTCAGCCCCCTCCCCACCTCCTCTCCTTGAGGTGATTAATTTTGGGGTGGGAGTAAAACTACTCCCAGCATGCAATGCTCTTTTCCTTTGTCAACCTTCTTTCTCAACATATCCTTTTGATCCTTTTGAATGTCCATGTTCTTGCTTGTCCCTGGAAATTTTGTTCTACACCACTTGGCCATATGCCCAACATTATTGCACTTATAACACTTAATGTTGTGGTTCCTAGAAGGTGCAAATATCTTGAAGTTCCTTCTAGTGAAGCCATACCCATTCCTATCATGAACCCTGCAATGAATTGCTTTATGACCAAAATGATTGCAAGAGTAGCAATACCCTTGAAAGAGATGTCCATATTTGAAATTCCTCTTAGTAATACCATACTCCTTTCCATGTGTCCTGCAATGCATAGCCTTGTGACCAAACCTGTTACATGAGAAGCAATATCCTTTGAAGAAATATTGCCTTGGACCCATTGGTCTCTTAGTCCTTTCTTTTCTGTGATGCTCCATGTTCTCTATTTGTGCATTGTCTTCTTCCTTGTTACTTTCATTTCTTGAATCATCATCATACATCTTAGATTCTTCTTCACTCTCTTCTTTTGAGATTTCCTTTATTTTGGAGCTTGACTCCCATTTTTCATATTGCCCTTGTCCTTCTTCAAAACCAAGTCCTGTTTTGTTAGATGAAGGTCTTTGTGCATTGATAATCTTATCCAAAGTCTTTGAACTTTTCCCAAACTTGTGTAGCTTATCTTTAGACTCTTTCATTTCCTTTCTTAGAGAAACTACCTCATGTTCTAATCTTTCACATTCTAAGACTTTTGCCTCTAAATTTTCTTTAAATCTCCTTGTCTTAGCTATTGAGTTTGTCAGATCTTGTATAAGCTTTCCTTTCTCTTCATCACATTCTTGAAATTGAGTCTTGAATCTTGAATTCTGCTTTCTAACCTTTTTCAATTCTTTAAGAGCAGAAATAAGTTCAGCTTCTAGATCTACTACTCCTTCCTCTTCATTTTTTGATTCTTTCTCTACTTCTTTGTCTTCAAGAGCATCTTCATATTTTTAGATTTATCTTCAACAGGATCACTTCCTTCATCTTCTATTGCCAAAAAGAGAATTTCTTCTTCTTCACTATCTGAGGATCTTTCATCACTATCACTTGAAACCTTGCCTATCTTATCTACATAAAAACTCTTCTTATGCCTTTGAAAAACTTCTTTTCATGCTTGCCTTGTCCATCCCTATTTTTCTTTTCATACCTGGATTTTCTTGCTTCCTTTCTCTTATGATCTTGTTTCTCTTCACTACTACTACTTCCAACTTCTGGATAGTTAGATGCATAGTGACCATATTTACCACAATTGAAACACTTAACTATTTTCATACCTTTGTGCTTTCTTGAGTCCTTCTTGTTCCTTCTACCATAGTTTGCTTCTTCATCACTGGATGACTCATCACTTGAATCTGGCTTCTTATATTTTGTCTTCTTTGCTACTTTGAAGGATACCTCTTTCTTGGGGATAGGATCCTTTCCTATTCTCATCTCATAAGCTGTGAGAGTTCCATGTAACTCATCCATAGTCAAAGTTTCAATATCTCTTGTTTCTTCTATGGCTGAAACCTTTTCATTATACCTCATAGGGAGTGACCTTAAAACCTTTTGACAAACATCTGATTCTTCAAATTTAAACCCAAGTCCTCGCATGGAGTTAACAACCTCATCCACATGAAGTAAGTATGTAGCAATGTCTTCCTCATCCTTCATCTTCAAGTCTTCAAATGTTTTCTTGTGATTTTGTAATTTTACCATCTTGACATTTTTGTCTCCCTCATATGTTTTCTTCAACTTTTCCCAAATCTCTTTTGCTGATGTGCAATGCATAACTTTTACAAACTCTACTTCACGTAAACCACTTAATATTGCATTCATCCTTTGCATTATATAGATGTAGGAGCTTACCATATTTATCTGTAGGAGGACTAGTTGGAGGTGTGTATCCATCCTCAACTACTTGCCATGTCTCATATCCTTGTGCCATCAAGTAAGTCTTCATTCTTATGTTCTAGAAAGCATAATTGTTCCCATCGAACAATGGTGCCTTATTTTTTGAAGATCCACTCTGAGATGCCATCTATGTTCCTGTATACTTTTCCTTCAAGTTGTTAAACTCTTTCGAAGGAACCCGCTCTGATACCAATTGAAGAACACAAGCTTATACTGAGAGGGGGGTGAACAGTATAAGATCAAATTTCACTTTTCTTTCCCAAATAATATTATCCAATATTATCAATGGCAATATCAATAGTAGTAATCAAAGCAATGCATAAATCATCACACACAATAGAGACACCAATTTAACGTGGTTCACCCAATGTGGGCTACTCCACGGAGAAAATATTTCTACTAAAATTTTCTCAACAAATATCTTGGGAATCAATTCCCTATTACAATGTTTATGGACCTCTATCCAAAGGAGACACCAATCCCCTATGCTCTGATTTGTGGATCTCTCTCCATAGGAGAACTCCTTCCCCTTTTCTCTAGTTCATGGAACTTGATCCAAGAGACCTCTATCTCCTCAACTAGTTTGTGGATCTCTCTCCACAGAAGAACTCTATCTTCCTAGATGGTTCATAGATCACACTCCATAGGAGAAATATTTCCCCTTACTCTAGTTTATGGATCTCTATCCATAGGAGAACTCTTTTCCTCTACTCTAGCTAATGATCTTCTAGAAGACTTCTACCCCCACTACTATGGCTTGTGGATCTCTCTCCATAGAAGACCTCTATCCTCACTACCCTAGCTAATGGATCTCTATCCACTAGAGACTATTATCCTCTACTCTATCACCTCCAAATCTTACTCTCAAATCTATCTCATATCTACACCAAACTCTATCCCAAGTGTAGTACAAATCTGCTCTAACTCTTCTCACAAATCTACTCATAAATATTTATCTCAAATATATCCCCAAGCCTTAACACAAATCTTGATCAACTCTACTTAGATCTACCCCAAGCCTTAACACAAATCTTGAACAAATCAAACCTGCTCTCAATGTTATCTCAAGTCTTCACAAGACTTGCTCAAATCTACCTTCAAGTCTTCACCAAGACTTGCTCAAATCTATCTTCAAGTCTTCACCAAGACTTGCTCAAATCTACCTTCAAGTCTTCACCAAGACTTGCTCAAATCTACCTTCAAGTCTTCACCAAGACTTGCTCAAATCTACCTTCAAGTCTTCACCAAGACTTGCTCAAATATACCTTCAATACATGCACAAACTTACTCTAACATATGCTCAAAATAACTCACAAAATATGCTCAAATCTTGCACACAATGCTATCAAATGCTTTGTCTAATATTCAAAGTAATTCCTTTAACTTGAAGCAGTTTAGACATATTCTATTCAGAATTCATTTAACCTCTGGAACATATAGAGAATGATGTACTCTATCAAAAACTCAATATGTTCTACTCAATCATTAAGTTTATCGCTTTCACAAATCTGATTTCTAATGTTTGCACATTCACTTTCAATATCACTCAAAACCAATGCTCAAGAATTTCACTCAATCATTCAACCAATGAAGCACAACTTGCTTACAAACCCTAACCAAGTGTTTTCATACTTCTTCAAACAAAGAGCACAATGTGGGTCTCAAACCCTAACTCAAATAATTCTCAATATCTATCTCAAATGTTCTCTAAACATTCAACAATGAAGCATATAGAACTCACTCAAATATTTCCAACAATGCTTATCAAACAATCCTTTTCACTCCACCTTATGTTTCACAATATTCAATCCAACAAACACTTCAAACAAAAGATGATGTGCCCATACCTTTTTGCTTTGATGGAGATATGTCTTCAAAACCTATCTTACAATCAACCACTTTTCTATGTGCCACTTCACAAGTTAGAAATAGCATTTCTATTTCAAAATGTCCTCATAAATTTTCTTCAATGATCTCTGAAAATAATACTCTAGGGCTCTTCCTTAGTTCTCAAAGACACTACATTAAAGCTCTCAAAATTCTCTCAATAATTTCCCTTTCATAAAGCACAATTTACAATCAAATAAAATCTCTTTTACACCTTTTATCTCCACACTTTCAAAATAATTTTTCACTCCATTTTCATATCAAAAACAAAACATTACAATCATAAAACCTTTCACAAACTTATCACTCCAAACTTAACATTTAAAAATTATAGCAAAAATATTTCACCTTATATCTCCTAAGTTTTCAAACCATAGGCCAAATTAATCATCCGCCAATATATACCATAGTCAACAATTAACAATGAAGTGCATATATCATAAACCAACCACGTGCATACCTTATAAAAAAAATTAATTGCCTTCATCATGGATGGGAATCGACCCTCCGACCTTCGCCCACAAAGCGTAATGCTTCGACCACTTGTGCTAGCCAAGCGGTTGAGGCTAAGAGTTAGCCTCCCACCCTAAATACTTGTCACCTCCACAAAACCAAAAATAAAATAATCAAACCGATGTTGGGGGAATCGAACCCCGTACCTCCCTTGTGCCAATGACTTAGCGTAGGACCCGCCTACCGCTTGGGCTACCAGCCCTTGGTGCACAGAATTATCTACCACCCTCACTTTATTCCTTGTGCTCATCAACAAATGAGAAACATCCACGTTTCTCCTCTCTCCTCCGTTGGATTTCGTTCGCATGCACTTCCTTCGAAATTCGTTCGCATACACTATGTCACCAAGCATTCCTATTAAAATGTGATTTTGTTACCTCCTTTTATATGCTCCAAGGTGGTATTTAAAATGTCGGCAGAAATATATGCCTCCAATGTAATTTTGAATTTTTGGTGCCTTAGCCAAATTCAAAATTTAATTAATTAATTAATATAATATTTTAACCTTAGGTTAAATATTATATTATTTAATCTAGTATTAAATAATACTTTTGCATGGGATTTTCACCAAATATTTTTCATCCTTTTATTAAACCCTCATGGCTTAATTATTATAATATCTTTTTATTAAGCCCTCCTGGCAATATCTAATTTTCTCTCTAAAACCATGGGCGTAATCCTTTGTCCTCAACCATGTTAGCCAACCCTTTTTGGCTTATAATATAAGATATTATAACCAATCCTTTTACCACTTTGCTTGTACCAAAATGAGCTTGCCTTGAACCAAACACTTGACATCAATGACAACATTATTACTCAAAATTTCCAACAATCTCCCCCTTTTTCATTGATGGCAACCCTTTTCCTTAATCATTCCTTTTTCTTTTTTCAATTCTGCTCCCTCTAACTAAATGCTCTCCCCTAACTCAAATATCTCCCCCTTTGTCATCAATGGCAAAGGGACTCCTTTGGGGCTAAATATAAGACTCTTAGCTCAGCCCCCTCCCCACCTCCTTTCCTTGAGGTGATTAATTTTGGGGTGGGAGTAAAACTACTCCCAACATGCAATGCTCTTTTCCTTTGTCAACCTTCTTTCTCAACATATCCTTTTGATCCTTTTGAATGTCCATGTTCTTGCTTGTCCCTGGAAATTTTGTTCTACACCACTTGGCCATATGCCCAACATTATTGCACTTATAACACTTAATGTTGTGGTTCCTAGAAGGTGCAAATATCTTGAAGTTCCTTCTGGTGAAGCCATACCCATTCCTATTATGAACCCTGCAATGAATTGCTTTATGACCAAAATGATTGCAAGAGTAGAAATACCCTTGAAAGAGATGTCCATATTTGAAATTCCTCTTAGTACCATACTCCTTTCCATGTGTCCTGCACTGCATAGCCTTGTGACCAAACCTGTTACATGAGAAGCAATGTCCTTTGAAGAAATCTTGCCTTGGACCCATTGGTCTCTTAGTCCTTTCTTTTTTGTGATGCTCCATGTTCTCTGTTTGTGCATTGTCTTCTTCCTTGTTACTTTCATTTCTTGACTCATCATCATACATCTTAGATTCTTCCTCACTCTTTTCTTTTGAGATTTCCTTTCTTTTGGAGCTTGACTCCCCTTTTTCATGTTGCCCTTGTCCTTATTCAAAACCAAGTCCTATTTTGATAGATGAAGGTCTTTGTGCATTGATAATCTTATCCAAGGTCTTTGAACTTTTCCCAAACTTGTGTAGCTTGTCTTTAGACTTTTTCATTTCCTTTCTTAGAGAAACTACCTCTTGTTCTAATATTTCACATTCTAAGACTTTTGCCTCTAGATTTTCTTTAAATCTCCTTGTCTTAGCTATTGAGTTTGTTAGATCTTGTATAAGCTTTCCTTTCTCCTCATCACATTCTTGAAATTGAGCCTTGAATCTTGAATTCTGCTTTCTGACCTTTTTCAATTCTTTAAGAGCAAAAATAAGTTCAGCTTCTAGATCTACTACTCCTTCCTCTTCATTTTCTGATTCTTTCTCTACTTCTTTGTCTTCAAGAGCATCTTCATATCTTTTTTATTTATCTTCAACAGGATCACTTCCTTCATATTCTATTGCCAAAAAGAGAATTTCTTCTTCTTCACTATCCGAGGATATTTCATCACTATCACTTGAAACCTTGCCTGTCTTTTCTGCATAAAAACTCTTCTTATGCCTTTGAAAAAACTTATTTTCATGCTTGCCTTGTCCATCCCTATTTTTCTTCTCATACCTGGATTTTCTTGCTTCCTTTCTCTTATGATCTTGTTTCTCTTCACTACTACTACTTCCAACTTTTGGATAGTTAGATGCATAGTGACCATATTTACCACAATTGAAACACTTAACTATTTTCATACCTTTGTGCTTTCTTGAGTCCTTCTTGTTCCTTCTGCCATAGTTTGCTTCTTCATCACTGGATGACTCATCACTTGAATTTGGCTTCTTATATTTTGTCTTCTTTGCTACTTTGAAGGATACCTCTTTCTTGGGGATAGGATCCTTTCCTATTCTCATATCATAAGCTGTGAGAGTTCCATGTAACTCATCCATAGTCAAAGTTTCAATATCTCTTGTTTCTTCTATGGCTGAAACCTTTTCATTATACCTCATAGGGAGTGACCTTAAAAACTTTTGACAAACATCTGATTCTTCAACTTTAAACCCAAGTCCTCACATGGAGTTAACAACCTCATCCACACGAAGTAAGTATGTAGCAATGTCTTCCTCATCCTTCATCTTCAAGTCTTCAAATGTTTTCTTGTGATTTTGCAATTTTGCCATCTTGACCTTTTTGTCTCCCTCATATGTTTTCTTCAACTTTTCCCAAATTTCTTTTGCTGATGTGCAATGCATAACTTTTACAAACTCTACTTCACGTAAACCACTTAATATTGCATTCATTACCTTTAAATTATACAGATGTAGGAGCTTACCATATTTATCTGTAGGAGGACTAGCTGGAGGTGTGTATCCATCCTCAACTACTTGCCATGTCTCATATCCTTGTGCCATCAAGTAAGTCTTCATTCTTATGTTCTAGAAAGCATAATTGTTCCCATAGAACAATGGTGCCTTATTTGTTGAAGATCCACTCTAAGATGCCATCTGTGTTCCTATATACTTTTCCTTCAAGTTGTTAAACTCTTCCGAAGGAACCCACTCTGATACCAATTGAAGAACACAAGATTATATTGAGAGGGGTGGTGAATAGTATAAGATCAACTTTCACTTTTCTTTCCCAAATAATATTATCCAATATTATCAATGGCAATATCAATAGTAGTAATCAAAGCAATGCACAAATCATCACACACAATAGAGACACCAATTTAACGTGGTTCACCCAATGTGGGCTACTCCATGGAGAAAATATTTCTACTAAAATTTTCTCAACAAATATCTTGGGAATCAATTCCCTATTACAATGTTTATGGACCTCTATCCAAAGGAGACACCAATCCCCTATGCTCTGATTTGTGGATCTCTCTCCATAGGAGAACTCCTTCCCCTTTTCTCTGGTTCATGGAACTTGATCCAGGAGACCTCTATCTCCTCAACTAGTTTGTGGATCTCTCTCCACAGAAGAACTCTATCTTCCTAGATGGTTCATGGATCACACTCCATAGGAGAACTCTTTCCCCTTGCTCTAGTTCATGGATCTCTATCCATAGGAGAACTCTTTTCCCTCTACTCTAGCTGATGATCTTCTAAAAGACTTCTACCCCCACTACTATGGCTTGTGGATCTCTCTCCATAGAAGACCTTTATCCTCACTACCTTGGCTAATGGATCTCTATCCACTAGAGACTATTGTCCTCTACTCTATCACCTCCAAAGCTTACTCTCAACTCTATCTCAGATCTACACCAAACTCTATCCCAAGTGTAGTACAAATCTGCTCTAACTTTGCTCACAAATCTGCTCACAAATTTACTCACAAATATCTATCTCAAATATGTCCCCAAGCCTTAACACAAAGCTTGATCAAATCACCAATAAACTCTACTTAGATCTATCCCAAGCCTTAACACAAAGCTTGAAAAAATCAAACCTTCTCTCAATTATATCTCAAGTCTTCACAAGACTTTCTCAAATCTACCTTCAAGTCTTCACCAAGACTTGCTCAAATCTACCTTCAAGTCTTCACCAAGACTTGCTCAAATCTACCTTCAAGTCTTCACCAAGACTTGCTCAAATCTACCTTCAAGTCTTCACCAAGACTTGCTCAAATCTGCCTTCAAGTCTTCACCAAGACTTGCTCAAATATGCTTTCAAGTACATGCTCAAAACTACTCTAACACATGCTCAAAATAACTCACAAGATATGCTCAATCTTCCACACAATGCTATCAAATGCTTTGTCTAATCTTCAAAGTAATTCCTTTAACTTGAAGCAGTTTAGACATATTCTATCTAGAATTCGTTTAACCTCTAGAACATATAGAGAATGATGTACTCTATCAAAAACTCAATATGTTCTACTCAATCATTAAGTTTGTCGCTTTCACAAATATGATTTCTAATGTTTGCACATTCACTTTCAATATCACTCAAAACCAATGCTCAAGAATTTCACTCAGTCATTCAACCAATGAAGCACAACTTGCTTACAAACCCTAACCAAGTGTTTTCATACTTCTTCAACCAAATAGCACAATGTGGGTCTCAAACCCTAACTCAAATAATTCTCAATATCTATCTCAAATGTTCTCTAAACATTCAACCATGAAGCATATAGAACTCACTCAAATATTTCCAACAATGCTTATCAAACAATCCTTTTCACTCCACCTTATGTTTCACAATATTCAATCCAACAACCACTTCAAACAAAAGATGATGTGCCCATACCTTTTTGCTTTGATGGAGATATGTCTTCAAAACCTGTCTCACAATCAACCACTTTTCTATGTGCCACTTCACAAGGTTAGATAACAATAGTCTATCTCAAAATGTCCTCATAAATTTTCTTCAATGATCTCTAAAAATAATACTCTAGGGCTCTTCCTTAGTTCTCAAAGACACTACATTAAAGCTCTCAAAATTCTCTCAATAATTTCCCTTTCATAAAGCACAATTTACAATCAAATAAAATATCTTTTACACCTTTTATCTCCACACTTTCAAAATAGTTTTTCACTCCATTTTCATATAAAAAACAAAACATTACAATCATAAAACCTTTCACAAACTTATCACTCCAAACTTAACAGATTTAAATAAATGATATTTAAACCCTAAAAATTATAGCAAAAATATTTCACCTTATATCTCCTAAGTTTTCAAACCATAGGCCAAATTAATCATCCGCCAATATATACCATAGTCAGCAATTAACAATGAAGCGCATATATCATAAACCAACCACGTGCATACCTTAAAAAAAAATTAATTGCCTTCGTCACGGATGAGAATCGACCCTTCGACCTCCGCCCACAAAGTGCAGTGCTTCGACCACTTGTGCTAGCCAAGTGGTTGAGGCTAAGAGTTAGCCTCCCACCCTAAATACCTGCCACCTCCACAAAATCAAAAATAAAACAATCAAACCGACGTTGGGGGGAATCAAACCCCGTACCTCCCTTGTGCCAATGACTTAGCGTAGGACCCACCTACCGCTTGGGATACCAATCCTTGGTGCATGAAATTATCTACCACCCTCACTTTATTCCTTGCTTTCATCAACAAATGAGAAACATCCATGTTTCTCCTCTCTCCTCCGTTGGATTTCGTTCGCATGCACTTCCTTCAAAATTTGTTCGCATACACTATGTCACCAAGCATTCCTATTAGTTAAAATGTGATTTTGTTACCTCCTTTTATATGCTCCAAGGTGGTATTTAAAATGTTAGAGGAAATATATGTCTCCAATGTAATTTTGATTATTATTTTTTTTGATTGGTAGAAAGGGTTTTGAAAGGTCCCTGAACCTTGTACAAGAGAGATTACAATAAATCCATATCGACCGAGGTGGTCCAAGAAGAAAGGAATAGAAAGCTGGCAAACCTCCACACTAGGGAAGGTGTCACGAAATTGCGACCAAAATGGTGATGTCGCAAAATTGCGACAAGAAGCGTCGTTGAAGCCAAAGGAAGAAAAGAAGTCACAAAATCATGACAAGAAGCGCCATCGAAGCCGAAGACGGGAAGAAGTTGCGATATCACGACAAGTTGCAAAGTGTCATGATATCGCGACAAGTTGCAGGGTTGGAGCCGGTCGAGAAGAAGAGTCACGAAATCATGACAAGAAAAGGGAGTCGCAAAATCGCTACAAGAAGTGGGAACGCTGTCGAAGAGAAAAGGTGTCACGAAATCGTGACAAGAATGAAGACCGCAGTCGAAATAGAAAATGAGCCCAGAAATCACGACGAAAGTGGAAGCCTGCTGCCAAGAAGAAAAAGTGTCACAAAATCGTGACAAAAAGGAAGACCGCCGTTGGAGAGAAAAAATGTCGCGATATCGCGACAAAATGGAAGTCCGTCGTTGGAGAGAAAAAAGGTCACGATATCACGATAGATTGGAAGACCACCGTTGGAGAGAGAAAAAGCGTAATTTTGATTATTTGGTTCCTTAGCAAAATTCAAAATTTAATTAATTAATTAATATAATATTTTAATCTTAGCTTAAATATTGTATTATTTAATCTAGTATTAAATAATACTTTTGCATGGGATTTTCACCAAATCTTGTTTGTATTTTATTAAACCCAATGGGATTAATTATTATAATATATTTTTATTAAGCCCTCCTAGACTAATTATTATAATATTTAAAATATTATAATATCTCCTTTTCTCTCTAAAACCATGGGCGTAATCCTTTGTCCTCAACCCTGTTAGCCAACCCTTTTTGGCTTATAATATAAGATATTATTACCAATCCTTTTACCAATTTGCTTGTACCAAAATGAGCTTGCCTTGAATTGAACACTTGACATCAATGACAACATTATTACTCAAAATTTCCAACAACAACCATATATATTAAGGTTCTCTCACAATCTGCATTCGTTCGAGATGAGATAAGAGAGGAGACAAGCATTCATTTAGTTTAAGTTAAGCATTATAAAGATTGGTTATCCTAGGTTAAATATTTATTGAAACTTGGTAGGCCTCCTACGGGCTTGTTGCATGCCACAAAATGAACATTCAAGCAAAAAGTGACTAAATATGTCCTATTAGGAGACATTGTACTGTTAAACCTATGATGGTATTCTTATTCAATGTCTAGAGTCCCAAGAATCTACTTGGGACATTTTACAAGCTCAATATGGTACATGTGATGGCCTTTTCAGTGTCATGGCTATCACAAAGTGCATTCTTTGAATGGGCTACTACTAGCCTACAATGGAGAAATATTATTGTGTGTATGTCAAAAGGTGCATCAAGTGTTAACATCATGCTAACTTATTATATGTACATTTACAAGCACTACAACCAATTCACTCCATACACTACACCAAAAAAGGGATTTAACGTTGCTTCTAAATCATATTTAAAGACCTTTAAAGGTGGTTATTTAGCCACCATCTATGATGACATCATAAAAAATCTATGATATATTACAATGACTAAAAACTACCTCAAATAACCACCCTCTTAGGGTCTAAGAGGGTGGTTAAAACCTACCCTTGTAGGACTGAGGGTGGTTATGAACCGCCATCTTAGGACTAAGAGGGTGGTTATTAACTACCCTCTTAGGGTTAAGCCTCTTAGGCCTAAGAGGGTGGTTTATAGCCACCCTCTTAGAGACTAAGAGGGTGATTTATAACTACCCTCTTAGGTCACCCTAAGATGATAGTTATAAACTGCCATCTTAGGGTGACCTAAGAGGGAGGTTATAAAACACCCTCTTAGGGCTAAGAGGGTGGTTTATAACCACCCTCTTATGGTCCCACCCTAATAAAAAATATAAAGGATATGATCCATGTTGGAGGGACTAGAAGTTAGACCAAAAAATTAGGCTCATGAACAAATTGTAGTGATAATGGGTATTTTAATTGTCCTTACCTATAGCCTAGCTATTTAAATTACCATTGATGTTCACTATTGTGTACTTACTCAGATAATAGAAAATTTATAGTCACTGAAATCAATATATGGGAAATTCAATATGGAAAGACACTAACTTAACAATTGTATATTTAAGTGATAATTTTATTAGATAAGTTATGTCATCAATTATAAATAGCCTAAGACTCTTTATTCAACACTCCCTCAATAGAAACAATTATATCAGTACATGTTTTAACTCCATGATCAAGGCCCAAGAGTTTACAAACTTTACAAAGCTACTTGATAATAAACAAGATCTCACATATATTGTCAGTTCTTTGAGAATCAATCGATTTATACTCACCAAAAGAAAAAAAAATTCTTTATGGTTTTAGCTTGCAAAACACCACCCACGGTGCCTATAACATCAATGTATGGATATGAAATCATCCTCCTGATAAAAGCTCAGAAGCTGCCAAGCTAACATTGTAACATGATATCAATGAGATATTTCATGTATTGTCAGCACCTTGTCTTCCTTATCCAATGGTATTTTACTATCACAATCAATCAACTAATATGGATTGAGATTAAATCATAATGAGAGTGATGAATGTTATTCTTTATACTAAACCAAAAGGAGGTATTTTATGTGACTCATCCATTTTGTTTAGTTTGTTTATCAACATGAAAGAGCAACTACTTGTGGTATCAAGTTACAAATACCACCCATACAGTGTAAGGATATATTTTCTACAAATGTTTATCAACTTTTTAAATTAGAAGTTACTGCTTTTATCTTTAAAAAAAATGTATATTGAGAAAATTCAAACTTTACAGATCCTATGCCCTAAATATTGCCCCTATGAGTTAGTAGTCTATATTTAAAAAAATATATATTGATAAAATTTAAACTTTAGAGATCCTATGCTCTAAATAACACCCCTATAAGTTAGTATTCTATTACCCACATATTTTCAAAACCACTTACCATTCATTTCCATGTTAATCACCTCAATCACTTATCCTAAGCTTTTAAGTATATATATCTTTTCCTAGTAGTACAAAATAGCTTAGTGTTCATGCTGCCCCAACTTCAAAAAAAATTCATAGAAAAAATCTATAATAGGATTATTGAATTAAGTTCCATCATCATGTGGTGTTGCAGGAAGGTGAGACACTTACCATAACAATCACCCAGGTTCAAAACATGACAAGCATCCCTTGATGTTCAACTGGTTGTCCAACTAATACAGTCAGGTATATGTGGGAAAAAAATTGTCATTTCCATGATTCGAAGATCCTATGGATGTATAAAGAGATGGTTTATTTCTTAAATAAGAGTAACAGTGCAAAGACAAAGTAGCTTGCCTACATGGACATTAAATTTTACAATTAAGGAACTAAATGAAAAAATATCATTCAATGAAAATATTCATAAAGTTTGTATATATGTATATAAAGAAAATGTCGAGGAAGGCCATTGTGGGAATGAAAAGTATGAATAGCTTACCTGTAAGAAGCATTATCATACTTATATGGCATTTTATCTCATGTCGGGCCCTTACTTCCTCCCTATTTCTCTCCACATTTTTTCCTCTTCTCTTATGGACATAGTTGTATTCCATTGGTACAACTCTTCCTACAGTTTCATAAGTTGGATAGTTCTACTGTAAGAGTTTTTTGATGGTTTTGTTAGTGTGTCCTACATACTAGGTTCTTTATATAGTGTTATTAGTAGTGAAAGGTGTGGAGCATCCTCCATGTGTTGACCTCAGATATTCCTTAGTTGAAGAGGAATTTTGAGGTTTTTTAAAACTAGATTGTTGAATGCTCCTTCTTTTACCCCAGGTTGGTAATTAAATGGAGGTAATTAATTGAACCATAGAAAAACTAACCAATGTTTTCCCCAATAGTCATTTTAGTGGAATAGCCATTGCTAAGCATATTCTACGAATGGGTTATTATTGGCCCACAATGGAACGTGGTTGTTGTACATATGTTAAGCATTACAAAAAGTACCAAGAACATGCTAATTTAACTCATGTACCATCACAAGCTTTACAACCTATTCAAAGCCTTTGGCCCTTCTCATAATGGGGTCTAGATCTAATTGGAAATTTTTTCCTCCTTCCTTGAGACAACATACTTTCATCATTACAACCACTTAATACTTCACAAAGTGGATTGAGGTAATTCCTCTAACCAGTATGACAAGACCTAGAATTATGGAGTTTATACTCCATCATATCATTTGCTATTTTGGTATACCCTCGAAAATCATTTCAAACAATGACAATCTTTCAAGAACAAAGATGTTCAAGAACTTTATGAGAAATACAACATTCAACATAGTTTCTCAGCACCCTATTACCCACAAGAAAATGTACAAGCTAAAGCTTCCAACAAGACCTTAGTTGCTATTCTCAAGAAACTTGTCAAAGAAAATCATAGAGATTGGCATACACAAATTCCCTTGGTATTATGGGCTTATCAAACAAGCATTTGCATGCCTACAGGGAAACCCAATTTTCATTGGTCTATGGAGCTGAAGCAATCATGCCTCTTGAGATTGAGATCCCTTCCTTGCAAATTTCTTTGTAGGAATTCATAGATGATGACATTGCTAGACAAGCATGTCTTGACCAACTTACACTTCTTGATGAGAGGTGATTCAATACTTTAGATTATTTACGAGTTTATCAAGACTACCTCAAATGTGCTTACAATACCAAAGTTCATCTACATGAATTTTAAGTAGGATATCTTATCTTTAAAGAGAACCAACAAAATACCAGTGCACTGCTACATATTTGTGACAAATTTATGGCTAATCGGTTAGGTCCATACATCGTTACATAAAGAGTGGGTAATAGTACGTATAAGCTTGCTAGTCTAGAGGGAGAGAAAGAACCTGAACCACTTAATGTTATACACTTGAGAGTATTCTATGCATAATTTGATTGTTATATGTATATATATACATGGCTAATACACAAAAACATTTACATACACTTCATTCATAACATTTCATTTCACTTGCATTTAACACTCCAAAAATAATGCATGTACACATATTTCACATTGCATTTCATAAAATCACATTTCATACATTACATTCACTTTCCACATTCCATATTTCATATAGGGATCATTTATTAAGTTCAAGGTCGGTCCAACAAAAGTCATGTTGCCTTAATCAGAGGCACCTTCACAATGTCATCCACACAATTCCATCAAGTCAAATTGCCATCCACACAAATTGTACATTCACAAGTCCTAGGTGTTTTCGATCACTCAACCACTCCTAGTGTTTTAAGAAACCTCCAAAATACTTGTTGAGTTATTTTTAGGACCATTGCACATATAAACTAAGAAAAACTTGAGTTTTGAGAATTGAATCTAAAACATTCTTGAACCAAACACAATTTCACATCTTAAAAACATCTTGTGTCAAAAATAGATAACACCATACTTGGTATGAACCTTGAAGTGAAAAGGGTCATCCTTGCTAGTCCCATCATGCAACATAATCCATAAAAATAGTGGTTCTCACCACTATCACAATTCCAAAAATAAAAGAAAGAGTAGGGAAAAATCCCTAACAAATACTCTAAATCTTTTACATCACACATTGTTTATCAATTGGGTTGTAAGGATCGTACTACATTTATAGTCATACGGTTAGTAGTCATCCCCAAAACTTAAGAGATCAATAAAAAAAGTCATGGAATATGGATTTAGCCTCCATCGAAGCTATAGATGCTTGACTGGTAGTGGAGTATGCTCATGCATGGTGATATATCTCTTTTAATAGAGACCTCTGACCACTCATACAAACAAGCTAGCTTCTTGGTTTCATTCATAATGGGTTTACCCAATTTACTCAAGATGAGTTAATAAAATCACTTGTACACACACTAGTTATTGATTATCTCAAGTCATTCCCATGCTCTTGATTCGGTAAATGAATTCACTGCACACACATTTGGTCCTAGAAGGATTAGGTAATTTTAGTAAGTTTGTTTGATGCCACTAGGATGTTTGAGTCTCTGGAAAACATACATTCCTCCATATCTTCTTCCATATCAACATCCATATATTCTTCCATATCAAAATCCATGTCTTCTTCCATGTCAACATACATGTCTTCTTCCATATCAACATCCATATCTTCTTTCATGTCACCATCCATGTCAAGTAAAAAGCCATGCATCCCATATGCCACCAATTTTGGTGCCCTTGATTAACCAACAATGCTAGAAAAGGGTCAAGAAAAGCTCTAAACTATAAATGATTATTAGCACATGCCATCTCGCATTAATCACCCATATATTTTTCCTTGCATTAATCATCCATAATATATCACATGCATTCATCATAAATAGAAAATATGCATAACACAAAAACCATTCACACAAAAATATAACACAAAAGGTAAAAGCCATGTATATATATATGTATAAATATCAAATGTACAATGAGTGCCCAAAGGCTACATATCATAGAGCACCAAGGCTCATATACAAAAAGTGCATCTCAGCACTAGCTAATGCCCATGAGTGGACCCTTGTGACCTACTAGGAGCCCTGGACCTAGAAATCTACCTAGACTCAATTGGCCTAGTCAACTACATCATTGAGAAATATGGAGGATCTGGTAACGTTATATGGTTTGCCATACATAAATCCTCCAAGGAGTATGCATATGCTTCGATCACCCAAAGTCACTATAAGTCTAGCCTATACTAACATTCCTTGCCTAGAAGCTCTTCCTAGAGCCTCACGATCATCTCCTGATAATCCCCACCAGCTCCTCCTACCACCCTCTCTACCTACATCTGAGCTATAGTCGCATCCTGTGTACTATGCTTCACCTATAGCTATGCTATAGTCTCATCATGAGACTATGCCAAAGCTTCCCGCTCCACTCGTAATTGCTTCATCTCCTCCTACAACCTCACCACCTTTGATATATCCCCCATATCATCCTCCTCCTCATTCTCTTCCTATCTAACCATAGGAGTCTACAATATTGCACCCCTCGAATTCTTCCTTAGATTTCTAGCTCATAGGGGTATCAATCACTTCAGAGTCCTATCAGACTCCTCAACATCATCCTCACAATTGATTGCCACCTTAGGTACCCATATTAGCTGGGCACCAAACCATGCTACATACTCTAGGGTCATCCCCACATCGTCCACATCAAGGACCTCTAGCTCCTCATCATTCTCAACCTCCACCCTCCATGGCTCCATATTCTACCTCCTTTGACTACTAGCTCGAAGATGCCTATGGTGCTTAGGGGCCTCCTCGGCATCCTTGACCTCACCCCCATCACCATACCCATCCACTACCAGACTCGATACCCATGGTTGCTAAGTCACAAACCATGCATTATACTCCTTTTTAGTCCTTGCATCATCCAAATCAGGGATATCCATCTCCTCATCATCCTCTAGTATGGCTCTCCATGCCTCGACGCATGGTAGACTTATCTTATCCAAATGATGCCTATAGAGTACTAGTGCATCAGGAACCCCCTATCTCAGTCTGAACTACTGTAACACATGTGAGAACTGGATCAGCTCCACTTCCTTTCCTTTCCTCACAACAAATCATCTATCCTATCACACCCATGATAGATGCTCCTCATCACCTATCTATATGGCACCCCACCATGGTCTCCATATCACCTGAGCCACTATTAGTCTAGCCCACAAATACTTGTACCATTGGCTTGTCTAAATAGTATGAATCAATTGCACCTCCTCTACCACTAGCCACATGATCACATATGGCTACTCCATATCCCATCCCCTAGCAGGTAAACCCACAGGTCAAGCTACACTAAAGTGCTACCAATCCTAGTATTGCAATAGTGCACTACAGCCTAATCCTTGGCACTTCTACCTCCTCATCTCATATAGCTCTCAGTATAATTGTTCCAATAAAGTAAGATCCCATTCATACACTTGTAGTGTAGCGAGCATGTCACACACCAACTCGATAAGGTTCCATCGGAACCAACAACTAGTACTGTTTGTGGCCATTATGTTGGCCAACACAAACATCACCAAAGTGGGAATGGCATCTAATTTCTTGTCCACATACATGTACAACTAATTAATACCTCCACCCATCACATCCACATCCTCCCATCCATCCTCGAACATTTGAATAAACTTAATATTTTTGTCATGTCCAACATCGACATGCAATCCCTCCATCGATAACTTGAGGATATGGTATACATCCTCAAGCATCACAGTCATCTCACTAGTAAGGAGCTGAAATGTCTCTCTATCTAGGTCCCACCTCTCTGCAAAGGTAGAGAGATAGCCCTCATATGCCCTCACCACATCTATCTTGGTTGCCCTAGCCAGCCCTACTACCTCCAACTAATCCCACTCTTCATATCACAATGCCTTCCTCACCCCCGAAATGATAGGTAATAATCGATGCCAAACCTCCAAAATCTTCACTTGCAACACATCACAAAAGCACAAATGTCAAATACACTGCATTATTTAAAAAAAAAAAGGAATTTTTTTACACAAAAATAAAGGAGATTCAAAAGCACTTACCTTGGAATAATGCATGCCCTCTCTCACATCCACTCCCTCCATTGCCATAGATTTCGTAGCTCACCAACCACTCACTTCACTCCACTCCCTTAGATGCAACTTTCAAAATTTGTGGATACACAAATGAGCTTGATTTCCCCTCTATAGGTCTTTTATAGCTGTTTCAAGTGAACTGAAATGCCCATGGGTGCTTCCTAGCACACTGAAGTGCCTCGTTACATTTGGAAAAATTCCAAACTCTAGCAGGCATTTGTGCAAGCAATAAGAGCCCATCGATGTTTAGTGTTAGAATTGACAAAAGAAAAAAATCAATCTAAAAAGGTATCTTACCTCCACCAAATCATTTCAGATTGCATCCATACATCAATTTAATCATAATAACATGTTTTGTGAAGGTTCAAACTGATTTGGACACATAATTTTTGTTTGCAACCAAAATGCACAAAATTGCTTATCAATCATCAAAATGCTTCAAAATGATACAAATTTTCACAAAAAAATCATGTTCATCATTTTCATCATCAATTCCATCATTTCACTTCATATTCCAATCATCACCTTCATACATTTTCCAAGTTAACAAATTTCAAGTGAACCTTGTATCTAGTTGTCTATTCTATCTCCTTGGTGATTTCAGCAATTTGTATCCATGAATTTTAGTAAGATAGGTAAACTACCATAAGGACACTTGTCCATATTCATCATCTAATATCTCATTTTTTGAGAAAAAAAATCATTTTGGATACTTCACATTTCAAGTAAAACTATGTCAAGACCAATTTGCTCAAAATCTATCATTGATAGCCTAGTTTGTGGGGCCTTAAACACGGAAAACAATTATATGTCATCATTCCTTTTTACATTAATAGACATCGTGGTGACTGGACCTAGATAGGGTAATTGGTTCTAATTATGGGAATTATCTAACAGTCATTAGCTGGCCCTCCGAAGTTGACTCCTTTTCTTTTATTGCATTTTCATCACCTTGCATATCAATGACATAGAAGGCACATTTTTCAACAACATGGAATCACCCCAAAATTGGGGTAACAATATTTGAATTTAATTTTACCACAATGGGATACATATTACATGATCATGGTATCTACACTTGGCAAAAACCCCTTTCTCTATTATGGCAAAAATAGAATCAATCACCTACATATTTCAAAAACCTCCTTCCATCATTGGGGCAAAAATGGTGTCACTTTTACATCATTTAAATCGTCCAAAATTTCACCATACATTTCACACAACCATTTGCAATAATCTATCAATTGGATCATGATATGCATCTATCACTCATTCACCAATTGAGGGGGTAAGCTAGATAATCAAAATTCTTTTGTCTCTAAGCTCATCTTTGCATTTCAACAGGAAGAAGTTGCTTCTCATCAGGCCAAAAACTAAGTGTCTTGTATTTTTGCACCACATTGTATTTCACGTAACATGGTACAAAAAGGGACATCTGTAGACACAAAAATATATCCACTTGTCATCCATCCATAGTTTCCCACCACTTTTACCTATTATTTATATACATTTATATATGTTTGTTTAATATATATTTAAATAATAATATTTTATATATTTAACTAATATATGTATATTTATATGAATTAATTCTAGTAATCCATAATGACTTAATCCTATTCACTCATCTACCTTAATCCATGCCACTTGCCCAAATTTAATCTCCATCCATCATTTTTGAATCTTGACCACACAAATTGTGTTGTCGAAACCTTAATGTGACCTAGCAAATATTATAAAGAGGATCCATTTTGATGACTCAACACCTAACTAAAATTCCCTAAGTTTTGGAGATCCTCAAGCATCCAAGCATTCTCACCACTTCCATCTTCCCGCAACTCACCATCACCTCCGCATCCACCATCGCCCACTTCGCACAAACCAGATATGCTTCTATAGATTCTGTTCCAATCCCTTTGAGCACCTCTGGGTGTTTCTTGTTAGTCTGTGAGTGCCTCCGTGTACCTCCTATCATTTTTGAGCATCTTTGGGTGCCTCCCTACCATCACCAAGCACCTCTAGATACTTTCTACCATAACCGAGCATCCACAGGTGTTTGCAACCCTATTTTTGTAGTCTAGCAATACCTCAGGTGTCGCTAGGGCATATTTGCAACAAACCCTATAACAATGACGAAGAATAGAGAAAATCAAATAAATTTTACAAGGTAATTTATTTATTGTTTGTATTGTTATTCTTTGGATCTACTTATAACTTCATTTTCGCAACTAGGGTTAGTAATTTTCTTATTGAGGGCCTCACATAGTGGAGCCCTTGTAGGTATTATTGACCTTTCTATTGTTGTTTACTGTTTGCAGGTCTAGAGATCAAGTTCATTGGAATTTATTGAAGCACTTGAGTGGTTTAGCCTATGGATATCTGAAGCCCACTCACCTTACTATTGAGATCAATTTGAGTGTGAAGACACCACCCTTATTTGTTAGCTAGGGTTTCGAAGAACCCTAGCATATTGAAATTGTTGTATTGGATAATAAAGCATTGTAAACCCCTCTTTGGGATGCATTTGGTTGTAATATCAGAGATCCACTCAATAATAAGAATAAAAAGTTTATTTTTGTGTAATCATCTATGTTTATTCTGCTTTATTCACTTATTTAAGTATATTGTTTGGTGTTGTTCGATTTTGCATCTACACTTTTTATAAATTTGTGGCACAAGCCTTTAATTAGCAATACTTCATTTAAATTTAACTTTTATATGGCCCATGCATTATGACAAGACAGTATTTTTTCTAAGGGGAAATTCTAGATAATAGTAGCTCTAAGTGATAGATTTATATGGAAAATTCACGTGATATAATCTCTAGAGAGTATCTTCACACGATAGTAGCTCCAAAAAATAATCATAGATGGCAATAAATCTAGATGGTAGTAGCTCTAGATGGTGGCTCTAAATGGTATTTCTAAATGATAGCTCTAGATAGTGGCAATAGAAAATAACAACTCTATATAGTAGCTCTAGATGGTATCTCCATATGGTAGCTCTAGATGAAAACTACAAATGGTAGCTTTAGTTGGCAGGATTTTCTAGACAACATGATCATATGGATCTTTCATATAGCAACTTCAGATGATAATATTTTCTAGATGATATTATCAAATGAATCTTAAAAGGAACAACTTTAAATGGGATATTCACATAATTTTATTCTTGCTCTATTCGTGTGCATCTTAAATATGAACCAAGGCAACAAGATGTAAATAATATGATTTCTAACATATTCAAATACCAATGCAATTGTCTAGATGGCTTAGTATTATTTTGTTTAGATGATAATTTTTTTACACTAGATGGCAACACATTTTTTGTTTTCTAGATGACAATAATTATTTTTGTGATGATAAGTTTTTTGGTATGAACTAAATACTTATTAAATGGCTATGCAACTCCTCTAAGATTAAATAAATGCTTGGTTATAAAAATAAATAGCAAAAATAGGGAGATATCACCTGATCTAAACTAGCACATGCTTATCCTACTCATAAAACATCACGCTTCTCTCAGTATTCCTCTTTCATAGCCTATAAGCTCTCCTCCTTTGCATTCTAACCCAACACCTTCCTCCATTCAGGCTTAAAACCACCAAGAGGGAAAGCGACACGACCATACAAGGAGGTGGCCACCCTTGAAACATACAAGAAGGCATTATCCAGGTAATCTTGCCACCCTGGTTGCTACTAAGATGGTGCACTCCATAAAGGCTTAAATGAGCACTAACGAAGGTTACTTCTATGTTTAATTTAAACCTAAATTAGCACATTTTGGTATTAATTGATTTTCCCTTTAATCTTTCCAAATTAATTAGTATCTTACCAAAGTATTAATTGATTTTTCCCTTTAATATTTCCAAATTAATTAGTATATTTTTAGACTCACCTTTTTTTGTTGCCTCCCTCAAATTTTCACCCACAATATTCTTACCATTATCGCTACCCTGGCTGCTGATCTTGCAATCCTAAACTCCATCCCCACTACCCTACACACCATTCTCGCTCAAAGTAAAGTTCAAAAAATATTGAGTCCATCAATATTTTAAAGCCTTGATGTTTATTATCAAGCAGATCTATAGAGCTAAAATCCATGTGATGTAGTGAGGAATAAGGATGCATTGTAGATTACAATGTTTAACAATTACTACAACAAAACCCTAGCTTTAGGGTGAATCATCATTGCAAACCCAAATTTGGCCCCACAACAACACTCAAATTGTAGTTTTTAATAGCCACTATAGCAAAACCCTAGATTAAGCCCCACAAAAACATATAAATTATAGTGTTTAACAACTGCTACAGTAAACCCTAGCTTTAGGGTGAATCATCACTACAACCCCAAATTTGACCTTGCAACAACACACAAATTGTAGTGTTTAGAAACCGCTACAACAAAACCCTAGCTTTAGGGTGAATCATCACCATAGCACCATATTCAACCCCACAACATCATCCAGATTGTAGTGTTTAATAGTCATTGCAACAAAACCCTATCTTTAGTGTGAATCATCACCGCAACCCCAAATTCAACCAATATGATCATCAATTTTAGTTTTTGATCAACTTTATCATTTTATTTTTGTTCATATGGATCGATATCATGTCTTCACATAGTTCCACATACCACTCTCCACAAGTCTTCAAACTCCAAATAAATTTTTAATTTTATCTTTCACACAATATTTTTCATCTTTTAAATATGCAATTTAGAAAATATCTTTGGGGCATTAATAGCCATTATAAATATTCACAAACCTACAAAAAATAATTCCATTGGAATAATATTGAAAAGGGATTTCCAACTAGTATATATAAGCCTATTCTTGTGTAATGATCAATACCTTTAACTATGGTCTTGTTTGACAAAACTAAGACATGGGGTTTTAAGTTATTTTTCCTACAACATAAATCTTTAAGGGATATTATTATAATGTTCTATAAAAATTCTAGGGTAATAAAAATTTTCAAATTACCATCTTATCACCTACATTCAATAATAATAAAAATAAAAATAAAAATAGTTTTTGAAGTCTTTGAAGATCCTTCCCATGAAGCATGTGGGATTTATTTATTTAACTATATTTGGTACCTCTTTTTGTTTTTGGACTTCATTTTCTTTGCATGTAGTATATCAACACTTTCCTCCTAGTAAACTATAGGTAACAAGTATCTTTTTATAAATTTGTGGCACAAGCCTTTAGTTAGCAATTTCATTCAAATTTAACATTTAGATGGCCCATGCATTATGACAATACAATCCTTTTTCTAAGGAAAAATCCTAGATAGTAGTAGCTCTAAGTGATATATTTAGATGTAAACTTCATGTGATAGAATATCTAGATGGTATCTTCACATGATAGTAGCTCCAAACAACAATCATAGATGGCAATAAATCTAGATGGTAGTAGCTCTAGATGGTAGCTTTAAATGGTCGCTCCATATGATAGGTCTAGATAGTGGCACTAGATAATAAAAACTCTATATAGTAGCTCTAGATGGTAGCTCCATATGGTAGCTCTAGATGAAAACTCCAAATGGTAGCTTAGGTGGCAGTATTTTCTAGACAACATGATCATATGACTCTTTCATATAGCAACTTTAGATGACAATATTTTCTAGATGACATTATCAAATGACTCTTCTAAGTAACAACTTCAAATGGGACATTCACATAATTTTATTATTTCTCTATTCTTGCTCATATTCAATATGAACCAGGGCAACAAGATACAAATAATATGATTTCTAACATATTCAAACACCAATACAATTATCTATATGGCTTAGTATTATTTTTTTTGGATGATAATTTTTTTACACTAGATGGCAATACATTTTTTTGTTTTCTAGATGACAATAATTAATTTTGTGATGATAAGTTTTTTGGTATGAACTAAATACTTATTGAATGACTATGCAAATCCTCTAAGATTAAATAAATGCTTGGTTGTAAATACAAATAGCAAAAAAAGGAGATATGACCTGGTCTAAACCAACACTTACTTATACTCCTCATAAAACATCATGCTCCTCCCAATATTCCTCTTTCATAGCCTTAAATATCTCCTCCTTTACATTCTAACCCAACACCTTCCTCCATTCAGGCTTAAAACCACCAAGAGGGAAAGCAAGACGACCATGCAAGGAGGTGGCCACCCTTGAAAAATCCAATAAAGTATTATCCAAATAATCTTGCCACCCTAGTCACTACTGAGATGGTGCACCCATAAAGGCTTAAATGAGCACTAACCAAGGTTGCTTCTATATATAATTTAAACCTAAATTAGCACCTTTTGGTTATAGTTGATTTTTCCCTTTAAAATTTCCAAATTAGTTAGTATCTTACCAAAGTATTAATTAATTTTTTCCTTTAATATTTCCAAATTAATTAGTATCTTTTTATACTCACCTTTTTTGTTGCTTCCCTTGAATTTTCACCCACCATATTCTCACCATTCTCACTACCATGGCCACCGATATTTCAATCCTAAACTCCATCCCCACTACCTTGCACACCATTCTCGCTCAAAGATAAGTTCAAAAAATCTTGAGTCCATTGATATTTGAAAGCCTTGATGTTTATCATCAAGTAGATCTATAGAGCTAGAAGCCATGTTATGTAGTGAGATATAAGGATTCATTATGGATTACAGTGTTTAACAAATGCTACAACAAAACCCTAGATTTAGGGAGAATCATCATTGCAAACCCAGCTTTGGCCCCACAACAACACTTAAATTGTAGTGTTTAATAGCTGATGTAGTAAAACCCTAGATTCAACCTCACAACAACATCCACATTATAGTATTTAACAACTGCTATAGCAAACCCTAGATTTAGGGTGAATTATCATTGCAACCCCAAATTTGACCTTGCAACAACACTCAAATTATAGTGTTTAGCAACCACTACAACAAAACCCTAGATTTAGGATGAATCATCACCATAGCACCATATTTGGTGCCACAACATCACCCAAATTGTAGTGTTTAATAGTTGCAACAAAACCCTAGCGGGTGAATCATCATCACAACCCCATATTCAACCAACATGATGATCAATTTTACTTTTTGATCAACTTTATCATTTTATTTTTTTTCATATAGATCAATATCATGTCTTCACATAGTTCCATATACCACTCTCCACAAGTCTTCAAACTTTAAATAAATCTTTAATTTTATCTTTTACACATAATAGTTTTGATCTTTCAAAATTTGTAATTTAGGAAACATCTTTGGGAAATTAATAGTAATTATAAATATTCACAAACCTACAAAAATACTTCCATTGGAATAATCTTGAAAATATATTCCCAACTAGTATATATAATCCTATTCTTTTGTAATGATCAATACCTTTAAATATTAAAAAAATAGGGTCTTGTTGGGCAAAACTAAGACATGGGGTTTTAAGTTCTTTATCCTACAACTTAAATCTTTAAGGGATATTATTAAAAGGTTCTATCAAAATTCTAGGGTAATAAAAATTGTTAAATTACTGTCTTGCCACCTACATTCAATAATAATAAAAATAAAAACAAAAAATAGTTTTTGAAGTATTTGAAGATCCTTCCCATGAAGCATGTGGGATTTATTAATTTAACTATATTGGTACATATTTTTTATTTTTGGACTTAATTTTCTTTGCATGTAGTAGATCAACACTTTCCTCCTAGTAAAAAATAGGTAACAAGTACCTTTAATAAATTTATGATATAAGCCTTTAGTTAGTAATACTTCATTCAAATTTAACTTTTAGATGGCCCATGGTTTATGACAAGACAATCCTTTTTCTAAGGGAAATATGTGATGGAGTATTGCCTCCATAATATAGTCATAGTAGTGTAACTCTTTGGATACTTGACTATTCATTTCCATATGCCAAGTATTATTACTCTTGGCTTATTTACTTAGCACTTGCAAATTTGATGAACACTTGATTCTATAATGTATGCACACCTAAACATGACTCTTGCACTTCTATAATTTGCACACTCTAATCTAAGATGCTTTTGCACATATTTACATTACATATTTGCACTCTTACATATAATACACTTGTGCACATAGACTCAACTTACACTTGCACACTAACTCACATGACATTTGTGCATTTCCTACACATTACAACTTTACATGATACTTGTGTATTTCTTGCACATTCACACTTATATAAAAGGAAAATAAAACTTACACTCTAAACTATGACTCAACCCTAATATATTATTTATAGATATACCAAGAAGGTACCATGGGGGTACATTAGGATGTACCAAATAATGTAATATAATCCAACACCCCCTAGTGTTACATTATTTGGTTATTGAAAACTTTAGTCTTCAAACATGGTATTTGTCTTTGTCTTCAATATTAAAGTTATCCTAGGAACCGTGCTTGATTTGCTTTCTTTTGAATTTTCATGATCTTCTTATTCTCCCGATTCTTCATTTTATTCTTTTTAGTCTGAGTCTTAACATGTTTCTTTCGTATATCCTAATGTTCTATAGCAACTACAAAGTTAGTACCTTCAAAATTCTTTGAGAGAAATACATATTTATTGATTATCAATTTTATTGAGAGATATTTGAATTCATTTTCTTTAGTAGTTTCTTCTAACTCTTGAATTTCTTGAGCTAGATGTCTTTTTTGATTTCCCTCTCTATATTGTAATTATGGTTTTTGATGATGACTATACTATTATTGAGAAGGATACTGACATTGAAAATGTTGAGGCTGAAATTATTTTTGTTTAGGATTGTATTGATATTACCTTTACTATACTAACTTTTTTGCTTGACTACTTTGATTCATATCCATTTTATTTATTTGATTGTATTTACAAAAATTTGTGCTATGATCCTTTTATTACATATTTGACTATATCTTGTATTCCATTTGGATCTATATCTTGGATTTGAAGCAATATTACCTTATGTATTATCCTTTGATACCAAGGCATTGTTAGGCATTCCATCCTTGGCTAAATATATTATTGTAAAATGTTGACTAAGTCATCAAATGAAGTTTCTTTACTTATAACTTGCATATATGTGATAAAATGTTTGTAGCTTTCTAGAAGTGCTCTTAATATCACTTGAACAAGAAATTTATCTTCTACTTTATCTCCTAGAGTTAATAGTTTTTCTTTTATATCTGCTACCTTTTGAAGAAATAGTTCAATACTTTCACCACTATTAAATTTTAAGGAGTATAACTGAGATTGAAGATTAAAAATAGTAGCTTTATTTTTCCCTTCAAATATTTTGCATAGAGTATTCCAAGTTTTTGTAGAAGTTTCTACTCCACTTAAGTATGATTGTATTCATCAACTATTCAAAATATTATTAACATAAGTACTTTGGCATGACCTTCTTCAAATATTTGTATTTCTCTTACATCCACTCTAGTAGCAAAAGAAGCACAAAATACAACCATGGCATCCTCAAGCTTAGATCAACAAGCCCAATCCCACCGATTTTGGAGAAGATAGAAAATCTCATGAATGGCCCCCTTTATCTAAAACTTAAAACAAAGACATCAACCATTGACATAGAAATGTTTGGGAAATAGTTAGGGCCCAATTCAGATATTACTCCTACACAATAGTGGTAAATAGAAAGTAGGTGATATTTGCTTATGAGGAGGTGAAATATGCTTACAGTCATCACCCTTGGTTGTTAATGGGGTTGTTTATTAGAGCATGGAGGGATAGACGTTAAAAAATCCCTTATTGCAACTAGTGTATGTGTAACCTAGAAAAATTAATATGATCCAAAGTATATTTTTCTTCAGATATTTTTTCATGGCTAGCGATAGCGTACGACTTAAAGACCCATTCAATAAAAAAATTCAATGATAGATCAGTATTCAAGCTCACCTCTAAGAATATTACAAAGGTTTTCAAACTGAGCAAAACTATGCTGCCTCTGGATAGAAAGGTACTCGAAGCTCAATCTTGTCATAATATTGGTACTTTCTTTTATTCTAGGTTTTTGATTACAATGCACAAGTATCATATATGTTCCCAATACACAAGTCAAAATTGCACCCTTGGGTTAGAGACTATGCATATATGCTCAACATATTAATGGAAGAACAATATTTGAATTGGGTAGCTAGAGAGGTGCTATACATAGTGAGCCAATGTAATTGAAGGAGTCAACCTACTATGTACAAATGTGAAGATTAATTAAGTGATAGGATGAACAAAGAATTACAACTAGCCATTGCACAACAAAGGAAAGTAATACCCTAGTTTTCTGATTATTCCTTTCTGTTTCACTTGATAGTAGGCCATGTGACTAAGGCATTGATTGATAAGTGGGGTGGGGCTTATGAAGAAGTGATCCAACATAGAATTTTGTGGATACATGAGGGTTGGTCTAGCCATAATCAAATTTTCAGCGACTTCCTCCCAAAAATTCATGAGACTCTATGGTTATAAACCAAATAAAATGTGTAAAGGAATAGCCACCTTCTTGATAGAAAAAATAGCAAGAGACTATTTCCTTATAGAAAATTTCACTTTCATTAGGATCCACGGAGTCAAAATTCCTCCCAAAGAACAGCCTAAATTTTGTCCCATGTCAATTACATCCTTAGAAATTTTAAGACAAATAGCTGAAATGACCAAAATGAGAGTTGCTAAGAAGAAGATAAAGATTCCTTAGATAGCTTTCCCATGTAGAATGGGGTACTACACTTACAAAGGATAACTAATTTTTATTGATGCTTTGGAAAATATGGATCTGTTTTGTTTCTTTGAAATTACCTGGTAATCTTATGATCCTTTTGACTATTACAACAAAAATATAGGTGACAAGGTGCCGAATGTAGTGGTCACACACTGAAAGGATGAATTTGAAGATAAAATATTGATAGCCATAATAAAAAGAGAGTCATTGACTGATATATGGAATAAATATGTGAATAAGAGGGATCATACTTAGATTAGGATGGTTGGCCACTTCTTAGGAGAACTGATTGCATTAAGACAAAGTTTAATAGAAAATTTTACACCATTAATTCCCCTCTATTCATCTTGAAGAACTGTGAGACCCAATGCTAAGGGTGATAAAATAGAAACCTGATGAGATTTAGGTAGTTATGGAATTTGTAGAGCCTACTATTGCACAACTAGAAGCACCTTCAACAAAGATACCCATTTCCAATTCAAAATACATAAGCAAGGGTAAGGAAGTGATCAAATTTTCTTCAAAAGCAACTCAACTAGTAATCTCACAACTAGCACAAGCAGTAATGGACCCCAAGAGAAAATATCAGTTGGCTATGAATATGCTAGAAGTAAGGCCCAAGTCCATAATAGTGAATCAACAAGAGATTATAATTTCCAAGATCATGCAAAAAAGAACTATACTAGGTGGAGGAATGGAAAACCTGTTATAGGAATATAAATTGGCATCTAAAGATCGAGCCTCCTCACCTGAACATAAGATGTCCAAAAATGAGGGCACCACATAGTCTAAGATTTTCACTCTTACTATAATGGTAGAGGCTATAGTTTTTTATTCTAATGAAGAAGAATAAATCCAAGAAATGGAACAAGGGAAGGATCCAAGAAAAATGCAATATACTATGAAAGGATTAGGAACCAATGAATCTCAAGTTTTAGCCAACCCTCTAATAATAATAGAGGCAACTATACCCACAGAAAAAATAACAATGATGCAAATAGATCCCATCACTCAATTGGCCTTGTTTAATATCAAGAAGATCCCTCGACTTTTGTCAAAACTCAAGCCCAAGCTCAAGTAGCTTCAGTAAAGAATCTATACAATAGAAATCAGATGTTGAGTGCTAAATGTTAGGTACCAAGATAGGTATTTAATATGGAATAATTTAATATTGTATTGTATAATGGTATGAGCCATAAATTAATTATTAAGGACCACATATCAAAATAGAACGGTATGTCATAGAATCATATTTGTAATTGTTGGGGGAATATTTTCATATGTAATTACAAAGAATATTGTCATATTATTATGCACTTTGTAACTCATGGAAGGTGAACCTCCACATGTGTGATCTTGTAACTCATGGAAGGTGAACCATCACACTCTTGTATAAAACGAGATGTACCCTTATTGTGAAAGATATCTATGATGTATTCTTGGAGAAGTCTTGGCTCATGGATCTAGAGATCTTGTGGAGTGGCTTCCTTCCAAAAGGAGCATTGTATGGTGTTCCCCTACCTCAAGGGTATAATCAATCTCTATTTTATTGAGCAATTTATTATGCAATTAATTTATTTGTGAATGCATGTTGAATATTTATACAAATTGTTGAATTATTTATGGAATGAGAAAAGAGGTTCACTACATTTGGTATTAGATCCATGATTTGGGCAAAGTGGGTTTGTTTTTATAGGTCTAGGGCATGTTTTTTTAGAAAAATATCATATTTTGTTGAGGCCATATTTTTATTTCAGCAATCATTTTCAAAAGGTTTTTATTCCATTATGTAGATATATTTGAGTACTAAAAAAATGACTGCTCATTTGTTAAATTTTGATATGTATTGAGAAAGTTATGATTGTTTGAAGTTGAGTTATATTTGCTATTTTTGGCCACGCGAATTTGTTTTCAAAATAAAAAAATCCATTTTAAATATTTCAGTAGTCATTTGCAGAAGGCTTTGGCACTAGCATATAGATTATTTTGAGTACTATAAAAATAACTACTCATTTATGGATTTCTAATAATTTTTGAGAGAGTTACAGTTGTTTGGAGTTGGGTTATTCAAGCTATTTTTTGGCTACGCGATTTTTTTTTTTCGAAATTCAAGCTATTTTTTGGCTACGCGATTTTTTTTTTTCGAAAGAAAAAATTCGTATTAAATGTTTTAGCAGTCATTTTAAAAATATTTTTGCATCAACATGCAGGTTATTTTAAGTACTACAAAAATGGCTACTTGTTAAATTCTAATAAGTAATGAGGGAGTTATAGTTATTGCAAGTTGGGTAATTGGTGTTGTTTTTTGGGTTGCCAACAAAAAAGGGAAAAAATTAATAACTTTCAATCTGGGTAAGCAAATTAGTTACCGTTTGTTTTGTTTTAAAGAAAACTTTCAAATTTACTTTTTTGAAGAGAGAAATAGATGAGATATCAAAATTTTTATTTTTGAGAAATTTTGGTTATTTTAAACCCTAGCTACTTAAAAAAAAAAACATGGAGTTGCCAAAATTCACTGGAAGAGATGATAGTAATGCCAAGGAATGGTTGCAAAAGTTTAAGGAATCTACTTTAGATTTTTTTGAGTTCTTAAGGAAACTTAACCTTTATTCTTCTATGCAAGAGGAAGCTTCTTCTTGGTTTTTAGACTTTGTGGATGCCCATAAAAATACACATGGGAAGAATTTGAAGTTGCATTTTTGAACAAATGGGGACCAAAAGAAAATGATAATAATGTGTAGGCTATAGAAACTACACCTTGTGTGTCAAGGCCAAACAATGGTCAAAAATATTTGTTTGAATGTAAAAATTCTATTTTGTAAGTTCATGGTTGCATTCAAAATCAAAAAATTATTATTTCCATTAACCCTAGTAGCAAAAATAATTTTATCAATGTCTTTGACTAAGAGGTTGCAAGTTCAAGAAATTAAAATCAAGGACATACAAATTGAAATAGAAAATGTTCATATTTTTGAAGATTTGAAGCTCACCATGGATTAATATATTTTACATTCAAATTTTCATGCTATTGCGATGAATGATGCAGATATTGTTCTTGGTTATCTTTGGTTGCATTCTTTGGGTACTATTAACATTAATATACAAATGAAATTCATGAAATTATGGTACTGAAAGAAGAAGATAACATTACAGGATATTTCTCAATGTAAGGACAAATAGGTAGCTATTACAAAGGAACATAGTGAAGAACAAGAAAATGAATATGAAATAGAATATCAACAAGATATCAAGGAAGAAGTAAAAGAAAGGGATAAAATAAATACAAAAAGCAAGAAGGAAGAGTAAAAAAAAGTAGAACATAAAATTAAGGTTGCACCATATCGGCACCCATGTTGGATGTGTCTCATTCTTTTTCAGAAAAGAATTGTACGACAGGCACTACAGCGCAAAAGACGATGGGTAGGGGGGGTCCGGGGGGGCCGAAGGCCCCCAAGGACCCTCGGCTACGGTAAAGGTGATTACATAATAGGTGATGGCTCGGGGTGTGTAGGGGGACGCCCTCGGATACGATGAAAGTGATAGAAGCCGGCGAAGCCGGCTTTGAAATTTTCACCTACTTTTATCGCTACTTTTGGAGCGACCCTCGGGATTCCCATGATTGGTGGGTGGTTAGTGGGTGTGGGTGGTTTAGCCCATGATGTTGTATCCACGGTACCCTAATACCACTTGGTGGTTTAGGGTTGTACGAGTTTCCTTATATAATTATTGTAATGTCTCGTTTTAGGTACAAGAGAGAGAATAATATATCAAGGAGGATAGACTCTTGTTTGCTGGACTAGCCCAAATTGGGTGAACCAGGGTAAATCTTGTGTGTTATATGTGCATTGAATGGTGTCATTATTTCCTTAGTTATTATTTGTGCATTATTTCTAGAATATGTTTCTCTAAATTCTCTTCATTTGGTATCATAACCAAGTCATTAGCCATAGGGGGACGCCTTTATTGCTAGGGTTTAAATCCATTTGAAGAAGATATAGGGTTTCTAGGAGTGAGAAGAAACCTATTCTGGAGTGGGAGTTACACAGAAGGAGTTTGAAGGAAAAATGTCAGGAAATCATTCAAGGATAGAGATCGAGAAATTTGACGACAAAAGTTTTGAGCTATGGAAGTTAAATATGGAAGATATGCTCATGGACATAGATCAGTGGGCTGCTATTTCAGAAACAACACAACCTACGGGTACTTTCGATGAATATTAGGAGAAGATGAATCGAAAGGCAAGGAGTCTGATTCGACCGTGTCTTGCAGATTCGGTGCTCATAAATGTTTTGGGAGAAGCTACAACAAAGGATCTCTGGGAGAGGTTAGGGGCTTTGTATCAATTGAAGTCCCTAGTGAACAAATTATTCCTCAAAAAGAAATTGTACAATCTTAGGATGCATGATGGGGATTCGGTTGCAGATCATCTGAATGCATTCAATACAGTGGTAAGTCAACTAACATCTATAGAAATTAAGTTGAGTGAGGAAGATAAATGCATTACTTTGTTATGCTCTTTACCAGATTCATGGGATAACTTAGTAGTAGCAATTGGTAGTACAACTTCATCCACATTGAAGTTTGAAGATATAGTGGCATCTCTATTATCTGAGGATATGAGGAGAAAAGCCATGGAGGGCACATCTAAGGAAGCCCTAACAATGAGAGGGCGTGCCAAGGAGAAGGAAAAATCTAGATATGGTGATAGGTCTAAGTCTAAAGGTAGATCCAAGTCTCGGGGGAAGTTTGAGATAAAATGTTGGAATTATGGCAAGCCTGGTCATATGAAGAAGGATTACAGATCAAAGAAACCTGAGTCTGGAAAAAATTCTGATGAATCGACTTCCACAGAGATGAATAAATCCATTGATGAAGCAGGGGATGTATATCTGGCATCCTGCTCATCGTGCTCCACACAATTAGATAAAAATGATTGGTTGATTGATACTGGTGCCTCTTTTCATATGACTCCTCATAGAGGGTGGTTCAGTGAATATGAACGATATGATGGAGGGGAGGTACTGTTGGGAGATGATTCACCACTCATAATCATGGGTCATGGAAGAGTGAAAATTTTGCTGCAGGATGGTAGGGTTAAGACCTTACCAGGTGTGATGCATATTTCGAGACTTGCTAGAAATTTGATTTTGACGGGGCACAAAAAACACCCTTCTGCACAAACCCTACCTTTTCATTAAAAACACTTAGAAATATACATGCAAAAAAATCATAGCCCGCAGGCTTACAATCACCGGCCCTCGGCTCGGTTCTCCGCTTACTCACTCCTAGACTCTCAGGGTATTCTCCGGTCCGCCCTCTGGATTAAAACAATAAAATGGGTTTTTATAGAGGCCCCGACCCTCTCACGCAATTAATGCCTCTACCAACCAACATTCCCGCTCGAATTTCCCTCCTTCCCGGGTTTTCAAAATTGTCATTAATGGCAATCTCTGCCCGATCTACACTGCTGTTTGCATTTGTGGTCTCCCTCGACCTGCAACCACCGTCGTACTCTGTACTGTCGTCTCCTCCATACCGGCCATGCTCTGAAACAGCTATTTTCGAAAAGACTTTCAAATGGTGGTTCTCTTCCTTTAATGCACGCGGTCGTTCTCAACAACCCGAATACGTGCTCTCCACTTTTTAATTTAAACACGTAGCTAATCACGTGTTTAAATTCGGCTTGCCCTCTCCTTAATGCGCAATCTTCAAGGCACGTGCCCTTTACAACTTTGAGGATACACGTGGCAGTCCACGTGTCCATTTCAAACAGTCTTCGAAAACACCGTTCCCGCCATATTTTTCTCTTCCTCCCGTGCCATTTTCTCTCTCCGTCACGATATCGTGACATGTCGCGATATCGCGACGTTTCTGGCTCCTTGTGCTTGCTTCCCATTTTGGTCGCGATATCGTGACATGTCGCGATATCGCGACCATTTTGCTTCCTGCACTTGCTTCTCATTTTGGTCGCGATATCGCGACATGTCGCGATATCGCGACCATTTTTCCTCCGCACCCGCTTGTCCAATTTGCGTCACGATATCGCGACGTCGCGATATCGCGACCGTTTTCTCGTTCTCTCCTCTGCTCTGCAACCTGTCGCGATTTCGCGACATGTTGCAAAATCATGAGTCGCGATTTCGTGACATGTCATGAAATCGCACCCCCTTCTGCTGCATCTTCTTCCTCCTTGCCTTGACGTCATGATTTCATGACATCGTGAAATTACGACGTCACGATTTCGCGACGTCGTGAAATTACGACGTCGCGATTTCGCTACACCTTTTCGCCTCTTCATCCGCTTTCGAAATCTATTGCGATTTCGTGACATGTCGCAAAATCGTGGGTCGCGATTTCGCGACATGTCACGAAATCGCGCCCCCTTCTGCGCCTTCGTCCCTCTCCAAAAACTGTCGTGATTTCGCGACACGTCACGAAATCATGGGTCACGATTTCGTGACATGTCGCAAAATCGTGGCCCCTTCTGCCGCACTTCTTCCTTGCCGATTTCTATCGCGATTTCGTGACACGTAGCGAAATCGTGACGGTTTTCTGTCTTTGCCACTTTTTCTTCCTGTGCCGACTCTTCAGCACTATTTTCCTTGACACTTGATGCCTCTGTTGCTGGTGCTGCCGGATGCTCCTGCATCAGACACCCGGGGTAAGTGAAGAAGTGATCTTCACTTCTGCTGGGTCCGGTTGTCGCCTCCCGCAACACTTTCGGACTCATCTCTGTCTTTGCAAACTGCTTCGACCTCGGCTCCGGGCCCACACTTCTGTCTTCAACCGGACAAATTTCTCCACTGCTGCAAACTTCTTCTACAGCCTGCTGTATTTCCTCCTTTTGCACAGAAAGATCTGTGCCTTCTTTCGGGCAGGTCTCGGTACTGCTGCATTTTTCTTCTACAGCCTCCTTTATCCTTTCTTCCTTTTTTCTCTGTCTCTCTTCCCGCATTTTCTGCCGTTCTTCTTTCTCCCGTAACTTCATTGCAAGCCACTCCTTTTGCAATGATTTTAATTGCCGCTTCAATGCTTTGACTTCCTCTTCCGACACCATGTCTTCCTCCTTGCTGTCCCGTCTTCTTTGGGAATACATTTTGCTCTTCTCACAAAGCTCTAACTGATCCCGGTGTAGCTGCCTCACGTCCGACGGTCTGCTAACACGCTCGGGGATGCTAAACTCTCTCTTTCTCTCCTTCTCAAAACCCTCCCGTAGGTCCTGGCGCAAACTGCCTCACGGCCGGCGGTCTGTTTACGCACTCAGGAACTCCCGCTCTGATACCACTGACGGGGCATGAAAAACACCCTTCTGCACAAACCCTGCCTTTTCATTAAAAACACTTAGAAATATACATGCAAAAAAATCATAGCCCGTAGGCTTACAATCACCGACCCTCGGCTCGGTTCTCCGCTTACTCACTCCTAGACTCTCAGGGTATTCTCCGGTCCGCCATCCGGATTAAAACAATAAAATGGGTTTTTATAGAGGCCCCGACCCTCTCACGCAATTAATGCCTCTACCAACCAACATTCCCGCTCGAATTTCCCTCCTTCTCGGGTTTTCAAAATTGTCATTAATGGCAATCTCTGCCCGATCTACACTATTGTTTGCATTTGTGGTCTCCCTCGACCTGCAACCACCGTCGTACTCTGTACTGTCGTCTCCTCCATACCGGCCATGCTCTGAAACAACTATTTTTGAAAAGACTTTCAAATGGTGGTTCTCTTCCTTTAATGCATGCGGCCATTCTCAACAACCCGAATACGTGCTCTCCACTTTTTAATTTAAACACGTAGCTAATCACGTGTTTAAATTCGGCTTGCCCTCTCCTTAATGCGCAATCTTCAAGGCACGTGCCCTTTACAACTTCGAGGATACACGTGGCAGTCCACGTGTCCATTTCGAACGGTCTTCGAAAACACCGTTCCCGCCATATTTTTCTCTTCCTCCCGTGCCATTTTCTCTCTCCGTCGCGATATCGTGACATGTCGCGATATCGCGACGTTTCTGGCTCCTTGTGCTTGCTTCCCATTTTGGTCGCGATATCGCGACATGTCGCGATATCGCAACCATTTTGCTTCCTGCACTTGCTTCTCATTTTGGTCACGATATCGCGACCATTTTTCCTCCGCACCCGCTTGTCCAATTTGCGTCGCGATTTCGCGATGTCGCGATATCGCGACGTCGTGATATCGCGACCATTTTCTCGTTCTCTCCTCTGCTCTGCAACCTGTCGCGATTTTGCGACATGTTGCAAAATCGTGAGTCGCGATTTCGTGACATGTCGCGAAATCGTGCCCCCTTCTGCTGCATCTTCTTCCTCCTTGCCTTGACGTCACGATTTCGCGACGTCACGATTTCGCTACACCTTTTCGCCTCTTCGTCCGCTTCCGAAATCTGTCGTGATTTCGTGACATGTCACAAAATCGTGGGTCGCGACATGTCGCGAAATCGTGCCCCCTTCTGCGCCTTCGTCCCTCTCCGACAAACTATCACGATTTTGCGACACGTCGTGATTTTGCAACATGTCGCAAAATCGTGGCCCCTTCTGCCGCACTTCTTCCTTGCCGATTTCTATCACGATTTCATGACACGTAGCGAAATCGTGATGATTTTCTGTCTTTTTCGCTTTTTCTTCCTGTGCCGACTCTTCAGCACTATTTTCCTTGACACTTGACGCCTCTGTTGCTGGTGCTGTTGGATGCTCCTGCATCAGATTTCGGTAAGCAAAATGGCCGATGCAGCAATGAATGTTAGTTTTGGTAGGGATTCATGCAAAATGGTTCATGGATCAATGGTGTTGGCAAGGGGAGTTTGGATTGGAACATTATATAAGCTATTGGGAAGCACTATGACAAATGAGTGCAATAGCTCAACTGTTCCTGAGGTTGATTCTGATAAAATCTCAACACTCTGGCATCAAAGGATGGGACATATTGGAGAAAAAATATTGCGTACCCTGTACACAAAAGGTATGGTTCATGGTATCCCTAATTACTCAATGTCTTCTGAGTTCACGTGAACATTGTATTTATGGTAAACAGAATCGGGTTAGTTTTCCATCTGGTGCCACAAGATCTAGTGGGGTACTAGATTTGATCCACAATGATATTTTTGGTCCTGTTCCTATGCCTTCTCTTGGAAAATCACGGTATTATGCTTCCTTTGTTGATGATTTTTCAAGATATGCATGGATTTACTTTCTTAAGAGCAAAGATGAAGTGTTTGAAAAATTTAAGGAATTTAAAGCACTTGTTGAGAATCAAACTGATAAAAGGATTAAGGTGTTGAGGTCTGATAATGGAGGGGAATATTGTTCTAATATATTTGAGAAATTTTGTAAGCAATGTGGTATTGCAAGATAGAAGACTACTCCATATACACCTCAACAGAATGGAGTTGTAGAGAGGTTGAACAGATCACTGATGGAGAAGGCTAGAAGTATGCTTAGTGGTGCAGGTTTGGCATAGGAATTCTGGGCAGAAGCAGTGAGTGCAACATGCTACTTACGAAATCGATCACCTACATCAGCATTGCTAGATCAAACTCCATTTGAAGCTCTATTTGGTAAGAAACCATCTATTTCACATCTCAGAGTTTTTGGCTGTGATGCATACATGCATATCCCAAAGGAGAAAATAAGTAAGCTAGATAATAAGGCTGTTAAATGTATCTTTATTGGTTATAAAGATGGTGTTAAAGGATATAAGCTTTGGAATCCAAAAACTAAAAGTATAGTGTATAGTAGAGATGTGGTGTTTAGGGAGATGATCAGTGATTCTAGGAAGGTAGTTACAGAAGAGGAACCTGGAACGGTCCAATTTGATCTCATGGAAAACTATCAGACAGTAGAGGATCTGGAAGAGGAGCATACAAATGAGGATATGGAAGAGGAGCATACAGGTGAGGATCTGGAAGAGGATGAAGAAGAGGTTCATACACCTGTGGTAAGGAGATCAACACGAGAAAGGAAGAAACCTGAAAGGTACAGTCCATCTGCTTTTCCTACTTCTTTTGTACTATCTGTTACTGATGAATATCCTAGAATAGATAGAGAAGCTATTAATTCTGGAGAGGCAAACCATTGGGAAGAGGCCATGGATGAGGAAATGATGTCCCTGAAAAAGAACAGAACATGGGATTTAGTGAAATTACCAAGTGGTAGGAAAGCAATAGGTTGCAAGTGGATCTTTAAGAAGAAGCAGAATGCTGAAGGTAAAGTGGAGAAATATAAAGCTCGCCTGGTTGCTAAAGGTTTTTCCCAGGTTGAAGGAATTGATTATGGTGAAGTTTTTTCTCCCGTTGCAAAGCTAACATCAATTAGATTTATGTTAGTTGTGGTCACTGCATTTGATCTTGAAATAGAATAGATGGATGTGAAAACTGCATTCCTTCATGGAGATTTGGAGGAAGAAATCTATATGAGGCAGCCTAAAGGTTTTACTGTTGCAAGAAAGGAGGATCTGGTATGTAAGTTAAAGAAATCATTGTATGGACTAAAATAATCACCTAGAATGTGGTACCAAAAATTTGATACTTATGTTTTAGGAATTGGTTTTGTTCGTAGCAATGTTGATCACTGTGTGTATTCAAATAAAATTGGTAATGTAATTGTCATTATAGTTCTTTATGTTGATGACATGTTACTAATTGGAAATAGCAAGAAACTGGTCAGGGAAGTAAAGTCTCAGTTGGCATCGTAGTTTGACATGAAGGATCTTGGCCCTGCAAATTTTATATTGGGTATGCAAATAAAAAGAGATCGCTCTAATAGAAATTTGTGGCTGGATCAGAAAAAGTATGTTGAGATAGTGTTGAAAAGGTTCAATATGCAGGATTGCAAACCGGTGAAGGTACCTATTTCTTTAGGTGAAAAATTGTCTACTGAACAATGTCCAAAAACAGAAGAAGAGGTAGAGGAAATGTCACATATTCCTTATGCAAATGTTGTAGGTAGTTTAATGTATGCCATGGTTTGTACTAGAGCAGACATTGCCCATGCAGTGGGAGTCTTGAGTAGATATATGTCTAAACCTAGTAAAGAGCATTGGACTGTTGTGAAAAGGGTTTTCAGATATTTGCATGGCACCTCTGATTTTACAATCTACTATGAGGGTACAGGTAAAGAAAATAGACAATTGGATATAGAAGGGTTTGTTGATGCAGATTGGGCTGGAGATCTAGACAGGAGAAGATCTACTAGTGCTTATGTATTCAATTTGTTCGAAGGGGCCATTAGTTGGATGAGCAAGAGGCAGACTGTTGTTGCTCTTTCAACTACTGAAGCTGAGTATATGGCAGCCACTAATGCAAGTAAGGAAGTCGTATGGCTGCAAAGACTATGTGTTGAAATTGGGTTCTTTCAAGGAGCTGTGAAGATAAATTGTGACAGTCAGAGTGCCATATTTTTGGCAAAGAACCTTGCTTACCATTCAAGAACGAAGCACATTGATACAAAGTTCCATTTCTGTAGGGACATGCTTGAACAGAGGAAAGTGTTGCTGGAAAAGGTAGACACCAAGGAAAATGTTGTAGATGCTTTAACCAAGGCTATAAGCACTGAAAATTTTAGATTCTGTACAATTGAAATGGGTCTGGCAAAGTATTCAACAAGTGGGAGAATGTTGGATGTGTCTCATTCTTTGCCGGAAAAGAATTGTATGACAGGCACTATAGCGCAAAAGACGATGGGTAGGGGGGTCGCGGGGGCCGGAGGCCCCCAAGGACCCCTGGATACGGTAATGGTGATTACGTAATAGGTGATGGCTCGGGGTGCGTTGGGGGATGCCCTCGAATATGGTGAAAGTGATAGAAGCCGGCGAAGCCAACGTCGATAGAAGCCAGTGAAGCCGACGCCAAAATTTTCACCTACTTTTATCACTACTTTTCACCTACTTTTATCGCTACTTTTGGAGCGACCCCCGAGATTCCCATGATTGGTGGGTGGTTAGTGGGTGTGGGTGGTTTATCCCACGGTGTTGTATCCACGGTACCCTAATACCACTTGGTGTTTTAGGTTTGTATGAGTTTCCTTATATAATTATTGTAATGTCCCATTTTAGGTACAAGAGAGAGAATAATATATCAAGGAGGATAGACTCTTGTTTGCTAGACTAGCCCAAATTGGGTGAACCAGGGTAAATCTTGTGTGTTATATGTGCATTGAATGGTGTCATTATTTCCTTAGTTATTATTTGTGCATTATTTCTAGAATATGTTTCTGTAAATTCTCTTCAACCCACACCACTATGAGAGGCAACAATCATAGAGATAGGGCTTGAGGCAGCATAAGAACAATGACGGACATACAAGGAACCAAAGAAGCCAAAACTTTAGATATGCTACAATTCATAAATACAAGCAAGTATGGATGAAAAAGATGAAATATATGCTTTCAACACATGGCATTGACATCAACAAAGACCACCACCAATCATAGTTCCACTCATACGGATGGACAATCGAGATTGGTACCATTATTTAGTATGGCTCAGAAGATCATATTATTTAGCCTCTTCTAATATTTTGAGGATGAAACATTTGTAAGGGGGATGGAATGTTAGGTACCAAGATAGGTATTTAATATTGAATAATTTAATATTGTATTGTATAATGGTATGAGCCATAAATTAATTATTAAGGAAGGCCACATATCAAAATAGAAATAGGTATGTCATAGAATCATATTTGTAACTGTTGGGAGAATATTGTTGATTAGCACCAAAAATGCTCATTTTTGTATACTTTAATAGCATAATTGTGCAGCATATTAATAGCTCACTCCAAGTAGTATTCCTCCCTTGTTTTCTTTTGCTTTCATTAATTAGTTCCTGTTATTTATTTCTTGTAGTGTGTCTAATTTTTTATTTCCTTGTTTTATTTTATTCCTGCAAGAGCGTTTGCTTTTTTTGCACATCTCCTTTCAGTCACATGTTTAACATTTTAATTTGGTATTTTTGTAAGTTCCTATATAATTTACTTTCCTGTAATTTAATTTTGTTGGTTCAGCTGAACTTCAACTATACCAACAACCACCCCCAAACCAAAGTGACATAGAGGACTAATATTTAGACCACTACAGGCATATACTTTGCACTGGTACTCACAAGTATACAAACTACCAGATTGATAATTAATGGATAGGAAATGACTCTTTTCAGAACATAATTTCTATTCACCATTTTAGTGCTATTGTAGGGGAGTGCCAATTATAGTAGTCAAATCTATAGGACATTCAACCCTAAACTTATAGTTCATATTAGTTTACCCATATATTTTCTACTTGATATTGTATGAGTCCATCGATATTAAGAGGATTGGATGGTTGTTTTATGAAAATCAAATATTTTACTTCACAAATACTTGAAAAACCTTCTAAAATTCCTTCCAAAACATCTGAAATAAATCCTGAAACTAAATTACCATCTCCACCAGTAATACATTGGTGTAGTCATCCAATATTTAAACAAATCCCTTCTCAACCATTAAGACAAACATATTTTGATGGACTAGTTTCATATTTTGGTTTAGGAAATATATTTGAGAGAACCCAACTTGAGGAAGATTTATTGAATATTCAACAATGGAAAGCATTTGAAGATGGAACCATTTTAAACGTTGACTTATGAATACTTTTGGAAGACAAAAAAATGAGTGTGAAGCATGGAAAGCTGCCTTTGAAGAAGTAGGTGTGGAACCTATATTACCTAAAAATATGTCTAAAATTGAAGAAACTTTAACCATATTTGACTTCCCAATTGAGGAGGCAAGGGGAGAAACAAAGATGAAAAATACATCTCCTTTTCATATTCCTATCTTTAGAGGATTTCCAACTGAAGACCCTAACCTATTCCTTTTTAAATTTGGTGTATTATGTAGGTTAGTGGATTACAAATCAAACACCCAAAAATTGAAATTATTTCCCTCCACTTTAGATGATTCAACATTACGTTGGTTCATCAGTTTGGGAAATAACATATTTCAACCTGGGAAGATATCAAAAGAATATTCCTAGACCAATACCAAAACTTTGGGAGTGCACGAGATGTCAGGGAAGAAGTCTTACATATGACTCAAAAAGAGGAATAATCATTGAAAGAATATTGGGATAAATTTAGCTTTAATTTGCAAAGATCACCCCATGCAAGGTTGGGTGAGAAGTCCTTAAGAAGTGTTTTCTTGAGGGGTCTCACAAATGAGTCTCTAGAAGCTTTGAATATAATATTGGGGGGGATATTTACTAGCATCAGATGTCAGACATCTGATAATTACGTCATAATTATTCTTGCAGAAAAGTTAAACCAACTACCAGAATCACAAAAATTACAACATTAGTAACTAAGGTTAAAATAGGCAACATGTTGGATGATATAAAGAGTGAGATGTTCTCATCTCTTGCACTTCAACTGGATACACTCTTGCATCAAAAAAAGAAGCAGGAAACTAAAGCAACATTAGCCTAATTTTACCCAAAATGTAGGAGAAAACATCTAAAAATGAGTGTTTGAAAATTTTAGTTAGAGTGTTTGCAATCTCTCAAAGGGATCATAAAACTAGGTTGTGTCCATGAATAGAAAATATCAAAGAGGAACCTGAAGTAGTGGAAACCCATTTCATGGGTAATAGGAGAAATTGGCAATAGTTTCCTATGGGAAATAATATGTCATGAGGAATGCCACCTTATGGGGGAAGTAATTATATGAACCAAGGTTAGACTCAACCACCCAACATAGGATGGTAGGGTTAACCTCCTTGGATGAATGCCACCCATGGGTGTACTCCTTACAACCCATATCCATGAATGCCTTATCAAAAAACTAGACAACACTAGAGGAACCATAATACATGGACTTCACCTCCACAAAATACAACTCAAACTCCACCACAACCTAGCTTATCTACACCTCCTACTTCAAGACCAATTCAGCTACTTGCACAACCAACTCCAAATTCCAATAATAGGTCAAGTCAACCTACCTATTAGGTAGACACAAAGGTTTTTCAATGTATAATATTAGATTATATTGTAGCCCTGTACAATTTAGGTTAGGTAGAAATTTAGGAGTAGAACCAAATACTCCTATAGTGGAGGAAGAGGATGTAGAGTTAGAAGTAGAAGAATCACCTTTGGTAGAATAGGTGGTAGAAACATATACTGCTGAGAAAAACATAAATGAAGGGGTTCCACCTTTTCCAAAATGATTATAGGAACTCAACAAGCCAACACAGTCAAAATTTGACATTATGGAAGGCTTAAAAAACCTAACAATCACAATTCCCCTCTTTCAGATGTTCCCATTTATATGAAGGCCATAAGAGAATTATGTTTGAAAACATCAGGAAGAAAACCATAAAAGCAATAAATATGGTAGGATAATTGGTTGATCTCACGTTAGGAAATACCTACCATCCTAAATACTCTAATCCAAGAAGCCTAGTGCTAACTGTTAAAATTGTAGGCTACCCATTATCTAACACATTAGTAGATATAGGGGCTTCTATAAACGTCATGCCCTAAGAAACCATGCAAAAACTACAACTCATGGATATGAGGCCAACTAAAATCATCCTTCAATTAGCTGATTGATCCACAATACTCCTTAAGGGAATACTGGAAGATGTTGTCACAATAGATGCATGGGAGTATCCGACAGATTTTCTATTATTGTAATGTAGATATGGATTAGGTGGCTATCCACCTATATTAGGTAAACCTTGGTTAGCCATAGCTGATGCTTATATAAGTTGCAATACGGGACAAATGATGATCTCAGTGAGGCAAAATACCAAAAACTTGATCATTTATCCACCTACACAATCCACTAATTTGTTGGGAGAACCAAACTATGAAGCCTTAAATGATGATGCCTTGTCAATGCTTCAACCTATAATGGCTCTAGATGAAATCGAGGATGACATTGATGAATAACAAGTCATCACACACTTTTTACAAGGGGAATCTTCTCATCCTCCTCTAGAATCCTCACTTGTAGGAAGTAAATATAACCATGTCAAATAAATAGAGGTAGCACCTGATAGAGTATTAAATATTGATAATGAGTTGTCAATTATTCAAGAGGATAAATTAAAGGAAATACTTTTCAAATACCAAACTACTTTTGCATGGGATTATACAGACATGAGGGGGATTGCACCTCATGTTTGTACTCACATGATATATTTGGAAGATGATATGAGATCGATAAGACAACTTCGAAGGAGAATGAATCTAGCCATGAAATAAATTATCAAAGCTGAACTACAAGAAGTTTTGTGAGCTGGGTTTATTTATCCAATTTTGAATAGTCGATGGGTATCACCTTTAGTGGTGGTACCTAAGAAAAATGACAAGTGGCGCATTTGTGTTGATTACAAGATGCTCAATAAAATCACTACAAAATACCATTTTCCCTTACCATTTATTGCTCAATAAAGCCACTTAACATGTTGGTAGGAAGAAAATATTTTTTGTTCCTAGATGGGTTTAGTGGATACAATCAAATACAAATAGAGGAAGAAGACTAGGATAAAACCATGTTTACTTGTCCACGGGGGACTTTTGCTTATTGGGTCTTACCATTTGGGTTGTAAAACACACCTACCAAATTTCAAAGGGTGGTGCTTAGTATCTTTTAGAATATGGTTGGAGAAATTGTAGAGGTATACATGGATGATTTCACCATTTACAGTTATACTTTTGAGGAAGCTACAACCAATCTATAGAAAGTACTCCATCAGTGTCAAGAGATAAACCTGTCCCTTAGAAATGAGAAGTATTTTATGCTAATTCAAAAAGGGATAGTGTTAGGACATCATATATCTGTGAAGGAGATTAAAGTAGATAAATAAAAAATTGAAGTAATTAAAAATCTACCCACTCCCCAAACATAAAGAGATGTTCTTAGTTTTCTAGGTTTTGTTGGATACTATAGGCGATTTATCCAAGATTTTAGCAAGACTACAAAACCTTTGCATACATTATTATCTAAAAATGTTGAGTTTATCTGAAATAGTGAGTGCAAACAAGCATTTCAGATTTTAAAAGAAATACTGACCATAGCTCTTGTGTTGAGAGGTCCAAATTGGACTCTCCCCTTTCACATTTACACTGATGCATCTAAAAATGTGATAGGGGCTGCATTAGGAAAAAATATGAAGATGAGTTTTACGCCATCTAATATGATAGTAGAAATATTACAGGTGTTGAGTTCAACTAAACTATCACAGAGAAATAATTCCTTGCAACAGTGCACGTTATCAATAAGTTCCTCCATTACATTAAAGATTATAAAATTTGTGTGCATACAGATCATGTAGCCATTAGGTACCTAATGAATAAACCTACAGTGAGTGGTAGAATTATTAGGTGGCTTTTACTATTGCAAGAATTTGACATAACCATTGTTGACAAACCCGATAAGGATAATGTTATATATATTCTCTCCAGGTTAATTTCTCAGGACCAGACAACCATTAAGGATAAATTTCCATATGAGCATCTTTTCATTCTAGATGAACAGATTCTAGGGTATGTAGATATGGCTAATTACTTAACTACCAATGAAGTATCTCCTGCACTCTCTCCTCAAGAAAATTAAATATTAATAGAAAAGAGTGCAACTTTCTCATGGATTGATGGATGCCTGTTTAAAACTGGGCCTGATCAAATCATGAAAAGGTGTGTTGCAAAAAATTAAACCACAAAAATCCTCAAGGCTTACCATGATGAACCATGTGGTGGTCATTTTTTAGGAAAAAGGACTGCATTTAAAGTTTTGCAAGCTAGATATTTCTAGCCTTCTTTATTTAAGGATGCAGTCAAACATATGGACCAACGTGATCAATGCCAATGAATGGGAAGACCAAATTTTGAAGATGAGATGCCATTTCAGCCCCATGTGCAAATTGAACCTTTTTACAAATTGGGGATGGACTTTGTGGGTCCCATTAATCCATAATCAAGCAAAAAATGTATATTCTTGTTTGTACTGACTATGTGACGAAATGGGTTGAAGTGTAGGCACTGCAAGATTCAAAGGAACAAACTGTAGCCAATTTACTATATGAATCTATTTTCACCATATTTAGGATTCCCAGATAAATCACCACTAATCAGGGACCTTAATTCACCTTGAAAGTGATTTAGGAATTGATGCAGCAATATCGAATCCAACACAATAAAACTACCCCCTATCATCTGCAAGCAAACATGCAAGTGGAAGTCACAAATTGGGAGTTGGAAAATATTCTTACCAAGATGGTACAACTACATTTGAAAGAATGGGTAATTCATTTACTGAAGGTAGTGTGAACATATCACACTACCTAGAAGAATACCACTGGATTCAAACCATTCCAATTGGTGTATGGAAAAATGCCATGATGCCCATTGAATTTGAAATCAAAACCCTATGGACTACTATAGCATTAAAGTTAAATTTAGATGCTGCATAAAAATACCAAATTCAATAGCTTAACTAGATGGATGAATACCAGTAGGATGATTTGCAATGAATGGAAATCATGCAGAAGTAGAGGGCTCGATGGCATGACCACCACATCAAAAAAAATTATTCAAAGTGGGAGAATGGACATTATTGTACGATTCTCGATTCTAGGAGTGAAAGGGAAAGCTTATATAGCATTGGATGGGACCGTATGAGGTGGTTAAGATTATAAAAAATGGTTTTGTGCATGTTCAAACCATAGACAAAAGTGATATTGCGCTAATAGTCAATGCCCATTGATTGCGATCGTATCATACACCATCATTCCATGTGGTTGAATCTAAAGCAGGCATGGAGGAAACCCCATTGTGATGAAAAACTCTCTCAAGAAGTTGACGAACGCATGTGCATTCGTAGGAAAAAATATTATAAATTTAAATTTTTTTGTTCAGTTTTGATTTATTTACTGCTTTGTAGGAATTTGTGCCTTGAATGCAATCTATAGGCATCTTGGGAAACCTCAGGCACAAAATCCACAATTCATAATTTATGTTTTATGTGTGCATTTATTTTATAGGAGGATAAAGGAACAAACAAAGTGGTAATACCCACCAAGAAGGGGGTATTTATAGCTATATATATATATATATATACATATCTACTTTATCCAAAAACCAAATACCTATATACGGTCAAGGCGACAGATGCTGATTTTATCACCAAGGAAAAGTGCCTGTGTCCGGATCAATAAAAGGTGCTTGACTACCGGTCAATTTAGTGGATGTTGATTGTACAACCAAGAGAAGGTGCTTGTCTCCCATATATATAAAAAAGTATCTATATCCGTAACATTTTGAAGGTTCCCGTAATCACAAAAGTGCCTATCTCTCATATACATCAGGTGATAAAAAAAACCTGCTTGTTGTGAAAAAAATAAAATAAAATAAAATTTGTGTATTTTGTAGGTACCAGTATGTTCGATAAAGGCACTTTTATCCATAATAACAAATGGCACATGTCTCCTAGCAAATGAGCACCTATCTTCACACTTTATTGGAAGGCGCATGTCTCCCAGCAAATATGTGCCTATCTTCACACTTCAGTGGAAGGTTCCTATCTCCTAAAAAATTGGGTTCCTATCTCCGCACTTTAGTGAAGGGTGCCTATCTCCCATACAAATAAAGATGTTTGTATTCCAACGCAGTGATGACTTCTATCTTCAGCATAGAAGAAATAAGTTGGTGTCATGTTGGCACAAAAATATACATAATCAACGTCAAACTTTTCATGGATAAAAGTATGCTTGTTTATCTTTTTACTGGTGAAACCTGTTTACTTTTCAATTTTTAACCAAAAAAAGTTCATGATTTTTTTTTTGGTGATTCACGCATGCTCCCAAGGCAAAACAAATAAATTTCGAGGGGACATGAGTCCTCCCATGATAGAATAAAACTTCCATGTTTTCTTCAATTTTTTTGCACAAAACCTTGAGATTAATAAAAAAGCAGTACCCAATGAAGATAATTTTTGCATGGGAGAAAAACCACACTGATCATTTATCCCAAAGATATTATTGTCATGCATCGGCCAATAACATTCCACCACCAGCATTTTCATATGATAGATCACAAAACACCATTTAGGTATGTACCAAAATTTCTATTATGTGTATGCATGATTTTCATAAAGAAATATTTTTGTATAATATGCCGACACATGTCCTACGCAATGTTGAACTAAGCGTGACACTGAGAGGGGGGGTGAATCAGTGTGTATTAAAAATTTTAATCCAACTACGAAATCAAATCAAAACAAGCAATCACACAAACATGCATCACATAACACCAGATTTATAGTGGAAACCCGATGTGGGAAAACCACTGTGCCAATGGACTGTTTGGACTCCCATCCAAATCCAACCTCAAAAATATTTGGTCTTTACAATATTTTTGTAGCACCCACTACAGGGAATGGCACCAACCAACCCGGACTTTAGCAGCACCAACTGCAAGGAGCACCGACCCCTGTTGCCAAGCACCCACTAGGCAAAAATACAAAGCTCTGGTAGAAGAAGTTTATCCCTGACAATAAGACCCTGAGTGGTCTAGCACACTGAATCTCTCTGTATACACTCTGCTCACCGAACAATCCCACTGATCATTTCACACTTTGAGCCCATTGACGATCTGAATCCCTATTCTCTGCATACAAAACAAAACCCTCTTTCTCAAACTCAACAAAACCCTCTTCACAAACTCAACAAAACCCTCTTCACACTATACTTGTTGTGCACTATACTTTTTCTTCTTCCATACATTTTCTATCAAGAGTCTTCGGTTATATATACAAAAGGCAAAAACTCCACATTAAAAATCTTGTCTAAAATTAGCTTTCAAAGATTCCAACCCTTTTAAAAATGTAACACCTTTAATTCCACATACACACACTTGTCAAACAAAATCTGCTTTTTGTAACTGCCATACTAATTGCATATCTTCCAATCAATGCAATCCACTAAATTTAGATTTATCTTTATCAAAACTCCCATTTTCAAAACTACCAAAAAGTGAAAAAGTGAGGAGCAAATTGCAACTTTACAATTTCCTCCTCAAATTTCCAAATAGGTTAAAATTTGAAACATGTATTCTTGGTCAAACCGACTACCTCCAGTTTAAATTTCAAATTTTAAATCTTCATGGATTACTTAATATACCTCCGATAAGATGGCCTTCTACGTAGATTTTACACGTCACAAACTAGAAAAAGTGCTCCAAAGCCATTTTGCAACTATCACCATTTCCTCCTCAGATCTCCATTTGGACTAAAATTTAAAATTTATGCTCTCAGTACATCTGACTACCTCCAATAAAAATTTCAAAGTCTGATTCCTCACGGATTGCTTAATATACCTCCGACAAAGTGGCCTCCGACGTTGATTTTACACCTATCACAAAGTACAAAATCATCCAACAAGGTACCGATGATGCAACCGACCGGTCTAAACATTGATCTAACACTATGACTGCACTCACTACTATCAAACAATGCTCCAAAAAATATGTCGAGCTATCCAACACAGTCCATTGGCACTTATGAGCACAACTTTTGCAACTTTTGCAATTTCGCACAAACCACTTGCAACACCTTCACCCAAGCATCAAACATGTCCTCACAAGCTCTGAACACCTTACCGCTGCACCAACCAAGTCCAACTGAGTGTGTTGACAACAATGACAACACCTTGCTCAACAATCTCCCCCTTTGGAATTGTTGGCAACACACGAACATTTTCCTGTAACTCTTCTCCCCCTTTGAAAACAATGACAAAGGGATGCTGCAAACTCCCCCTGAGTCCATACACAACATTCTCAGGAAAAAATTAGTACCAAGCAATAATTGCAAATAGGAGCAAAAAGATAAAATAGTGAAAAATTGCTCCCCCTAAGAATGTGGTCCCGATAGCGGTCTAGTGCTTGGGAAGTGTAACCACTCCCAATTTCTTGCGAAGATATTCAAAAAATTCCTTGGGCAATGGTTTTGTGAAGATATCCGCTACTTGCTCTATCATAGGAACAAAATCCAACTTGACCTCTCCTTCTGCAACTTTCTCTTTCAAGAAATGGTACCTGATAGCTATGTGCTTTGTGCGGGAATGCATAACTGGGTTCTTTGAGATATTAATTGCACTAGTATTATCACACATAACTGAAATAGGCTCACTGAAATGAATGCCAAGATCTTTCAAGGTTTGTTTCATCCATAATACTTGTGTGCAAGATGATGCCGCTGCAATGTACTCTGCCTCTGTTGTGGACAAGGAAACTGATTCCTGCTTTTTGCTATGCCATGCCACAAGATTGTCACCAAGATAAAATGCACCACCACTGGTACTCTTCCTATCATCTACACAACCTGCCCAATATACATCTGAATAAGCAATAAGAGTGAAGTCCTTACCTTTTGGATACCATAAACCATACTCCATTGTACCCTTAAGATATCAAAAAATTCTCTTTACCGTTGTAACATGAGTTTCCTTAGGATTGGCCTGAAATCTTGCCACCATACACACTGCCTGCAAAATATCTGGTCTTGTAGCAGTCAAGTACAATAAGCTCCCAATCATGGATCTATACATGGTTTGATCTACAGGTGGTGATTTGTCATCCTTGCTCAACTTACAACCTGTTGTCATGGGAGTACTGACTGGCTTGCAATCTTCCATTGTAAACTTCTTTAACATCTCTTTCATATATTTGATTTGAGAAATGAATATGCCTTTTTCTAACTGATTAATTTGCAAACCAAGAAAATAAGCAAGCTCACCAATCATAGACATCTCGAACTCATTTTGCATCTTATTGGCGAAATATTTGCATAACTCATCCTTGCAACCTCCAAAAATGATATCATCTACATACACAACAACAATAATTTGATAATATTTTTCAGATTTAACATACAAATTGTTGTCCACCATACCTTTCTTGAAACCTTGCTGCTGGAGATAGGTGTCTAGCCTTGCATACCAAGCTTGGGGTGCTTGTTTCAAACCATATAATGCTTTCTTCAACTCCTACAAACCATATTAGGATCATCTCCTAGCTGAAAACCATCTGGTTGCTCAATGTATACCTCTTCTTCAAGCTTACCATTCAGAAAAGTTGACTTTACATCCATTTGATAAACTCTAAAATTTTTGTAAACCGCTAATGCAAGAAACATCCTTATTGCTTCTAGCCTAGCTACAGGTGCAAAAGTTTCTTCAAAATCAATACCTTCAACTTGTGCATATCCTTTGCAAACTAACCTTGCTTTATTTCTTACAACCTGTCCATCTTCATTAAGCTTGTTTCGAAAAACCCACTTGGTACCAATCACGTTCTTGTTCACTGGTCTTGGCACTAGCTCCCAAGTCTTGTTCTTTTCAATCTGGTTCAACTCTTCTTCCATTGCCTTTACCCAATTTTCATCTTTACTTGCTTCTGCAACATTTTTGGGCTCTATGTTAGACAAAAGAGAGTAAGTTCTGGTTATTCTTCTTCTTGTCTGAACACCAACTTTGGGGTCTCCAATTATCTGTTCTTGGGGATGGTCTTTTTGCCATGTTGCTGATTTGGATTTCTTGTCTTTCTCCAATTCTTCTTCTTCTGATTCACTTTTTGTCTCCTCATATTTCTTCTCTTCCTTTTCTCCTTCGATTGTCTCTTCATAAATAGGAAAGTTTTCTTCATTGCTTGTTGGTAGTTCTCTCCTTTCATCAACTTTGACATCAACACTTTCAACAATTTTTCTTAGCCTTTTATTGTAGCATTTATATGCTTTGCTTTTTGTCGAATAACCAAGAAAGATACCTTCATCCACTCTATCCTCGAACTTGCCAAGATTGTTTTTGGTTCTTCTGATGTAGCACTTACTGCCGAATACCTTGAAATATTTCGTTGTTGCTTTTCTACCGAACCACATCTCATATGGAGTTTTGCTTTCATTTGGCCTCAGCATGCACCTATTTTGAATGTAAACCATTGTATGAACTACCTCTTTCTAGAACCTGTCAACTACTTTGCTCTCGGTTAGCATTGTTCTAGCCATTTCCTGCACTGCTCTATTTTTTCTTTCCACAATGCCATTTTGTTGAGGTGTCCTAGCAGCAGAAAATTATCTCCTGATACCAAATTTTTCACAATACTCTGTAAAATATTCTGAAATAAATTCACCTCCTCTGTCTGATCTCAGGCATTTAATTCTTCTCCCAGTCTGATTCTCAACTAAGTTTTTGAATATTTTGAACATTTCAAGAGCTTCTGATTTATGTTTCAAAAATAGTACCCATGTCATCCTGGAATAGTCATCTATGCACAACATGAAGTATTTGTCACCATTTATACTCTGAGTTCTCATAGGCCCACACAAATTAGTATGCACCAACTCCAATGGTTTTCTAGTATAGTGTTCTTTTGCCTTGAAAGATGTTCTAGTTTGCTTACCTTTTTGACATGATGCACAAATATTGTTTGATGGCTTGGAAATGCTGGGAATGTCTCTTACCGCTTTCTTCGAGCTGATTTTTACTAAATTGTCAAAGCTGATATGACCAAGTCTCTTGTGCCACAACCAATTTTCATTTTCATGTCCAAGCAAGCAAGATCCTTCTAAGGTCTCTATGAGAGTGTACAAATTGCCAGATGTTCTTGTTCCAACTGCTATCAATTTACCATTGTTTGCCTTTCTGATTTCACATCCCTACCTTTTAAAAATCACATCATGACCTCTGTCACAAATTTGACTCACGCTCAACAGATTATGCTTTAGTCCAACCACAAACAAGACTTCTTCTGACTTGATTTTTCCATTGTTGATATTAACCATGCCTCTGCCAACTATCTTAGCTCCATCATTGTTTCCAAATTTAACTGAGCCACCTTCATATTGCTGCAATTTTTCAAATTTATGTTTATCCCCAGTCATGTGACTAGAACATCCACTATCAAGTATCCATGGTGCATGTTTATTCTATGCCTTGAATGTTGTCTGTACAATTAAAGACTCCTTGTCTTCCTTTGGTTGTTCTTTCTCTTTCCAAACTTGTTTGTCCTTTGCTTTGGGTTCTTGTATTGTCTTATGATTTTCTGATATTTTTCTATTTTATCTCATTGCATCTGGCTGAAATCTTCTATCCTGAAAGGGATTAGATGCAAACATACTTCTACAATATTTTGCAATGTGCCCAAAATTATGATATTTATAACATTCCACGGAGTAATCCATCAATGGTGCAAAGGCATTTCTACTCACAAAATTTCTTGGTGCAACATTAAACTTGCAATCTGACATTTTGTGACCATAAGCATTGCATTTAAAATAGTAACCAGAAAAGAAATAGTTGAACCTGGTTTGTGGTCTTTGCCATGTAGTTGCAGGTGTCACGAATCTTCTTCTCCTTTGAACATTAGTGAAGTCGTCACTATCTACATTCTTTTCATGCCTTGGCTCATTGTCTTTTCTCACTGGATTTGACTTTGCTTGATCAACTTTCTTGTCTTCTTGTGGTTTATTTTCTTCTGTCTTCATAGATTTTGCTTTGGTAATCTCTGATCCATTTGACGATTCGCCCTCTTCAAAGCCCAAACCAAATTTGATGCCTGTAGTCTTCTGGTTCTTTATGATCTTATCCAGCTTCATAGAACTCTCTTCACATTTGTGATAAGAGCTAATTTTTTGATTCATCTCTTCTAACTGCATCCTTAAACCAACAATCTCTTCTTCTAATTTGTTGCAATTTTCTACTTTCATGGTTAATTGCACTTCAAGATCTTCAGAGATCTTTCTGAATTCTTCTATTTGCACCTTCAAAGTTGCTATGATTTCATTTGCATCCTCAAGCTTTCTTGAAGTTTTCTTGTGCCTTTTTCTTTCTGCCTTCAATTCATCTAGAGCTGCAACCAATTCTGCTTCCAGATTAACTTCTGCATCTATTTCTTCTTCATTAAATTCCTCTTCTTCTTTCAGCTTTTCTTCTTCAACTGCCATGAAAAGAGCTTCACTTGTTTCTTCCTCAGAGTTCTCACTAGAGCTATCTTCGGATGAACTGACATTCTTGGAGATGAAACTTTTATTCTTGGATTTGCCTTTTCTAAAATTTGACATCTTCTTCCTGTCCCCTCTTTCTCTATGCGATCCTTCATCATTGCTATTCCTTTCATTGTAAGGACATTTAGCTGCGAAATGTCCAACACTTCCACAGTTGAAGCATTTGAACGGTAATTTTCCTTTGTATTTTCCTTTACCTTTTTTCAGCTTTCTCACAAAGTTAGCTTCCATTTCATCTGACATTTCATCTTCATCGGATTCTGGTTTAGCTTTGATGTTCTTCTGAGCTTTAAATGTTGCTTCTCTATCAGTAGATTTAGCTTTTCCTATTCTCATCTCATAAGCAATCAAAGAGCCATGCATCTCATCCATAGTAAGACTATTCAAATCCTTTGCTTCTTCTATAGCAGAAACTTTAGAATCAAATCTTTGAGGAAGAGATCTTAATACCTTTTTGATGATTATCGAGTCTTTGATTTCCTCTCCAAGTCCTCTGATAGCATTGATGACTTCATTTACTCTTAACAGGTAGGCCTCTATATTCTCATCTTCATTCATTTTTAGCCCTTCAAATTGTGCTCTATGTGTCTGCAATTTAGCTTCCTTAATCTTGTCGTCTCCTTCATGAATGCTCTTCAACTTATCCCAAATTTCCTTGGTGGTCTTGCATCCCATAAATTTTACCAGTTCACTATCAACTAATCCACACATGATAGCATTCTTAGCTTTCGAATCATTCTCAAATAGTTTCTTTGTCGCAACATCAATCGAAGGAGTAGAGGGTATTGTATATCCACTATTTACTGATTCCCAAATATCGTATCCCAAAGCACAAAGATATGTCTGCATTCTGAGTCTCCAAAAAGTGTAGTTGGTTCCATCGAATAATGGTGCTTTGTTTGAGGAGAAGCCTTCACCATTTGCCATTGTGTCACTTCCAAGATCACCCTAGCCGATTGAGCCTGTTCAAGAACTTGGCTCTGATACCAATTATTGAACTAAGCGTGACACTGAGAGGGGGGTGAATCAGTGTGTATTAAAAATTTTAATCCAACTACGAAATCAAATCAAAACAAGCAATCACACAAACATGCATCACATAACACCAGATTTATAGTGGAAACCCGATGTGGGAAAACCACTATGCCAATGGACTGTTTGGACTCCCATCCAAATCCAACCTCAAAAATATTTGGTCTTTACAATATTTTTGTAGCACCCACTATAGGGAATGGCACCAACCAACCCAGACTTTAGCAGCACCAACTGCAAGGAGCACCGACCCCTGTTGCCAAGCACCCACTAGGCAAAAATACAAAGCTCTGGTAGAAGAAGTTTATCCCTGACAATAAGACCCTGAGTGGTCTAGCACACTGAATCTCTCTGTATACACTCTACTCACCGAACAATCCCACTGATCATTTCACACTCTGAGCCCATTGACAATCTGAATCCCTATTCTCTGCATACAAAACAAAACCCTCTTTCTCAAACTCAACAAAACCCTCTTCACAAACTCAAAAAACCCTCTTCACACTATACTTGTTGTGCACTATACTTTTTCTTCTTCCATACATTTTCTATCAAGAGTCTTCGGTTATATATACAAAAGGCAAAAACTCCACATTAAAAATCTTGTCTAAAATTAGCTTTCAAAGATTCCAACCCTTTTAAAAATGTAACACCTTTAATTCCACATACACACACTTGTCAAACAAAATCTGCTTTTTGTAACTGCCATACTAATTGCATATCTTCCAATCAATGCAATCCACTAAATTTAGATTTATCTTTATCAAAACTCCCATTTTCAAAACTGCCAAAAAGTGAAAAAGTGCTCTGGAGCCATTTTGCAACTATTACCGTTTCCTCCTCAAATCTCCGTTTGGATTAAAATTTAAAACGTATGCTCTTGGTACATCCGACTACCTCCAGTTAAAATTTCTAAAGTCTAACTCTTCACGAATTATTCATAGTACCTCCGATAAGGTGGCCTTTTACGTTGATTTTACACCTGTCACATAAACTGGAAAAAGTGCTCCAGAGCCATTTTGCAACTGTCACTGTTTCCTCCTCAGATCTCTGTTTGGACTAAAATTTAAAACTTATGCTCTCGGTACATCCGACTACCTCCAGTAAAAATTTCGAAGTCTGATTCCTCATGGATTGCTTAATATACCTCCGACAAAGTGGCCTCCGACGCTGATTTTACACCTGTCACAAAGTACAAAATCATCCAACAAGGTACCGACGATGCAACCGACCGGTCTAAACACTGATCTAACATCAGACTACACTCATTACTATCAAAAAATGCTCCAAACAATGTGTCGGGCTATCCAACACAGTCCATTGGCACTTATGAGCAACATTTGCAAACTTTTACAACTTTTTGACAACTTTTGCAATTTCGCACAAACCACTTGCAACACCTTCACCCGAGCATCAAACATGTCCTCACAAGCTCCGAACACCTTACCGCTGCACCAACCAAGTCCAACTGAGTGTGTTGACAACAATGACAACACCTTGCTCAACATGCAACTCATATTCAATCATACAAGCCCGAAACCTATACTATGCCACATTGTAACAATCATATGGAAGGAAGTGATTGTATTGATACCTATATATAATCTAGCACATTATTCTAAATTAAATTATATAAATTACCCATAATAACTATTGATTATGGGAGATAGGTGCCTTGTATGCACAAATACAGTCGTACAATTCGACATGTTATAAACTAGAAATAGTGCCTATTTTTAAAAAACATAACAAAATCAAGATAATAGAGCCGATATCGCCATGGGGAAAGCTACTAACCATACATTGAATAAAAATGAGCCTTGAGATATTTTGGGCATAATGGGTAAAGTCAAAAGTCAGTTTGAGGCTGCAGGATGGATGTAGTATTATCTCTTGGTTAGCCAGGATCAATACCCTGAGGTAACACAATCATTTATAGCTTCAATAGATGATGACATCGTATAAATGTGTGGACTGGCCATACCAGTCACAAAAGCATATATTGCAGAGGTGATTGGTCTTTCACGCATAGGGGATTGGACATACAAGGGATATAGTAGAGTAAGATGCACACAATAATATTTTGGGCAACCAACAACATAGAAAACACACCAAGGGTTGCTAAAATAGTATATGCCAAACCTTTGGAGGGAGGTATTCGAACAAGTAGCTCAATTTTTCACTTGTAATGGTAAGTATTCCTAGTTGAACGCCAACCATTTTAGATTCCTTAATCATCTGTTGCATGGGAATAAAATCAATATTCCCTACTACCTAATGTGTGCCCTAAAGGATAAAGCCAACTAATATCAGAAAGTAATAGTAATGTCATTAGCACATCATGGGTTTATCTCAGCCCTAGTTTGACATGCCAAGGTGCTTAGAGATGAATTGGAAGCTGGAGATATACCAAGGCACATAGAGGATAAAAGAGAAGTTGCTATAGATGAAGCCAAGGAGCAGTAGAGGGAAGAAGAGGCATCTAACTCCCAAAACCACCAAGCTACAAAAATAATAGAGCAGGTAGAAGTAGGTCCTTCTTCCCCAACACCATCGTCTACCTCCTAGAAAAGCCATTCTATAGGGGGCAAGACAAGATGAATAGAGCCTATCATAGGCAAGATCATTGACTATCTTCCAACATTCAAATTGGAAGGTAGACCAAATTGTTCCAAGCCCAATTTAGGCTTTATCACCACCAAAAACTTGAACCATAACACAAAAGGAGAACCTAATTAATTATAGTTCATTAGAAGAGGAAAATGCAGAGGATGAACTAGTTACTTGAGTATTGCATGGCATGGCCAATGGTGCAACATTATGCTAGAACTATTAGGAAGAAGACTTGCAGAGCAAGCTACAGAATATGAGAGAACAAGCCTCCATTTGGGAGGAAAAATTTAAGAAAGAGCAGGCCAAATTTCAAGAGTCTCGACGAGCTACTGTAGTAAGATAACAAGAAGCAAATGATGCTCTATGGTAGTTACAAGTAAAAGTATGGCAATTATAAAATAGGGTCTGGTAGTTCTAGGCCACCAAACCGAATAAGGTGGATGCTGCCATATAGACAGACTGGGCCATGGATGCAACATTTTATTTTGTGGACTCAAAGGAGAAAATTGCATCCATAGGAGCATTTTATTTTGATGCCAAAAGGGCATCAAATAGTCAAAATGCTGAAGTAGGGGACCAATCAGAGGCCCCTATGCAGACTACTTCCCAGGAAAAATTGAGCCCTATTATTCAACAAGAATCCCCTGTAATAGAAATCATTGATAGTGAGGCTAAGGAGTTAGCCATAATACCTGATGTTGCCCAATCAAATGGTCAACCACTAGATGATCAAGCTAGGATTGCCAAGTCAGCTAAGGAGTCTGAGGCACAACTGAATGCTACTTAACCAATTGAATACATACAAAAATTTGACCCTACTATCCACTCAGAAGTAGGGTAGGGGTAAGAACATAAAATGGATCACCCATAGGTGTCAGCTAATCACATGGAGGCTACATAATTAACTAGTTGGTCATTGGTTGACCAAACCACAACTGGTCAGTTTGATGAACAAACCATAGCTGGACCAATTAGGAACACATCAGGGGATCAAGATAAGCAAGATACAAAGTCCTTTGAGGTCCAAGAAATACCACCTTTATAGAAGGTAGAGGATGTTGGTCCTTTGACAACTACAGTTGATGCAGTAGCACCTAGATCATCTAAAATATTATGATCCAAAAGAAAAGCAGAGAGAGCATCATAGAAAAGACAAAATACAAGGGCCATAAAAGTGAAATAGGAAAAATAGAAAGCACCCCAACAAAATTTGAAGGTGCAACCAAACCCAAACTCATATGAAGAGTGGGTTACATCCATGAAGGCCTTCACCAACCAGAAAGAGTAGTTCTAAGAGCTCTAGAAGAACATGAAGGAGGCCAAGAAGGAGTGAAATGCTTACAAAATAATGGCTAGAGAGCCATGTGTTTCCATTAACCCTACCCAGCCAAAACAATCATGGACCCTATATGGTTAAATTGATGGCAATCCCTCAAGGATGAGGAAATATCTGGATAATATGGGTATATTCAGTAAGGAACCAATGATGCCATCATTGATTTGAGTATTCGAGTCTTTTCCACCTGAAGATGCAGAGGAAAATGACATAAAAACACAACACTCAATCCATGGGAGGTAGAATTACCAAAGGCCAAGGTACATGATACATCCTAGTATCCACTATGGGACAAGCCTAATTTTCCATTAGCAGACCAGCTTCCCCCAAATCATCAATACTGGAAGTAAGTTGAGCCTGCATTCTAGAAGGATACAACTACATTTATTGGATTCTATGTGGAGGAAGTTGTAAGTAAAAAAATGTGGAGCAGAACAAAGCCAAATACAAGAGTAGGGCCTAGCTAGTCCTTACGATGCAGTAAATACCAGAAGGCACCAAAGACAGAAGTAGGTCCCAATCAGTCAAAATAGGGTGGCAAAACAATGTAATAAGGAACAAGATAGAGCCATAGCCAAGGAAAGAAAATGTAGAAACAAAGCATATTCACAGGTTGTTGATAAAATAGGGGATTACCAGCAGAATGTGCCATGAGGACGTGGCAACAATTAGGCATGGGGGGATGATGAGCATAAAAAATACTCATTTTTTGTATACTTTAATAGCATAATTGTGCAACATATTATATTAGAAATACATCTTTTATGATATTTTTGTATATATTTAATAGAAAATGATGTATTATGTCTAATGTGTGTTTTGAGTGAAAATTGTGTGTAGATGTAGTATAATTTGTGTTTTTTGCACCTTTTGAGTCAAGGTACCATGTGGACTTGGCATTTGATATTTTTATAAAGCAATTAAGGAAGGATCGATGAATAAACGATGATAGTAGCAAAGGAGTAAGGTGATTTGAAATATGCTAAGGTATGGTGCCTGTCTCCCAACCATAAGCTGGAAGGCACCTATCTCCTAGCAAAAAGGAAGCACTTGTCTTCTGATACAAAGGACAGTGCTTGTATCCTGACTGTAGGTTGGAAGATATCTATCTTCCATATACAATATGATGCCTATCTTCTAACCATAGGCTAGATGATGCTTGTGTCTTGGCAACATAATAAATGCATGCATTATTTGACGCACAAAAACCAATAATTATCTTCAAAAAATAAAAGTAGGTTTGATACGATGCTTGTATCCCGATTATAGACCATAAAGGTGCTTATTTTCCAAAAACGGGCTAAATAGCACATTCCCTAAATAGAATAAAAACATGTGTGTTGACTATGAAAATTGAAGACCATGTATAATTAGACACATTTTGTTAAACATAGGAAACACTATAATTATTACAAAAGGGTTAATTTTAGCGTGATTTCTCTATTTTTAGATGTCTAATCAATTTATGCATGCTCACCATAGAAAATTATGTAGTGTCTAAATTTGTAAACAAGGGACGACTGTGTTCTGTATAAAATTCAAGTCACCCCTGAAGAAACCATCTGAACTTCCTCTCTAAAAATTAATACTACATAGTAATATCTCAAAGTGTTTGATCTATTTCTTGAGTTTAAAAAGTGATTGCGTAGTTTAATTAGTAGATGTCTTCGGAGCCTGGGCCCACTCTAGGCAGTATTCCTTCCCTGTTTTATTTTGCTTTCATTAACTAGTTTCTATTATTTATTTTTTGCAGTGTGTCTAATTATGTATTTCCCTATTTTATTTAATTCCTACAAGAGTGTTTGCTTTTTCTGCACATCTCCTTTCAATCATATGTTTGAAATTTTAATTTATTCTTTTTGCAAGTTCTTGTAGAATTTACTTTCTTGTAATTTAATCCTACCAGTTTGATTGAAATTCAACTATAACAACAACCATCCCCCAAACCAAAGTGATATAGAGGAATCATATTTAGACCACTATAGACATACTTTACATTGGTACTCACAAGTCTACAAACTATTGGATTGATAATTAATGGATATAAAATGAATGTTTTCATAACACAATTTTTGCTCACCATTTTGGCACTGTTGTCAAGGAGTGCCAAATGTAGTAGTCAAATTTATAGGACATCAACTTTGAACTTACAGTTCAAATTAGTTTACCCATATATTTTCTACCTGATATTGTATGATTCCAACAATATTAAGAGGATTAGATGGTAGTTTTTTGAAAAGCAAAAAATTTACTTCACAAATACTTGAAAACATTATGAAATTCCTTTCGAAACATTTGAAAAAAAATTTGAAACTGAATTACCATCTCCACCAAAAATACATTGGCGTAGTTATCCAATCTTTGAAAAATTCCCTTCTCAGCCATTAAGACAAACATATTTTGATGAAGGACTAGTTTCAAATTTTGGTTTAGGACTTCTATTTGAGATAAATCAATCTAAGGAGGATTTATTGAATATTCAACGGTGGAAAGTAGTTGAAGAAGGAACCATTTCAAACATTGACTTAAGAATACTTTTGGAAGATAAAAAAAATGAGTGTGAAGACTTGAAAGTTGCCCTAGAAGTAGCAGGTGTGGAACCTAAATTACCTAAAAATATAGCTAAAATTGAAGAAAATTCAACCAAATTTGACTTCCCAATTGAGGGGGCAAGGGGAGAAACAAAGATGAAAAATATATTTCTCACTCTTCTTCCTATCTTTAGGGGATTTCCAACTGAATACCCTGACTTGTTCCTTTTTCAATTTGACGTATTATGCATATTAGTGGATTACAAATTAGATGCCCAAAAATTGAAATTATTTCCCTCCACTTTAGATTATTCAGCATTACACTAGTTCATCAGATTGGGAAATAACATATTGCAACCTAGGAAGATATTGCAACCAGCATTAGATGTTAGACATTCGATAATTATGTTAGAATTATTCTCATAGAAAAGGTAAACCAACTGCTCGAATTACAAAAACTACAACCTCAGTCACTAAGGCTGAAATCGGCAACATGTTGGATGATATAAAGAGTGAGATGCTCTCATCTCTTGCACTTCAAATGGATACACTCTTGCTTCAGAAAAATAAGCAAAAAACTAAAGCAACATTAGCATACTTTTGCCCAAAATGTAGGAGAAAAAATTCAAAAAATGAGTGTACAAAAAACAAAGTTAGAGTTTGTGCAATTTGTCAAAGGGATCATAAAACTAGGTTGTGTCCATGAATAGAAAATGTCAAAGAGGAACTTGAAGTAGCGAAAATCTATTTCATGGATAATAGGGGAAACTGACAATAGTTTTCTATGGGAAATAATATGCCATGAGGAATACCACCTTATGGGGGAAGTAATTATATGAACCAAGGTCAGACTCAACCACACAAAATGGGATGGTGGGGTCAACCTCCTTGGATGAATGCCACCTAGGGGTCTACTCCTTACAACTCATATCCATGGATGCCTTATCAAAAAACTGGATAGCATTGGAGGAACCACAATAGGTGGACTTCACCTTCACAAAATACAACTCAAACTCCACCACATCCCAGCTTACCTACATCTCCTACTTCAAGACCAATTCAAATACCTACACAACCAACTCAAAATTCCAATAACAAGTCAAATCATCCCACCTATTAGGTAGAAACAAAGATTTTTCTAATGTATAATATTAGAGTATATTGTAGCCCTATACAACTTAGGTCAGGTAGATAATTAGGTGTAGAACCAACTCCTCCTATAGTGGAGGAAGAGGATGTAGAGTTAGAAGTAGAAGAGCCACCTTTGGTAGAAGAGGTGGTAGAAAAATAAACTGCTAAGAAAAATAGAAATGAAGGGGTTCCACATTTTCCAAAAATATTACAAGAACCTAGCAAGGTAACATAGCTCGAATTTGACATTATGGAAGGCTTAAAAAACTTGACAGTCATAATTCCCCTCTTTCGGGCCATTAGAGTTGTTCCTATTTATACAAAGGCCATAATAGAATTATGTTTGAAAAATCAAGAAGAAAACCATCAAAAGTAGTAAATGTGGTAGGACAATTGGTCGATCTCATGTTAGACAATACCTACCATCCTAAATACTCTAATCTAGGAAGCCCAATGCTAACTGTTAAAATTGTAGACTTCCCATTATCCAACACATTAGTAGATCTAGGGGCTACCATAAACGTGATACCCCAAGAAACCATGCAGAAACTACAAATCATGAATATGAGGGCAACTAAAACTATCCTTCAATTAGTTGATCGATCCATAGTACTTAGTGAGGGAATACTGGAATATGTTGTTGTCACAGTAGATGCATGGGAGTATCCGAAAGATTTTCTAGTATTGCAATCTAGATCTAGATTAGGTGGCTATCAACTTATTTTAGGTAGACCTTGGATGGCCACAACTAATGCTTATATAAGTTGCAATACAAGACAAATGATGATCTCAGATGGGCAAAATACCAAAAACTTGATCATTTATCCACCTGCACAGTCCACTGATTTGTTGGAACAACCAAACTATAGAGCCTTAAGTGGTGATGCCTTGTTAATGCATCTACCTATATTGGCTCTATATGAAATTGAGGATGACACTAATGAAGAAAAATTCATCACATACTTTTTCCAAGGGAAATATTCTCATCCTCCTCTAGAATCCTTGCTTGTAGGAAGAAAAGATAACCATGTCAAAAAAATAGAGGTAGCACTTGACAAAGTATTGAATATTGATAATGAGTTTTCAATTATTCAAGAGGACAAATTAAAGGAAATACTTGTCATATACCAAACTACTTTTATGTGGGATTATATAGACATAAGGGGGATTGCACCCAAAGTCTGTACTCATAGGATATATTTGAAAGATGATATGAGACCGGTAAGACAACCCCAAAGGATAATGAATCCAACCATGAAAGAAATTTTCAAAGCTAAACTACCAAAAAATTTGTCAGTTGGGTTTATTTATCCAATATGAGATAGTCAATGGGTATCATATTTAGTGGTGGTGCATAAAAAATAACAAGTGGTGCATTTGTGTTGATTACAGGATGCTCAATAAAGCCACTAGAAAAGACCATTTACCCTTACCCTTTATTGACCAAGTTCTTGGAACCTTGGTAGGAATAAAATATTTTTTATTCCTAGATGGATTTAGTGGATACAATCAAATACAAATAGAGGAGGAAGACCAAGACAAAACCACATTTATTTGTCCATGGGAGAATTTTTCTTACCAAGTCTTACAATTTGGGTTGTGTAACACACATACCACCTTTCAAATGGTGGTGTTTAGTATCTTTTTAGACATGGTTGAATAAATTGTAGAGGTATACATGGATGATTTCACCATTTACAGTGAGACTTTTGTGGAAGATACAACCAATCTAGAGAAAATACTCCAATGGTGTCAAGATACAAACATGTCCCTTCGCAACAAGAAGTGCTTTATGCTAATGCAAGAAGAGATAGTGTTAGGACATCATATATCTATAGAGGAGATTAAAGTAGATAAATGAAGTAATTAAAAATCTACCCACTTCCCAAACACAGAGAGATGTTCGTAGTTTTCTAGTTTCTACTGGATACTATAAGCAGTTTATCCAAGATTTTGCCAAGACTACCAAATCATTGCACACATTATTATCTAAAAATATTGATTTTTTCTAGAATAGTGAGTGTTAATAAGTATTTTAAATTTTAAAATAAATACTGACCACAACTCCTATGCTGAGAGGTCCAAATTGGACTCTCCCCTTTCACATTTACACTGATGCATCTAAACATGAGATAAGGGCTGCATTAGAAAAAAATATGGAGATGATTTTTATACTATCTACTATGAATGTAAAAATATTACAGGTGTTGATTTGAACTATACTATCACATAGAAAGAATTTATTGTAGTAGTGCACACTATTAATAAGTTTTGTCATTGCATTACAGGTTATAATTTTTTTGTGCATACATATCATGTAGCCATTAGGTACCTAATGAATAAACCTGCAGTAAGTGGTAGAATTATTAGGTGGATTTTATTGTTGCAAGAATTTGATGTAACCATTGTTGACAAACCCGACAAGGATAATGTTGTTGCAGATTTTATCTCCAAGTTAATTTCTCAGGAACATACAACCACTAAGGATCAATTTTTAGATGACATATTTTTTTTTTGGATGAACAAATTCTATGGTATGCAGATATGGCTAATTACTTAACCACCAATAAATAATCTCCTGCACTCTCATCTCAAGAAGCTCAAACATTAATATAAAAGAGTGTAGATTTCTCATGGATTGATGGATGCCTATTTAAAACCAAGCCTGATAAAATCATGAGAAGGTGTGTTGTAGAAAATAAAAATACATAAATCCTCAAGGCTTGCATGATGAACCATGTGGTGGTCATTTTATAGGAAAAGGACTACATTTAAAGTTTTATAGGTTGGATATTTCTGGCCTTCTTTATTTAAATATGCAGTCAAACATATGAACCAATGTGATCAATGCTAATGAATGGGCATACAAACTCTCCGAGATGAGATGCCACTGCAACCCCATGTGAATATTGAACATTTTTACAAATGGGGGATGGAATTTATGGGTCCCATTAATCCACAATCACGTAAAAAAGGTATATTCTTGTTTGTACTGACTATGTGATGAAATGGGTTGAAGTGCAGGCACTACAAAATTCAAAGGAACAGACTGTAGCCAATTTCCTGTATGAATCTATTTTCACTAGATTTGGGATTCCTAGAGAAATCACCACCAACCAGGGACATCAATTCACCTCAAAAGTGATTTACAAATTGATGCAGCAATATCAAATCCGATACAATAAAACTACCCCCTATCATTCGCAAGCAAACGAACAAGTGGAAGTCACAAATCGGGAGCTGGAAAATATTATTACCAAGATGATATAGTAACACCAAAAATATTGGGCAATTCATTTACTGAAGGTAGTGTGGGTATATCACACTACCTAGAAGACTACCATTGGATTCACACCATTCCAATTTGTGTATGGAAAAATGCCATGATACCCATTGAATTTAAAATCAAAACCTTGCAGACTGCTATAGCAATAAATTTAAATTTAGATGCTACACAAAGGACTGAATTCAATAGCTTAACCATTTGGATGAATATCAAAAATATGCTTTGCAACAAATGGAAATTATGTGGAAGCAGAGGATCCGGTGGCATGACTACCACATATGGCCAAAATAGTTCAAAGTGGGAGAATAGGTATTGTTGTACAAATTATGATTTTAGGAGTGAAAGGGAAATCTTATGTAGCCTTGGATGGGACCGTATGAGGTGGTTGAGATTATAAAAAATAGTGTTGTGAATGTTCAAACTATAGATGAAAGTAGATTTGTGCTAACAGTCAATGACCATCGATTACGACTGCATCATACACCATCAATCCACGTAATTAATCTGAAGCAGGTATAGGGGAGACCCCATTATGATGAAAAACTCTCTCAAGCAGTTGATAAATGCATGTGCGTTCATAGAAAAAAATATTTTAATTTTTAAAATTTATTTGATCAATTTTAATTTATTTACTGCTTTGCAATAATTTATGCCTTGAATGCAATCTATAGGCATCTTGGGAAACCTAGTCCTATCAAGCAAAAAATCCAAGGTTCCTATTTTATGTTTTATATGTGCATTTATTTTGCAAGAAATTGTTCCCTGAATGTAATTTGTAGTCATCTTGGAAAACCTAGGCTTATCAGGCATAGAATCCATGGTGCCTTGTGGTTTTTTAGTTTCTTAGGAGGATAAAGGAACAAACGAAGATTCAATACCTACCAATAAGGGGGTATTTACAACTAGATATATATAGATGTCTACTATATCCATAAAGCAGATACCTGTATACAGTCAAGGTGGTGGATGCTAATTTTATCACCAAGGAAAAGCACCTGTATCCGAATAAATAAAAGGCGTCTAATTGTGGGTCAACTCAGTGGATGTTGACTATCCAGTCAAGAGAAGGAACTTGTCTCCAATATATAGAAAAAGTGCCTATATCAATAATATTTTGAAGGTGTCTGTATTCTCAAAAGTGCCTAACTCCTATATACAATAGGTGATTAAAAAATTGGTTGTTATGAAAGAAAAACAAAAACAATTTTTTTTGTGTATTTTGCAGGTACCAGTATGTTCGATAAATGCACTTATATTCATAATAATAGATAGTGCATGTCTCCAATAAAACAGAGTAAGGAACCTATTTCCCATTAAACGGGTGCCTATCTCCGCATTTCAACAGAGGTGCATGTTTCTCAACAAATGAGAACCTATCTCCACACTTTAGTGGAAGGTGCCTGTCTCCCAACAAATTGGGCACCTATCTTCACACTTCAGTGAAGGGCACCTATCTTCCATACAAATAAAGGTGCTTGTATTCCAATACAATGATGACTTCTATATTTGGCATTGAAGAAAGCAGCCGATGCCACATTGGCACTGAAATCCACACATTCAAAGTCAAACTTTTCACAAATAAAAGTATGTTTGTTTGTATTTTTACTGATGGAATCCTTTTACTTCTTGATTTTTAATTGAAAAATACCCGAATTCATGGCGGCTATCAATTCCACTATGTAAATTAAAAAAAAACAATAAAAGAAATGGATGGAACAACTAAGAAAATAATTAGATGGAAGGATGCATTAGAATGCAGATATGCACAAGAATTTGAAAAATAATTGGAACAACAACAAACTCTGGTTGAAAAGGGTGGAATGACAATTTCAAAAAAATCATAAGACCACTTTAGCTTCAAAAATTTTATAGTTTGTTGTTGTATATAGTATTCTTAAAAATGGTAGACCTATATCTAATTTATTTTATTATAAACATCTATTTCAACTAGTTGATGTGCATAACCTTCCTAGTGCCCATTGGTCAGATTGAAGTGCTTAGGAAATTGTAAAACATCTCTCATTGGTTGAGGAGGACCTCAAGGAGAAAGTAAAACATGCCAAAATCATTTCAATTTCAATTGATGAGGTAACTATTGTTGACAACACATATTGGATTTGCATGAATGGTTACACATTAGAAAATAATTTATGACAATCTCATTTACTTGCACTACATAAGATGGTGGAATATTGTAATGTAGAAAATATTTACAATGTTGTTGTAACTATTTTAAAGGACATAGCAGAAATGAATGATATATAAATTACCACTAAGTTAATATGTGTTAGAGTTGATGGTGCAAGGATACATGAATTATTTTTGTGTTCGAATACAAACATCAATTGTCCCATATTTGATCCCTATTCATTGCATGACTCAGAATAATCTTGCATACAAAATTGTGAGCACATTTAGAAATATTGTGAGAGTGATAGAACTTGTCCATGAAATTTATGCTTATTTTTTGTGCAATTCAAATTTTTTTGTAGAGTTTCAATAGTTTGCACTAGGAACTATTGAAGGTAAAAAATTGTTAAAATATGTAGATACTAGGTGGATTTTATTGTTTCAACTGGCATATAGAGTTTTCAAAGAATATCAATCCTTTTCAAGTTTTATATATGCAAATCATAGGGCAGTTGATAAGGCTAAAGATTTGTTATACCATATGAATGACTTGGAAACACTTCTTACATTATGTGGTATTCTTCCAATGTTGAAATAAATGAATAATTTGATTAAACTTGCACAACAAAGATAAATTTATATTATGGATTTCATTAGGAAGACAAAAAAAATATGTATGCATATTGATATGTTGTACACATATGATGAAAGTTTTATGGATCCCATGTTTGAGAGTTAAATAATTTTAACAAACGTTAATGATCCTAAAAGTTTTTTAAAGTTCAACATCAATGATCATCTTTGTATTAATATCAACCTTTATATTATTTTGAAAAGTGATTAGATATAGCTACAAATGAAGTTGAACAAATACCCATAACATATAATGGATTTGATGTAGTTGTACACAATACAAATATTAAACTAACAAAAATAGAAAAAAAATTAACAAGAGAAATAAGATGTTGTTTTCAAAGAGATGAATTGCTTGAGGCTATGGGTGTGGTTAACCCCATATTTTAGAATCCATGTACTAAATACCAAACTATAAGTGATTTGTTTCTCAAATACATGGGCACTCATGTTAAGCATTTCACCAAACGTATGGAATTCAATGGTATTATCAATAAAGATATTTTGATAAAACAATCAACTATTTTAGAATGACAATGGTTGGTCAAGTTTCATGATTGACTAGCCATCATGAGCTAGGTTTTATTACACGATCATGGAAAAAATTGTATCCCAATAGTGTTTTACAAGATACGATCAATGAATATTTTCATTTATAGGAATTATATCAAACAATGATTTTGGGATATATGGAAGAAAGGGTGTTTAGTGCATTATCTTTTGTAAAATCTAAAGTTTGCAACAAGTTGAACAATTTTTTGAGAGTAAATATGTCAACCTAAGAGGTGGAACAATATCCTTATGATAGAGCTTTGGCATATTGAAAATATCTAGCAAAAAAAATAGGTATCACAAATACTCATGATGATGAGGATACTGATACTTGCAGTGATCAGGTTGTAGAGACACAAAGTTTAGGTATGCATATAAATGATTTTGGATAATCTGAAAAGTGTTTGTTTCAGTTTTCTTCATTGTAATAGATGGAATATTTTAAAAGTTTAATATATTTCTCATTATTTGTTATCAATTTTCTACTAGGTTTTGAAAATTGACTTTTTGTTTTACTAAAAATTTGAAACTTATTTGATTGTGTATATGTTCATACTTTTTATTTTGATATCATATTGTTTTTATTTTTTTTTATTTTTTTATTTATTTTTAATTTACATGGTGGAATCGGTAGCCGCCATGAATCTGGGCAGGCTGTCTAGCTTTTTATGGTTGCCATAGTATTCTGCGTTGTCCGCCCCAGAAGTCGCCACACAGATCTTCATGCAGTCCGCCCCTATAACCACCATGCCACAATCATTTTAAACCTTTTACGCTGCTGAAAGCACTAGGAAAGGGACAAGCGTTCAGTCCAACGAGGCCCGATATTTGAACCTTGGACCTCCGCCCCCTTATGGGGTTTGGATGAACCAATTGGTCAACACCTCATACCTTTCATATTGTTTTTATTGGATTGTGTCTATTTTAAAAAAATTCTATGTTTTATATCATAGACATGTTATTGAATTTTTTTTGTATATGTTATTGAATTCTATGTGTTGTTGCCTCTCATCAATGGTTATTGTAATGAAGGTAGTGTAAGCATCACTTTTCTTCTTTAATGGATTGATTCATCCAGCTCCCCAATAAAAATTTACATTAAAATTTTAATTAAAACTATTGTAAAAAAATAATGCAATCCCCGTTAGGGGGGTGGATGTCCAAGGTTCAAATCTCGAGCCTCATAAAATTGAACACTTGTCCCTTTCCTAGTACTTTCAACGGTGTAAAATTTTTAAAATGATTGTGGCATGGCAGTTATAGGGGTGGACTTTGCAAAGAACTGTGTGGTGGCTTCTGGGATGGACAACGTAGAATACTATGGTGGTCATAAAAGTCAGACAACCTACCCAAATTTGTGGTGGCTACCAATTCCACCATGTAAATTAAAAAAAAATAATGCAATAAAAATAAATTTAGTTTAACTACACTTACTAGAGGAATATGTGACCTGTATAGCCAATTTTATCCTTATTGATGGATCCATTCAGCTTTACTTTAAAAACATATAAAAAAATCTTTGAACTAATTATAATTTTAAATAAATAAAATACAAAATAATAAACAATAATTTTAAATAGTAATGTTACCTATTGCATGTGAGGGTTGGTCGACTTCAACATCAAATGAAATATTTTAAAAAATTAATAGAAGTACACGAGGAAGAGGTGAGGAAGACCTCATACATTTTGTAGATCTTTCAACAAGTCTTGGTGTCGATTCTGACTATGTGTTAGAATGTCTAGTGGCTTCCTGTATGTGACCCCTTATGGTGGCCTCCATTTGAGTAGAAGAGGTGGATAATTTTCTTTGTACTAAAGCACAAATAAAAAAATATTCAAAAATAATATTATACCTAGATTTTTTGGACTGTCATACCAATAGTCATCAAGTTGCGGTGCATTGAGGTAGGAGGTGGGGTATATTTCACATTGTAATATGCTTCATAAAAATAAAATGATTAAATTGGTAGTTGTTATAAATTCATTTGGTTGCCTCTGAGCATTGAGGAGATCATATTTAATGTAGTTCAAAATATAGGTGCTCAAGTCAAATTTGGTGCCCCAAATACACTAAACCAAATAGGCCAACACCTAGAATAAGATGTTTTTAATTTTCCTTGCAACACAATTCTTGCTTAGAAGAATTCAATGCAAGAATGTAGAAACTTGTTTAAAACACTTGCAATATTTAAGCCCCTTTGGGACTTAGTAGAGTGAACTACAACAAAATTTAAGAAAAAATTATTAGTTAAAAATTATAGAATTAAAAAAACAAAAAACTAAATTTTAAAGATGCATATTACCTCTCAAAAAAAAAATTGAGCTATTGTAGTTGGTCTCTAGGTATCCTTTGTTTTCGTCACTCAAAACATACTAATTTGTGATAGGTTGAGCATTGTTGTGTGGTAGCCTTGTTAGTCTTTGCATGTTTAAAGGTTTAATAGTGAAAGAACTATTTTTGTTGTCGATGGTCATCTGGACAATGGATCCATCATTATCATAGGAGTTAACAAAATTTTACAATAAGCCAATATCGGTGTTGTACTACACCATTTTTATTAATCTTGTAAGACCAAAGAGTTTGAACCATGTGGTATCATGTCTAGGTGTGTTGAAAATATAGGAAATATTAGGGCAAAGATAGTTTTTGAAGGAAACCTTCGAAGGAATAGGAAAGGAAGAGCTAGCCATTTAGATTAAGGCTTAGGGTACTATAGTGTATGCACTATAGATGTCTAGTACTCTGATCTAGGCTAGGAGGAAAAAGGTTTGAGGGATGTGTGCTACTCTGATCTACACTATGGGGGAAAAAGAGCAAAAAAACAAGTGTTTATGTCTTTTTATAGAAGTTCGTATCCATGAAGTAAATGCATGTTTGACATGTGGTAACATTAATGACATATGACAACATTTAATTGGAATTTTTATAGGTGGTAAACAAAAAAATCAATTGTATGATAGACATCAAAAAGCCAGATGATAAACAACAACAAACATGGATGAAAAACAACAAAAAACTTGGATGACAAACAACCAAAAACCTAGACAACAGATAGCAAAACCCTGGATGGTAAACAACAAAAAAATTGGATGATAGACAACAAAAAACCTATATGACATTCAAAAAAACCCTATATGACAGACAACAAAACCCTAGATGATAGAAAAAAAAAAAAAACTTATATGATAGAAAACAAAAAACCTAGATGATAGACAACAAAAAAACCTGGATGACAGACAACATAAACCTGGATGATAGACTGTTTATCTAGATATGGTATTTGTCATCTAGTTTTGTTGTCTATCATCTAATTTTGCTATCTATCATCTACTTTTGTTGTCTATCATCTACTTTTTCTATCTGTTATCCACTATCTAACAAATTTTCCACACTTTTATAAATTTTTAGGGAAAAGAGTTTTTCATCTCTTTTATATGATTGTTGACATGATTCACCTCAGTTTTGAAACTGATTCATCCCATTTTTATAAATATATTTTGGATCCAACCCCTTAAGCATTACCCTGACTTTAGCTAGAAGGAAAATAGTTGAAGACTAAATAAATGATACTACTCCAATAGATAGATCAATCTAGTAGACTACCAAAGAAATCATCCAAGAATTTTGATAAGAATTAGCAAAGATAAAAAATCCCTCAAGGACTCAAATCCTTGAAACACTTCAATATATTAAATTTTGGAAGAAAAGAAGCACTTTAGCTTCTACTACAACTATATTCTATAGAATAACCTAGTCCTTATCAACAATAATGTCAGTAGAAGGACAATGATGCAATGTATTAAAAAATTTCCCAATAGGATAAGGATCAAAATCCAAGAATTAAGGATAAATTTTGGTATTCTTCTTGTATTGAATTTATAAGTATTATATTTTTTGAATAAGTATTTGTAATTAATATATTTTTGACGTGCATGATCAGTGGAACCCAAAACTCCTAAATATTTTAGTTTATAGTCTACATTGAGGGGGTATTTCTCTCTCAAATCCAACATCACCATAGAATGCTTTATCAAGTTATAAGCCATAGCTGAGAGGTAAAGTCATAGCCAAATCTCAGAGCTAAATATAGAGCTAGATCTAATACTATGATGTAATAAGAGGGGTATGTTAGGAATTATTACAACATAGATAACTAGTATGTAAGTTGAGTAACTACTCAACACATGGTATGTAAGATATGATAGGAATTATTAAACCTTAGTCCATGTAAAATGGCATGTGGTATAACCACTCATGACAAGGACCATGTACATACTATAGGACAAGGGTAGTTGCAATTTTAGTTAGTATGCCAAAAATGGGCATCCAATGTATTTAAATATATACCATTTCATAATGCAAATCATCGAAGTATTTTCTAAAATCCACCAGCAAATAATTTGGTGCCTCTACCTAGGCCAAAAAATCAACTTCCTAAAAAGACCTTTCAAGAATTGTTAAACTTAGTGGCTTACTCCCTATTCCCCTTGCCACTATGAAAGCCTTACCTAATTTTGATGAAAGTGAGAACAAGATAACACTGGATCACCTCAACGAATTATCCATATTCAAATCAATTTAATGCATTTAAGAGGAGTACATACAGTTACTACTTTATTTTCTACATGATATAATTACATTATAGTATAGAGGTTTACCATATCATTATGTTACTAGTTGGGTATTAGTTGTAGAACCAATTATACATATATTTGGTAGGATGGGAAATGGTTATTCAATATTGTTTCAATTGTATATGATAAAAAGGCATCCCCCAAAAATAGACATGATTTTAAGACAAGATTCTTAAAGACCTTAATATAATTCCATAGAATATTAGGCCTAGTGAAGAAAAATTATTGCCTTATTACATCAAGGATTTATAGTCTGATTTAATTTTGATGGTTTATAACACTAATCATCACACATTAGCTACAACTCTTGAAGAAGCATCTCATATAGAACATGCTTTACTTAGAGTATGAGAATTACCACCTATAGAATTGGAATACAACACATTGCAACACAATTATATTATCACTTAAATAAATAAAATATATTATGTAAATATTTTACAATTACAAATGAATAGATTGTGCATGCAACATACATCAGATGGACTAGTACACTAGTAAAATGACCTTGCATAACTATTTGGAAAAACTTGAACAACACTTCAAATTATCTTGCACAATAGTTAGACAACTTGAAACAATAATTAGATGGCTTGGCATAGGTATCTCATAAGTATATGTCTAATTACACCCAACTTCCCTCACCATGTGTAATACCAATATACAAATGAATGAGGGGAGGGGATTTATTATAGTCTAAGGAGGTAATTGCATCCTCAATTTCTTCAAACTAACTATCCTAACACCTCATGTCTTCTTGAATTATATTTCACATATATTTATCTTCATCTATATTTCATAAACTTTATTAATTACACATACATTTTTCAAACACTTTGCATATGAACTACAAAATAATACAAATTGATAAAACTTATTAATTATTTATCCATATATGTCAACTCACCTACCTACACATATCCCCTCCTCTAGACATGTTAGTATCCTCAATAGTATATTAGTTGAACATATGGGATAGAAGCATTGAATATTGTACTAGAATCTCTTATTGTTCTCCTGCTTTCTCCTATTCTAGATATCTTCTACAACTAACTTCACTTCAAACTGGTACCTTTAAAAAAATACTAAATTGCTCTCTCCACTTACTAAAATCAAACCTATCATCAATATGTCCAACATGATGGACTATGCCCATATCCACATTTATTGGAGGTCAAGGGGATAGGATTTCCCTTGTAGGATCAAGGGGTAGTGATACTTATAGGGTTGAGAAGTGGCTGCCACTTGAACCTCTCAAAAAAATTCCACTAAAATCTAAATGACTTATGTATAGCTCTTGATGACTTTGTATTATCTATTAATGACTTTGTTTTGGTCTTATATGATCCTATCGTAGCCTCTAATGGATATCAACATCCCTTTGTTTTAGATAGACCTCCTCTTATATCAAGCAACCAACCTTTTATATCAAAAAACCCTAGGATAAAAGATCTAAATCCTACATTAGACAAACTTTGGCTAGATGATTCACTTTCTATGTTAGAAAACCTAGTGATAGATGGCATAGCTTTAGATAACCTTACCTTAGACAATCCAACTATAAATGACCCTACTCTAGATGGCCCTAACCATGCTACCCTAGACAACCTACTTCTAAATGGATTTTATTTAAATGATATAACTTCTCTATACATAGATGATATATATGGTATGCTCTTTCACTTAGACAACCTGCACAAACTTCTACAAAACCTTATTCTCCCATTATATGGCCCTCCAAATGGTCTATATTATGCACTTTTTCAATCAAATTCCCTCCTTTGAACTTTATGCTAATTCACCTTGATGGTCTTATATTAACTTTAGATGATACACCTTATGGTTTATACAATGTTTCTCAATATTTGAATGACCCTCTCCAGCCTTTGGAAGACCCAACTCCTCTTGCACAAGTTTTTTCTTCATAAAATATATTATCCTTGTCGTGCATCCATTGCTTTGTTTCTTTTTGCTTCCATTCCTTGTAGCATGTAAATTCCTCCAAAACCCTAGATAGTTTCTCTAGCAAGGGTTTGGAATTATAACTCCCTTAATAATTATGTTTCTCCATTACAAATATCTCACCTACTCACAAATTAAATTTTTTGGATATTAGGACATTGTATTTTAGCAAAACCATTATTTTTGTTGCTATCTCAACTTACCCTAGATCTAATTCTTTAGTGGAACCCTCTTATTTTTAGTTTTTTTTCCCTTCTTCTTTGTTACCTTTGAAGTTTGCATGGTGAAATATGAATTGTTTGCTTCCTTAATGTTCAAGTGCATTCCCTAGGTCATACCCTAGCTAGTTTAATTTTAGCTAACTATTATACTCTACTTTGAATCCTCCTCCTTACTACTCCTTGGATCCATGTGTGAGAATGATCAAGTAAGAGGTTTTTACCTCTTTTTATAAGTTAAGGGAGGTAAGGGGACACTTGTATTGCATAAAATAAATATCCATCCACTCCCTTAACTTCCATTTAACACCATTATTTGCTTTGTCGTAACTACTTATTCCACATACTATTTTTATCTTATATTTCTTTGGCTCCTTGTTCCTCACACATTACAAACCTATTGAAAAATCATTCATGACTCATCCTAGACTATATTGGAACTCTATCCCATATGGCCTAGATGGCTAGATGACCTACCTATATTTCTAGACAACCTATTCTATGTTTGGTTTGGATGGCCTATGGAGCTATATCACCTACCTAGTCATTTAGATGGATATATCCCTTGTGCTATTATGTCATTTGATGAGGCATTGAAACACCTCATTTTGTATAGACAAATTATAATTTTTGACTTTGTTAATGTGTTGGTAAAGAATAATTAATTTTGGACTAAGCTCCAAATCCTATAAGGGGGGCAGATGTACAAGGTTCAAATATCGAGCCTTGTTGGACTGAACTCTTGTCCCTTTCTTGGTGCTTTCAATGGTGAAAAAGGTTTAAAATTATTGTGGCATGGTAGTTATAGGGGTATACTATGTGAAGATCTGTGTGGTGGCTTTTGGGGCAGATAGCATAGAATACTGTGGTGGCCATAAAAGTAGGACAGCCTACCCAAATTCGTGGCGGTTACCGATTCCACCATGTAAATTTAAAAATAAATAATAAAAAAATTAAAAAAAAAAAAAAAAACTTTGGACTAAGCTATAATTTGCACTAATATTTTGACTAGACATGGTGAATAGGTAAAATGCATTACTATGTTATTTCAAATAGGTTTTATATGATTTTGAGTTTAGTTTTACATTTAGTTATGAATATGTGGTTTATAATATTTAGACTAATGATATTGAGAAATATGATGTCTTGTAGGTATCTAAGTGCTAATGCATTAGAAACAAACAATGTACCAAAAACAAATAATGCATAAAAATGTCTGGCACTAGAATCTACACTTAAAATTTTTGGCACTACAAAATTTTGACACTTAAATATGAACCAAAAATTTGTGCTAAAAATGTTTAGTTCCGAAAAATCATAAGAAAAGATAATGCTAAAAAATATGAAAATGCAATAACCAACTAGAAATAAGATATGTGGTAGCTCAAAAGAGAGTTTTTTAGGAACTTCCATGTGGATAAACCCATATAAGATGAATGTGCATAGAGATGCTTGTTCCACATGGAAAATAAAGATGAAGGACATGCATTTTATTTCCTAGTAATATCCATTTGGTAGAAATGGAAGGAAATACACATGGGGAATGCATTGGAAGGGAATGCACGTGAAGCATATAATATATAAATATGTGGATGGAAATGCACGTGGAAGTCCATGGAAAATGGTTAAGTGTAGTTTTTTTTTTTAAGATACCTTTTGAGATTTTTTGCATGCGACTATTACATATTCCCTACGACTATTTCACACATAGCCAAAAAAATTTAAATTATCTGATGGTTGGGGCATGCAGTTGTTTGTTTTTAAAATGAAGAATCTTTTCATGCCAACAAGGAATTGGTTGTGTATATTATCATGACCTACTCTTGTAGGACCCCTGATGAGGAAACAATATAATTGACCTTACGACTGTAATGCCTAACATTTCTAGTGCTTTGAATATGCAAGGAGATGATGTAACATCAGTTACATTTTATGTTTATGACACTGCTAAGCTTTCATGGTTTGTAAGGCTAACCATGCTTGCAGGTGGATAATATTGATCTAACAATTTTATATTTACCTTGATAGTGCTTTTAAATTGTTTAGCAAAATAATTGATCAATATTATTTTATGTAGGTAATTACTTTTTCGAAGTAAAAGTATTGACCATTACATTATTAAGCTAATGATTTAATATTTGCCTTGTTAAACTGACTTGCTAAGGGATGACTTGGTAGTGTTTAAATACACATACTGGCTAAAATCGAGCGTGATCAACCTTTATGATATTAAACTAGTAGTTTAATATTTGGTTTAATATTGTTCCTCAATTGATTAGCAAGAAAATTAATTTATATTGTTTTATGCTCATAAGAGATTCAATTATTATCATGGATTATTTAAATGCTTTTAGATAGGGATGAGTCTCTTTTGACTTTCCAAAAGAGGCATACTTTTTTTTCAATACTTCAAGAGATGGCTAAAATGGAAAGGAAGTTAATGTCCATGTTAGCTAAGACTGAGCAAGGAGGGTGCATTAATGGAAGCCTACCCCTACCAACTCGAAAAGGCACAAAGTTAGATAAACTGGGGGTTTTGGAAAAAGAGCATATGTTCTAGAGGAGAGATTTTTTTTTTGGTTTTGCAAGGAGACCTTCATGTTTTTGGGAAGGGAGAGAGTGCTAGATGGGTGTGGGGAGATGAAAAATAACCAGCTCTTACCTAGAACTAGCTCTAAAGAACCAGGTTGGTTCTTGAAACTTATATATGTTTTATTATATACCTCTTAATCAAATATAATTCATGCTCTTGAAGAATGATTCACATGAGTTTTTTTATTATTGCTATTGTTTATTGATAAAAATATGGGTTGCATTCTTGGAAGTATGAATATTCAACCAATCTGGGCTCTTTCATAGCTATATTTTGAGTAGGACCTTGTAATTACTTTCTAGCCGAGTCTAGTCATTCAATGATTATACAAGAAGACCTCGACCTGATCTAACTTACCTAGCTATATTCTAGCATGGTTTTCCTTTATTGATGACCTAGGCATTGATTGTGGTTTGGATACCCTAGTGATCACCGAGTGCATTTACTATTTTAAAACACTCTTGTAGGATGCAGTCATCCAAGGAACTTTTGGAAATATCGAGTTGTCATTGATGTCAAAAGTAGAAATATCTTCAAGGGTGATTTAATATTTAAATATTAAGGAAGAGGGTTCATATTTAAATCAAAGGATTTAAATATAATTTAATATTCAAAGGTTAAATAATTAAAGTTTTTGCAACCTCATTAAGAACACTAAGCAAAAAGTTTGAAAAATAAAAAATTTAAATATGGCTAACTTCATTGGGTGTGAAAGGACAAAGCACATAAAATGGTTGAGCTGACTTCATTGGGAGCTAAAGGACAAGCATATAAATATAAGTTTTAAATTAAATTTGCAAAGTGGATGCTAAGGTTTGCAAAAGCATATCGATCGAGCGGAGTGACGACAAGCAGAAGATGAAGGAGGAGAGTGGAGAATTCTTGGTGGTAACAAAAACAAGTTTAAATTTGATATCATACCCCATTTGGTTCCAACGGTTGGAGAAACCTAGTCGAATGGCTGGGCCATGTTAAGATGCTACTATGCATGGGGTCTAAGGGTCAAAATCTGTCGATGGCAGTTTTGCATCAAAGACATCATGGTGATTTTTTCTGAGTGGAAGCGCATCACAAGTTTAAATAAAGTGAGATACCTTTTGGTGTACCCATTGGGCTAGCCTATTTGGTTAAGGAGATGTTGGAAAGGTGTTGTGCTTTGGAAGGTCTAGGGGTAAAATCCCCTTCACAGTAGTTAATGTTTTCAATGCAAGGTAAGGGAAACTATTTTTATTTTAATTTAAGTAGGATATATAAGGTGCTACATTGATTATTATAAAAGTTGAATTATGTATGTTATAAGTTGGAGATATAAGGTGTAATTTTGATTGTTATAAAAATTGTATTATGCATGCTATAAGTTGGAGATATAAGGTGTAACTTTGGTATTTCAATTTTGTATTTTGCATATTATAAAAGAAGGAATAAGAGGTCACTTTGATAAGGATTTTTGAGTGGATGATTTGATATTTAATAAAGAAAGAAAAAAAAATTGCTAACCTAATTTTGGAGGGATAAACAAAAGGAAAATTATTTTTGTCAAGACAGGTTTGGGAAGCTCAAGCAAAAGAATATCATCACCATTGAGGTTGATTTAGAGGAAATTTGCAAATCAGCAGTTACCAAGTCAGTTATCAAGTGCTAGACTAAAGCTACCTTTTGATGTAATAAATGTGAGACATGTGAAAGCAAAAGATTTAATGAATGTGAAGAACATATTGGGCATTTATTAGTGTATATCATTCTCTATATGTTCATGAAGATAAAATAATTCTGGGTAGAATATGTCTTAATTACTTTAGTTGAGGAAAGCACGTTGAATAATATGTGAAGAACTTGATGACATCAGTATGCAAGATTTGGGAATAGATGAACAATGTTTGTGAGCAGATTTATGTATTTTTTATGACTGGAGTTGGAAGTAGCTGAGTAGTATTTGTGAGCAGATCTATACAAGATTTGAGCAAATTTGTGAGCATTTTTTGGAGTAGATTTCAGTAGATTTTATGATCAGGTTTTGGAGTATATTTGAGCAAATTTTGTGAGTAGGTTTTGGAGAAGATTTGAGCAGGTTTTATGAGTAGGTTTTGGAATAGATTTGAGTAGGTTTTATGAGCAGGTTTGGAGCAGGTTTGAGCAAAATTATAGAGCAGATTTGAGAGAATATTTAAGTAGAGTTTGGACTAGATTTGTGAGCAGAGGGGATTGGTGTCTCCTATGGAGTAGTGTCCACAAACCAGAGTAGAGGGGATTGGTATCTCTTGTGTATTAGTGCACATGAATTTGAGAGGGTATTGGTGTCTCCTATGGATTGGTGTCCATAAAATTGATAGGGGATTGGTATCTCTTGTGGATTGGTGTCCATACACTTGATAGGGGATTGGTGTCTCCTATGTATTGGTGTCCACGGAACATTGTAATAGGGGATTGGTGTCTCCTGTGATTTGGTGCCCACAAAAATTGTTGAGAAAATTATAAGAAAAATTTATCCGTGGATGTAGCCCATAGTGGGTGAACCACATTAAATTTGTGTCTCTCATATGTATGATGATTTGTGAATTGTTTCATTACTACATTGATATTATTGTTGTTATCTTTTGGATTGAAAAGGGAAAAGTTTTATCTTATACTATTCACCCCCCTATCACTATAAGCTTGTGTTCTTCAATTGGTATCAGAGAATGTTCCTTTATGAAAGCCTAAAAATATTGAAGGAGGATCTTACAAGAACACACATGGCCATAGAAGATAAAGAAGATGCTACTATTATAAAATACCAAGAAGAAGAAAAAGATTCAAAAAGTGAATAAGAAGCCATGGTTCCCATTGAATAGGAACTTTTGTTGCTCTTGAAGAGTTGAAAAAATTTAGAAATAACTCAATATTGAAGGCTCAAGTACAAGAGGATGAGAATACAAAGGTAAAGTTGACACAAGAGCTCATTGACCTGAAAGTTAAAATCAAAGAGGTAAGGCAAATTGAGGAAGGTATGGCTGAACAGTTAAAGGTAAAAGAACTAGAGTGTGAAATACTAGAATATGAAGCTATCATTACAAGGAAGGGATTTAAAATATTTAATGATAATATATATCAGTTTAGGAAAAGCTCAAAAAAATTGGATGATATTATCAAAGCACATATATCTCTATTTATGAAGACTGGACTTGGTTTTGAATAAGTTCAAGAGAAACAAAAAAAGGATTCAATCTCAAAATAAATAGAAGCATCAAAGAAAGTAATTGAAGAAGAGCCCAAGACCTATGTTGATATGTTGAAAAGTGGAAGCATCAATGAGGAAGAAAACAATGCACCATAAAGGAACAAGGACCATCACAAAGAAAACAAAGATTCATCATGGAATGAAGTCAATCATAGAAACAACAATGAAAGAACCATGCGACCATATCCTCCAAGGCAATAAAATAGGTTTCAATATTTCTTCCATGGTTATTATTTTTCATGCAATCAATTTGGTCATAAAGTTATAAATTGTAGGGTCCATGCTAAGAATGACTATGGTTTCACCAAATAAAATTTTAATTTATTTGCACCTCTCATGGATGACAATATTATTTGTTACAAATGTGATAATTTTGGGCACAAAGCTAAATGGTGTAGAACAATATTTTTTGAACTTCCTAAATCAAGCAATAAGGAGGAAGGTCAAACAGTTCAAACGGAGATATCCTCAAAATTTTAGAAAAAGGAACAAGAAAAGAAAATTTGTATGTTGGTACAAACAGGTCTTCATGTGCAAAATGAAGGAAATCAGTGGTACATTTATAGTGGTTGTTCAAGCCATATGACAGGTGACAAAAGAAAATTTCTTTCTCTCAAGAAAATAAATGGAGGAATAGTGAAATTTGGTGATAATGCTTCTACCAAAATTGTTGGAAAAGAGACTTTGAGTTTGGATAATAGAAGATCAAGGATAGAAAATATGTTATATGTTGAATGGTTGAAGCACAATCTACTAAGTGTAATTCAACTATGTGATCAAGGGCACACACTCACATTTCACCCAAATGGATATGAGATCAGGAAATCCAAGATAGGAAAGCTTATTACATATGCTAGTATAACTGAACAATCTCTAAATATTGAGTGAAATTAAGGGAGAAAATAATTTTTATCACAAGAGGATGAGATCTGGTTATGGCATAGAAGAATGGGTCACCTAAAATTTTACAACATAGTAAAAATAAGCAACAAACAAGTAGTCAAATATTTACCCAAAATAGCAAAACCCCCAAGCATGATTTGTGCACAATGCCAGCATGGTAAGCAAATAAGATCAAGTTTCAAATCAAAGTTTTCTTCATCCAATCCTTTGGAGCTAGTTCACACTGATCTATGTGGGCCTTCAAGGACAAAGAGTTTACAAGGTGAGAATTACTTCACATTAATTATTGATTATTTCTCTAGAATGACTTGGGTAACATTATTAAAATAAAAATCAAAAGCATTTAAAATGTTCAAGGCATTCAAGGTACTTGTAGAAAATAAAACAAGCAAAAATATCAAGTGTCTAAGATCAGATAGAGGAGGTGAATTCACTTTAGGTGAATTTGTAGAATTCTATGAACAACATGGAATCAAGAGATAATACTCAGCAGCAAGAACTCCACAACAGAATGGAGTAGTTGAAAGGAAAAATAGAATTGTTTAGGGTATGACCAAGGCTATGCTAAATGGGTCTAATATTTTTGATGCTTTTTGGAGAGAGGTAATTCATATAGTTGTTTATATCATCAATAGAGCTCAAATAAGAGTAAATTATCACAAAACCCTGTATGAGCTTTGGAATGGAATACCAGCTATTGTGAAGTACTTAAAAAATTTTGGAAGTAAATGCTACATTAGATTAGAAGTGAAAAATTTGGGTAAGCTTAATTTCAGCTATGATGAGGGTATCTTCCTTGGATACTCCACTAAGAGCAAAGCCTATATATGCTACAAAAAATATCACATACAATTATGGAAAGTGCACATGTAAGAGTTGATGAAGAAATAGATCCAATAGGACTAGCTTAAGAGATTGTATATCAATAAGGAGAAAGTTGCAAAGAAGAAGGTGAAGAAAATAAATATGAGACAATATCAATAAAGGCATCACCTAGGACACCATACAGGTATGTGCAAAAGAACCATCCAAGAGAACTAATCATTGGAAATCTAGATGAGAGACATACAAGGAGGAAGATAACAGGAATAGGTGAATATGCAAATTTTTCTTTGCTATCTAAAGTTGAGCCCAAGAATTTCAATGAAGCAAGTGAATATAAATATTGGATTAAGGCAATGGAAGAAGAGTTGGACCAAATAGAGAAGAGTGAGACTTGGGAACTTGTTCCATGTCCAAAAGACAAGAATGTAATTGGCACCAAATGGGTCTACAAAAATAAGTTGAATGAAGATGGTCAAGTTGTCAAAAACAAAGCAAGACTTGTGTGCAAAGGCTATGCACAAGTTGAGGAGATTTATTTTTGAAGAAACATTTACTCTTGTTGCATGTCTTGAAGCCATAAGAATGTTCTTGGCTTTCTCAAGTTTCAAAAACTTCAAAGTGTGTCAAATGGATGTAAAATCAGCATTTATTAATGGTTACTTAGAGGAAGAGGTATACATTGAGCAACCAAATGGTTTCAGCCTGATATATAAGCCATACTATGTATGCAAATTAAATAAGGTTCTCTATGGACTAAATCAAGCCCCTAGGGATTGATATTTAAGGTTGTATAAATATCTTCAATAATAGGGTTTCAAAAAAGGTATAGCATATAGCAATTTATACATAAAAAATGAAGGAAATGACTTATTGATTGTAGTGGTCTATGTGGATGATATCATTTTTGGAGGCAGTAATGACAAGATGTGTCAAAAATTTGTAAAGTGTATGCAAAATGAACTTGAGATATCATTTTTTGGTGAGTTGTCTTTCTTTCTTGGTTTACAGATTTCACAATCAAATAAAAGGTATATTTCTCTCTTAAACCAAGTATGTAAAAGAAATTAAAAAAAATTAAGATGGAGTATTGCAATCATGTGAATACCTCCATGATTACAAGACGTAAGTTAAGTAAATATGATGAGTATTCTGAGGAAAATCAAACATTGTATAAATCCATGATTGGAATTTTACTGTATGTCACAACTACAAGGCCAGATATAATGTAGGTAGTTGGATTGGTGGCAAGATTTCATGTTGCACCAAAAGAAACACATGTACAAGCAGTAAAAATGATCTTTAGGTATTTGAAAAGAACTATGAAGTTTGGAATATGGTATCCTAGATGCAATAATTTCACTCTCATTGCATATACAAATACGGATTGGGCAGACTATATTGATGACAAAAAAAGCACAATTGGAGGAGCATTTTTTCTTGGATATTGTTTGGTCTCTTGGATAAGTAAGAAACAAGCATCAGTATCCTTATCCACTGTAGAGGCAGAGTATATTGCAGCAGTTGCCTGTTTCACATAGGTTTTATGGATGAAATAAACTTTAAGTGATTTTAAAATTAAGCATGAGCATCTGATCTCCATACTTTGTGATAATAAAAGTTCCATCAATATTTCAAAGAATATGGTGATGCATTCGAGGACCAAACATATTTCAATCAAATATTATTTTTTGAGAGAGCAAGTGGTTGATCAGGAAGTTAAGTTAGAATATGTTGCTACGAAGGAACATATTGTTGATATCTTTACCAAACCACTACCAACGGAGACTTTTGAGTATCTCAAAAGTAAGTTGGGAGTAGTTTTACTCCCATCTCAAAATTGAACACCTCAAAAAGGAGGTGGTAATGGGGTTGTGTTAAGTATATTATTTTTAGTCCCAAGGATCCCTTTGCCATTGATGTCAAAGGGGGAGGATTTTAGTGAGGGGGAGCAGTGTGTTAGGGGGAGCATATGGTGAATCTAGTTGCAGTAAAATAAAGTGTTTTTTGTAGGGTTGTCATCAATGACAAAGGGGAAGATTGTTGGAAATATCAAGTTGTCATTGATGTCAATGGTAGAAATATCTTCAAGGGTGCTTTAATATTTAAATATTAAGGAAGAGGGTTCATATTTAAATCAAAGTATTTAAATATAATTTAATATTCAAAGGTTAAATAATTAAAGTTTGGGCAACCTCATTAAGAACACCAAGCAAAAAGTTTGAAAAATAAAAAATTTAAATATGGCTAACTTCGTTGGGCATGAAAGGACAAAGCACATAAAATGGTTGAGCTGACTTCATTGGGAGCTAAAGGACAAGCATATAAATATAAATTTTAAATTAAATTTGCAAAATGGATTCTAAGGTTTGCAGAAGCATATCGATCGATCGGAGTGGCAACGAGTAGAATATGAAGGAGGAGAGTGGAGAATTTTTAGCAATAGCAAAAAGAAGTTTAAATCTGATATCATGCCCCATTTAGTTCCAATGATTGGAGCAGCCCAGTCAGATGGCTAGGTCACGTTAAGGTGATGTTGTGTGTGAGGTCTGAGGGTCAAAACCCATTAGTGGTAGTTTTTCTTGGAAGACATCATGGTGATTTTTCTAAGTGGAAGTGCATCGTAGGTTTAAATAAAGTGAGATCCTTTTTGGTGTTACCCACTAGGCTAGCCCAGCTGGTCAAGGAGATGTTGGCAAGGCATTGCGCTTTGGAAGGTCTAGGGGTCAAATCCCCTCCATGATAGTTAAGGTTTTTGATGCAAGGTAAGGGAAAATATTTTTATTTTAATTTAAGTAGGAGATATAAGGTGCTACATTGATTATTATAAAAATTGAATTATGTATGTTATAAGTTGGAGATATAAGGTGTAACTTTGGTTATTATAAAAAAAAATTATTCTTCATGCTATAAGTTGGAGATATAAGGTGTAACTTTGGTTATTATAAAAATTGTATTCTGCATGCTATAAGTTGGAGATATAAGGTGTAACTTTGGTATTTCAATTTTGTATTTTGCATATTATAAAATAAGGAATAAGAGGTCACTTTGATAAGGATTTTTTGAGTGGATGATTTGATATTTAATCAAGAAAGGAAAAAGAGAATTGCTAACCTAATTTTGAAGGGACAAACAAAAGGAAAAAAAAAATTGTCAAGATAGGTTTGGGAAGATCAAGCAAAATAATATCATCATCATTGAGGTAGATTTAGAGGAAAGGTACAAATAAGAAATTACCAGGTTAGTTATCAAGTGCTAGACTAAAGCTACCTTTTGATGTAATAAATGTGAGACATGTGAAAGCGATAAATTTAATGAATGTGAAGAACATATTGGGCATTTTTTAGTGCATATCATTCTCTATATGTTTATGAAGATAAAATAATTATGGGTAGAATATGTCTGAATTGATTTAGTTGAGGAAAGCACGTTGAAGAATAGATGAAGAAATTGATGACATCATTATGCAATATTTGGGAATAGATGAGCAATGTTTGTGAGAATATTTATGTATTGTTTATGACTAGATTTGGGAGTAGATGAGAAGTATTTGTGAGTATATCTATGCAATATTTGAGCAAAGTTGTGACTAGGTTTTAGAGCATATTTGAGCAGATTTTGTGAGAATATTTTGGAGCAGATTTGAGCAGATTTTATGAGCAAGTATTGGAGTAGATTTGAGCAAGTTTTATGAGCAGGTTTTGGAATATATTTGAGCAGGTTTTATGAGTAGGTTTGGAGTAGGTTTGATAAAAATTATAGAGTAGATTTGATAGAATACTTGAGCATATTTTGGACCAGGTTTGTGAGCAGAGGGGATTGGTGTCTCCTGTGGAGTGGTGTCCACAAACCAGAGCAGAGGGGATTGGTGTCTCCTATGGATTGGTGTCCACAAACTTGATATGGGATTGGTGTCTCCTATGGATTGGTGTCCATTAAATTGAGAGGAGATTGGTATCTCCTGTGGATTGATTTCCATGAACTTGAGAGGGGATTGGTATCTCCTATGGATTGGTGTCCATGAATATTGTAATAGGGGATTGGTGTCTCCTATGGGTTGGTACCCATGAAATTTGTTGAGAAATTTATAAGCAATATTTATCTATGGATGTAGCCCATATTAAATGAACCATGTTAAATATGTGTCTCTCATATGTGTGATTATTTGCGCATTGTTTCATTACTGCATTGATATTATTGCTATTATCTTTTTTATTGAAAAGTGAAAAATTTTATCTTATATTGTTCACCCCCTTCTCAGTATAAGCTTGTGTTCTTTAGGAACTAACGATGTTTGTCACTTTTTTAGCACTAAAGAGACTCATTTAAAACTTTAGCTTCCCTTTAAACCCTGAAACCATTGAACTCTCCTTCACTTATTTCTACTTGCTTTCAATAGGCATAGTCACCATTTCTATGGTGTTACAATCGATTTTACCCTTAACTTTTGGTTACCATTATGCCAAAGGAACTTGGTAGGGATATTCATGTAGCCCATTTGTAACAACCCCAATTGTTACTACTCAACCACTTCAATTTTTTTTTGTTCATATATATCTATTTATCTTCCAATGAGTAGGGGACATAATAATGATCTAAGACAATGTTATTCTAATAAGACTATAAGTAAACAAGGCAACAATAATCAAGAGCTATTAATACTTGGTCAGAGTCACTCTTGAGTAGAAGTGACCAACTTCTACAAAGACTACATACCACACCGATGGTATGAGTACATGCCTTGAATATGGAGAACCACACCAATGGTTAACCATCATAGATGAAGTAACCACACCAATGGTTAATCATCAATATTAGTTTCTACCCTCATCTCCATGATGGGGCCACTAAGATAAAATAATCACTACATGTGATGAAATGTACACAAGCCTTGGAATAATCATCTTAAGCATGATTATATTCCCTTATCTCTCATAGGATTTATTTGATCACATTTCTTATTTTAAGGCAACCCTTTGGTTATATATACATCTAAATCAATTAATTTTATTACCAAAAGGTATTCTTATCACCATCATGGGAGCATCTACTCCACATGTGCATTCGAACACCAAATAAGAATGTAAGGTCTTGCTTGAGCTATAACTCAAGCCTAAATTGTCATCTGTGGACTCCAACCCACTCTGAGCTCCAACTCAGTTCATATCATATTAGTTATACACTTACATATCATAATTTTAGTCTTTTTATGTTTTAATATCTATAAGTTTTTGTATAGTCATTATCACCACACCACTCCATTCACATTATCCTCTTATTACATAACCATAAACAACCATTAAAGCAAAGTATAGAACCATTAACATCTACTAAAGCAAAGCATATGAACCAATGCATCATATTCTTTAAGACTCCATATCAACTATTCATTAAAACAACTCCTCATTGAAAAGTAAATAACTTGTGCTAACCATTGAAGTAAAGCAAATAATCCATGGCATTATATAATAAATTAACTTTGGATTGGAAAGTAAACAACAATTATTAAACATTCATGTTAATTAATTTCCAACATCTCTAAACTACTTAATCAACAACACATTAGAAAATAAATGCAACATCCATATGAAATAACAAAACAAACCACAAATTAAAGTGACACAATATTTATCCTGGGAATCCTCACAGGGAATAAACCCAACCTCCAAAATATGTCTTTTTCTATCATTTCATAAACTTAGAGTGTCATGATTACAATTTTTGACAGGCATATTATAGATTCTTTTCCAAATTAATTATACAATCACTAGAGATCCATTTGTCTCTTATCAAATAAAGTTGCAAATAAAGAAACACCAATTTCCTTTCCCTCAACCATCAATATAATACATAAGAATATCCCAGATTCTTATACCTCTATGTTTATGAATGATCCTTGGATGCATATTAAGGAGAAATCTTCTTCGATTATCAAAGAGGGAACCCCATAAATTCCCTTGAGAATGAATTCCACATTCATTCTCTCAGATTGATACATCATCAATCCATCATTTGATGAATTAAAGTCCCATACCTTTAATTCATGAAACAACAATCTCTATTTATTTAATAAACCAAAGGCACTTCTTCATTATTCAAACAATTATGTTCTCTACATAGTTCATTATTAAATGCAAACTATATCTCTTTCACTATAATTAAACCAATCTAGTGTATGTCTACAAATTTGCTATACTTTTACTACAATTTTGGACTCGAATTATCATCAATTTTCTATCAATTATTACTTCCATATTGTAATTGGATTGCCACCAAGTTGATATTTTTATGGTAAACATTATTCCAAAATAACACTCAGTATCATCACATTAAATCAATCTAATCAAAGTTGATTCACAAAATTTCCCAGTATTTGCCACAACTTCCCCTCCAAAAGTGAATCCATAATTTTCAAACTCAATTTTAATGTTTTACCATTGAATTGATTTGAATAACCTTATGCAACTCTTGGTCCATTCAAGGACTCGAAATATCATTATTTTTCTATCAATTATTACTTCCATATTATAATTGGATTGCCACCAAGTTGATCTTTTGATGGTAAACATTATTCCAACATAACACTCAGTATAATCACATTAAATAAATCTAATCAAAGTTGATTCACAAAATTTCCTAGTATTTGCCACAACTTCCCCTCCAGAAGTGAATCCATAATTTTCATACTCAATTTTAATGTTTTACCATTAAATTTATTTGAATAACCTTATGTAACTCTTTTTTCATTCAAGGATTATCCTACTTAAATGGTTTTACCATAATCAAAGGTTTCCTTCCATTTATACACTGGATTTACCAACGATCTTAATTTAAGACACTAATGGTCATAACCTTTGTGATACACTAAACTGCCAATGGTCTTATTATAAGACCCAATGAACATAACATTTAAGACACCAATGGTATTAAAAGTATTTTTCCACAAACTTATTTATGGTCCATAATACTTATAACTCATAAATATCCTAATGAATCGAGCATTCAAACTAACTCATAAATAACCCAGTGAATCATTAACCTTAACATAGATTTTGAGAGTGGCATACCGGTTATATTGCATATGCCATGAGGGTAGGTTTAGAAAACCAATTCCACACACGTGGACAACATCGGTCAGGTGGTCAAAGGGTAGCTTGGGCGAGGCTTAACCAAGCACCTTGGTTCTTGGCTATAAATCTATATACCCTTATGACCTTATATTAAGCCTTTGTCCCATCATATGATGCATGTGGGACAAAGGAAAATATCATTTTAATATCATCCTTTAATGCTTGAGCCCGCCAGGTGCAATACAAATACCATAGCAACTTTTGATTGGATTCCCAAACCTTTACTACATATCTATGGATGACTCATTCTAAAGAATATGATTGTCAAAGTGGGCTCTCTTGAAAAGGTTGGATAATGAGGTCGACATAAGGTAATTAGTTAACATCACATTGCAACCATTTATGCACAGTGGAAAGGCTGAGCATAATTTAACCAAATCTTGGATAATTATATATTTCTTAGTAACATAGGTCATGCTAGCATTCTTCAAATCTTATTTAGGTAGGCCCTTAGAGTAGAGATCGATTTGGTTTAAGTAAAACATAGGGAATCCACTTTATCCTAGGTGAGGGTTTACGAAAGCCTGCTATGGAGATGACTGTAACAGTCAAAGATTTTGCATAGAAAATATCAAATATAATGTCTCTCATGGATTCTATTACCATGAGAGGCATCAATCCAAATATCACAGTTATATCAAATCTTCTTGTACCACCCAAAAACACAACGAGTTGATTTGGATTCGAGAAGTCGAAGAACCCAAACAAAAGGGTTGACAAGGGTATACTAGTATGGCCTTTATATCATGTAACCGTTTATCATTAAACTATATAACAAAATCATTTAAATATCTAGCCTTGTCAATTTTCTCATGTCTATGTTAGAATAAAACAATTAATATATTTTAAATAATGATTCAACATTGCAATCGGTCCATTCACCAATATGAATAAGTTTTAACACTTTAATACAGTAATGAATTAATTTGTATATAGCAATATTATGTTCTATTTTTGGAAGCAATAGGGTAAATAGATTTGTTCCACCTAAAGATTTCACTACCCAGATTCTTTCTTCTTGACCTCTAGGATCCTTTATGCTTCTTGAAATAATATCTATCTTGCATCCATTACCCTTTTTGCTTTGATAGTCTCCAACCCATGGCTTCCTTTAAGTTCTTCTTGCTTTACTCCTTCTAGTCTTCCAAGATTATTTCTTTCTACAACTAGGAAATATCTCAAGCCTTTTGGTTTCTGATCCACCAAGGTGGAGAGCATACTCCCTAGGCTTCCAAGACTTCCTAGCTACTCTCCCCCCAAGAGGCTCTTTATTTATAGGAGAACTCCACCTCTTATGAGCCAAATAGTGATATTATTTTAATATTAAAATATGCCTTGGGCCAAATAAGACATATTATGACATGTGAAGGGTAATCTAAAACATAGAAGAGGGTCCACATAGGGATAAGGTAGGTGGCCTTATTTTTTTTTTGTGCCCCATATGGTCCACATACTACCAATTCATCCTTAATTAAAAATAGAGGAGAAAATCTCTCTTTTCTCTCCACCAACCAAATTAGGCCATGAGATGAATAAAATAATCATCCAAAATTAAATAATACTAGTACCTAATTTGGTTCAATAAAAATTGGACATATAATTGCATTTTAAATTAAATGTAATTAACCTAGTTAAACATGATTAATTAAATTTCATAATAATTACTTTTCTTCTAAAACCCTTCAAAATCCCTTAATTGGAATTTTGTAGAATTCTTTAGGGTCTATGACCCCTTTTGTTGGGCATTAATTGATCCCCATGATCAATTAATATCCTTTTGACAAGGTTCGAGGGGGATGGGTCATGACATACACCCCCTTAGATTAAACATAGTCCTTTGTGTTTCATACCATTCCTATCTTAGTGAGTGCATAAAATTACTAAACTAATATTTATCCATTACAACATAATTTGATTCATCAACTTTCTTTAATGTTCAGTGTCTTGTTCTCGATGGTAAGCAACATCTTCCATCCACAAGAGTACCTGGACCTGTAAAAATATAAAATATTAGTAGTACCATGTCCTTAAAGCAATAAAACATCCATTTTGCATAGCAAAAATTATTGAAAACATCATCAATACACAAATTTCATCACAAAATTATAGCTTTAAATCATCTATTACTGCACAATCAACTGAACTAGAGAACTACAATAATAGAATTTGCAAAATGGTTTGTCATGAAATTATGTTTCTATAATATGTTAGACACAATAAGTCTCATTAATTTTATCAAAACTCCCACCAAGGAGTATCACAATATGGTTTGTTAACTCTTACCATGAGTTAACCAAACAAAAACATAATCTCATATATCTCATTTTAGGATGTTTACATATCCTAAGATTCATTTTGGCAAACCTATTTTCCAATACCAGTGCATCCACCTAGATGTCCCTTGGTTTTCATCATCATAAAATCATGGAGAAGTCCCATACCTTCTCCAAGAATGGACACCAATCCATCCTTCAAAATCATTTAGTTTTAATTGAGTTCATTTATCCATTTTATGATTATACAAATAAAATCTATAATCCATATGTTTATTAGTTATACTAAAAATTCTTTGGATTACACACTATGTACCTTAAATTAAATTCGTTTATCATTTTTACTCGGAACACATAATCCTTTGTTATCTATTTCTACTCAAAATCTTAGAAATATACAAACAAAAATCTACTTATTTATTAATTTATATTTTTCCAAATTCCTTGGCATACATATGATACATTCCTATAGGCTAAAAAGTGATGGCTTTATACCTAATGAAAGGATCTCAAGGTTGTTGTCCCTCGGTCCTTTCACCATGTTGTGTTGTGTCTACACCGCCTGTTTGAGAAATTGTTGGAGAAACTACTCGAGAAGCATTTCTAGTTCTATCCCAAGTTGTTGCACTAGTTTCTTGAGATGTTCTCCCACGTCCATGTTGTACACTAACAGTTGGTTGAGACAAAATAAGCAAACCATGACTCACTAGTGCATCAAAATAGGAAGCCAAGAATGCAGTTCGGTAATCCTCCCTTGCTTGTTGTAACTGTGCATTTTTTGCATGCAGGGCTGCTACTATTGTATCCCTCTAGTAATGCATTTGTGCTAACTCTTTCTAGAGTCTCTCTTGCTCTGTAATGGTGGCTTCTTTCTCAATTTCCAACCTAAAATTTTCTTGTGCCCATTTATCTACTAGGGTCAACTATTGGGTCTCTAATAGTTGGATTCACTCCTTCAGCGCTTCCACTTTGTGTTGCACTTTTCTCATGGAGTCATCTTCTTTGATGTTTGATGGACCTAATTCCAACTCTAATTGATTATGTACATTCCTTCTAGGAGATTCTTCTTCTTATTATTTTTTAGATGAATGCTCATCCTCCATACCAACATCCTTGACTGTTTCCTTACTATCTTTCACATCCTTTTCTGAATCTTCTTCTTGATATCATCGTTGCATGGCCCACCAACTATCATAGTCAGGTGTTGTGCTCACATCATCCTCCTCGAGCATCCATATAGCCTCATCAGGTTCTAAGTCTAGTGGTTCCATTGGTGGAGGTATCACTGATTTTCACCCCTTCCTCATATAAATCTTGGGTAGATCTGGTATTTGTTACATAATACCAAACTATCACAATACTCGAGTATATTAAAAATACTTGTATTGCATATTCATGCACCCGATCAACCATCTTGCTTGTTGCACACAAGTGAGTTATACTCCATCCTCTACCCAAGTTGGGCCCTCTCTCCATGGCCTCTAGATTACATCTCGAGATTGCAGATTATCCCAAATAGAGTGAAACCACTCTCTATTACCTTTGAGTGGCCTATTACTAGTCCACTCCTTTCCCCTCTACCACCTTAGTGCATAGGGCATCTCTAGCCCCACAAATTTATGTGCATCATAGGGTAGCCCTTGGGGTCTTGCTACGACTATGTGTTCCCATGCCCAAATTTGTAGTAAGAAACTACAACTCAATCCTATTTTCTTCATTGTTCTTAACTCAAACAACTCTCTATAGGTCTAAGCTAACAATGTTGGAGCCCATGCATATACAATAGACTTTTCTATTAGATCTTGTACTATCCCCAATAAATTCTAGGGAAATCATGCACTTCTCGATGAAGGTAAAATGACACTTGATATGAGTTCCATTATTAAAGCATGTCTATGTGTCAATCTACCCTTCACATAGTATAGTTTGAATGCTATACTACCCTTATCGGTGTTCACGCTTCTCCATTTGGCCTCGAACACTCTTTCCAAAATGTACCCCATTTTTGCTTCATTGGCAACAATCATTGTGCATCCTTCTATCGGTATCCGGTAAATTCGATACACATCTTCCAAAGTGATGGTTATTTCTCTAGTGGGTAACTAGAATGTTCCTCTATTGGGATCCCATATTTCAACTAAGGCTAATAAATAACACGTGTCAACTCGTACTGGTTACAGAAGAGCTGCTCTTTCAAAACTGATATTTTGTAGCCATTACCAGTCATTCACATCCAGTTTATTCTTGGTGTTCTGAAAGATTATCTTCAATGGTGGTCATGCTTGAATGATTTTTAATGGTCTAGCCTCTTCTAGTTCTACATTGTTGCCACTGCTGGTTTTTGCTCTATTCGAAGCCATTACTTAGATTGTGTGTACCAACATATCGGTTTCCAGACGTAAGAGGATCAGAAGATAAAATATGTTGTTTTCTCCCAACATCACCAATACTAATAGGGTGAACCCTAATAAGATAAAAAATGTATTTACTACCATGAATAATTATCAAGTTAATTACCCTACCAAAACTAAGATAAAATTTCCCAATTACAACTCTATATCATTTTATCGGTACTACAATGTTAGATTTATTATCTTGGTTCTATTTATTCATTCACATTTCAAGGTCCAATCACTTTTGTAGATCATGAATCAATAATCTCAAGTTGTATTTAATTCTCGAGGAGATAGCATCTTCCAATGTGCCTTATAATTCAATATCATGACACACATGTCCTTCCATTACCATTTTCTAGCTTTGCACGACGTCCCATCATCGACCCTTTGATGACCCATCGGACGGTTTCATACACACTTATTCTGGTATCTTATCCTCAAGTACTATTTCCAAATTTGGCCATAATTACTTGTTGACACTGAGCATATTAGTGGAAAGAAAGAAAGATTCTCATAATTTATTTTAGTAGATATCCAGTTTAGAAAGTAGTCAACATGTTTCACTATGAAGAGGATCAATATGAGTTTTATGACTCCTTTGTCTGGATTCCCCAAAATCTGCTTCGACAAAAAGAAGAGTTGTAGAATTCTCTACAAGGTCAAGCTATTGAAGCTCGTAATGCTCTCATATCCATGGATCAGATCTATTGTGAAACTTCTATTCAGGATTCACACTATAATGTTTGGCTAAGAAATAATTCATAGAATTATTTTGCTAATGAAAGTCCTTTAAGTCATTTTGAATGGTTTGATATATTCTTTAGTTGGCCAAACTGGACCTTTCATGTTCGATTTGGAGATTCTTGGATATCTCCTATAAGATATCCTTTAAATATTTCATTTGAGTTTCTACCTCAATGTTATCTGGATGTTGTCAAGAAATATGTTCCCACTGGAAAAGTTGCATTTAATAGTGAGCTATATCAAAGTCTTCTTTATCAAATATATGTGTAGACTAATTTACCATGGGAAATTTAGAATAAATTTTCTCAGACTCGATGCTTGTCAAAAATGGATCTTCTCATGTATGGTCATCATGGCACTCCTTGGCCATTTTATGTATTCAATAGAAATATAAAAATTTGCTACCATGTTCCATCTCCATGCGATATTTCTCTAGTTGAGGATTTTGATGACTCAGATTCTAGTTGAGGACATGGTGATGACAACTATTGTAGGTTTATACGCTAATTTTCTTTTAATAATAATACCACATACATAGTATAGTGGTTATTTTTTAGTTTAAATAGTGAAGCACTCCTTATTACATTTGACCATCACCCGATGGTCAGGTGGCATATTACTCTGCAGTGGTGATATTAATCCCTGAGGCTTCAACCATGTTTGGTGATGTTTTAGGTGATGATGTTTGTACGGTGACCACGACTTCTAGCATAATTGTCTTCCTCTCACATTGTCTTTGGTTGAAGCCATAAAGGGATTGTAACATTGATCAAAAATATAATTAAAGAAAACATTGTTTTGTTGAGATTTTGATCTTAAATTTTTAGTAGTTAGTTTTCAATTGCTATGAACTAACTTACATGGTTCACTTCACACTTGTATCCCCACAAGGTGCACATAATATTCCATTTCTAGATATGGCTATAGCCTAGAATTTTAGCATGTTTCTAAGAGCAGTTTAACAATCATAGTTGAAGTGAGTAGTCAATAGTTTTGAACCAACCTATAGTTCTTCTTACCCATATATTCTACTAACCTAAATCTAACTAGAATATATTAGTTAGCCTAGGCTCATATACCAACTGTAACAACCCCAATTATTACTACTCAACCACTTCAATTTTTTGTTTATATATATCTATTTATCTTCCAAGGAGTAGGGGACATAATCATGATCTAAGATAGATTTATTCCAAGAGGACTGTAAGTAAACAAGGCAACAATAATCAAGAGCTATTAAGACTTGGTCAGAGTCACTCTTGAGTAGAAGTGACCAGCTTCTACAAAGACTACATACCACACCGATGGTATGAGTACATGCCTTGAAGATGGAGAACCACACCAATGGTTAATCATCAATCTTAGTTTCTACCCTCATCTCCATGATGGGGACACTAAGATAAAAGATCACTACATGTGATCAAACTTACACAAGCCTTGGAATAATCATCTTAAGCATGATTATATTCCCTTATCCCTCATAGGATATATTTGATATTCTTTCTTCTTTTAAGGCACCCCTTTGGTTATATATACATCTGAATCAATTAATTTTATTACCAAAAGGTATTCTTATCACCATCATGGGAGCATCTACTCCACATGTACATTCGAGCACCAACTCAGAATGTAAGGTCTTGCTTGAGCTACAACTCAAGCCTAAATTGCCATCTGTGGGCTCCAACCCACTCCAAGCTCCAACTCGGTTTATATCATATTAGTTATCCATTTACATATCATTACTTTTGTATTTTCATATTTTAATATCTATAAGTGTTTGTATAGTCATTATCACCACACCACTCCATTCAATTATCCTCTTATTACATAAAAATAAAGAACCATTAAAGCAAAGTATAGAACCATTAACATCTACTATAGCAAAGCATATGAACCAATGCATCATAATCTTTAAGACTCCATAACAATTATCTATTAAAACAACTCCTCATTGAAAAGTGAATAATGTGTGCTATCCATTGAAGTAAAGCAAATAATCCATGGCATTATACAATAAATTAACTTCGTATTGCACATTAAACAACAATAATTAAACATTCATGTCAATTAACTTTCAACATCTCTAAACTACTTAACACATTAGAAAATAAATTCAAAATCCATATGAAATAACAAAATAAATCACAAATTAAAGTGACACAATATATATCCTGGGAACCCTCATAGGGAATAAACCCAACCTCCAAAATATGTCTTTTCCTCTCATTTCATAAACTTAGAGTGTCATGATTACAAAAATTGAAAGGCATCTCATAGATCATTTTCTAAATCAATTATACAATCACCAGAGATCCATTTGTCTCTTATCAAATCAAGATGCAAATAAGGAAACATTGATTTCCTTTCTCTAAGCTATCAATATAATATAAAATAATCTCCTAGACTCTTATATATCTATGTTTATGAATGATCCTTGGATACATATTAAGGAGAAATCTCTTTGATTATCAAAGAGGGAACCCCATAAATTCCCTCGAGAATGAATTCCACATTCATTCTCTCAGATTGATACATCATCAATCCATCATTTGATGAATTAAAGTCCCATACCTTTAATTCATGAAATATATCTCTATTTATTTAATAAACCAAAAGCACTTCTTCATTATTCAAAAAATTATGTTCTCTAAATAATTAATTATTAAATGCAAACTATATCTCTATCACTATAATTAAACCAATCTAGTCTATGTCTACAAATTTGCTATACTTTTACTACAAATTTGGACTCAAATTATCATCAATTTTATATTAATTATTACTTCCATATTGTAATTGGATTGCCACCAAGTTGATCTTTTGATGGTAAAAATTATTCCAAAATAACACTCAGTATCATCACATTAAATCAATCTAATCAAAGTTGATTCACAAAATTTCCTAGTATTTGCCACAACTTCCCCTCCATAAGTGAATCCATAATTTTCATACTCAATTTTAATGTTTTACCATTGAATTGATTTGAATAACCTTATGTAACTCTCGGTACATTCATGGACTCAAAATATCATCAATTTTCTACCAATTATTACTTCCATATTGTAATTGGATTGCCACCAAGTTAATATTTTGATGGTAAACATTATTCCAATATAACCCTCAGTATCATCACATTAAATCAATCTAATCAAAGTTGATTCACAAAATTTTATAGTATTTTCCACAACTTCCCCCCTAGAAGTGAATCCATAATTTTCATACTCAATTTTATTTTTTTACCATTAAATTGATTTGAATCTTATGTAACTCTTGGTCCATTCAAGGATTATCTTAACTAAATGGTTTTACCAGGTTTCCTTTCATTTATACACTATATTTACCAACGGTCTTAATCTAAGACACCAATGGTCATAACCTTTGTGACATACTAAATTGCCAATGGTATTATTCTAAGACCCAATGGACATAACATTTAAGACACCAATGGTCTTATTCCAAGTCCTAGTGGATATAACATTTAAGACACCAATGGTCTTAAAAGTATTTTTCCACAACCTTATTTAGGGTCCGTAAAACTTCTAACTCATAAATCTTCCAACAAATTGAGCATTTAAACTAACTCATAAATCACCTGGTGAATCATTAACCTTAACATAGATTTTGAGAGTAGCATATTGGTTATATTGCATTTATCATGAAGGTAAGTTTAGCAAACCAAATCCACACACGTGGATAGCATCAGTCAGATGGTCAAAGGGTAGCTTAGACGAGGCTTAGCCAAGCACCTTGGTGCTTGGCTATAAGCCTTTATGCCCCTATAGCCTTATATTTAGCCTTTGTCCCATCATATGATGCATATGGGGAAAAGGTGAATGTCCTTTTAAAATCATCCTCTGACACTAAAACATGCCAGGCGTAATACATATGCCATATCGGCTTTTGATCAAATTTCCAAAGAATGCAATTGTCGAAGTGGGCTCTCTCAAAAAGGTTGGATAATGAGGTCACAATAAGGTAATTAGTTAACATCGCATTGCAACCATTTGCACACAAAGAAAATGCCAAACATAATTTAACCAAACCTTGGATAATTATATATTATACCTCAATTTTGGATCTCCCACTACCATTTAGATGATAGATTTCTATATCAGGTTTCTCGTCTACCTAATATCATAACACAAATAGGATGAGACAATATTGTATTACTTAACAATCTAGGCCATGCTAGCATTTTATAGATCTCATTTAGATAGACCCCTAGAGTAGAGATCGATTTGGTTTAAATAAAACATAGGGAATCCACTTTATCCTAGGTGAGGGTGTACGAAAGTCTGTTATGGAGATGACTGTAACAATCAGAGATTTCACACAGAATATGTCAACTATTGTCTCTCTTGGATTCTATTACCATGAGAGGTGTCAATCTAAATGTCATAGTTAGTTCAAATATACTTGTACCACCCAACAACGCAATGGGTTTATTTGGCTTCGAGAAGTCGAAGCACCCAAACAAAAGGGTTGACAAGGGTATACTTGTATGGCCTTTTATTCACGTGATAATCTATCATTAAACTGTATAACAAAAGCATTTGAAGGTCTAGCCTTGTCTATTTTCTCATGTCTATGTTAGAATAAAACCATTAATATGATTTTAAATTATGATTCAATATTGCAATCGATCCATTCACCAATATGACTAAGTTTATCACTTTAATACAATAATGAATTAATTTGTATATAGCAACATTATGTTCTATTTTTGAAAGTAAGAGGGTAAATATATTTGTCTGACCTAAAGCTTTCGCTAGCCAGATTATTTCTCCTCAACCTCTAAGATCCTTTGTGCTTCTTGAAATAATCTCTAGCTTGTCTCCATTTCTCTTTTTGCTTTGATAGTCTCCAACCCATGGCCTCCCTTAAGTTCTTCTTGCTTGACTCCTAGTCTTCCAAGATTATTTATTTCTACAACTAGGAAATCTCTCAAGCCCTCTAGTTTTTGATCCACCAAGGGGGAGAGCATACTTCCTAGGATTCCAAGGCTTCCTAGTTGCTTCTCCCTCCAAGAGGCTCTCTATTTATAGAAGAACTCCACATCTCATGAGCCAAATAGTGGCCTTATTATTTTAATATTAAAATATACCTTGGGCCAAATAAGACATATTATGCCATGTGAAGGGTAATCTAAAAAGTAGAAGAGGATCCACATAGGGATAAGGTAGGTGGTCTTATTTTTGTTTTGTGGCCCATATGGTCCACATACTATCAATTCATCCCTAATTAAAAATAGAGAGAATCCCTCTTTTATCTCCACAAACCAAATTAGGCCATGAGATGAATATAATAATCATCCAAAATTAAATAATACTAGTGCCTAATTTGGTCCAATCAGAATTGGACATTTAATTACATTCAAAATTAAATTTAATTAACCTAATTAAATATGATTAATTAAATTTCATAATAATTACTTTTCTTCTAAAACCCTTCAAAATCTTGTAATTGAATTTTGTAGACTTCTTTAGGGGCTATGACCCTTTTTTGTTGTGCATTAATTGATCCCCATGATCAATTAGTATCCTTTTGACAAGGTTCGAGGGGGATGGGTCATGACATACACCCCCCCTTAGATTAAACATAATCATCTGTGTTTCATACCATTCCTATCTTAGTGAGTGCATAAACTTACTAAACTAATATTTATCCATTACAACATAATTTGATTCATCAACTTCCTTTAATTTCTAGCATCTCATTCTCGATGGCAAGCAACATCTTCCATCCACAAGAGTACCTAGACCTATAAAATATAAAATATCAGTAGTACCATGTCCTTAAAGCAATAAAACATCCATTTTGCATAGCAACAAGTATTGAAAACATCATCAATACACAAATTTCATCACAAAAATTACAGCTTTAAATCATCTATTACTGCACAATCAACTAAACTAGAGAACTACAATAATAGAATTTGCAAAATGGTTTCATGAAATTATGTTTCTATAAAATGTTAGACACAATAAGTCTTATTAAATTTATCAAAACTCCCACCAAGGAGTATCAATATGGTTTGTTAACTATTCCCACAAGTTAACCAGATGGAAAAATAATCTCATATATATCCATTTAGGATGTTTACATATCCTAAAATTCATTTTGGCAATCCTATTTGCCAATACCAGTGCATCCACCTATATGTCCTATGCTTTTCATCATCATAAAATCATGGAGAATTCCCATACCTTCTCCAAGAATGGAAACCAATCCATCATTCAAAATCATTTATTTTTACTTGGGTTCATTTATCCATTTTAAAACAAAAAAATCTATAATCCATATGTTTATTGGTTATACTAAAAACTCTCTGGATTACACACTATCCTAAAATTAAATTCGTGTATCATTTTTACTCAGAAGACATAATTCTTTGTTATCTATTTCTACTCAAAATCTTAAAAATATACAGACAAAAATCTACTTATTCATTTATATTTTTCCAAATTACTTGGCATACATATGATACATTCCTATAGGATACAAACCGATGGCTTTATGCCTAATGAAATAATCTCAAGATACATCTTGAGAAACTGTTCAATATATGTTCCTAGTTCTATCCCGGGTTGTTGCTCTAGTTTCTCAATATGTTCTCCCACGTCCATGTTGTACACTAACAATTGGCTAAGATGGAACAAGCAAACCATGACTCACTAGTGCATCAAAATAGGAAGCCAAGAATGTAGTTCGGTAGTCCTCCCTTGCTTGTTGTAACTATGCATTTTCTGCATGCAGGGCTACTACTATTGTATCCCTCCAATAATGCATTTGTGCTAGCTCTTTTCAGATTCTCTCTTGCTTCGTAATGGTGGCTTCTTTCTCAATTTCCAACCTAAAATTTTATTTTTCCCACTTATCTACTAGGGTCAACTGTTGGGTTTCTAACAGTCATATTCACTCCTTCAGTGCTTCCACTTTGTGTTGCACTTTTCTCATGTAGTCATCTTCTCTAAAGTTTGATGGACCTACTTCGGACTGTAATCGATGACATACATTCCTTCTAGGAGATACTTCTTCTTCTCCTTTTTTATATGAACACTCATCCTCCATACCAATAGCCTCGATTATTTTTTTATTGTATTCCTCATCCTTTTTTAAATCTTCTTCTTATTTTCATCATTGCATGGCCCACCAACTATCATATTCAGGGTTTGTTCTTGTATCATCCTCCTCAGGTGTCAATATAGCCTCATCGGTTTCTAAGGCTAGTGGTTCATTGGTGGAGGTATCACTAATTTTTACCCCTTGTATAAATCCTGGGTGGATCCGATATTTGTTGCATAATACCAAATTATCACAATACTTTATTATATTGAAAATACTCATATTGCATATTCGTGCACCTAATCAACCATCTTGCTCATTGCACATGAGAGAGTTGTACTCCATCCTCTGCCCAATTTGGGCCCTCTCTCCATGGCCTCTAGATTACATCTCAAGATTGCAGATTATCCCAAATAGAGCAAAATCACTTTCTTTTACCTTTGAATGGCCTGTTACTAATTCACTCCTTTCCCCTCTACCACTTTAGTGCATAGGGCATGCTTGGTCCCACAAGTTTATGTGCATCATAGGGTAGCCCTTGGGGTCTTGCTACAACTATGTGTTCCCATGCCTAGATTTGCAGTAAAAAACTACAACTCAATCTCATTTTCTTCATTGTTATTAATTCGAACAACTCTCTATAGGTCTGAGCTAACAATTTTGGAGCCCATGCATATACAATAAAATTTTCTATTAGATCTTGAACTATCCCCAACAAATTCTAAGGAAACCATGCACTCCTCAATGTAGGTAAAATGACACTTGATATGAGTTCCATTATTACAGCATGTCTATGTGTCAATCTACCCTTCACATATTATAGTTTGAACATGTTACTACCCTTATCGGTGTTCATGCTTCTCCATTTGGTCCCAAACACTCTTTCCAAGATGTGCCCCATTTTTGCTTCATCGACAACAATAACTGTGCATCCTTCTACTGGCATCCAATAAATTTGATATACATCTTCTAAAGTGATGGTTATTTCTCCAGTGGGTAGCTGGAATGTTCCTCTATTGGGATACCATATTTCAACTAAGACTGATAAATAACACTTGTCAACTCGTACTGGTTCCAGATGAGCCGCTCCTTCAAAACTGATCTTTCATAGCTATTGCCAGTCATTTGCATCCAATTTATTCCTAGTGTTCTAAAATATTATCTTCAATGGTGGTCATGCTCAAATGATCTTTAATGGTCTAGCATTTTCTACTTCTACATTGCTATCACTATTGGTTTTTGCTTTATCTGAAGCCATTACTCAGATTGTGTGTACCAATAGATCGACTACTAGAAGTAAGAGGATCAGAAGACACACTATGGTGTTTGCTCTCGACATCACCAATACTAATAGGGTGAACCCTAATAAGAACAAAATTGTATTTACTACCATGAATAACTATCAAGTTAATTCTCCTACTAAAACTGAGATAAAATTTCCCAGTTACAACTCTATATCATTTTATCGATACTGCAATGTTAGGGTTATTACCTTGATTTTATTTATTCATTCACATTTCGAGATCCAATTACTTTCATAGATTGTGAATCAATCATATCGAGATGTCTTCAATTCTTTAGGAGATAGCATCTTCCAATGTGCCTTATAATTCAATATCATGACACACATGTCCTTCCATTATGGTTTTCTAACTTTGCATGACATCCCATCAGTGACCCATCGAACTGTTTTGTGCGCACTTATTCAGGTATCTTATCCTCAAGTATTATTTCCAAATTTTGCCATAATTACTTGTCGATACTAAGCATTATAGCAAAAAGAAATAAATATTCTCATAATTTCTTTCGATAGATAGCCAGTTCAGAAAGTAATCAATATGTTTCTCTATGAAGAGGATCAATATAAGTTTTATGACTCCTTTGTTTGGATTTCCTAAATTTTGCTTTGATAAAAAGATGATTTGTAGAATTATCTATAAGGTTAAGCTATTGAAGCTCATAATGCTCTCATATCCATGGATCATATCTATTATGAAACTTCTATTTGAGAGAGATTTTAACTAGGATATAAGCATGGCTATTAGACAATCTCAAGTGTTTACTTTCCTAGATATTTTCCAAGAAGCTCAAAAAGTAGAGAAATATCTCATTGCTATCATAAGGTTCCCTCCAAATATGGTTATGCCTATCTTTCTAGACCTTCCACAAGTATCGAATACTAGTTTTCCAATTACTACTTCTACATCCAATGTAGATATCCCTAAATGGACCAAAAAGCCCTCTATTCTAGTAATACAAGTTCCCCTCACTCCTCCAGTATTACCCATCATTCTTGCAATTCCTATATCAATAGTTTCACCAACTCCTAATCCTCAACTTGTAGCTTTACTAGACCTGCAATCAGCCATGAAAACTCTGACCAATAATATGACCTCAATGGAAAGAAGAGAAGTAGAGAGAAGTTTCCAGCCAAGGATATTTCCATAGGTAACGAGATACCAAGCTTCCACAAGTGATAGAAATCAAGAGATATCAAATGTGGTTTACGCTAATAAAGATGGTGAACCTACCAAATCATCAATAAAATTAGACTTTTGGTGTTCTACATGTAATGATCCACATGGTGAAAACTCATGTATGATCCATCAACACTATGTCCAAAAGATAGTCATTGAAAGAGTAGAAAATACTCTTAAAGGGTAGGTAAACATGATTAGGGAGGAAAATCACAATCTCATGATGCCTTTGATAGAGCAAGTGGTCATTCTGACTAGATCAGGAAAGAAGCCCCTGTAGGTAGACCCCCAAGAGCTTAATCCCTTAAAATTGCCTTCACCTATGAGAAACCAAGTTGAGAGAAGAGTCCCCTATGAGAAGGTTTTCCAAAGCTCAAGTTAGAAAGAAGTGGAGATACGCAAAGAAGCCCCCTACAGAAAGAAGTCAAGACACAGGAACAGGTAAGAGATAAGTTGAGATATCCCTCATTGACCAAGCATCAAAGGATAGATGCCACTCAAGGGTATAGAAATAAGTATGACACTTTTGCAAAAGAAAAAGAGAAAAGTGTCGATCCTCTCCCTTTCAACGTAGTAGAAGAAATGAAAAAGACTCCTTCTAAAGAAACTATGTATGATGCCTTGCAATTTCTAGGACAAATCAACTTATTATAAGAATCCCTAAGGTCCATAAAAAATAAGAGTAAGACTCCCACTCAGTTGAGTTCTGCACAAGCTAGTTTGATGTTTGCTACCAGAAAAAATAGACCTCCTCCCTTCTATTTGTCTCTTTATATGGAAGGATGGGTGGTACATAATTGTATGATAGACTCAAGGGCTACAACTACTATAATACCTAAATTTGTGTGTGACATCATGGGGATGGAATACACCAGAAGCAACCCAGGTGTTTTGCAGTTAGATGGAACTCCGATCAAAATCATGGGAGTGATAAAAGATATTCCTATAGTTTTACATAGAATACCTCAACTTACAGTTATACAAGAGGTCATTGTAGTGGATTTGGAACCTTATTTTGGTATGTGTCTATCTAGATAATTCACAACCAATATAGGGGGATACCTGTCTATGGATTACTCACACTTAGAAATCCCATTCAAGGGGAAAAGAGTGAAGATATTCAATGAAAAACCATCTACCTTCCACATCAAAAAAATTGAAGAGGAAGAAAAACATGCAACTACAGTGAACATAATGATTGAAGATGTGGAAGACTTAAACTTAATGGAAGAAGCCCTGAATGTACTACAAGAAGAAGATCAGTTCTCCCTCCAAGAATTCAATGCTATGATTGAAATAGACCTTGGGAGCTATTCAATCATGAAATCTAAGAAAAGTAATCCCACCCCTTCACATGAAGTAGACCCATCTGCCAACCAAATGTGGAAACTTTTCTTTGATGGTGCCAGATGCAAGAATGGAGCTAGAGTAGGCATAGTCTTAATCTCCCCAATAGGTGAGGAAAATGTTTTCTCCTATCGACTAACTTGGAGCTGCACTAACAATGCAGCTGAATATGAGGCTCTTTGCCTAGGCCTTAAGAAAGTTGAGAGACTTGGAATCAAGCAACTACAAATTTATGGAGATTCAAAACTGATTTTCAACCAAGTCACAAAAAATGTGTTAGTAAGCAACACTATCTCAAAGCTTACAGGAATAAAGTATGGGATCTACTTGAAGCTTTTGAAGCTCTAAACATCAAAGCAATCCCTAGAGAAAAGAATACTCATGTTGACCTATTGGCATCAGTAGGTGCAAATTTCTGCCCCATAAGCAATGTCATTCAAAAATCTAAGATGGTAAGACTTATATATAGACCTTTTGTGCCATACAAAGACACCTTTTGGTAGGTATTTGAGAGTGATCAACAAATAGTAGATTTCTTGATCCACAAAATGAACTGTTCAAGCGATAGAGTGCAGAAAGATGAAGAGGATGAAGGTATGATCCAATTGAAAAATAATCACATCCCAAAAGGACTGATTACTCTTGAAATCCTATTCGACAACAATGATAGGTCAACCGATCACAAGATGAAGGTTGATAAACATAGGTATAAAGAGGTTTAGTTGGAACTAGAAAATTTTATCAAAGTAGGAGTAAACTATACAGAAGAAGAGTTGAATCAAATTCGAAGACTATGCAAAGAATTCCTCGATATCATAGCTTGGACTTATGGTGATCTTAAAGTATACTTGAAAGAAACCATACAACATACCATTGAACTCGAAGAGGGTGCAAAACCCTTCAGGAAAAAATAGAGGCTGGTGAACCCAAAAATTGAAGCTTTGATGAAGCAAGAACTACTGAAGCTACTCGAGGCCAATATTGTCTACCCTATCAAACATTCTACTTGGGTAGCTAACCTGGTTCCCATCAGGAAAAAGAATGGAGACATTAGGCTATGTGTAGACTTCTGAAATCTCAATAAATCTTCATTGAAGGATCATTACCCTCTTCCACAAATTGACCAGACTCTGCATACTATAGTAGGAGTGGAGAGATTCTCATTATTGGATGGGTTTTCTGGATACAACCAGGTGTGGGTCAAATATGAAGACCAATACAAAACCACATTCACTACCAAATGGGGAACATTCACTTACCAAAGAATACCTTTTGGATTATCAAATGCTGGAGCAACTTTCCAAAGGGTGATGGATGTGGCTTTTGGAGAACTCATCAATAAGATCATAGTAATATACTTATATGATATGACAATGTTCTCTCATCACAAAGAAGATCACGTTGAACACCTCAGAAGATTTTTTGAGAAATGTAGAGAGTTTGGTATCTCTTTGAATCTGAAGAAGTCCATATTTGTTGTTGAAGAAGGAATTTTGCTTGGTCATGTCATTTCTAAATCTAGATTGGCTATAGACCCTAACAAAGTAAAATCATTGTTGGAACTCCCTATACCTCCGAACAAGAAGGGTCTACAATCCTTCTTTGGGAAGATCAACTTTGTATGCAAGTTCATAGCAGACTTTGTACAAATCATCAAGCCCATGACTGAGTTGTTGAAGAAAGATGTCGAGTTCAAATGGATAGACTTGCGAAATAAAGCTTTCAAAAGTATAAAAGAATAGATAGCCCAAGCACCTATCCTAGTGAATCCAGATTACTCCAGAGGTTTCATCCTATATGCTATAGGTGAAAAAGAGAGTTACACTGCAGTCCTTACTCAAAAAGGGATAGATAATGAAGAAAGGCCCATAGCCTTCCTAAGTCAGACCATGCAAGAACACGAAGAAAAATACAACTTCATAGAAAAACAAGTTTATGCAATCATGAAATCGTTGAAAAAGTTTAGGCATTTCCTTTCATAGAGTAGGACCATTGTGTATGTAGTTCACCCTGATGTTAGGAACTTCATCATACAGGGAGAGCTTGGTGAGAAAAGAGTTGGTTGGGTATCAAAGATACAAGAATACAATGTCGAGATTCACCCGACCAAGCTAGTGAGAGGTAAAGCATTATGTCAAGAACTCGCCAAACAAGCCTTAGTGGAGTATGTAGCTTGCCAAGTGCAAGAACCAATTCTAGAATATGATCAACCTCAAAACACAAACTGGGCTGATGATTTGATCAAATATTTTTAGACTGGAAAATGTCTAGTAGGTTTAAATGCTTCACAATGAAGAAGATACAGGATCCAAGCTTTGAAGTATACCTTACTACCTGAAGGACTGTACAAAAAAATCTGGATGGTGTATTACTTTGATGCATAAAATATGATCAAAAGTAGAAGATTTTGGAGGAATTTCATGGAGGTCCATCAGGTGGACATTACTCAGGAAGGACTACAACTTTGAAAATAATCAGAACCGGTTGCTATTGGCCATCTATTTTCTCAAATGCATTCAGAGTAACTAGAAATTATGAAGAATACTAGAGATATATTGGGAGGAATAGAAATGCTTCAATGCCTTTAAAACCTATTCAGGTTGAAGAACCCTTCCAACAATGGGGCCTGGATTTCATCGGGGTAATAGAACCTAACTCATATGCTAGGCACAAATATATTTTGACTGCCATTGATTACTTCACTAAGTGGGCTGAAGTAGTGCCTACTAAGAAAGCTGATCAGGAAGTTGTGATAGAATTCATTGAAATCTTAATAATGAGGTTTGGTATCCCTAATGCATTGGTCATAGAAAATGGCATATCTTTCATAGGTGCTAAAATGATTGATTTTACTAGTAAATATGGGATCTATTTGAAGACTTCTTCGAATTACTATCCCCAAGGAAATGGCTTAGTAGAATCAACAAATAAGAACCTACTCAAAATTCTAAAGTAAACTCTAAAATACAATAAGAGGAGTTGGCACTCTTTGATAAATCAAGCATTATGGGCTGACAAGATTACAATCAAGAAATCTATCAACACATCACCTTACTCATTGGTCTATGGTAAGGAAGTTATCCTCCCTATACACATAGAGATACCCACTCTAAAGTTGCTCAATCAAACCAATGTAGAAGAAGCAAAACCAATGGAGAATAGGTTGATACAACTCCTACAACTGGAAGAATAGAAAGAACAAGCTTACAATCACTACCAAAAACACATGGGAGACACAAATAAATGGTTCAACAAAAAGGCTACCCATAGAAAATTTAAGGTGGGAGACTTGATTCTGAGGTGGAACGAGAAAAAATCAAAGCCAAGGAACCATCAAAAATTTGATGCTTTCTAGGAAGGACCTTTTGAGATAACCATAGAAAAACAACAGAACTCCTTCCAACTGAAATATGAACAAGGGCAGGCACAACCTATCCCTGTTAATGGCTTTCACCTAAAGCTATATTTCAAGTAAGCTACAGGCTTTCCCCCCCCTTGTATTATATGTATATATGATATTATTTTTCTAATTTCACACCTTGAAAAGAAGAGTCATGATTTCATGATTGGTCTGATTTTTGTTAGTCAACAAAGAAGATTGCTAAAGAAGAAAAATGGTCATGATTTCATGACACTTTGGCACTCAGAGGCCACTTCAAGCAAAATGGTCATGATTTCATGACACTTTGGCACTCAGAGGCCACTTCAAGTAAAATGGTCATGATTTCATGACACTTTGGCACTCTAGAGGCCACTTCAAGAAAAATGGTCATGATTTTGTGACACTTTGGCCCTCTTAGGCCACTTCAAACAAAACGATTGTGATTTTGTGACACTTTGGCACTCTCAGGATACTTCAAGAAAATGGTCATGATTTCATGATACTTTGGTGCTCTTAGGCCACTTCAAGAAAAATGGTCATGATTTCGTGACACTTTGGCCCTCTCAGGCCACTTCAAGAAAAATGGTCACGATTTCATGACACTTTGGTGCTCTTAGGCCACTTCAAGAAAAATGGTCATGATTTCATGATACTTTGGTGCTCTGAGACCACTTCAAGAAAAATGGTCATGATTTCATGATACTTTGACATTCAGCCACTTCCAACTTTTTCACAATTTTGGTGCTATCAAGCCACTTCAAGAAAATGGTCACGATTTCATGACACTTTGGTGCTCTTAGGTCAAAATCAAATAAATGACACTTTTTGCTTTTGGTGGGAAAGTCAATTTTTGAAATTTTAACCATGCTCCATTCAAAGTACCACCGTGTGAAGTTATTGGCCCAATAAAAAGTGAGTTAAAGTTATTAACCCTATGAAGATAGTGATACATAGCGGTTGGTTTCAAGAAGGTGGCACACGAAACAAGATACCCAACAACATTCAAAATTATTCATAGAATGTGCACCACCTACCATAATTACTACATGGCACCTTAAATCATGCATGCACATCTATTTACATCATGAAAGCCCTTTTCTCACATCCTTGCTTTCTCAAATATTTCCCCTACAAAAGGTATTCTCCGAATTCACTCAAAGCTTCTAGTTTTGCTGAAAATACCTCCAAAGAATTCATGCGGTGGAACCACGATGAGAAACCATGGCGGGATCTTCTTCAGCTACTGCAAAAATGCATAAGGTGGGAGACAAGAAAGGTGGTTTTATAGACCCATATGCCTACATAATAGATACAATCATCACCTGGAAAAATCTAGAGAAGATTCATAGGGAAGTGTTGGCCAGAGTAGCAAAAAAGGTGACCCCATCATGCTCAAAAACTTTCTCATATCATTCTTTACTTTCTTGGTATATCTGCACTCTTGTCCACCCCTACCCTGAGTTGATTAGGGCTATGGTAAAATTCTATGATGCCAAACAAAGAATTGTCAGGAATTATAAGGGAGATGTTATCTTCACTTTGGATCCCAACGTAGTCAGGTGTACCTTTAGCACCAATAGAAATCCCATCGTGCAACCCATACCACTTGACCTAGTTGGGTAGGCCAAATATTATACCCCCACTCATAATATTAAGTTGTTTCTATAATCGCACTTGTCGGAACCCCCTACCGGAGAAGCTCTACTAGAAACACCTATTCCTCTATCGAAATTCAAAAGCAAAGAGTTGTTCTCCATGTTAGCTATGGTGATGGGATTAGAATCAGATGCACAAGTATATGGGTGGCATATTGCAGTAGCATAATGCATTTCAAACCCTAAGTTCTATGATGCTATCATCATAGATGAGTGCACTATGCCAATTTTCTTTGATTGGCCATCTTTCCTATCTCAACAGTTACACGAAGGCTTGTCCAGAATACAGAAGGGTTCTCAGGTACCTTTTAGGTTTTCATCATACTTGGTATGGATTTTCTTCTTCTTTCAGTCAAAATGACTCCTTTTATATCCATAATTGATAAAGATAAAGAGGAAAAAAATTTACCTATATATGAATGGACAATGGTGCTTTCAAAAGCCGAATCATACTACTATTTCAACATGGAATTCTTGGGCCCTACTTTGCAAATTATGTATGGTGAAGTACATAGACTTCCCTAGAAAGTACGAGATGTTTTACAACACCCTCATGTAGAAGAAGGTGACTGGTTCATCTTAACATAGGGGGTGGTCATCAGACTATATGGTTTCACAGGGAAACCTTTCTTACTCCTATACTATATCATTGAGTGATTGTTTGCCTTGGAGTATGTAAGGCAAACTGAATACATCAATAGCAAGTTTGGAATGGGGATTGGTAAAACTGGTACATGCCTTATGCCTTTCCAGTTTGAAGGGGTAGTTGTATCTAAGAAAGGGGATCATGAGTGAATCACTCGAGCCCTAAAGAACCTAAAGTTAGTAGAATTGCCACAGAGGTGGAAATATGATCCCCTTGACAGGTTTGTAGAAAGGTAGGCTTCTCTAAACAAAACTCCCTTCAAACAATTTCATCTATCTAAAAGAGAAATTGACAAACAGGGTAGGAATAATAAATAAAGTGAAGCACTAGAATGGCATGTGGAGCAGATGCAGCCATTGCCCCCATGGCATGATTTCTATGAACATGTAATGGATTGGAATCCCAAAGATAACCCAAAACATGTGTTAGAAGAAAAATTTATAAAGAGAATGTCCAAGAAGGGATCAAAGTGGACATCAACAAAAATTTGGCCTAGTGGATGATGAGGAAGCAGATTGATATGAGCTCTAAGTGGGGAATAAATCCTGACCATGAATTTTCTACTAGATATGACCAATTCCAAGCTACATGGTCTGAGACTCTTGTAGACAAGGTTCCACCAGGTAGCAATGACCCCCAAAAGGAGAATCCCCCTACCACTAAAAAGGAGAAGGCAAGTCAAGATAAAGGGAAGGGAATTGCCACAGAGCAACAAGAAGTTCCTAAGAAAGCAAATCATAGATACATTCCCCCTTAAATTCAGATATAGAGTCTGATGATGATCATCTTCTCATCTCCAGGAAAAGGAGATCAGAATCAGTAGCAGCAGGAAAGTAGAAGAAGAGCAGGTAGGAAGAGACACATGTAGACTCTAAAATAGGGGATGTACAAAAGGATGCATAGGAATATGTGCAAGAAAACATAGAAGAAAATTTAGATAAATCAGTCAAAGGGGAAACTCCTACTGAGGGGGCAATTCTTGTTGAAGGGATAACTCCCATTGAAGGGGTAGCTCTTGTAAAGGATCCACCAAGTACTGAAGGTATAAATCCATAAAATCTCTTAGCGCTATTAGGTATGATTCCTATCAATCTTTCTTCATCCTCTTCTCAATCCCAAAGAAAACCCCCTTCCCATTCTACTCTTGAAAATGAGGTTTCTTCTCCTTCCAACTAGTAGCCCCCACCTTCAATGTCATCACCCCCATAAACCCAATCCAATCCAAAAGCATCCTTAGTTGCTCCCACAAACCCACTCATAGGGCCATCTAATGTGGATGCCACAATAGTCACCATTCCTTTTCCTCATGTCGTTAATTTCCCTAACTTCCAATCCATCCTCGCTTCCTCTTACAAAAGTCACCCCACCATCTCCAAGCTCAAGAAGATGAATAAAGCCAACTAGAATACCTCAGACTGGTGGAAGTCCCACTGTACCCAAGTTTCCAAGAATATAGCCTAAACCAAAGAGAGAATAGCTCTAGATCCCATTAGTATGCAGCGTTCAACAATGAAGATGACACCCTTGGTATAGAAGTCAGAAGGAGAAATGACTCTAGAAGATTACCAAGCTGAGATAATCACTGAAGACATCACTCAGCTACCTATGGAAGATGAATGGGGAAAGGCTCAAGCTCACATGGGGACCATATACTTAAATGCTGAATATTACAAAGAGAAATACCTCAGAGCTGAAGAGGTAAGAAAACATTTGGAGGCAGCCTTGAGTGAGCAAAAAACTATCAAAAAGGCTCTGAATAATGAGGCTAAGAAGTGGGAAGAAATATTCAATGAAGCAACGCCATATAAGGAAGAAGTGAAGAAGGCCACTAAAAAAATTTAGGTCTTGAATAAATAGGTGGAAGACCTTCAGAGACAAATCCAAGAAGGCATGGGAAAAATAGGTGATCTATCAAAAGAGAAGGCCAAAGTAGTAAGAAAAGAGATGTTCCATGATATTCAGAGAATAGGCATGAAGGCATAGTCCACGATATTATACTTGGCCAGGATCAAGGAGATACTAAGTAAAGTGGAAAATGATTTCACTGCATCTACCACTTTCTTATAGGAGAGGCTATCCTTAGCTACAAAGATTCAAGTTTTAGCTAAAAGCACACAAGAAAGGGTTTCAAGCAGAGCCCAATATGAGAAATGGTCACAAGCTAAAATAACCACTAAAGCCTTCTTTAGAAGATACAAAATTGTGACACAAAGTGCTAGGATAATCCAAGAACTCAGGGTAGAAGCTAAGGAAATCCTGAAACACTTGAGTATAGCAGAGAATTGTGGTCTCCCAAGTTTTTGGGATGAAAACTCAAACATTCTAGGTGAATATGGGCTCAAATCTTCTTGGAAAGCTTTTATGGAAGATGAATCTAAAATAGACAACTGGGAGGAGCTTGTTCAAGAAGATCAGATATTCAGAATGGCTCAAGATCTAACTCAGATCAACTCTTGCCTACATGAATTATTTTTGAGATTGAAGGTTTTATCCTATGATAAGGTCGAGGAATTGGAGTACTTATACCAGACCTTCATGGAGACCTCTGATCCAGATGAAGAAACTTGGAAGTAGGCATGTATTACATATAATGAAGTTGTTCAGAAGTTGGAGAAGTAAAAACCAGCCCAAAAGGCCTCAACGAGCAGTTAGGCAACAACAGAAGTGGAAAAATCAACTGAAGAAGACACCCTAGAAGAATAGTTGCATTGAAGAAGAAATAAATTTTTGCTCTACATCCCTCCCCTTTCTTTCTTTTTTGTTCTTTTTTACTCCATTACCCAATGGATAAAGGCTTTGGATTCTAACATTTTTCCAATAGAATTCCCCAGGAGGCACCAATAATGTAGGTCAAAATGACTACACCAAGGGGAGAGACTTCTCAAAATTTTACTAAGTGTAGAAAAGAGTCACGATTTCATGACTGGTCCTATTTTCACTGGCAGAGGACCCAAAAAGCGCAGGAGGCAGAAAAGAGTCATGATTTCACGACCGGTCCTATTTTTGTTGTCCAAGGACCCAAAAAGTGAAGAAGGTAGAAAAGAGTCGCGATTTCACAATCGGTCATGTTTTCACTGGTCGAGGACCCAAAAAGCGTAGAAGGTAGAAAAGAGTCATGATTTCATGATCGGTCCTATTTTCACTGGTCGAGGACCCAAAAAGAGTAGAAGGTAGAAAAGAGTCATGATTTCATGATCGGTCTTGTTTTCACTAGTCGAGGACCCCAAAAGTGCAGAAGGAAAAAAAGAGTTATGATTTCATGACCGGTCTTGTTTTCGCTGGCCGAGGACCCGAAATGCGTAGAAGGTGGAAAAGAGCCGTAATTTCATGATCAGTCATGTTTTCATTGGCCAAGGATCGAGAGCTAGAAATGAAGAAGTGGAGGATATTTGGGCCATGATGTCTCCAAAAAGGATCGATGTAGATGTGTGGTAACAAGAATATCTCAACCATTTGCTATTGAAGACCCCACTACTCCATTTTTCCTTTAACCGCCAATTTACCAGAATGAGCCAACCGATATATTGTTGTAACAAGTTTTAGTTTTTCTATTATTAGAAGATGTATATATATAGGATGAGCGACTCTAACTAAGGGTCAACTCTTGGACGTTTACAAGGCTATGTATACAAATTCTTGAAAGCAATAATATACTCTTCATTCTAGCTTCTGGCTCACTGGTGTTTTATCACATATGTATGAATGTTCAAATTCTATATAAACTGTGTTGAATGTTAATCACTCTAATTCTATTTCTATATTTTTGCATTACAAGTTCTACAAATTCTAAATTTGATAATTCTAGTTGATTAATGGTTGTTTTAAGTCTGCACCAGAGAATTAGTTGTTATTTGAGGGTTTTAAGAATGCTTATCTACAAAAACTATGTATTTCCTTGCTATTGTCTAACCTGTACCCTTTGACGTTTCTAGAAATAGCTATATTTCCCTTTCTTTATGCACTCTACTCTTTCCCCTTTTCCTATAACAAAGCAAGGAACTAGCCTTCTCTAGAGATTGAACCGGGTAATCTCTATTTTAAACCCGGTCATTCAATGTTGGCAAAGTCTTGGGTGCAAACGTAACCAAAGGCAAATTTTGCACCAACAAGACCCTAAAGAATTCTATAAAATTCTAACTAAGGGATTTTGTGAGGATTTAGGAAATTATTAATTATCTTTCAAAGAAGATAATTTAATTTAATTTAATTAGAAGCTAATTAGAGCTTTTGTGAAAGATGAATTGGAGGATTTATCTTTTGCAAAAATTAATACAATATAATAAATTAGGTGTAAATAACCTAATTTTAATACAATTAGGTACTCACAAGATTTATCCAATTTTGATTGGACTAAAAAGGACTCTAGAATTATTAAATAATATAAGAATTATCCTATTATTTGAGAAGTTATCCATATCTTCTACATGGCTTCCATAAATTGGTGGAAATTAAGGGATATTTCTTCAAGTATCACTAATAGTCTTAGTTTTGTATCCACCCTATTTTCTAATAGTACTAGTTTTGTATTTGTTTCTATGAAGAAGAGACACAAAACAAAACAAGGCCACCTACCTTATCTCTATTGTGGACCCTCTTCTACTTTTTCAATTACCCTTTACATGGTGATAAGACCCTTGGTCCAATCTTTTTTGATTAAAATAAATAATTATATTTTATATGATAAATTACAAAAAAAATATATTGAATCACTATTTTTAAAGAATCACTTTTGCACTGGAGAGGAACTCCTTCCAATGGATTTAAACTAAATATATATATTTTTTCTTCAATGGATGATTTCTCACAAAATAGCTATTCCTATTTTATATCTATCTAGGGTTATTGTGAAAGGACACAATGGTCCAATTGGAAATAACATGAATGATTAATTAATTAATTAAGTGATTTAGGGGTTAGGATATTGAATCCTAACATACCACCCTCCTTAAAAGCAGCTTTGTCCTCAAAGCTAAAAGTGAGAAAATTGTTGTTGGGATGGATGAAGCGCTTCCCAAGTAGCATTTGCTCAAGTTATTGCACTAGTTTAATGTCACATTTTCGTAAGCAGGGATATCATGAAGGTTGAAGCTTTGGTGGGGGATTGGTAGGAAGAATAGTAGGAGCATAATGACGGTGGGGGGCAACCCTTTTGGTGCATGGAATATGCTAGAATGGCATGTTGGAAGTTGTAATTCTGGTACCTTTTTTTGTTCCTCATCGGTGGCTTGAATAGAAAATAGGTGGGCAACCATTCCCTTACCTCTTTTGCAAATAATTTTCTTCATTTTGTGAGAACTTACTATTTGGGAAGGGCCTGATTGTAATCCTTTAATAGTATATGTTTGATTATTTATTGTGAATTTCATCCATAATTCCTCAAAATCCCATTGGATTGTTTCGAGTGTTCATAACCATTGCACTCCTAAGACAATATCACATCCTCCTAATGGAAGTGCATACATGTCATTTTTCATATTGTAATCACCCATGGTGAGCTTAATATTTTGACACTTTCCTTTGCATGCTATCCTTCCTCCATTGCCAATCATGACCTCAAAACTATTACAAGGTTGTATATAGAAGTTAGCTTATTTTTCCACACGTGGGTTGATGAAATTATGGGTACTACCGGAGTCAATAAGCACAATGAGGTTTTTTTGAAATACCTTGGAACTTTCATAGTTTGGGGAGAAGAATTACTGATGAGGGCATTAAAATAAATTTCTAGTGGACCTTTAGCACTATCATCGGGTGTATCTATCACTACTTCTACCTCGATCTCATTTTCTTTGTTGGTTGAACTACAAGGATCAGTTGCATCTAGAATATATAGTTTTGGTGTAATACATTTATGATTGGGTATAAATTTCTCATCGCAATGATAACAAAGGTCTTTTTCTCATCTTTCCTTCATTTCCTCAAAGCTGATACGTTTAATTGGTAATATTTGGTTAGGTGTGTGGGTAGTGGAAGTGATTTGTGATGTTCCAATAGGTGGTTTTCCTAGTCAACGTTGAGCATTGAATTTGTCTTCCACCAATTTGGCCAATCCAATGGTCTGCATCATGGTAGTGGGATTGAACATTTGTACTTCCAGCCAAATTTCTTCTTTCAAAGAATGAGGCATCCAACCCTGATGTACGATTACCCAATATTTTAAATTGAGCTTGTGATGCAGGAGCATCCTATGGCAGTGGAAGAATCATGCATCCTCCAAAACAATTTCTAATTAAGTCCCTCGCAGTTGGTTCATTTTTGGTATTTTTTAAAGAAGGAAAGTTTAATGGGGCAAAGGGACCAGAGGGAGTAAGTTTCTCAAAGCATGGGGGAAGGTCACGAAATCGTGACCTCATAAGGCTTGCGCAAGGCTTGGGCCGGTTGCGTCGTGATATCACAACGTCGCGATATTGCGACATCACGATATCGCGACGGCAGTTTGAAGAAGAGTTAAGGCAGTGGCGGGGGTCATGATATCACGACGTCGCGATATCGCGACGTCACGATATCACGATGATTGATAAGAGCAAAGGCAAAAGTTGGGCTGGGGTCACGAAATCGCGACCCCAAGGCATCGACGAGAGCAAAGGCCAGTTTGGGTCGCGATATCGCGACGTCGCGATATCGCGACGTGTTATCAAATAAGCAAAAGCGATGCAGACTTGAAAGGGGGATGGTTTGGTCGCGATGTCGCGACGTCGCGATATCGCGACGTTACTGGCGAAAAGGGGAAGGGTTGACCATTGGGTCACGATATCGCGACACGTCGCGATATCGTGACTAATATGAAGTCAAGTTGATGTGGATGCGTAGGCTGATGAGAAAGCAAGCGGTGGTGACACGTGGCCTCCACGTGTCTTAAGGTGACGCGGCCAGTTGAATACCAAGCTATAGTAGACGCGCGACTGCCTCAAAGATTAAAGTTTAAAAATTTACAACCGCGTGTATTAAATATGGGGATGGCCTCCACAACAGTACAGAGCATGGACATTATGGGCGTAACAGAGACTGTGAAGGACAATCTGACCAAGGCGGCATTTGCAGGACAGAGCAGACCATTAATGCAAGCTTCCAGGCTGGTCGGGCAGTTGCCCATTTATGGCAGAAAACCAAAATTTGAAAATTCGACCGGAGGGAAAATGGAAATTGAAATTGTTGTGGGGCGGGAGCATTGATTTTCGAGAGGATCGAGGCCTCGATAAAAACTCAAAATTTGTAAGGGTTGAGGATGGTGGAGTTCGGGATTGAGGGGCAAGTGGTATGCTGGAGAGGTTACTGTAATTGTAATTACCAATTTTAATGAAATTACTGTGATTTGACTGTGATTGTGTTGAAGTGAATCCCGGCTCACCATCAAGTGGTATCAGAGCCCGTAGCTCCTGAACGTACAACAGACCGCCGAAAGAGATGCAGTTGTACCAGGACATGTGGGAGGGCTTGAGTTCAGAGAAGATGCCTCCGAGAAGAAACCCGATGGGTGGCAGAGGCATGGCAGCGAAAGATTTTTGGGCTTTGTAGCGGCAAGTCCAGGCCCCACAAGAAGAGCTACGCAGAGGATGTGAACCGAGAATGGATGCAGACAGTGAGGATGAGGTGGAAGAGGGGAATGAGTTTGAAGAAGAGGAGGAAGATGTAGACCCAGCACAGGCCCGGCTATACAAGGCCATATCCCAAATCGAGAAGAGGCCGAAGTTAGAGGTTCCCACGTATTTTGGGAACTTGAACCCAGAGGAATTGATAGACTGGGTGAATGAATTAGAAGAATACTTTGAATACGAAGAATTTGAAGACCCTAATCGGGTCAGATTTTCTAAGACCCGACTGAAGGGTCATGCTAGCATCTGGTGGAAGGGGGTGCAGCTGGAGAGAAACCGAAGAGGAAAGGAGAGAATAACGAGGTGGGACAGAATGGTGGAGAAGTTAAAAAGACAGTTTATCCCCGTTGACTATGAACTGGATCTACTACGAAAAATGCAAAGCTTGAGGCAGATGAACAGGACAGTTCAAGAATACACGGAGGAATTCTATAAAATCTCCATCAGAACCGGGCATTTGGAAGCTAGCAAGGAAAAAGTGGCCCGTTACATCAATGGGTTGAGACCGAGTGTGCAGGAGGAGTTGAGCTTGGTTTAGGTAAGCACCATCAAAGACGCTTACCAGTTTGCTTTAAAGGTTGAAGGAAAATTGAACCGAAGGTTTGAAAGCAAGCCAAAAGTGAAAGAACCGAGAGGAAAGAACGGTGGAAAGAAAGAAGGAAAGGAAGAGAAGAAGGAAGAAGAGAGCAGCATCCGGGATCAGAGAGAAGATGAAGACCCAAAACCGCAAGTTCAGAATGATAACTACCCGAGAGGAAGGGGTAGATCTGGTCACGGGAATGAAAGAGGGGTATTCCGTGGAACATGTTTCCACAATGGAGAAGAAGGACATCGGGCATATGAGTGCCCCCAACACCGCGAAAGAGTAAACAAGAAGTAGGTGGGTCCTGCCAGAGCAGTTGTGGCAGTTGAGGATGCTGATTCAGAGCATTCTAAAGAAGCTGAAAAGGGAGAAGCCATGATTGTGAGAAGGACCATGCTGGTGGATGAAGACAAATCTGAGCAGAGAAGAAGCCTGTTCCACACCCGATGCAAGAGTGCGGGCAAAGTTTGTAATGTCATTATTGACAATGGGAGTACAGACAACTTGGTTTCTGAGGAGATGGTTACTAAGTTGCAGTTGGAGAGAAGGAGACACCCGCATCCATATCGGATTGCATGGTTGTGGAAGGACCACAGAGCGTGGGTCCGAGAACAGTGCTTAGTCACGTTCCAGATAGGGAGATACCAGGATGAAGTCCTATGTGATGTATTCCCCATGGATGCTTGCCATTTTCTGTTGGGCAGGCCATGGCAATTTGATCGGAGTGCAGTGCATGATGGACGTGCAAATACTTATTCCTTGGTGAAAGATGGAATGTGGCACAAGTTAAAGCCATTGCAGACCGAAGATGAGAAAGTGTGTAGCAATGCCAAGATTTGTCTGGTAGAGGGCAAAATTTTTTTCCAGAAAATGGAACTAGGGCAGATTGCAAGGGTTGAGGAGTGTTCAAAAGTATTCCAAGGGACACAGACCGAACCGCATAGAAGTGAAGGTCACTTCTCCTTTTTACCCAGGGTATCTGATGCAGGAGCATCCGATGGCAGTGGAAGAATCATGCATCCTCAAAAAAAATTTCTAATTAAGTCCCTCGCAGTTGGTTCATTTTTGGTATTTTTTAAAGAAGGAAAGTTTAATGGGGCAAAGGGAACAGAGGGAGTAAGTTTCTCAAAGCATGGGGAAGGTCACGAAATCGTGACCTCATAAGGCTTGCGCAAGGCTTGGGTCGGTTGCGTAGCGATATCGCGACGTCACGATGTCGCGATATCGCGAAGGCAGTTTGAAGAAGAGTTAAGGCAGTGGCGGGGGTCGTGATATCGCGACGTCATGATATTACGACGATTGATAAGAGCAAAGGCAGAAGTTGGGCTGGGGTCACGAAATCATGACCCCAAGGCATCGGCGAGAGCAAAGGCCAGTTTGGGTCACGATATCGCGACGTGTTATCAAATAAGCAAAAGCGGTGCAGACTTGAAAGGGGGATGGTTTGGTCGCGATGTCGCGACGTCGCGATATCGCGACGTTACTGGCGAAAAGGGGAAGGGTTGACCATTGGGTCGTGATATCGTGACACGTCGCGATATCACGACTAATATGAAGTCAAGTTGATGTGGATGCGTAGGCTGATGAGAAAGCAAGCGGTGGTGACACGTGGCCTCCACGTGTCTTAAGGTGACGCGGCCAGTTGAATACCAAGCTAGAGTAGACGCGCGGCTGCCTCGAAGATTAAAGTTTAAAAATTTATGACCGCATGTATTAAAGATGGGGATGGCCTCCACAACAGTACAGAGCATGGACATTATGGGCATAACAGAGACTGTGAAGGACAATCTGACCAAGGCGGCGTTTGCAGGACAGAGCAGACCATTAATACAAGCTTCCAGGCTGGTCGGGCAGTTGCCCATTTATGGCAGAAAACCAAAATTTGAAAATTGGACCGGAGGGAAAATGGAAATTGAAATTGTTGTGGGGCGAGAGCATTGATTTTCGAGAGGATCGAGGCCTCGATAAAAACTCAAAATTTGTAAGGGTTGAGGATGGTGGAGTTCGGGATTGAGGGGCAAGTGGTATGCTGGAGAGGTTACTGTAATTGTAATTACCAATTTTAATGAAATTACTATGATTTGAATGTGATTGTGTGGAAGTGAATCCCGGCTCGCCATCAGCTTGGTATTCATGCACTAAAGTTATTTGATAGAGCTTGGTAAGGGCTCCCATAAAATCTTTAAATTTACTAGGGCCAAATCATACTAATAGATTTTTTGTAAAGTCTAGCCAAGTAGGGGTGCCATTAGTTTTTTCATACCATTGGTACCATTGGGTGGCATCATTTTCAAGGTGGAAATATGCAATACAAACCAGTTGTGCCTCAAGGATATAATAGAGGGAGAAGTATTTTTCTACTCGATAAATCTAGTTAATGGGGTCATCTCCTTCAAAATTAGGAAAATCTAATTTAGTATTTGTGGGAAGGATGGAAGTTTGTGGCCCCCCAAGTGGTGTCTGGTGTGTTGACCCTCCGGTGGGTTGGTTGGCTTGAAAAAGTGCCATATTTTGATGTAGTGTATCAACAGAGTGATTGTAGGTGTCTATTTTCAAGTCCATTGCTAATATTCTCTACTCAAATTCTTGCCTTGTTTTTAAATTATCTTGAGAAATTTGGTCCTTCTATTAGCAAAACTCATGGTGGAATTTTTTGAGTGTAAGGTCTTGTGATCTCCGTCCATCGGCCATCAATGAGTTTTATATAATGTAAGTCTTCACAAAAGTCAATTTTATTTTTATTTTTGTAAATTTTGAGCAAAATTTAATGTAATTACCTTCAAAATTTTATTTTTAAGCAACTTTTTAGGACTCCCAATGGTAATATTTTATGTTGTATGGAGTGGGAAAGGAATGGCAGGTGAGGCATGAGCGAAGGACAGACAAGGTAGACATCACAATAGGTGAGGCACGAGTGAAGGATAGATAATACAGGTAGCATGGCAGGAAGGTGATGTCAATAGGTGGCAAGCACAGGCAATGATGTCAATAATGAGCATGAGATATGGGAGGGAGGGTGACAATGATGAGTGGAGTCAATGATATGTGGTGGGCGATTCATAGTGATAGGTGGTAAGCATCACATGAGGCATAAAAGGGAGGACGTGACCTAAGTCACGATGTCTTGTATGCACTTTGGCATATTTAAAATTGAAAACTTCCTTTTCCTCATCGATGTAGTACTATTGCCTTGTAGAATTAACACAATTATTTTACTCGTAATATTTCGATATCAGAAAATAAGAGCCGACGATCGAAAAATATTAAACCTTAGTTTTATTTTTAATTTTTATTTTATTTTCATTGGTTTCCTGGGTTATTCATCAGATATGATGTTTGTCCTATGAATTGAGTGCTAAATTGCCTCCAAAAAATGTTTATCGATATGATTTTTTGCAAGTGGAAGATTTGGAATTATTTTTAACTCACTTCTATCACATTGATAATTGCTAGTTGTTTGTGAATTCTCCATTAATCAAGTGGCTCATTGTCTTCTATGTATGCATATTATAGATGTTTTTATTTCACTATGCAACAAGTTTATTTATGTTGTGTTTGTAGCATCGAGTTGTGGATGTTTGTTTATGTGGAGAATAGGTAAAGGTGATCGAGCAGGGTGGTAGAATTATTTTAATGGTGCAATGAGAAGCACCAGTACGTGCTTGCTCTATGTTGTGTGTTTTCTTTGATGCGAGACTGCAGTGAATGGCGAATGGTGATGGAGTGATTACTTGATTATGTTGAAAAAAATATACAGAATAGATCCACCACAATGATTGCTCTGATACCAAAATGATAGGACCCTTGGTCCTATATTATTTGATTAAAATAAATAATTAGATTTTATATGAGAAATTGTAGAAAAATATATTGAATCACTATTATTAAAGAATTACTTTTGCACTGGAGAGGAACTCCTTCCAATGGATTTAAACTGAATATATATTCTTTTTCTTCAATAAATTATTTCTCACAAAATAGCTATTATTATTTTATATCTATCTACGGTTATTGTGAAAGGACACAATGGTCCAATTGGAAATAGCATGAATGATTAGTTAATTAATTAAGTGATTTAGGGGTTAGGATATTGAATCCTAACACATGGAATGAAATATCTTATTTTATTTAAGGTATATTTGAATATAAACATAATAGCCACTATTGGGCTTATGAAAAGATAGGAATCCTTTATAAAAAGAGGCTTTATCTAGAGAAGAGAGAGCTTTTAGGAGGACAATCATAATATGGAGAAGAGAGAGACATGGAGGAGATGATATTGAGGTAAGGAATCCTCTACCATATTGGAGTTTTAGGTAAGAGATTCTCTGTCTCTTTGATTTGTTGTGAATGCTCTCAAATTATAAGTTAGGGATGAATTTCCTATTTATAACTTGTAAAAAGGTGCTCTTTTTAAGATTGTTGGGGGATACAATTTAATCAATAATTTCATTTTATAGTAATGTTTTAAAATTGTCTATGAATTGATTCTATTCTAATATTAAAATCATGCAACCTATGACTATACTATAGAATACACCTAAATGAATCTTTAACCACCGCCTAACAAGGCAAACCATAATACCTTTTGGTTATATTTTTTAGGGCATGGGATAAGTATTATTAAGTGATTTATACCCCTATGCCTATGAGTAAGATTTTAATTATTTAGATTCGGCTTTGACGTATAACGTAACAATTACCCGACTTTGTGATGATATTGTTCTTGTTAGATCTATGATGAAAGCAAATTTTAGTCCTAGTGATTATTTGGAATTGTAAGTATACAAGATATATTTTTTAAGGTGTTATGCCTACCTAAGTCACCATAATTGATGTCATAAACCCCTATAAATATCATCCTTACTATGAAATACGCATATCCCTTCCAACTTGCACTATTAGGCATAACTACTAAGAGATGGATGTATGATTTAAAAAAAAAACTCAGGTTAAAGTGTTTATAAAATGCTTGAAATAGGGGTTATAGCTCCTATGGCTTATTTTACTAATGAACATTGTAAGCCATTGGCTCTGTCCGAAGCTAACAACATTTTAAGTCACCTTTGAATCAATGAAACCTGAGTCCATTTAATAAAATATTTTGGCCCTTGATTAGAAACTCAATGTTGGTTTGGTGTGCCTAAAGTTATGGTTAATATCATTGATGAACTTCTATTAGTATCAACCCTATAGTAGCCAAATTTATCACCCATTCCAAGTCCCTTGATTACCTCTGCATTGGATTTGGGTGGAAATCAATTTTAGAAATTCTTGTGATAATATTTACATGGATTTTAGGTTTATACTCCTCCATAGTTGAACCATTGTGAGCGCAATATTGTGATCATGATGATTGTGTTCAAGTAGGTTAAAAGGAGGAAATTTATATTTTCTTTTGTCCCACACACAATATGTGGTAGGTGAAAATCTCCTTAAAAGGAAGAACACTCCCTTTTACTCTCAATAACCACTCGATGGTCTGATGCATCATCAAGTGGGGGTTGCATACGTGTCAGTTGGAGACACAAGTAGATGACGTGGACTATATGTTATGCTTACTCACCATCTAACTAAATTCTACCCATGCCACATGGTGGGCTACCGGTATTGGTCGATGCTTTTATATCAAAATCTTAACAAATTTTAGTGATATTATTTGTAACCCTCTCTACTAATCATACCCTGACATGTACCATCATTGGATGGCCTTATTCATAGGCTATCGGATGGGATTGATTTCAATTTTCATTTGATATACTTGACTTCGAAACCCTAGTTTAAAGTAATAAATATTAATGATAGGAAAACCTTATAATAACTAATAAAGAGACCATTATGATCGGTCCTTTTGACTAACTTCCTAAAGCGAGGAATATCTATATATATTTATACTTTGAAAATAAATGGTATAGTTCTAATTTTGTTAGAACCAAATAGGGGAGGAATCATATATTATGTGGGTAAAATAGATTATATTGAAGAGGTAACTATCTTTAAATCTGCATCAACTACAATTATGCCTAAAGTAGTCTATGAAGATATGGGTATGGAGTATACCCGATCCTGCCTTGGAGTACTGCAATTGGATGGAACACCTATGAAAACATTGGGAGTAATAAATGATGTTTTAGTGAGGTTACATAGAGCCCCTGAGGTGAAAATCGTACAAGAAATAGTAGTGGTTGATATAGTGCCCTACTTTATCTTATGCCTCAAGGGAGTTCATTGTAAAATTAGGTGGATGCATGTATATGGATTATTCTAGCATGGTCATTCCTTTCAAAGGGAAGAGGATAAGGATAAAATCTGAAAATATTGTGTCTTACCACATAGAAAATATTGAAGAAGACATGTGCAACCTCACTCCTCTTGAAGAATTTGAAATTGTGGATAAATTTGAAGAGCTGGAATTAGAAGATGAATTACCTTTTAGGGAGGATTACAGTCAGTTTGGGACAGGCATGGACACATATAGTAATTTTGTAGAATTAGAGAAGAAAATTCTTGCTATATTTAATCAGTATTTAAGAGAGACAGAGGTATGGACCATGCACTTTGATGGTGCTAGATGTAAAAATGGTGCTAGTGCTGGTGTGGTACTATAGTCCCAATCAGAAGGGAAAAATAGTTTTGCCTACAAATTTACATGGTCATGCACCAATAATGCTGCATAATATGAGGCCCTATGCCTTGGACTGATACAAGAAAAAAATATGGGTTTTAAGGTCCTAAAAATATATGGAAACTCTGAGTTAATCATCCATTAGGTAAGAGAAAGGTGCAGTAGTAAGCACCATTACCTAAAAGTATACAGAAATAGGGTATGGGATCTGATGGAATCCTTTGATGCCCTAGATATAAACTTTGTTCCTAGAGAAAGGAATACCTTGGTAGAATCCTTAGTAGCAATGAGAGCTAAATTAAACCCTTCTGCAGATATAGGATTCAAGAAATACAAGGGAATAAAAATTATTTTTAGACCTACAGTACCAGATAAGCTGATTTTTTGGCAAGTTTTTGAAAGTGATGAAAAAATCACTGATTTTATGGTAAGATAATCCTATATCTCCACTATACAAGAAGAAAATCTAGAGTAAATTGATCAACAAGATGTTATTAAACCTAAGAAAAATCATATACCTAGAGGTTTGGTTACTCTAGAATTCCTGTTTGACAATGAAGACAGGAAAAATATTAGATCTATGGAAGTCAATGAGAAAATTTATAAAGAAGTTGAAGTTGGGACTAAAAACAATATCAAGGTTGGAATTCATTTTTCACCAGAGGAAGAATATGATATCAAGGATTTATACCTAAAGTACCAAGATATTGTAGCTTGGTCATATGAAGACCTCAAGGTATATGATATAAAGGGTTATCCAACACACCATTGGGCTAGAGCCCAATGCAAAGCATTTTAGGCAAAAGCAAAGGCCTATAAATCCAAGGATCAAAGCCATAATGAGGGAAGAGCTCTTTAATTTATTAAAGTCTAAGATCATATATCCAATTAAACATTCTAACTAGGTATCCAACTTGGTACCTATGAGAAAAAGGAATGGCGATATTCATTTGTGTGTAGATTTTAAAAATCTTAAACAAGCATCTGTTAAGGATCACTAACCTCTTCCAAAAATTGATAAAATATAATAGATAGGGGTAGGGGAAGAAATTTTCTCACTATTGGATGGCTTCTCTGGATATAACCATATTTGGGTGAAGAATGAAGATCAGTATAAAACAACATTCACCACAAAATGGGGCACATTTTCCTACCAGAGAATGCCTTTTGGGTTGTCCAATGTGCGAGCCACACTTCAAAGATCCGTGGATTATGCCTTTGGGGAAATTATTAATAAGTTCATTCTTATCTATTTGGATGACATGAATTTTTTTTCCCACAACAAGCATGATCACTTATCACACCTTGAACAAGTTTTTCAAAAGTGAAAAGAATTTGGCATTTCCCTTAATCCTAAGAAGTCATTTTTTGTAGTACATGAGGGATAGTTGCTAGGTCAAGTGGACTCAAAAGAAGGTATGGCCATAGATACAGATATAATCAAATCCATTCTAGCCCTTCCACTGCCTGTGAATAAGAAAGCCTTGAAATATTTCTTTGGTCAAATAAATTTTGTTAGGAATTTATCTTTGAATTTGTTCAGAAGATGAGGCCTATATCTAAACTACTCAAGACAAATGTAAAGTTCAAATGGAATGAGGTAAGAAAGCAAGCCTTCTAAATAATCAAGTAGTCCATTGACACTGATCCAGTGCTAGTAAATCCATATTTCAGTAAGGATTTTATTCTTTACGCTTATGGATCTAAAGAAAGTTATGCCTCAGTGCTCATACAAAAAAATTATCAAGGTGATGATCATCCAATATTATTTTGGATTTATAATCTCCATGATTACTAGGTTAAGTATAATTTTATTGAGAAACACGTATTTGCGATGATAAAGTCATTGAAGAAGTTTAGGTAGTAGTTGGTTCAAAGCAAGACCCTGGTATATATTTTTCACCCAGATGTAATAAGATTTATTCTACAAGGTGAACTAGGAGATAAGAGAGCTGTTTGGATCACCAAGATCCAAGAATATGATGTGGAGATACATCCCACAAAATTAGTGAGAGGCAAGGCCCTATGCCAAGGTCTAACATAGGCAGCAGTATCAACTAAAATAATAAATTGCCATGCAATATAAGATGATCAAATTGAAGGAATACAACTAGGGTAACTCCAAATGGGTAGACCAGATGATCAAGTACTTTCAAATGGATGGATTCCCTCCTGATCTTAATGCATCATAAATAAGAATATATAGACTTCAAGCTTTGAAGTATGTCCTATTTCTAGAAGGGCTATACAAAAGGAACCTTGATATGTTTCTTCTTAAGTGCTTAAAAAATGATCAATAACAAAAGATCATAGAGGAGTTCTATGGAGGGCCATCTGGAGGAAATTTATCGGGAAGGGTTACAACTTTGAAAATCATAAGAGCAATCTATTAATGGCCTACTATATTTATTTATACCTTCAAAGTCACTAGAGCCTATGAAAAATATCAAAAACATGTAGGGAGGACAAGAAATGCTTAATTTCCCCTCAAACCAATACAAGTTGAATATTCTTTTCAATGATGGGGGCTGGAATTTATAGGGGTTATCAACCCTTATTATTTAGCAGAGCACAAGTACATTATAACTACAAGAAACTACATCATCAAATGGATAGAGGCTATTTCTACCAAGAAATCAAACCAGGAAGTTGTGATCATTTTTATGGAAAGTTTGATTTCAAGGTTTGGTGTTCTTTAAGCCTTGGTGAGTGCCAATGGACCAACCTTTATAGGAGCCAAATGTATTGAGTTTTCCATCAAGTATGGCATAACCATTAAGAATACTTCAAATTATTACCCTCAAGAGAATGGACTTGTAGAGTCTACCAAAAAAAACCTATTAAGGATTTTGAGGAGATCACTAGAAGGGAATAAAATAAGTTGGCACCTAATTCTGGAGCAAGATTTATGGGCAGACATAATTACTATTAAGAATTCCATCAATACTTCTCCTTATGCTTTGGTGTATGGCAAGGAGGCAGTGTTACCTATCCATTTAGAAATTCTAGCACTCAAACTGATAAATACAGAAGATGAATCAAAGGAAAATCCAATGGAAACAAGGCTGACACACCTGCTATAGTTGGAAGATAAAATAGCTCAGGCCTATGAGAAATTTTAGAAGCATTCCATGGACATGAAGGTATGGTTCATCAAAAAGGTAAGGTTAAAAAAATTCTAGGTTGGAGACTCAGTTCTTAGGTGGAATATTGAAAGAGCAAAACCAGGACATCATCAAAAGTTTGACTCCTTTTGGGATGGCCCTTTTAAGATAGTAGAGGTCAAAGAAACCAAAGTTTTCTAGATTGAAGATCTAGAGGGGAACATACAACTGATTTTAGTTAATGGTTTTCATATTAAACTCTATTTTGATTGAAATACAAGCTCATTGTAATATATGTACATACTTTGTATCATATTTTCTTTTTACACTCTGTATCAAGTTTTTTTTTGATAGCATGTTGTATAAAAAAAGAAGAAAAAGAGAAAATTTTGCAAAATAATCTAAGTGTTCCCAAGGATGCAGCAAGATTCTATTCCACACTCAAATACACTAAGGAAGTAGTGGAATGATGAGCGACTTTCAATCTGCACCTAAATGAACCACAAAATCAATGAAAGGATGCATGCATTATATTTTGCACGCAAAAGGTCTAAGATGAAAGTGGAATGACAAGGTCTTTTAATCCATTGGTTTCAAGTATACTTTTGAGCGAAGAAGAAATTTTGCATCATACGACTTTGTAAAATCAAATGCTCACAAATAAATGCTCAAGTTTTCCCGTGCCTATAGAGGAAGAAAAGATAGAGCGACATCGCAAGGGTATGGATCACATTTGAATTTTGGGCAATAAAAAATTAGAATGCCACCTCCAAGCTGCCAAAGAGAATGAGTGTGATTTGAGAAGCGTGCCAATGGGTAATTCATGCAGTACCTGCATTAATGGCAAAGGATGTGCATGCATCATAAATTAAAAGTTCTAAAGCATATAATTATGCTCATTTGACAAAGAGCAGTGTTCACTGAGCAAAAATGATAGCTAAGTATTGTTTGTAATTTCCAAAGAATTGCTGATGAAAATGGCTTCTAAAGGCACTCAAGGAGATGAAACATCAATGAAAAGGGTAGTGGGCCACTATATCGAAAAATCAAAAGTTGTGGTGGATACTGATTTGGTCCTCATAGAGAGAATGAATATCAGAAGGAACTTCAACAATAGATATAATAAATGAGCAGATCTATCAACTAAAGGTAGATGCACTATGCTCTCTTTCTTGTCTTTTTACATTTACAATTTCGTTCATCCTTGTCTGGAGTTAATAGTAGCTATCATTAAATTTTATGAACCAATGGAAAAAGTAGTAAAAATGCTAGAGGTAAAACCCTATTTAGCATCACTACTACAAACTATCACAAGATTTTTTCCATAGGATGAGAACCACCTATAAGACCAAAATAGTTTAAAAAACCACCTAGGCTAGGTATAAATCTCTGTAGAAGTGAGCTAATGATGGTGAGTATTTCAAAAAATGGATCTATAATCAACACAAGGACACTAGGCCTAGGAAGGGACTACCCCAGGTCCTAATTCCCATTGAACGGTTTGTTCACCTAGAGCTATATTTAATGTTATCTTGTATCGAGGGTTTGGATTCGGGTAAAATGGTGAACTATTGGCAAATAGCTACTATGTATTGCATTTCCAATGAAAGGATGTATGAGGAAGGCATAGATAAGAAGGATATTAGGGTTATCTATTTTGACTAGCCAACTTTCCTTGCTCAGATAATGCATGAGCAATTAGTAAGAATGAAAAGAAGCTCTTATGCACCTTATTTTCAACATTGATCAAGCCTGGTCTGGATGTTTTTCACTACTGTAAGGGATATGATGCCTTGGATTCCAATCAAAGACAAGACCAGTGAGGGAAACCCAATTTTTATTTATTATTGGAATTCTCATTTGAGAAGCACTGAGTCTTTTTACAAATTAAACTTGGAATTCTTAGGGCCAACATTGAAAATAATGTATGGGGAATGCCCTAGGCTACCACCTCTAGCCAAGAAAATATTGAGAATAGAAGGTGCAGAGGAAGAATATTAGTATCTCCTAATAGAGGGGACAATAATTAGACTGTATGGATTTATGGGTAAGCCTTTTTTGCTGCCCCATTTTATTGCAGATAGGCTATTCACATTAGAATACTTAAGGTAAGAAAAATTTATATATTTGAACTATAGATTTGGGAGAAAGAGAAGATCTATGTTGATCTACCGCAATGTTGAGGATATAAATATTACCAAGAAATGATAGGGTGAACAAATTGACCAATACTTGGATAGTTTGGGTTTGTTTTACATTCCTCAGTGATGGAGTTATGATCTAGATGATATATTCTATAAAAGGAACATAGCCCTAAATAGAGAAAAGACCTAAAAATTTGAAAATAAATCCATACCTCATTTTGAAAAAGGTAGAAATAATAAAGAAACTACTATTTTGGAGTGGAATGTTTCTAATATGGATCAACTTCCTCCATGGTTAGACTTTTATGAATAAATTGTTGATTTTGATCTAGATAATAATGCAAATCATCAGTTGAAGGAGTCTACCATAAAATAAATTAAGGATAAAAGAGGTAAGAAATAGGACCATAAATCCTAAGAATCTACTAGAAATTAAGCAAAGGAAAAGGAGAAATTGAACGAAGACAAGATATCAGACTAGTGGAGGATGAGAATTGAGATTGGTAAAGAAAAATCTAAGTTTGGATTAAAATTTGATGGTGAATTTTCTAAAAGGTATGATGATAACGTCGCAACCTGGAAGTCAAAATACCCAAGGAATATAGTGCTAGTCTATAAGAAGTCACGGAATGGGTTTGATTCCCCATCCCCACCTTTAGAATAAGAAGTACAATAAGAGGAACCTAATACTCCATTAACTACTGCTAAAATTCTGAAGACTTTTCAAATAGAGCAATTTCCAAAAGGAGCATAGTTTATGAGTAAGATGCACTATTCTGATGAGAGGGTTGTTAATGCACCATACATAGAGATAGTAAATAGGCTTAAGAACCTAGCCCTAGGTGGATAGTTTTTATATACAGATATATACTAGAATAAGAAGGATGAGAACTTTAGGTTTATACCTCTAAGTTTCACCACTATAGCAATAGTGGAATTAAATCCTATTTTTGACCAGATATTATAGGAGGAAATAGTACAGGAAGGGTTGTATGAATAAGATACAGAAATTAAAATTGTCACCTTGTAATTTTTTCAGAGAAAAGTCAAAAGGGGACCAGAAAGAACTGAGAAAGAGATTTCCAAGAAGCAAAGGTTGTATAAAGAGTTAATTGTTAAAGAAACAATTGTTTCAACTGTAGAAGAATTGACACAACAAGTACAATAGTAGATAATAGAGACAAATCCTCAACACCCTACATTAGTAGGTGAAGGTATGGTCTCTAATCCCTCTTCTCCTCTTTCTCCTCCAAATTCCCCAAGGAAATATCCCTCCCTTTTTAAGCAAGAAATTGTAACAAAGGTACCTTCTTCACCTCATAGTTCACCACTTGTTTCATTTGTCACTACTAAGGTACAAACCAACCCATCTCCTCCAAGTTCACCTTAGATTCCAGCTTCATCATGGATATTCCCCCTTCATCATCTCCCATAGTTCCATCATCACCATTACAACCATTGCCCTCATCTGAGAAGCAAACTATTTCAAGTTTACCCACTCACCCATTTGTGAGTCTCACTTCAGTTTCCATGATTTTGCTAATGCAAACAATAGCAGTGGTCACAGATTCCCCTATGGTCATAGATTCTACTATAACTACTTTTGTACAACTATTGTCAATTGTTGATTCTGCTCTTGCATATCTTGTGTTACCTTCTCCTCTTCATGCGAGTTACCCTAATCAAGCAATTTTGCATAAGGAATAGGAATTTATACAAAAAATTCAAGATTTTTGGGCAGAAAAGTTGTCCAAGCCTTCCAATAGGATGGCCATGAAGAGGAGAAGCATGTTCGTTGATCTAGTTTCAAGGCAAAGGACATCTATATCCATGATTCCCCTTGTGAGTAAGATTGGAACTAAGATGACTCCCCAAGATTATTTTATAGAATATATAAGATATTGAGAAGTTTCCCGAAGAAGATGAATTGGTCATAGCAAAAACCCACTTGGAAACTTTTTATGTGAAAATGATATATTCAAAGAAAATGTGGGTAAGTTGGAAAAGCAAATAGAAAGGCTTCAAAAAAATAATTTATTAATTAGAAAGAAGTGGAGAAGGCTCTGAAAAAAGAAGCTAAGAACTTGAAAGAGAAGTTTCAGGAGACTACTACGCTCAAGGAGCCAATAGAATGACATAAGAAGAAAAATTAAGAATAGGCTAAAGAGATACCGAGTCTAAATTAGTAGTTTCAAATAGAAAAGTCTAAATCTTCTAGTTTTTCCAAGGCTGGACTAAAGAAAATGAGAAAGAAATTGCTCTCTGAATTTCTAGAGAAATTATTAGGGCTACAACTTATTATAGCTTATTTAGATGATGCCAGAAGCCTACTCCAAAGCATTCAGAAGGATATGGATAATTTCATTGGATAGTTACAACCTATGGTGATTCCAATGGAGCAAATTCACAAAATGGTGGATAGTAGACTCAATGATTCTACTAAGACAATTCCTAATAAGGAGTGGAACATTGCTAGAATTGTTGCCAGAATTATGGTAAAGAAGCATAGAGCACTCCAAAAGGCTTGGCTATTATTTGATAAAATTGAAGGAGTGATCAAGGATATAGTGGATATTAATAAGGAAATGATTAAGAATGGTTTCAAAGGATTATAAATGAAAGACCACAACTTGCTATCAATAGAAGAAATTAAGAAGAGCACTAGTGAGAGATTACAGGATGAGTCTAAAATTGATGATATGGAAGAGCCAATTGATCAGGTTCAAGCTTCATAAATGATTATTGTGTTGGCAATTTTGGGTTTGAGATCCTAGCTTCTTGTCTATGAGTTGTCATTGATGTCAAAAGGAACTGGCATTAATGTCAAGAGGATTTATTGGCTTCAAAGGTTGAAGATTCCAAAGAATATTTTCTAGAAGATTCCGGAGAGATTCCATGTGGCAGATGAAAAGGTTTTTATCAAAACCATGGCAGGTTTAAGGGTTTTTATTAAAACTAGGTGGATGCATTAAGGGTTTTTCTCAAAACCACTCTCAGCTTAATGCAAAGGCTGGAGACACTTATTAATTAAATAACTTAATTAATAAAACCTTTTTAAGTGTTTTTTAATTAATTATTTATTTGATTTAGTGATTAAATTATTTTAATAATTTAATGGGTTCTCCACCTAAGGTCTAAGGTCTAAAAGACCTTTGATTATTTTTTAAATAATCAAAAGGGTTTCATAAACCCTAAAGTTGTTTCGAAGGCGCCAAAATAATATTAATTCAAAAAATTTGAATTATCCTCCCGCCGACGTCGTGCATAGCATGGAAGTTTGGCTATATAAGCCATAACCTATAGTCCAAAGCAATGGTGTGAAAGAAATTCGAATTGCGCAAATGTTGGGAAGTAAAAGCTACGGCTATCATTTTTTTGCCACGTTTATCCACCGCCAAAGGGTTAAGGAGAAGGAGACTCTTGCTAGCCTTCAAGCTAGCACCGTTGGCCTAGTGGCAACGACTATTCTACGAAGGCGCTTGAAGGGAGGTCAAGTGTTCGACTCCCACCGTGGAGTGTGAGAAGAGTTTTTGCGCTCCGATTTTTTCGGAGGCACTGTTGACCCGCGATTTTTGGAAGCATTTTTTTGGTAAGGTTTTTTAAATAAAATCTGCATTTTTGTTAAAGAAGAAGTGGTTGGGCAGATTTATTTAAAATTATTTTTGAGGTTAAATGCTTCTTTGGAGATATAAGGTTGATAGTGTGTGGTTGAGATTTTTGGCTTGATTGTTGAGTGAGATTTGCTTAGAAGCTATTATTCCTTGAGCATGGTTTAATTAATTTGGAGAAATAAGGTGTAAAAGGATATATTGTTTGTATGCTTTATATTTTTTGGTAGTTGACTTCTAAGGATTGGAGTCATAAGGTGTTTTATGGAATAAATATTTTTGTGGTTACTTTTATGATCTAACCCTAACTTGGTGGCAAAGTTGAGGGTGGTGTTGGTAACAAGGTTGAAGAACTATTCTCTTCTTCCTCAAACAAAGGTATGGGCAACTTCTTCCATGTATATTGTTGATGGTGTATTTTCTGAAATTGAGTTTGGAGTGAAAAGGTTGTCTACTAGGTATTCTTGTTGGTGTAAATCCCATTTTCTGGATATTGAAGATTGTTTATGCATTAAAATCATTGATGAGTTTTTTGGGTGAATGCATAATTCTGGTTGAGGAAGAGGAAGCATTTTTGCACTAGGGTTTATGTTAGTAAGTCTTGCTACTTGCATTGAGATGGTGAAACCCTTAGTTGGCTGTTTTGAGATTGATGGTTGAGTTGCTTCCATAGAGGTTGTTTTGATCAAGTTAATGCTTTACTTGATACATGATTTGGGCTTACTCCATTGAGATTGATTTGAGCAAGTTATTCTTTGCATTGGTGATTTATGTTGGTGGTTGTTTTGTTCAAATACCTTTGGAGGGAAAAGGATGTCTACTAGTTTCCTTTTCATGTAGTGATTGGTTGAATGCTTCAAGGTTAATGTTGAGTTGAATGATGTTGGTTAAACCTTGTCTATAAGCATTGTTGTTAAAGCCCTAATTGGTTGAGAAAAGATATTGGTTGTGGAAAGAACATGAGTATCATTGTTATATGAGATATTGCATGGTTGGCAATTGTTGGGTTGTGTTTCATGTTCTTGAGAAAAGCATACTACATCTATCTTATTCTTTTGAGATTGAGATTGAGTTGAGATTGAGATTGGGAGTTAAGTATAGAACATATTGAGTCTCTAACAATTCTCTTTATGTTTCTATGAGATTTGAGATTGAGATTGGGAGTTAAGTATAGAACATATTGAGTCTCTAACAATTCTCTTTATGCTTCTATGAGGTTGATGAATCACATTGGGTCTCTAACAATTCTCTTTGTGGGTTCATGCTAAGCAAGTTTTTCTTGATGAACTTGTGAGCTGATTTGGACAAGTTCTAGTGAGACTTGTGAGCTGATTTGAAGAGGAGGAGGACAAGTTCTAGTGAGGACTTGTGAGCTGATTTGGATAGGTTCTAGTGAAGACTTGTGAGCTGATTTGGACAGGTTCTAGTGAGGACTTGTGAGCTGATTTGGACAGGTTCTAGTGAGGACTTGTGAGCTGATTTGGACAAGTTCTAGGGAGGACTTGTGAGCTGATTTGGACAGGTCCTAGCAGAGGACTTGAGGATAGAGTTGAAGTGGTTCTTTGAGAAGAACCTGAGGACAATTTTGACAAGTCTTTGAGAAGGCTTGTGTGCAGCAGAGATTGATTTGTTCAAGCTTTATGAGTTGAGCTTGGGACAGATCTGACAGAGTGAGGAAGACTTGTGCTGGACCGATTGACTGTGTTTAGTACAGGTTGATGAGTTGCTGTGGAGGTGATCAGTGAGGACAGAGGTCTCTTGAGGCTGAGCATTGAGGATAGGAGGTCTTATATGGAAAGGAGTTCCACGTGCTAGCGGAATAAGAGGCAGGTGATCTTCTGAAGTATCATTTCCAGAGCTGAGGGGAAGGATTCTCCTTTGGGCAGGAGGCTCATAAATTCATGAGGAGGGGAAGGATTCTCCTTTGGGCAGAGGCTCATAAATACTTGAGTAGGGGAAGGTTTCTCCTTTGGGCTGAGGCTCATAAACATTGTAATTGGGAAGGATTCCCAAAGAACTTTGAGAAAGCTTTTTAGAGAAAAGTTTTGTGGATGTAGCCCATGTTGGGTGAACCACGTTAAAATTGGTGTCTCATTGTGTGTTGCTTTATGCATTGCTTTGATATTGCTATTGGTTCATTGCTTTGTGAAGTTGAAGTTAAATAGAGAAAGTAAAAAGAGGTCTTATACTGTTCACCCCCCCTCTCAGTATAAGCTTGTGTTCAATTCAGGATCAAGGATGTGTGGACGTTAACAAGGAAAATTCATTGGTTTAGGTTTAGAAAACCCACAATAAAATAAAAAAAAAAAAAAAAAAAAAAAACACAGGGAAAAAAAAAAAAAAAAAAAAAAAACGAAAAACAAAAAAAACAACAAAGTATTGATTTTACCAGGATTCGAGACCTCATGGAAGACTTGGTAAACAAAGGAAGTGTTGCTAACTATGAAGATATGTTGAGCTACAATACATTTATAAGTAGCTGAAGGAAACTTCCAACCCCTATGAAGCAACATGGAAATAAGCCCTACAGATTTTGAAACTGATGGTGCAACTATTTGGTGATAATACTGAAGAGGAAAATAAAGAGCAATCTTCACCTAAGGAAGAAGCTAAGCAAGATCTAGATGATAATGTTTAGGAAGAGGCCCAACAAGAGGAATATTTGGATAGAGCTACGGATCCTAAAGGGGCACAAGCTTAGCAATTTTTGTTTTGTACATATGTAGTCATAAGTTTTATATTTTTGTTTGATTCATTTTTACTCTGACATGGTTAGAAAGAAAAATAATAGCATAAGTCCAGAGAGACATAGAAAACAACAAGTTTTGTGTGAAGGTATTTATATCATGTATTATAAGAAGTCTTTATAAGGAGAAAATAGCTATGTTTTTTTGGAGCATTGGAGTAGTTAAAAAATTGTATGTTTCTAACATGATCTTCACCAAAAAAATACTCTATTTTCCGAGTTTTGATATGTTCTTATGAAGTTATTCTTTGACAATTTTACAATAGTGGTACAAATATTAATGTTTATGGCATAGTCTCCATGTGAATATTTATCCTCAAGGATGTAAGAAGCATGGTTTCGATATGAACATTTATCCTCTAAGACATTTATTTTCATAGGGTAGTGTTCATATGGAAATTATTCTTTAAAACATTTTTTGAAGATAAGCAATTTTTTGACTCTTGATTCCCAATGGATAAGACTTTGAGTTCTATGTATTTGTGAGAAAATCCATCCAGGAGGTGCTATAATGTAGGCCCAAAATGGCCACATCCTTAGAAAGCATTAAAAATTTTATTCTAAGGCATGAAATATCCATTTCGCATATTTCCTAGTGTATTTTGGAGTGGATCCGCAACAAGAGTTTCCCAATCCACTCAAAACTTAGTATATTTTCATCTTAAGCAAGTTAATTTTCATTATTCTCAAATTATAGTGTATTTGGAAGAAGATTTTAGGCGAGTCCTAATTCCACAAAAATTTTGGGCAATGATGACATCAGCATAAGAAGAAGTGCCGAATGGTGATCGTGGGTAGTTTTTTGCATGCTCCAAGTGGCTAAGTGTTGACGAGTTCTCATTCCACTGAGTATAGAGAGTAATTTGGTGTAGAATGATAACTTAAAGTTAAAAAGCACTACAAGGAGTGTGGAATGTTGACAAAGAGTTTTTAACACTCCTAGGAGTGGAATGATGACAAAGATTGTTTTACACTATAAAAGGTGTAGATTGATGATGAAGTATTATTTACACTAGCTTCGGTGCGAATTGGTGATTTTGCATTTTTACCAAGGCAAAGATGATGTTAGCATACTCTTTTATGTGGATTGTAAACTACCTAAATTCCAAGGAGAGAAAAAGAAAGGTTAGTAAGTGGATTGGTAGCGAATTTCATTTTTCTTATTCCTTAGTGTATTCCATGCCAGAATATGATTATGTAGAACTAAAGTCATCAAAGCTTATGACGATCAAAAATGCAAAAAGTGGCATAACGCTTTGTTCTTTCCCTGCAGATTTGTAGAGTATTTTCAAGAGGTTTAATCGTAATCTTCCAAGAATGAAGATCAACGGTCCATGTTTTGCTAACATTTTTGAAGTATGTAAAAGCAATTTTTTGCTAGATCATAGTGCAGTCAGTTGGAGAGTAGGAAGATAAAATTTCAAAGGATTTCAAGATTAAGAACAAGAAGTAGTTGTAGATCTATGGTAGATGATATTTCAACAATGATCGATGGATCATATGTGGTCTCTAACGACTTGAATACCAACTACCATAAACTAACCAACAAGTTGTAGAGAGCCAAGCTACCATGGTGGATTACTCATGATGAATTTCCTAGAGGTCATCAACCAGTAAGATAATGCTAGTAAAACTCTCTACTAAGCTATAAATATGTAATATTTGTAATGTCTCCTTAATATTCTTTCATTTACAAACTATAAATAGAGGTCGAACCCTCATTTTCAAATTTCGGCTCTAGTGTGTTTGCTTGCCCTACTATAAATATTCTTGTGAGCTAATGTAAGGAGCATTACTTTGATTTTTGACTCAAATTTGTCATCTTCATCATCTTGTGCAAGAGGTTCAAAGCCTTGAGCTGCATTTCTATTAATACTTTAATGGTTAGTTCATTCTAGATTATTGGATTACTAGTTGTGAGAGTAGTTGAAATTTGTTCATGGTTAGATTTGTGTTGTTATAAATTTTATTTCTATTAAATCTAACTATTGGTCTATTCTTCTAATTTGGATTATCAATATTAGATGTTGGAATTGCTTTCTAAAATATATCTTTGTTTATGTTTTAATGTATGAAGATTTCATGGGTTTGGGTGCTACTAATCTTGAGTAATGGGACATTAGAAATAGCTTGTGGGAGATTTTTGTTGTAGTTGCCTATGTTGTTAGCCTATTCAACCACTATTTTTTATAGTATCTCTAACCCTAAACCTTTTCTAAACCATTTCTCAAAACCCTATTTGATCTTTAATTGTGTCAATACTATTTTAAGTTGACAAGGAACCAACCTACTCTGGAGGTTGGATTGAAGTTGCCTTTGGTCCATCCAATGCTTGAGTGTTGAGCTGCAACTATGGGGTGCATGCCTAGATAGAAAATTAGAAGATAGATAGTTGCAGTGTCGAGTAAAACTTGATGTCAATTTGGTGACCAACAAGCACCTTGTGTGCTCTCTCAAATTCTAAGTCTAATTCCTCATAAGCAACATTTTTCTTGGGTTTCTTATTCTTCTAATGTGGTTTGTATTTCCCCTTTCCCTTTTTCTTGTGGTCTTGGGTAATTGGGTTGTTTATTCTTGAACCAACACCTATTGGTATCATGGTTATCGATATCACAGCTTTTGAAATTTTTCTTCTCTTTTTATTGAGGTTGTTTCCATTTTCCTTTTGATGAATATCCTCCATTTTTAAAGTTACCTTGCTTCCTACCCCCTTGTTTGGAGAAAAGGGCATTATCAAGCACTTCATCTTGTTGAAATTGATTTGCCTCCTCAATTTGAAGTAAATTTACCAATTCTAAAAAGGTAACGTGTCTACCATACATTTGTATAGATGTGATCAACACTTTGAAGAAATCTGGAAAAGCTCTCAAGATGATTGAGTTCAAGAGAGTATCTAACATTGACACTCCCATAGTATTCAATTTGACTTTCAATTCTACCACTCTACATAGGAACAGTTAAATTGTACCACCAGATTTCATACTGAGTGTATGGAGATGAGATTGAAGGTTAAGAATAGTGGACTGATTCTTTCCTTTATAAATGGTAATCAAAGCATCCCAAGCTTCCTTACCAATTTTTGCATCACAAATATGAGGTTGGACCTCATCTGTACTAGCAAGCATAATAAACATGAGACACCTTCTATACTTCTTATCAAATGCCTCTTTATCTAGTACTACTATTGTAGGATATTTTGTAGTGCCATTCACTACATACCACAAATATTTAACCTAAAGGATAGCTCTCATCTTTGTCTTTCATGGTGCAAAATTAGAACCTTTGAGCAACTATGAATTTGATAGATATTTTTTAACAGTGGCCATTGTGAAGGTTCCTTATAACACCAAATGGTCCCCCTTTATTTATACTTACAAAGAGTACATGAAATGTAATTCAATCAAATTTATGGCACCTACATCAAATCCCTTCTAAAAAAAAGTATGATGAGTTGGAGTTTAAGCCAAACACTCAGAAATAATTAGGGTATAAAATGGAGTGAATATCAAAACTGGCTTTTCTTATTTCTTCCTGATAATTTATAGAGAATAATATCTTATATGTCATTGTTGTAGCTATGTTAGGTGGTAGATACAGTAGCCCAAAGCATGAAAACATTACCTATAAGTGTGGGCAAAAGGTATCACATATACCGAACACTACGATGCAATAAATTGCACAAATAGGTGTAAATTTTGGGGTATTTTATTTGATTTGTATATTTTACCTTATGATTGAAATTAAAAAAAAAACAAGAAATTTAAATGCAAAAACAATCACAAGTGCCCATAAATTTAAACACTTAGGTGTCGGTTTCCATCGAAAATGCACCTATTACAATGTTAGTTTTGTTACAATGAATTTTGCAAAATATTTGTTATGGTTTGCAAAAAAAATAATATTCAAATCCATAATTTTCTCCCCCTTTTTTCTTATAATTTTGCAAAAAAAAAATGCTTTTGAGCCCCCCTTTTTGTTGCAAAATAAAAAATGACTAAAAAAATTATGTACCCTTTCAAATTTTGATGAAGTGTAAATTGTTACTTATCCCTCCCTAGAAAAAAATGTACTTTCAAAACAAAATATGCTTATCCCTCCAAATTTCTTTCTTTGAGGTTTATAATTGCAAAAATAACCTAAGGTATAAAAAAAATACCTTGGACTACCTTTTTAAGCAAAACATGGTATTGTGTGTGGTTTGAACCCACAATATCATGCCTAGCACACTTGAGTGCTCTCCTATTGATCGTCTCAGCTATGATCATTGATGAGAACAAAGAAGCATGTAGCACTATATACACACCTCCTGGAAGTTATGTCAAAAAAATGAGGACTACAGGGTTGGAATACCTGACCTCTGGCCTCCCTACATCTTAGCATCTCTCGCTCGACAAACTTTGCTAGATCAGTGGATGAGTATGCATAGGTACAACATGTCTTTTATTGTCTAGACCAACAAGATATTTTTTAAAAAATATAATGTTGTGCTCCACAATTCAAACTCTCATCCAGTGCTCATTCCAAGACTCACAAAAAGGGCCATAGATGATGTCACATCCACCAATAGCAAGGCATAAAATAAAGTTTTAATATTTAATTTAAAAAACTTTAGGAGATACCTACATTCTCAGTCTGCGTGAAATAGATACCTGCATTCTCATTCTATGTGAAATAGGGCTTTGTCTACACAAAAATAAGGCTGCATCTTCATATAAATAGGGTTGTGTGACTATTAGAAGATGTGCGGGCTAGGTTCCCATTCTATAAACATCAAGCTCTATCGAAGGTTTACCAACATCAATGTTCACATCTTCAATAGAATGGTTTTGTCGATCAACATTTTCATTCACGTATGTTGAGCAAGGTGTTGCAAGAAGGTTGTCATTGTTGTCAACACAGGAAGTTAGATCCAAGGATGCAGTGGATAGACATTTCAGAAGTCATTCAGATGTAGAAGATAGAAAAAATTCAAAGAAAAATACAAGTTAGAAAACTGTCGCGATATCGCAACATGTTTTCTGTCGCGATTTCGCGACAAGTCGAAGGAGAGAGAAGGCACAGTCAAAAATATCATGATTTCATGACAAGTTGAAGGAGAGAGAAGATGAAGCCGAAAATGTCACGATTTCATGACAAGTCGGAGGAGAGAGAAGGCGCAGTCGAAAATGTCATGATTTCGCGACATGTTGGAGGCCAAGAATCTAAGTCGAGAAACTGCAGCGATTTTGCTACATGTCGAAATGTCGTTGGCCGAAGCAAGGAGAAAGCGTTGAGTTGAAAATTTGTAGCGATTTCGCTACAAGTCAAAAATGCACAAAGCAAAGGTGTAGTGATTTCGCTACGGGTAAAATTTGCACAAAACAAAGGTGTAGCGATTTTGCTACGAGTTGAAAAAGCACAACATGAAGGTGTAGCGATTTCGCTACAAGTCAAAAGTGCTCAACGTGAAGGTGTAGCGATTTTGCTACCAGTCAAAAGTGCAGAACTCAAAGATGTAGCGATTATGCTACAAGTCAAAAGTACAAGGCACAAAAGTGTAGTGATTTCCTTGCAAGTCATAATTTCACAGGCAGAGCAAAGTTGAAAGCACAAGGCACAATTTTGTAGTGATTTCGCTACTGCTTGAAGCTAGAATTGTACGGAAGTTGAAAGCGTCGCTATTTCGCGACAAAGATGGGATGACGTTAGAAAAAGCTGAAAGTGTCATGATTTCACGACAAGTTGCAAGAAAAGCCTCAGGAAGCCAAAAGTGTCACAATTTCGCAACAACATTGAGGATGACATCAGCAAAAGCTGAAAGTGTCGCGATTTTGTGACAAGTTGCAAGAAAAGCCTCAGGAAGCTAGAAGCATCGCAATTTCATGACAACATTAAGGATGACATCAGCAAAAGTTTGAAGTGTCGTGATTTCACGACATGAACGGTGGGAAATCTTTCAAAGGCCAAAATGGTCGCAATTTTGTGACAGCAAGGGCATGAAGGCGTACGGTTACAAAAAGTGTCGCGATATCACGACATGTTAGTATTTCATGGCAACAGTTACTGAAAGGTGACAGAGGTGGCAACTGTGTTTGATGCCGACAAGGTTGAATTAGGGCCGACAAATTTTAGGGTTTGCGGCCAACATCCTTTAGGGTTTGTAGTCGACATCTTCTAGGGTTTATAGCCAACATCTTCTAGGGTTTACAGTCGACATCTTCTAGGGTCTTACAGCGGATGTTCTTAGGGTTTGAAGCGTACAATATCTAGGTTGTTGCAGCCGATTTTCTTAGGTTTTGTAGCCGACGTACTTAGGGTTACAGTTGACTATGATTTAAGATTTGTTCTTGATAATTCTTCTATAAAAGGAGGGCTACTTCGAGTTTAAAATTACGAAGCGAGAAGATAATGTGTGAGTGCAAGTAGAGTGATTGCGCAAGTGAAGTTCGTGTCGAGTAGAGTGCAAAGTCGTAGTTTGAATCTGCATATTATGATGGCGTGGATGAAAAGCGCAATGTTTAAAGATGGAGTTCTGAGCTCAAAGCATTAGCGCACACATAGTAGAAGTTTCGATCATTCGATTGCAGCAGAGAGTGCGAAGAAGGATACAGAAGCTATCGGACAGTGCGAAACGCTTGTGCGCAAAAATAGCAGAATGCAAAAAATAGCAGACTGTAAGGAACATTGTGAAAATTTTATTATGTCATTTTATTATCCTTATTGATTTCCAAGTTGCAGCTTGGCATAAGGGGTAGGTGCTTCTTTCCAGTAGGTGCTGGTAGATTGGGAGTTGGTGCTCCATTCTATTTGTAACAGATAAAGCAAAGGGGTTGGTGCTCCTTCCAGTTGGTGCTGGTAAAAGATATTGTAAAGTTGTAGCTTTGCTTTGGCTGGATTTGGATGGTAGTCCAAGCAGTCGTTTTGAGGAGTAGCCACATTGGTGAACCTCATTAAATTGTTGTGTTATGTGTCATGCTTTCTTTCTGCATTTGATAGTTATTTTATTAGTTTTGAACTACTGCTAGATTTAAAACTATTTGTTTTAGAAGTTTTTAAAGATCACACTGATTCACCCCCTTCTCAGTGTCATTATGATTACAACAATGTATTCAACAAAATGGCCTCTATTCCTACTAGAGGCACCTACGCTCACCATCATGTGGTCCACTATGACCTCAGTGATGTATCCAACATTGCTCGAGTGCAGCCAACCATCTTGGTCTATGGTCCTCTCAGTCACCTCTAGATTGTTTATGTTGTGCAAACAATCTGTGTGATTTCTTCATGTTGTGTTAGAGTCTGCATATTCAGGAGATGGAATATTGGAATCATGGAGTGTTGTGTTATGAAGTGTTAAATCCAACCACATTATTCAAAACCAAAAGCAAATTACCCAAAGATCATCCAGCTCTCTGATACCAAAATGGAATCCAAAAAGATCAAATCTTCAATATTGAAATATGAATATTATATGGATACAATGCGGATGAACAATTTAACCACCAACTCGGTTCAACCAACTGAACTTCCCAAACTGTGTGATAAAATAATATAATATACTATAGAGAATAGTAAACTATGCTAACATAATAAACCACAAAGACTAAACTAGATGGACATATTCAAATTCAAGAATTGGAAGAACCTTTAGTCAAAGCTTTCTCTATCTTATATGAAGATACTAACTACTTTCTTGAATAGATTCTTGTAAGCAGATAAGGAGAATACAATTTCTAGTACCAAGTGGAAGATCCATATTGAAGACTAAAGTATTCAATACCAAAATAATGTAATATAGGAGGTGTTAGAGTATATTACATTATTTAGGTACATGTCAATGTACCACCTTGGGTACATTGTTATATTAGGAGTTTATCTTAGGTTACTTGAGGAAGAAGTAATAAATGCACAAGTTTCAATGTGCAATGATGTAAATGTACAAGGATTCCACTTGTACATGAGTCATAGGAAATGTAGTTAGGAAGAGTAAGGGTCAATTAACTTATCTTCTCATATATAGGCCCCATAGTGAATAGAAGTATGTGTGTGTAGTAGAATCAAGACTACTATTGAGTAGTGAGTAAGTACAATATAGTTTCCATTAGAGTTCTGGAGTGTTTATTTCCTCCATTATATTACATTGTACTATTTTTGTAACTTTTCATGAATAGCATATTTCAATCATATTGTAAAATTCTATTGTCTTAATTTTTTGCATATTTTATATCTTTTGATTGCTTTCCCCCATATCCAACATTATCAAAATCTAACACTTCCTCCATCATGCATCTTTGTAGAATGCCATATGTACCCATATTATACAATAATCTAGCTATTAGCTAAAAAGGTGTTGACTTCAAGATCACTTTCCTCTTTTATTGCATTGTTAAATCCTATGACAACTCTCATATGGATAGGTATTGCCTAGTTAACTTGTACCATGAAGGCATAACATTAATTTGCAAATAATTGAGCATCAAGGAATTAATTCATAACTCTCATCCCTATAGGTTGTCCTGATCATATCTAAGATAATTGTTCTACTACAACATGCTTCTTACCAGGTATTACTACTACTCAAAAATGAATTCTTTCAAGGTAACGGGCCACCTATTGACTCACCCTTCTATTACTAGTTTATTTAGGTACAACAGAGGTTGATGATCCATGTAGAAGGAAAAATATTTTTTCAATAGGTAATGCCTAAATTTTTGTATAGCATATACCATCCCTAGAGTCTCTCACTCTATTGTACTATAATTCCTTTTCGCCCTTAATAGTAGGAAACTTGCAAACAAATAGGTTGGTACAGCCTAAATTTTTCTTAAACCAATGCACATCCTATGACAAATTTGGAAGCATCGATGTGGACATGGAATTATTTATTCCAATTAGGAAACACTAAAATAGGGCTACTAACTAACTTTTCTTTCAATTCCATGAAAGCTCCTTGGTGGTCCTTTGTCTAGCTAAAAGTAACATTCTTCTTACTCAAGGAATCCAATGGGTAGGACACATGTGCATAATTCTTGATAAACCTTCGATAGTAACTTGTGGATCCCAAGAAGACTTTTAATGAGCTCACATAATATGGCTCCTCCATATGTAGAATGATGTGGATCTTATCAAGATCAGTCTTCAGTCATTCGCTACACACTATGTGTCTTAGTAGTTTTCCACACGATACCATTAAATTTTTTTTCTATGGTTTAGGGAGATCTATGCATTCCTAAATCAACTCATACATTCACTTAAAGTCTGTAGATGGTCCTTGATCTTACCATAGATCGACCAATCATCCAATAATACATTGAACTTCCCTATCACCAACTAATCAAATATATACAAAAAAATACATTGAAATGTGACGAGGGCATTACATAACCCAAACAACATTATGTTGTATGAATAAATATTCTTCTCTACAAAAAATGTGGTTTTTAACTTATCTTCCTTAGCTAAACTTATTTTATTATAGCCAAAAAATCCATCCAAGAACTAATAAGTTTTGTGTCCTCCTACTTCCTCCAGAATGGAATCTGTGAATGGAATAGGAAAAGGATCTTTAATCGTCATCGCATTTAGACTTTGAAAATCTACACAGATTCAAATTTTATCCATTTCCTTTTTCAAAGTGACCATAATAGGAGAAACCCACTCACTCATGGTAACTCTAAAGATAATGCTAGCATCCAACATCTTTTCTATTTATGTATTTACCAAAGCTACATACTTAGGATTCATCCTATATGGCCTTCATCTCATCGATTGTGCCTCAAGAATTAATTAAATATTATGGACACATAATTCTAGTGGTATCCCTTTCAAATCCTTGTGCATCCATGTGAAAACATCCTTATATTCCAGGAATATCTTGAAAGCTACTACTTTTAGTATTGGATCCTATCATCACCATAGTGAATCATTCTAGGTTCACTTTCTATCCCTAGATTCACATCTATGATTCATGGTCCTTCATATTTGATGTTTTTAGGTCCTACTTAGATTTTTTTACATTTTTTGAATGTACCAGTATCGCATCTATCTCCGCATATCCAATATTATACTCTATAAACTTTTAGGAAATGTCCATTTATCTTGTTCCTCTTCTTTTAGTTTCTTGCTAATCTTATTTTCATCTTGTTTTTCCATGATCTCCTTTGTATTAATACAGAGGTAGTTGTGCTGAAATACTTCATACTCCATATGCCAATGAAAGATTCCATTATCAAATCAAACTTCATCTTCACTACAATATTCCAGGTATAACATCCCTTCTTCATTAGGTTCATATTCTTATTCACCTAAATAACTACCCCACTCATCCATCGTGGCAACATCCTCACTAATTTTTTGATTCTTTAGGTTAATCATATATTTATGTTATCCCTTCTTAAACATGATCTAATATTTTCCCCAGTTGTTATTAACTTTGGCTACTCACAACCAACCTCTTCCTAGAAGTGTGTCATATGTAGGCTTCTACATAGTAATCACAATAAAATCCAAGAAAATTTCTTGGTCACCTATTATTACCTATTGTGTTGTTAATAATCCCTTGTTTCAATGCCATACTGGTCAACACCATACAAAATATTGGTTCCCACAATGATGGAGTTCCAATCTCTCTCCAGGTCCTTTCTGGTAGCATGTTCACGCTAGATCCTCTATCCACAATCACTTGTGTTAACTTGTGCCCTAGTATCTCCATATGGACAAATGCTAGTTTTTTTCTAATATCAATCATTAGTATGATTAGATCCATGAAATAATCATTTTGTTCTTTTTCTTGTATAGGTTTGCTCTATATCTCCATCACTTTCTATGGCATTTCCTCTTCCATCGCTTTATGCATTGATGGTATGACCTCCAACAAACTAGCCATATTTATCTCAATGATTGTATTTAAAATTTGTTTTGATAGATCTTGTACAATTGCTTTATTGTTCAATGTGCAAGGCTTCTTTAATTCCTTGTTCTGCAAGCCTTACATGCTTACCCTTCTTGGCTTCTTCTTCAAGTACCTTCTTCACCACCTACCATAACTACTTTTCCTTGACAATTTCTGGATAAGTATCTTTCTTGGCCTTATTCCAAGTCACGACTAGTACTTCTTCCTCAAATTTCTCTTTCTTCACTGAGGGTACATCAATGTCTAATAAATTTATATTCTACGACCCACTTGAACTCACTTTCTTAGGATAGTTGACTTCTTTGTGGTTCCTTGGACCACACCATCTACACATATGTGTAGCATTATTTTGTATTGACTCCATCTAGGGAGAAGGAAAATTCTTCATAAAATTTCCTCACTCTTGGTAATTATGATACTATATGATCAGTCTTCCTTCTGAATCATATTGTAATCAGCTCTAACCTCCTTGTTGATTACCCTGGTTTGGCCTTCCTCCTCTTCGAATATTTCTATAACCTTAACTGGTTACTGCCTATCCACTACCTTGGGATTTTAGTTTCTCCTCTTGATCTTGAATTGTGAGGGTCTGTTGGCAAACTTTTGAATTGAACAAATATTCTACCACTTCATGTCCTAACAAATTACATATGTGGCAATATTCATTTTGAGGATAATTCACATTTGAATGTCCTTCAGTCTTACACTTTGTACACCAGATATGTTTTTGATCTCATCGTGTATCTTTCTTGGCTTCTCTTATAATCTTATCAAATTCCTTTCAAAATTATTGGATAGTCTAATGTATTATATCCTCTTAACCACTATATAAATCTTCATGCCTAGTATGTATTGTAATTTTGACTATTTTTTACTTTACCTTACTCTCAAAATTCTTCACTTTTTCTAGTGGTTCCTCGTATGTTGAGGATGGTACTACCTTCATCCTATTTTTATATCTTGGTAGTAGCCCATCAAGAAACCATCGCTTCACCAATGCATCTACTGGTGGTATTTGCATCTTATCGGCCAATTGCTTTAGTTGATGGTTGTATGTCTTTACGTCCTCATCAACACCTTATTTTAGAGTGTATATTTTAGTGACAATATCACCATCATCTCTCAAGGGTTAAAGTTCTTCTATGAAGGTATTCTTCATCGTATCCCATGCTTGGAATGTGGTTGTATTCTCTTACTTTAAATACCAGTCTATTTCAAGTTCATGCAATTTTGTAAGAAAAAATTACGATTCATCTAGTTATTTCATGCCATTTTCTTTCCAAATGGTTATATATGTCTTGATGTAACTTGTTGGGTCCTCCTTCCCTTCTCCCATGAAGGATAGGCATCCGTGTTTCCCTTATTTATTAGCTACACTAGCCATTGTTGAATTTTCTTCCTCATCACTTGAGGAGGTATCTTCCAAAATCCTTGATTGGTTCCTTCTTTTGCTATATGATCCACTATGTTACTCTTCATCAAATATTTCTATTTGTGGTACCTTATTTTCACCAAATAGCCATCTCTCAACCTCCTATGCACCCTCACTCCATGACCTCCTTCACCAAAATTTTGACTGTGTCCCTGGTTTATCTTCTTGATACCTCATGCCCTCTTGCTCTGATGTCTGACTCCCATTCTCTTCACCCCTTTGCAACCTTCCTATTGCTTATTCAAGTGTTACCATACACTCACTATCTCTTCGTATAGTTCTTTCATCAATGTCTTCCCTTATGTCAATGTTCTCATCGACTCTTGGTGGTTCTTGTACCCTTTCTCTCGTATTTATCAACAATGTATCCCACCTTTTAATATATCTTTCTTCTAAAGTCCATACTTGTTTGATTACTAGTTCATTCATAAAGTTTTTCATAGAATCCTTTGAGCAATTATCATGCTTCTTCTAACTGGAATATGCTCCTATCCTTGATTCCATCTCCCATGTCTTAACAAATTTGTATCTATCATTCACCTCCAATTGATTACTACTCAATGATTATCACTTACAAACCCTTCTTAATTAAGACAATTTTAACCCAATTCTTACAAAAATAGTATCAATTATCAATATTTAATTATGCAATGATGCCAAATGTAGCACACTTTGGCACAACCTAATCGATCAATGGGTCCTTCCAACTATGGCAATGGGTTCTTCTCAATTGTGTCAATTTGACTTAATTTTAATAAGTAACGATGCCAAATGTAGCACAAGGGGGAGTATTCTTGGAGGAGGAGGTGATTTTGGAGGTTTGGAGATGGATTCCAATGTTTTTTACTAGCTTTTTTCCAAATCATACAGGTGTACGATTTGCCCTTGAATGATTTGTAAACTTCACAAAATTGTTGTATGGTTTTAAAATCATATAGTTGTATGATACAAATTGTGCAATAGGCTAGCATGTGCAATTTACCACTTGTTTAATTTTCTAAAAGTTGATTTGTAACTCAACTTGGATAGTTTTGTAATCGTTCACTCTTAAACCCTAGTTTCCCTTATTTGGTAAGTCTAACTTTGCAATTGCACTTCCAAAAACTAGCAATTGATCATGTGTACGATTTGGTTTGTCAACTATATAGTTGTACAAACCCTTATTACTTTTCTCCACTTACAATTATGCCAACTTCCACTTAGATCCTTCAAAATTAAGATTCAACTATCTTTCTAGTGTAATTACCAACAAAATGGTTTAACATGCAAACCCAAATTCCAAGTTATGACATCAATTATGATTGTTATCATTTCCAAAAATCATACAACAGTAGATAGAGATTTTTGTACAGTAATAATAAAGCATAAAGTCAATTCTCTCACATCCTCTTGGGTTATGAGTTCGTTGAAAATGCAATTCCATTGTATCATCACTGATCTATCACACCATTCTAGTCATACTTACATAGAACATACAATCTGGATTCCCCATCAATGTACAAATAGAATTCACAATAACTCACAATATGCAACGTTGTTTCTCATTAATATGGATTAATATGTATACATAATTAGTCGTGAACAATCACAATGAACAATAACTCTTCCATAATTATGAACACATTTGACAAGTATTATCAACCGTAAAAGAACAACCATCAAAATTTGAATTGGGGATATTATATTTTTTCCCAGGCCATTCCAAAGTGGTTCCTGAGACAACCACTATTTACAACTGTCATCCCATTAAACAACCAACTTGCATTAAGTTTTTTCTAATTCTAATTTAATTTTTATCAAATTCATATTAAATGCACATTTTACCTAATTTCATGTTAATTTCTAATTGCACATTTAAAACTTTGTACAATTACAGCCAATTTTACATTTTGTAACTCCATATTTGTACAATTAGACCACACCCTACATGTGTATGTTTTGACAAACTATACATCTAACAAAATTGACAAAACTGATAAAATTATGCAAATCCAGTTTTCACTGCTTCTGGGTGGTGGATGTGTTGCCTACACTAAGATAATATCATACTTCTCTCTATAGTTGGTTCCTCATATAAACAAACCTTTAAAATCCCATTTATAAGCCTTTTATAAACTCTTATATCCAATTCCAAAACTTAATTAAGAAAATTCCAAAATAATAATAACAAAACATAAAGAACTTCATTTATATGTTAATTTAAGACTAATAACCAAAACACTTTACTTTGTGCTTTTCAAACCACCTTATAAAAGCAACTTAATTTCTACTTAATAAAATAAAACTTAATTAATTTAAATTCCTTTTTAGCCATATCAACTAAGTTCTCCTACTAATAATTAACCAATTCAAGGGTTCTCTAAAGAAAAGGCTTTTCCAACTAATAAATTAGTTATCCAAAAAAAAAAACCAACTAAATAATTTAATTAAGTCCCTTCAAAGGTTTCATACTAGTAAATTTAATTAGATCATTTCAATGGTTTCTAAATAATAAATTTAATTAAATCAATTCAAAGGTTCAAACTCCAAAAACATTCAAACTTAGCACCAAGAACAAGCATAGACAAACATACAAAAACAAGTAAAAGAAGCACAAATCGAGTTCTCAACCCTATAAAAATGCACAACATATAGGCACGCAACTCAATACCCCACCTTGGGACACATATAGGGTTCTAAAACATCACACCAAACTACCACCACAACAAGGAGGACATATAGGATGACCACCAATCTTCCAAAAATTCTAAGAAGATATAGGCTTATGCAAAACAAAATCTAATAGGTAGATCACCAAACCCAAAACAAGTTCCAAGCAACCAAAGAGATGTTCAACCCAATAGTCCATAGCAAAAATGAAGAAACATACAGGCTCACTAGGTTAAAACTAGAGTCTTCCATAACAACAATGCTTGCAGAAACTGCCCTATTCAGGGATGACTACTGAGGATAACCAGAACCTCAAGGTGATGCTAACACTAAAATAATACCAAAACCAACCTTACGCACAAATATCTAACTCTTCTATAACAATATTTCAAGCAAACCAAGAGCATTTTACTTAAATTAATCAAAAGTAATTCTATGAGAACGTCTTAACCAGGCTACCAAGCTTTTCACTAAGCAATTGCTTTTTTTGGACCTTGTATGAAGAATCATCACAACAACAAGCTTCCTATTTTCTCAGTCTTCATTCCTCTCATTGAATTACTCCAAAAAAACTTTTCATCATATTGTTTATCTCTTTTAAAGAACCTTTCCCTTCCCAAGATCAACCATTGGGATTGGTTTCTTTGTGCATGTTCATTTTTCTATCTTGGTAATGCTCAACACTTTTAGGAGTTCCAAATTTTAACATTCAAGGAATTAAGCATCCCATTAATTTACGTTCACCAACATTATGGTTAATCTAACAATTAGTTTTCTTTTTATATATTTCCCCTACCACCTTACTATGAAAATAATTATCTTCCTTTACAATACTATCCTACTATATTTAAAATACATAATATTAACAATGAAATCATATTTTAGCATTATTGGCTAGCATCATCAAAATCCAATTCTAATGTTATTTACCAATACTATTGTAATTAAATTAATTACTCACCTAATTAATTTAATTACTATTGAATGCTAATATTGACCATTAGCTTCGATATCAATTACTACCACAAACAACCAATACAAAGGCTCTTTCTAAGTTGTGTTATTTTCATTAGGATGCAATAAATAAAATACACAAGTTTTTTTCCCCTGAGTAGAAGGATTTATGATAATTGCAATGTTATCTCCCTTCTACGAAGGATGGCTCTTTTGCTCAAATAGAAACCTACTTGCCCAATAGTGCATTCAAAAATACACACATAAATGCAATTCACCTATATGAAGGGTTTCTTTTTACCCTTGATCTATCGACAATAAATATCATCTATCATTTCCCTTCTTCTCTCAGCCTTGGTGGTTGACCCATACCAATCCACCCATGAGAGAACCTAGTCTTGCAACCAAAATTTCCATTCATAGTACCATATTCCAAAAGTAGTATAATCAAAGCATAAAGAGCATCTATCCACTCATATTTATAGCATAAAATAATATTACTCATTAGATATTCATACATCAATACATAAATCAAGTATCAAGGACAAGTTCTACCAAAAATGATCATTACAATGTCATCCCAAGACTATAATTTCTTTCAAATGGTTATATGATGGAAATATAAAGCAATGCTTAAAGGATAATGTAAGTATAAGTTCATTAGAGATATGAAATGTCAAAATATTTACATGGATATATGGATTATTAAACCTTGTAGTAATATATTTAAAATAAAAGATAAAATTAAATCTTAGGTTAGTATTTAACAAGAGATGGTAGAAATTAATGTAATGGACCAATATTTGTAAGAAAGATGATTTTTTTATTATTATCATAACATATCAAAAAAGCAAGAGTCATATTGGTCCATAAAGTTGAAGGAGATATGGCTTAAGGAAGGGGATAGAAATACAATATATATTTTCATGATATAGCCAAAGTAAATTTTCCTTTATGTTGAATAAATTATTTTCAACTCCAAATGGAAGAATTATTTATATATAAGATATTAGGAAGAAAACAATGAATTATTTCAAAGATAATCTATCAAAAATTATTCAATATTAAGAGTATCAAGGTAAGATTTTTTAAAAATTCTACATCAATTATCATGCAGGGATAGAATAAAAGCTTTACGATAAATATCTTTGTGGTGATAGTTTTTTAATTCATAATGCTAATATAAAACTCACAGGATTTATGCCACAAGATCAAATATAATATAGCCACAATACAATAAGATAAATATAATGATGTAAGTAGAATAATATGAGCAAGTTAATATTAAAATCAAGGCTTATAATATATCAAATAATATTCATTAATAAACAACAATATGAATGTAAATAGCCTAAATCATACATGTACAAAGCATGTAGCACAACTTACAATATCAATTGCTCAAAATGTATGCAATATTTATTACTCCACTTTCTCTTACAAATATGATAAAATCTTGCTCTTATTTGTAGTGTGATATTAGATAATCATATGCTTGATGCTTCTCTATGGAGTACTATATAGCCATAGTAGAATGACTCTTTGGATAATTGACTATTCCTTTCCATATACCAAATTTCATGACTCTTGGATACTCTACTTGATACTTGCATACTTGATGAACACATGACTCTATATTGGATGCACACCTAGACATTACTCTTCACCTTTGCTTTGCATATTTTAACCTAATACACTTGTGCACATACTTACATTACATATTGATCTATTACATATAAGCAATTTGTGCACATAGACTCAACTTACACTTGCACACTTACTCACATGACACTTGTGTATTTTTTGCACATGCACACTTACATAGAAAGGGGAATACAACTCACACTCTAAACTATGACTCAACCCTAATCTAATATTTACATATGTACCATGAAGGTACCATGGGGGTACATTAGCATGTACCAAATAATTCAATATACTCCAACATGCGGATGATTGATAACAAATAATATTTTATTTGGACCCTAATAAGATGTCTAATATTGATTGATTTTTTCTAATTTTATTTAAAAAAATTAAGATCTATTGAAGAGTGATATGTTATCCATGGTTGAAGAGACTAGGAATAAAAAGGATGCAATAAGTGATATTGATTCCATAGTTATTTCATTATTTCCCAAGAAGGGAAAGATAAAATATTTTTATTATTTTAATTCTATAGCCTTTGCAATATGTTTTATAAGATACTTTCAAAACTTATGGTAAATAGATTTTAAAAATTTCTATATTGTGTACTTGTTCATAGTAAACTATTTCTTAATGTTATAATCATTTCAAAAGAGGCTATGCATTCTATTAGTTCTAAGAAGAAAACTATGTATACTTATAAAACCTAATTTGAATAAAGCATATGATAGAGTTTACTAAAGTTTTCTACATAATGTTCTCAAAAATTTGTTTTAATTAAATTTGAAGTAATTGGATGAGATGTTATAAAATTCCAAAATATTTTGTTTTGATCAATGGACCCGTTTATGAATATTTTAAATTATCCCTTGGACTATTCCAAGTTGATACATTTTCTACTTATCTCTTTATTATTCTCAAAAGAAAAATGAAAAAAAAAACCAAGGTATTTAGGTTGCTGTAAATAGTACCTTTAAATATCATCCCCAATTTCCTAATTATGATTTTCTTTTAATCATCCATTAGTCAACAAGACCCTAGAGTTTAAATTAATATTATATTTAAATTAATATTATTATAATGACAATGTTACTAGATATTTGACTAGTTATTTGAAATTGTGGGTCATATTCATTAACATTGCCTTAAATTTTTCCTTCAAGGTGGTTTTGCTTTCCAGTTTTCCCCTAACGAGACACTGGTTTTTGGTTTTCCCCCTAAGCAAGATTTTTCAAGTTTGCATGTTTCCCGCCTGGGTAGGATTTTTCAAATTGTTTGTTTCCTGTCTAGGCGGGATTTTTCAAATTGCATGTTTCCCACCTGAGCGGGTTTTTTTAAACTGTATGTTTCTCACCTAGGTGAAATTTTCCAAATTGTATGTTTTTCGCTTGTGTGGGATTTTTCAACCTGTTTTAAATTTTTTTCTTGGATAGGATTTTTTATATTTCCTGCTTTTGGCAGGATTTTAATGCTCTTTTCCTCTGGCCTATCTTTGGGTCTTTTAATGCTCTTTTCCTCTCCCTAATTAACTTTTAACGAAATTTAACTTATAAGAAAAAATCATTGCCTTAAATTTACAATGAACCATTATCAAGATTTAAGGTTTTAATGTTGGGATATTAATATCAACCTATATAGGTATTCCCTTATTTGATAAAGAAAATAAATATCTCTAGGAATTAATTTTGAATAGATGAAATCCTATTTGGCAAGTTGGAAAGATATGTTAGTAACCAGGATTAGAAAATTAAAACAAAACTAAAGTCTCCCTCTACATATATGATGTCACATTCAAGATTGCCAATAAGTATAGCATTGAAAAATGATAAAATTAAAATAGATATTCTTTGGAAAGGATGTGAATATAAATTTAGGTCCCTTCTTTGTAGGTGGAATAGGGTTTATAAACCAAAAAATAATTAGAGGGAAAATATTACAAGATTGTAAATTGGAAATTATTTAAGGATCAAGGAAATGTATTGGGAAAAATATTACTTCAAAAATGCATAGATTATATTGATGTAACAAAATCATTTAGGAAATAAACCCTGCCTAGGATATTGACAACATTAAACTTTATGTTAGATGGTTTATGTTTCATGAAGAAACATAATGGATGGTCAGTTAATAAGGGGATTCTACAAATTTTGGTATGATGCTTGGTAGAAGATTTATCCTCTTATTTTTTGTACAATATAGGAATCACTAGCTTGGGTATGTTTAGCTTGTAGAGATTCAAAATTTTAAAGTTATATTAATGTGAGCAACAATTCTAAACCATGTATTTCAATTAGTAACTTGGTTGAAGGAGAGATCCTTAAACAAATAGTAGATGAGATTCAAAATATGCTTCAAGAGCTCTATTTTCTAATTTTATAGGGAAGAATGAGTTGATTTTGAAACTATAAAAATATAGTGGATACTCGGTCAAGTTGGATATAAGTCTTTGCAACCAAAACTACGCAATCTTGATTATTTTTCTTAGAAGAATATTTGGTTATTTGAATCCCTCACTAAGGCCTTATCATCTATTTGATTATCATACCAAGCCAAAATTATTAAACATGATAGTATACAAAGAATATATATCATGGAACATTTATGTGCATTATATAAAAGGATCTAGAAATATTAGATCATTTACTTATTCATTATCATTTACTTACACCATTTGGGGTCACTTAAAAAAAAGAATATATTGAGGAGATCCATCAATATTTAAGGAGTTCATAAAATATTAGATCAATTTATTTAAATAAAAAATACTATGCATTGTACGGAGGATTTCCCTACTTTATTTTTTGAATTTATAAATTGAAATGAATAATCAAATTTTAAAAATTAAATCACAAAATCATGCCAAAGTTTAGAATTGTATTATTGCCTCTCTTACAAATGTCTATAACTATGGTTCTCATCATGGGAAGTATCAAGTGTGAAAAAAGAGGTTCTAACCTCTTGGTTATAGGATTTGAATACACATCGAAGGTTCATCTATAGAAATGGATATAATAAAAGGGGATCTAATTCAATCTATGATAAAATAAAAATGTTCAAAAGTTGAATTCATCAAAATTGATTTTAATGGTGTTCTGAATGTAAATAAAATAAATTCTAGCATAGGTGGTATTTTTTAAAATAATGGAGGTAATATTCTCCTCACTTACATGTGGAATTTTAACCAACAACTATACATAGACTAGGGCAGTTCTTATAGGGAAAAAAATATTATTAAAAATTGATGGAAATATATTTCAATCAAGTTACAAATTATTATTAATGCTATAAAGAAAAATGGATGTGGTAAATTGACAAAAATAGAATTAGTTTTTATATCCATCAATAATTTTTGGACATAGTATCATGCAAATGTTAACATATCTACTGAGAAGGAAATAGACTAGGATTTTTATGTTGGTAATCTTTAAATATCATAACAAAACTAGTTGAGTGATATTTTATACCTTAATGAAAATGATATCAAATATTTGATTATGGATACACAATATTTTGAGCAAGATGAAGAATATCTTTGATAGAAAATATATGAGGATTAACTTTGATAAAATTCCTCGATGAATATGGTCTAATTGACCACATAATAAATGTAATGTTTTGTTATCTTGATGGAAGGAACACCCAATAGAATCCACACATATTAAAAAAATAATATTATGTATGTCTATTTTTGATATTTTTGTATTATTGCCTCCTATTGAATAGGATCATACCCTAGGTAGAGTGCTTTTTCTAAAACATTAATTTCTATATTTTGACTTTATGTATTCATCTATCAATTTTTATATTATTTCAACAAATTTATATTTTTTTTCTTGTATTCTCTAAGAGATAATCTATTCTATAATTTTTTTTTGAGATCAAATATTTCTTACACCTCATCCACATGTTATAATATACTTGTGTTTTATTATTTAAATTGATGATGTGGTATTGGTTTATAAAATTGTTTAACCTTACACACCCATAAGATCATAGCATCAATACTAGAAGAAAGGATATTTAATCCCCTTTAGACTCTAGTTTTGGACTAGCTCCTTACTAATCTAACTAATCTAAACTAATATAATAAATTAAGAGAAATTGAAAGAAAAAAGGATGTGAGAGAGTAAAGCAAAGGTAATGAATTTATATATACTTGTGTGACCCTAGCAAGATTATTGTTGATCTAGTTGAATATCCAATGATGACTAAATAACATTGGTGCATCATATATTCAAGTAACCAACGATAAAATGATCAAGAGGACTAATAAGGGGATAAAAGGGTAAATTCATTAATACCATGCATTTATGAATGAAAAGGTCAATGGACAAAATTTATTCAAAATATTCAAGCATAGTATTTTATTAATTATTATATGAGAAGATGAGTGTAAATATAATAGCAAAGAGTAGCTCTAATATATATAATTGGAAAAATGATTCTTTAAATAAGTATGAAGTTGTTATTTATAGAAAAAATTCTAACTATAGTAAATTAAGTCTAATTCTTAGTTACCCTAAATTTTATGCCTTGTATTTTGTGTCAAAAAAAATTTCCCTTTTAAGTATAATTTACTCTTCCTATAGAATGGGGTGCCTTAGTTTTAGATTAAAATGCTTTGTTCTTAGAGTGGGATTCTCTAATATGTGGATGGGGTGTTATCTATACTTAGCATACCTTTGGAATAAAGTACCTTGATTTTTGGACTAAGGGTAGGACTCCCTAATTTTCAAATATGGTGCTCTCTACATGTATTGTAACATGCCTATTTGTATTTAGGAAGAAGCACCTTGATTTTAGGGTGATGTATTTTAATTTGCGAATGTGATACTCCTTTCTAGATGACCAATTTTACTCCAAATTCTTAGAAAATAGGACTTTGACTCTTAAAAATTATATATTCTAAGTGCTATTGACTCTATTTACCACTCTATGCATAGAATTTATGATTAATATTGCAAAAATAGTAGTAAGATACTATATTTTTGGTATCTCTCAGGAACGTCAATCTTAATTGATGGAAGATCCTAGATTATGTCTTATCCATTCGGTATAGAGTCTAAAAAATTTTGAGCTACTTAAAAGATAAAACTATACAAATTTGTGGGACCTTGTGCCATTTATCACATCCATTAATTTAGATACTATGATTTACAAGCCCTCTCAATTAGTGTCTAAGGGAATTTATAGTCTATCTAACTCTAAAATATCTACCACTAAGTCTTTGTACTAATTTTTAGAGGGATTCACCCCTTTATCATCCACTTGTTTGTATATTATCAAAAACTTCTCAATATTAGTGACTATAAAATATGTCCACTATTACCTCCATTGATGGATAGCCATATATAAATGTCCTTGGCCCTCTCTTCTTCAATTGCATGGGTTAATTAGACTAAAGTAAGGAATTCACCTTAATTAAAAAATAGATTGGACAATCAATATTCTACATTGTTGTATCTCTTCTTTTGTCTCTACTACCAAATTTTTAGGGCATCACCAATGTCCTCAAAATATTTTAGCTTCCTTTATTTATCGATAATATTTCTTAGTCAGGTAATTGTTCCATCTTATCAACCATGGCCATTTGAAAGATCTATTTATTCATCATATTTTTCACACATTGTGTTACTTCAATGTGCTTCACCATTGCTTCCAACTATACCTAAAATTGATCAATTATAGAAGTAGAAATATCAACCAACACCTCAGATTCCTCAATGTAATCCAAGTATTCATATTGCATACCACTTCAATGTATATATGTTTCTAAAGTAACTAGATTTCTTTTGTAATTAATGCTTGAATTTTATCCTTTCAATTTCCGTCTTCATGTCATTCCTCTCTTGATTAAATATAGAAATTTCCAAGTCCTTGACTTTTATGTACTACATCTAAACCTTAATTTGTTATGCTTGTGTTGGATTTAACAATACTTTTGAGAAATAAATAGAATCAACACATAACCCAAAAAGGAATGACTCATAGAAATAACATAAAATAATTTGGAGAATGTTCATTGACACCAAGATGATCTCATGAAAGGAAAAAATAACACTCTAATTGATAAATAAATGGTTTATATTAAGAGGTATAAATACTCAATTACATATCACATTTGGTCTAATGTTAAATAATCAGCCTTAAGGATTATTAATAAAATCACCTATATAAGTTGTATAAATGCCTAAAGGACTATATAGCGAATATAATACAAAAGTAGTTCATGACCTCAATTGAATATTAACACCACATATTTCAATATAGGATACAAAATGAGATCCTTATTAGTCATCTTCCTTAAGTTGAATATAGGACACAAACATAATCTGAAGACAAAAATGAAACACCAAATATAGATAACAGAAAATGAACAAACAATGATACAAGAGATTGCACAATAAAACAAATCTTATATTATTAATGTTGATGGATCTCAATACAATCAAATGTGTCCCAAATAGGGGTTTACACTATTTATTTTGATACAATTAATACAATATACTAGGGTTTTCGAAACCCTAGTCAAAAATGCTTGTGGTGTCTTCAAAGCTCATCTTTACTCCCAACAAAGGTGAGTGGGCTTTAGCTATCCATTGATCGGACCACTCTAGCTTAAGCAGCTGCCAAATGCTTGTATATCTCTAGATATGCACACAAAAAATGACAAAAGAGGGTTAATAGCAACTGTGAGGGCTCCACTATGTGAGACCCTCAAAAATCAATAAAAATCCTAGCTATCAAATAATAATTCTGCAAGCAAATATAGAAATAATGAAATTAAAAAATGATTTACCTTGTGAACTCATTTCTTTTTTATCTATCATTGTTTTTATTGCAAAAAAATTGGTATGTAGATTCCCTAGCGAGACTTGAGGGTTCACTGGTTTGCAGATCTAGGGTTTGAGATGCCCAAAGGCACTCAATAATGGTGAAAAATATCCAACAATGCTCAAGAATAGTAGGTAGGTATTCAATAGTAGTAGAGGGGCACTCGGGAGTAGTAGGTAGGTGCTCGAGGGCTGAAGCATGTTCTGGTGCTTCATGCGAGGGATGCGACAGTGGATGAAGGGGTGAGGGCGATGATGGAAAAAATGGATGGTGATGGGAACTTGAGGACTTAGGGCACAAAGGCTCAAGGAACTCAAGGGATTCAGGGACTTAGGAAAACTCAAGATTCATGGGTTGAGCCATCAAAATGACTCCTATTTATAATATTTCCTAGGTCACATTAGGGTTTCAATGACACAATTTGTGCGATCAATATTAAAATGTGATAGAGGGTGGATATTAAATCTAGGTAGGTGGCATGGATTAAGGAGGATGAATGGCTAGGATTAGACTAAGATGGATGGTTGAGATTAATTTACACACACACACACATATATATATGTATTTCTAAAAAATATATATAATATAATATAAAAAATTTATATTTAAATATATATTAAACAAATATACATAAATATATGTAAATAATGGATAAAAATTATGGGAAGACCTGTATGGATGACAAGTGGCTAGATTTTGGTGTCTACAAATGTCCCTTTTTGTATCGCATTGCATGAAACACAATGCGGTGTAAAAATATGAGACACCTATTTTGGCTTGATGGTGAAGCAACTTTGTTGAGATGTGGACATGAGCTTGGAGATAAAATAATTTTGATTGTGTAGCTTACCCCCTAAATTGGCAAATGATTTTGTGGATGAATCTCATGAGCCAATTGAAAAAATGAGTGCAAATGATTGTATGGATGAATGGTGTAATTATGGATGATATGAATGATGTAAAATGATTCTATTTTTTCCCCAATGGTTGAAAGGGTTTTTTCCAAGTGTAGATGCCATGATCATGTAATATGTATTCCATTGTGGGAAATTCAAAACCAAATGTGGTTGCCCCAAATTTGGGGTGATTCGATGTTGTTGAAGAATGTGCCTTCTAGCATCATTGATATGCAAATATGAAGATGTAAAATAAAAAGAGTCAACTTCAAAGGATCAGCTAGTGACTATCAAGTAATTCCTATGGTTAGAACCAATAACCCTAGCTAAGTCCAGTCACCATGATGACTATCAAGGAAATGGGAAATGATGAAATGTGATTTTGTCCATGTTTCAAGCCCCACAAAATAAGCCATCAATAACAGCTTTTATGCAAATTATTCTTGGTATGGTTTCACTCAAAATATGAAGTACCAAAGGTTATTATGATTTCAAGGAGATATGGAATGATGAAAATGACCAAGTGTCCTTATGGTGATTTATTCATCTTACCAACTTGCATGGATACCAATCGTTGTAATCACCAAGTAGATAGAATAAACCACTAGATACGAGGTTCACTTGAATATTTTTTGAACTTGAAAAATGTGCAAATGTTATGATTGATGATTGGAAATGATATGAAAATGAAGCATTGATGATGAGAATGATGATTATGGTCATTTTGTGAAAATTTGGACCATTTTGGAGCACTTTGGAATTTGATAAGTGATTTTGTGCCTTTTGGGCATAAACTAAAATTATGCATCCAAATCGGTTTGGACCTTCACAAAACCTGATAATATGATGAAATGGATGCATGGATGCAATTTGGGATGATTTGGTGGGGGTAATCCATTGTTTTTCATTGATTTATCTTTTTGTTAGTTTTGATGACAAACACCGATTGGCACTTACTGCATGCGGAAATTATTTCCAGTGTTTGGGAATGCCCCAAATACCATGGTGCACTTCATTGCACCAAGAAACACCCATGCATATTTCAAGGTGCCTGAAGTAGCTATAAATATCTTACAGGGCAAAATTAGAGCTCATTATTGTGTTTGTGAATTTGTGAAGCTACGTCTAGGAGAATTGGGTGGAGTGGAGTGAGGTGGAGAGAGGTGGGCATGAAAGCTATGGTGGCGGAAGGTGTGGTTGAAGTGGAAGTATGATTTACCAAGGTAAGTTCCTCTTTGAAGCTATTTTTAATTTTATGCAAAAAAATTATTATTATTATTTTTTGTATTATATACATATGTTACAATTTTGGTTGATGAGATGGATTAAAGAAATGGAAGTGGTGGCTTACTGGTAGTTTCAACTCGCTCTTGTGGAATAAGCAAGTGAAATATGGGCTCATGTATGGGGAACATTCTGAGATAAAACTCATCTTGTTCGATGTGGGGAATTATGGACTCTGATTCCTCATCAGATTCATCAAAAGCTATTGACATGAGGTTGAATTCTTCATACATTTTCTTGTTAGAGTCATCAGGATGGATGGCTTCTTCTTCTAAATTTAGATTAAGCCTTTGGAAGACTTGTTCAAAAGAAGAAATGGTGGGAAGTGGGTGATAACCTATACTTGAATGGTTGTGCACTTATTGATATGGGACATCAATAAGTTGAGGCACTCTCTATTCATATCAACCTAAGCCATGTCTCTACCAATTATGTATGTGAAAATAGCGGGATGGAAAACCCATCATTTGTTGGATATTAGTAGGTGGTGGTTGTTTGGCTTCTTCTGGGGGAGTAGAAATAGACAAATATTTTGTCCCTCCAAACACAAAATTTATGCTATTAGGCACCGAACCCATATTGTATACCACTCCCATAAACAAAGGTGGGTCATGTGGGCAATTGAAATCCTTGGTAGTTTAGATATTAAGCGGTGTAATTGTGATGTCTTAGACCATATATTCACCAATACCAGGGTTGGTGAGGTGGACCTCAACTTGGGATGATGAGGATGAAGTGGACATGGGAGGCTCATGGTTGGCTAATGGCTTAGACGATGGGGAAGATGTGTGCATATCACAGTTCAACAATTCAACTTGTGAAATGTTGGCTGATGGAGATGGATTTGGTTGTGAAGGAATTATTATGACCAATGAAGGGGATGATGATGTGGATGGCATGGATTGGGTTTGACCACATGTACATGTAGTCAATGATGATGATAATGAAGGTGTAGAAGTGGATGCTTGGTTGGAATTGGTGATGGGAAGCTCCTAAAAAATGAGATATTTTGATGAAGGATTGGATGGAGTGATTGATGATGTGGTGGATGACATGAGGAAAATGTGGGTAGAAGGAAGCATGGATTCATAAGGATTTGAGATGAAGTTGTAATACTTAAACAACTCAACATCTATTGGTATGCAATGTACTTGCCCTTCGTGTACGTATTTTAGACATTGATGTAATATGGAAGGGACACATCTCATTTCCCTCATCCAAGGTCTTCCAAGGAGTACATTGTACACCATGGATCCTTCTAATATGTGGAATAAGGTATGCAATATTTTTACCCCTACTTTAATGGTCAAAAAAAAAGTGTCAATTGTAGAGCAAAGGGCATCGTTAAATGCTTTCAATGTGAAGGTGTATTTAGTTATGTGAGATGGAGGAATATTGATATGATGGAGGGAATATGTGATGATGATGTTAATGGAGGAGCTGGTACCAATTAAGACTCTTTTGAATGGCTTCTTGTCAATTTTAGCCATTATATGCAATTGAGGGTCTATTTATTCTGATGAGATTGGTTTAATCTCAAAGTCATAGAACATGATGAAAGGCTCCATGCATGTTTGAATACTCCCTCCAAAGTTATTAAAGGCATTGGAATCTTGATATTAGAGTTTAATGGATTTTAGAATATCCATTAATGCCTCTCGATGTTGGGGAGATTGTTGAATTAGGTCATAAATAGATAGTTTTGATGAAGTCATTTCTAAACTCGTGGTTAATAAGCTACTCAAATAAATTATTGGCCTTTGGGGGTAGTTTATGGGATGACTTGATGGATTAGAATGGTTGGGAATGTGGATTGGTGGAGAAGGATTTGGGAAAATTTGGATGGGTGGTGATGGAACAGGTTGAGACTCCCTTGCTTGTGAGTTCATGGGCTATTGAACGGGTTGCTACCATGCATCTTGTTGATTGTTTTGTCATTGTTGACCTCAAGTTACCACATGAATGGCACCTAAAAAACATTGATACTATTGAAAATTGTTAACTTGATTGGGAGGGGTCTTGATGTTAGACCCTCCTGTTGTGGATCGTACCTCCTCATGATGAGGAAGTGGTGTTTGGAAGATACCAATATTTTAGTTTTTTTTACCTAAGGGGTTGTCAAGCTTAATGACCCCCATGTCAATGAGTTCTTGTACTATATCTTTAAACACATGGTAGTTATTTATGTCATGCCCATTTTATCTATGATAATGGTAAAACAAATGTTCCTTATAGTTTTTACCATGTCTGGTGGGGTCATCTGGTTTGACCTTAGGCAAAGCAAGTCTATTGATATCATACAACCTTCAAAATATGGAGGCATAAGATTCAGATAGAGTGGTGTATTGATAATTTTGTCCAATATATTGTCGACATTGGTGATTCTCCATAGTTGGCACTATGTTTTGCATAGATTGGGTTACTAAGGACATCACATGATAGGCAATTTATTGCGATGGTTGTTGTAGTGGTTGTTGTTGAGCCATTTTTGGATGGCTCATGAGCACTTGATTTACGTGATTGGTTTGATTGGTTTGATTGGTTGGATTGGACTGCGTTGATTTGGTTTGGCTAGAATAATTGCTTTTGTATTGGCCCTTATTTTGCCATTCTTTCTTTCTTGGCTTAAGTACGCCTTCTTGGATTTTTATCTCTTCTATGAAACTAGTCTGGGTAAGATGTTCCTCAAATGAGTGATATATTTGCAATTGAAGCATCCAAGAAATGGGTTTTAGGTAACTCCTAGTGAATATCTTAATAAGTTCTTCCATTGGTAGGGTGAATGGCATTTTGGTTAAGATGGCCCTTCAAAGGTTGCAAAAATCATAGATAGACTCATCATCATGTTGTCTTAAACCATAGATATCAGATAATGAGATTTTCTTTCTTAAATTAAGGTCAAATCATTCAAATAATTGATCAACCATTGTTCGAAAGTATAAATACTATGATTGGACAATAGGTTATACCACTCTATGGCATATCCTCCTAATTTTTGAGGAAATGTGCAGAGCATTAGAGCATTATCATTTTAAATTCTGAAGCATGAGTGCATGAATGTACTCACATGCTCTTTAGGGTCCTTAGTCCCTTTGAACTTGTCAAACCTTGGTACTATGAAGTCTTTTGGATATGGCGATTATGGTACCAAAGGATGAATTGTTTGATTGATTAACTGACGTAAGGTTGGATTTTGGTTATTGTAACCAGGAGTATGTTGTATCAAATTAACAATATTTTATTCCATAGCCTTGATTCTAGGGTCTTCCTCAAGAATGTGGAATACCTAAATCACTTGATGATTTTGTGGAGTGACAAGATGATGATGGATAGGTGGGGTGGATTAGAATTTATGATGATGATATTGATTAAGAAATGATGGTGATTGTTGAAAAATAGATAATGCATGAGGACTATGGCTGGGTTGGCCTATGGGAATGGAATGGGTATGGGTGGATGGAGGTGTAGGGATGGAAACCATCAAATATTTTGGTTCCATGATGGACTTTGTGTGATGAAGGTGGTTTTAGTGGAAATTGGCTGAGGCCTAGGGTTCACTTGAACTTATTTTTGAGCGCTCTACTGCTTCTCAAGCAATTTTTTCAAATGTTCTCATGCTTCATGAATTTTCATATCATCATTAGAAGGTATGGATGAATATGGAATAGATGATGTGGATGAGGGACAAGTGGCAATGGGAATTTCAACTTGATTGGATGAAATGGGCACTTATGAAGCAGTTGACTTGTGCTTCATACAAGGGGTTGGTATAGGTGGATATATATGAAGGGATAGGAGCACATGATGGTTGGGGAATGGAGATATGGGATGCGGGTGAAATTGATGCCTCAAAAAGAGGGTTATTGTACACATGGGTGAAGCTAGATGGCTAGGAAGGAATAATTTCCTACTATAAATAAGGATCTTGATCCGGGATATTATGTATGGGTTACAAGACATAATTAGTTGATTTGTAGAAAGCCTCTACTTTGGCCATGTCTATGTGGGTGATGGTGTGGTCAATTATGGGTGAAGATGATTTAGTTTGTGGAAGATAAATGGAGGTATATTTGTGCAAGACATCAGTAGTCTACACAGTGTGTGATGGACCCACAAACAAATCTATGCAATCTATCTAAACCATACTAATGAGATTTACCACAGAAGTGATAGAAAATGAATATGAATAGTCCATAGATGTATTTTTTTGGTTTAAATATTTTTTTTATTTCTTGTTAAGACCATAAGCTACTAAACCAAATGTAAAATGTGTTGTAAAGAAAATGTAAAAATGGAAATTCACAGAAATCAAGTGAATATAATCAATGCTATGTTTTTAAAACAACTGTGTCTTACCTCATTCATTAATTATCTTCTTTTAATGTTTTTCATTTTTTTTATTGTGTGTGTTTGAATGTACTAATCTAAAGTTACAATGGGTGAATACTATGGCTAGGAATGGTAAACGAGATTCTTACTGGTGATGAAATCTAGAAAGTTTGCTCAGGGATAACCTATGGTTTCTAGGGGTAGATATTGGTGGATGGAGATGAATCCCACTATCACCAGATCTCAAGCAATGATTGGTGATGAAATCCAACCATTACTATTAAAAGTGTAATGTGCAATGTGTGATTCCTTTTTAAAAGTTCATTTTTTCTACTGTTATCATACAATGTCAAAAAATGATTGCTTTTATCAATCTAAATCATAATCCAACATCAAAATATCAATTTTCCCAAAGGAAGTAGAGTACACCACTTAAATACCTCTCTAAACAACTAGGGGGTTCGTCTACTCCACCTTGAATAACCAAACGTGGGGGTACTTTTGTTATTTTAAATGTTGCTCCTACTTAGATTAATAAAAACAAAAAATTCTAATCCTAGGATGCACACTACTTTATGCTTTTAATATTTCATATGCAGACAAAAGATGCAGCACACCCAAAAGCATGAATTATTTTTAAATGAAAATGTGTTATGTGTAAATGCAACTATATGCGACAAATACTTTGATGTCTAAATGCATACTAGAATGATTGTTTCTAATAGATATATTATTATGTTCTTTTTAATCCAATATCTAAAAGAAAACAAAAAAACATAAAATGTAAAAAAAATGCATAAAACAGATATTAGGGTTTCAAGGTAAGCTTACATAGAAGCCTACATATTTTTCCTTCTCTCTAAAATTTTTTCTCTACACTTCAAAAACACCTGCGCACCTTCTGCAACTTCTACGTTGTTCTAAAAATCTATATTCTACAAAAATCATGTGATCTATGCTTCTAAAAACTTGTAAGATAAAACAAAAAACAAGTTATATCACAAGATAAATCAAAGTAAGAAACCCTTAGGGGGTCCCATTGTGATCACCATTTGTGAAGACAAAAATGAAACACCAAATATAGATAACAAAAAATGAACAAACAGTGATACAAGAGATTGCACAATAAAATAGATCTTATATTATTAATGTCAGTGGATATCAATACAATCAAATGTGTCCCAAATAGGGGTTTACACTATTTATTTTGATACAATTAATACAATATACTAGGGTTCTCCAAAATCCTAGTCAATAATGCTTGTGGTGTCTTCAAAGCTCGTCTTTGCTCCCAACAGAGGTGAGTGGGTTTCAATTATCCATTGATTGGACCACTCCAGCTTAAGCAGTTGCTAAATGCCTATATATCTCTAGATATGTACACATAAAATGATAAAATAGGGTTAATAGCAACTATGAGAGCTCCACTATGTGAGATCCTCAAAAATTAATAAAAACCCTAGCTATCAAATAATAATTCTGTAAGAAAATATAGAAATAATGAAATTAATATTAAACAAAAGTGATTTACCTTGTGAACTCATTGATTTTTTATTTATCATTGTTGTTGTTGCAGGAAAACTAGTACGTAAATGCCCTAACGACATCCAAGGGATTGCTAGTCTACATATCTAGGGTTTTAGACACCCACAAACACTCAAGAATGGTGGAAAATGTCTAGTGGTGCTCGAGAATAGCAAGTGGGCATTCAGGAGTCACAGAGGGGTGCTTGGGAGTAGCAAGGAGGTGCCTTAGGGGTAAAGTAGGTTCTACTACTTCACACAAGGGATGCAGTGATGAATACAATAGTGGATGCAGAGGCAAGGGTGATGATGGATGAAATGGATGGTGATGGGAACTTGAGGACTTAGGGCACAAAGGCTCAAGGAACTCAAGGGATTTATGGACTTAGGAAAACTTAGGATTTAGGGGTTGAGCCATAAAAATAACTCCTATTTATAATCTTCCCTATGGCACATTAGGGTTTCAATGACACAATTTGTGTGATCAAGATTAAAACATGACAGAGGGTGGAGATTAAATTTGGGCAAGTGGTATGGATTAAGGTGGATGAATGGCTAGGATTAGACCAAGATGGATGATTGAGATTAATTTACACATATATACATTTATTATATATATATGAAATATAATATAAAATATTAATATTTAAATATATATTAAACAAATATATGTAAATAATGGGTAAAAATGGAAGGAATACCTGGATGGAAGACAAGTGGCTATTATTTTGATGTCTACACATAGATCCTCATTAGTCATCCCCCTAAAGGGACACTCTCCTAGTTCAAGATACTTATGTAATCACACAAAAGGAACCTTAGGCATAACCTTGATTAGGATATCCACCATTTATTATCCTAATGATATATAGACTTGAACAAGCATCCCATGGGCATAAAGCCATCAAACATAGTGCATCCATGCCTCAATGTGCTTGATCTATTGATGAAACATAGGATTATAAACAAAATTGATGGAATTTTAGTTATCACAATGAAAGGTGGCAAACTACTAATGAATACTCAATTACTCCAAAATATTTTATTGGAGGTCTAAAAAAAAATCTTGCACCCTGGGTGTCGTGACCCCCATGGATGTGATTTATTCTACCAAGCAGGTGCATTTGGTGCCCTATGCCTCACTTGGGACACCATTCTTGAGAAGTGTGGGGAGTGTGGGATGTGGCTCATTTGGACGACCTCCAAGTTTTTTACTAAGGCTATCTCCTTTCTTAGATGTATTCTTTGACACTCATTCTCCTATGCTAGCCTACTCTATCAGGTACTTTTCCAAGGAAAAGAGAAATAAAATAAATGTAGCAAAGTAACTAAAAGCAAATTATATGAAAGTAATCCTAACTAGCCTAACTAGCCTAAGCTATAGTGGAGATGCACCAAGAGATTGTAATTTTCATTATGTATTCTAGTGGGATTAGTGAACACTTGAATCCACATGACAATGAAATTCAACATGGTATCAATCATGCACAACTACAAATCGAATAATCTCCTATGAAAATTAGGACAAAAATGCATTAGTCGCAATACCCCATAGAGAGATATACAAACAGTTAGAGTAGGATAGAAATGCTAAAGTAGGTATATCCCATTATATTTGTATTAAATTACATTGCATTCATACATAACTAAAAGAGGCTTGATGGCTTATACATGCAATAGACCAAGGCTCAAGTCCAAACTAGAATACAAAATGGAAAAGGGAAGGAGACTTTCTCAAGGTTAAATGCTATACACTAACAATTCAACCTCCTCTTCTAGGCCTCAAAAAGGTCTATTTCTACTACTTACATTCAAAATAAAAATTTAAAATTCCCTCCCAATGATGAGGGGGGAAATTCATGCACTTAGCCATAGATATGGAGAAAGTACAGTGTTATAAAATATGGAGCTAGTTTAGGTTTATTTTCCAAAAATATATATTAGATAGGTAGTCTATCATAAGATGCAACATTAATGGACCTCATATTTGGAAAACACACCAGAGTATCTCAATTCTATCCCTTTCTTCGAGTGATCCCTACTTTTGGTAACCAGACTCTAGTGTTGTATCCTACTTGACACTTCACTTAGAAGGTCTAGTTGATCTGGTAGTGAGTCCTTTATCATAACCTCATTTTTTAGAGCTAGAATTTTTGGTAAAGTTATAACACAAAACTTGGTGTAGTAAAAATTTTACTATAGTTATGATGACTTCCAAGAGACCCTTGACTAGTTGAACGTAGAGAACTACATCTTGATAGCCTTTCCATCAAGCATAGAGTCACATCTAAAGTTTATTGATTTCCACAACAACTTCCTTTCAATCATGTTCCAATTGAGCTTTAGACCATGTGTAGTGTCAATAGCATTTTGAAAATCCATGCAATCCTTCAAATATGGGTGGAACATATTCAAATTGAGTCTTCTAGAGAATCATTTCTAGCACAACGACAAGCTTAACTACCATGTTCACCTTCTCTTCTATAGATAGATCTAAGGAATTTTTGGTATTTCTTAGTTGGTTAAGTTATTGTCTATACTCTTCTTCGAATAAGTCACCTTTTTATATTAAAACAAGAAGGAATTCCTACTACTATCAATGACAAAAAATATTATTTCCACTCCTCTCTTTTTCAAGATAAGATTTCAATCTACTCTATACAGCTATGGGTCACTTGTTGAGAAGCCAAAACTATTTTGACCCTTTGAATTATAAGCTCTTTGTTTGTAATCCCTACTAAAATTCATCATTGAAGGTTGACTTGGGCTAGGAAAACCTAGAAATATTAGGCTTATTTAAATTGAGGACTAATGATTTCTTCAAATTTCACAAGTTTTTCTTTGGCTTTCATATTTAGAGAGGAGATCAATCGCATGTAGTAAATTAATACAAGTTTCTCATCCTCCTAGATGACTTTCTTCCAAATAGTTTGAATAATCTATATCACTTTTTTAGGTCCCTTGGATCTTTGCTCCATTTTTTACACCCATGTTTCTTGTTCTCAAAGATTAATCTCTTTCTCTTCAAACTTGGTAGAGATGTGTGTCAACTTAGATTTGAGTGTTTTAGCATAAATATTGGTTTTATCTAACTCCTTGTTCTCAATGAGCTCTTTCATAACCATCATGTATTTTTAGCTAAATAATTTGACTATATGCTCAATGAACTCAAAATTTTAGGCAATAAATCCACCTCCCAAAAGAAGAAGAAGAAGAAATAATCCTTGGATTTACACAGTTTTGTTTAGTTTTGCTCAATTTTCATTAAAATGTACAAGTAGGAGCAAAATATACAAGGTTGCAAATAAATAAAATTAAATGTTAATGAAATTAGGTGAAATGTACATTTGGAGTGAATTTGATAAAAATCAAATTAGACCTTAGTAAACCTTGTAAAAGAATTATTTTGGAATTAGTTCGGGAAGGCAGTTGTAAATATTGTGATGCTTCAAAAACTACTTTAGAATAATTTGGGCATGAGTATATAGCCCCCCATTCATTTTTTAGTTATTATTTATAGTTCATTCATGTTCATTCATACTTCATTGTTGTTCATTGTTGAAGCATTGATACATAATTCATGGAGTATTGATTGTTGAGTTGCATGTTGTTCATTATGATTGTTGTAATGGTTGTGAGAAATACCAATGGATAAATGGTACAGTATTACTAATAGTCTAGATATTACAGTAATTCTCCTTATTTCCTTACCCTTGTGAATTCCACCATATGTTTTGGTTGTTGTAGGTTGTGTAGTTAATGTTTGATGCATAACTTGGCATGTAGATGGATGGAATTGCATTGTGAATGATCCTGGTTACTTTTCAAACTTGGTGGGAAGAATGGAATTGATTATCTAGAAGAATTATAGCCCTATTCTGATGATTCCAATTAGTTGTATGATTTTCTAGAATTATCCATGATGAATACAATTCATTGCTATTGAATTAGGGTTTTCATGTTAGGAATAATTGGAGGAATTGACATAGAGAACCATCTCAAACTTGTCTTGGAAGGAATTATGATGTAGGCTGATAGATCTGAGTATTAGTTGCAGCAAAGGTTTATATAAACTATACAAGTGTTGCACCAAATCGTACAACCAATTTGTTTACCCAATTTGGCAATAAAGTTGCAACCTAAAACCTACCAATTAAGGATATATTGTTAGTTTGGGAGATTGATTACAAAACTGATCGATTTAATTTGCAAAACCTATTTCAGTGAGTTGGCTAAGTACCAAATCATACAAGGTATTATTTTTTATGATTTGGATCATACAACTGTATGATTTGGTGATCGTATAAGTAGATTGAATAATTGACATAGTGTACAATGGAGACCGTATGAGTTGTACGATTAAGTTGGGTTATGAGACTATGGTAATCATTTCCAAAGCTTCCAAATCACCTCCCCTCTAGGAATACTACACCACTAGATCTACTTTTGACATTGTTTCCTTATCAAACTTTGGTATTTTTGTTAAAACGGGTCAAAATTATTGTAGTCAAGAAGATCATACAAAGTGACAAACTTTGAGTACACAAAATGGACGTTAATGATAGATAAAATTTTGAAAAGGCGTAGGAGATGGGATCATAAAGAGGATATCCCAGTTAGAAGAAGCATGATAATTACTTAAATAGGTACCATGAACAGTGTTGAACATAATACACATGAACCAGTATTATACCAAGTGTGGACATATGATGAAGTAGATATTGAGAGGTTGGATACATTGTTGATCAGAAGGAGAGGAAAATAAGCACCTAGATTCAAGAAGAATGTTGACGTAAGAAAATATATTAACAAGGAAATTGTGTAAGATCGAGTTGAGTGGATGGTAAAACTTGAGAAAGTGGTATATAGGTTGCAAAAGAGTGTGGTGTATGGGAGTCAAGCACCAGAGTAACAACACATGAGATCTCAGGAGGAAGGATCAAGGCCACAACCTACACACAAAAAAAAGAGGTCACAAAGTGAATATGCATAGGAGATTAGTAGATGACTATTTGGTGAATATAATATTCCTCGAGTAGGTGGTTTCGATGAGGACCAGTAAAGTGAATCACCTACAGGGTAGAACCAATCAATAATTTCAGGTGATACTTCATCAAGTGAATAAGAAGAACCAACATTGGCTCACATTGAAAATAAATATGCCCACCCTTTATGGGGGAAGGAAAGGAAGACCCAACAAGACACATTAATATATGCATAACCATTTGGAGAGCAAATGGTGTAGACCAACTAGATGAATGGTTATGATTATTTCCTACTACATTACGAGGACTTGTCATAGATTGGTATTTGAAAAGACAAAATACACCAAAATTTTAGACATGGAATACAATGAAATATGTATTCATTGAGGAATTTTTCCCCTTGAAGGATGATGATGATATTGTAACTAAAATTTACACCTCTAAATAGAAATCTAATAAAGATGTGAAGTCATATAACAATCGATTGAAGTAGTTGGTGGATGAGATGTAAATACCTCTAGCAGATGTGCTAGTAAAATGATGGTTTGTATATGGGTTGTTACCTAGATACAATAAAAATATGAATTTAGTTCCATCAGCCACGTATGGAGAAGCCTTAGAAAATGTGAAGAATTTTGAAAGTGAGGCTAAACAAACAATCATAGAATGATAACACATGTAATACGTGATGATTCAGATAGTGAAGAGGATGATATAATACAATAGATGGTACAATAATTTCAAAAGGAATTTGATAAAATAATTAAAGAGGTGAAAGGTAAATTCAAGCAAGATCAAAAGAAAATTTGACGTACATATTGTAATAATAAAGGTCACACGAATGTGATATGTTCTCACAATGAGTATTGACACATTTACAATGTACTTGGACATGAATTTATGGATTGTCCATTTAATGCAAAGATATGCCCACAATTTCTCTCTATCCAAGAGTAGGAAGAGAAATCCAAACCCTAAGGGAGTTTCCAGTAAGCCACCAGTGGCGGTTATAGGAATAGCCATAGAGGGGGAAGACAATATCAAGGCAACTGGTAGGGAATATAGAGCCACTTGCAATATTATTCAGTTGGAAGACCAATCATACAGTATCACAATTACCAAGAGTGGGGGCATTTTGCAAAGAATTGTCCATCACCCCATAAATAATAAACATAGTAGACAAATTCTACACACATGTGTAGATGGTGTGGTCTAGAAAACCATAAGGAAATGAATTGTCTAAAGCAAGTGAATTCTAGTAACCCGCAGAATATGAACTATTTGGACATAAAGATACGTCCATTTAGCGAGAAGACAAAAGAAGTACAAGTTGTGACAAATAATCAAGATAAGAAATACAAGTATCCTAAACCTACCAAATAAAATAAGTGATGGTAAGTAGCAAATAGGGTACTTGAGGAAGAAGCAAAGAATGTGAAATAATTAAGACTAACAGGAGAAAAATAGTTAAAGAAACCATCGGAAGATAAAAAAATTATGCAAAATTTGGTAGCACAAGTTTTGAATTCCACTATCGAGATTAAGGTGGCGAGTTTGTTAGAAGCCATACCATCATTGCATAAAGTGATGATAGAAGACATACAACTTCATAAGGCGATGGAGGTACAGAGCCAGGAAATCAAAGAAGATGAAAAAAAAAATTGTTTTACGGACCCTACCATATTAATGATTGATGTTGGAAAGAAACACACATTAGTCCATATGGAGATTTTGTGGCATAAGCTGACACAAGTTATTGTGGATGGAGGATCCAGTGTTGACGTGTTAATCAATAAAACTTGGTGATAAATTGGTTCTCCATAATTATTGGCACCAAGCTTCTGATTATATAGTGCTAACCAAATATAGAATAGAGACAAAGGGGGTCTTGACTGCACAACAAGTGATAATAGCTTACCAAGAATTTATCTTGTATTTTATTGTGATTACCATACAGAATCTAGCATATGATGCTTTTTTGGGGAGAGGATGGCTACGAATAGCTAAAGTTAACCACAAATAGGAAAAATATCATATCACATTCAATAAGGTATAACATAAATATATGATAAATTTGAATAACCAGGGGATTATTAAGGATGTGTTCATGATTAATGAGTCTGGAAGTTCTTCTGGTGAAGAGGAGTATGAGCCTAATGGATAAGGTATGTTGTATCTAGATTAATGTAGTGAAGATGAAGCATGATCTAATAGTGGACTCCTCCATTGGCAATTAGGTGAGTATGAGGTTTCTTAGCCCACATGCCTCTATATTAATATAGAGGAGACCACAAAAAAACAAGACAAGACAAAGGTCAGCTCGGAACCAAAGAAAGAAGAAGAGAGGGATAAATGATCATTCCCTAAAATCTTTGTAGAATATACAATCAGAGATGTTGAAATTGATACAATACTAGTGCATCCTATGAATGTGTAAAAGGTAGAAATAGAACTTGCAAATATTAAGTACAAAGTACCTAGGATAGAGGATGTAAATCTAGGAACAGAGGAAGAACCTAGAATGATCCATTGTGGCAATGATTGGAACCCAATATTGAAAGCAATAACTTTTAAGATATTCTTGGAGTATAAGGATATATTTTTTTGGACGTATAATAACCTAAAAGGGGTACCACTAGAGTTATGTGTCCACAAGATCATGCTAATGCTTTGGGCACATCCAGTGATAAGAAGACTATATAGGATGAACCTTGAGTATACTACATTGGTGAATATAGAGATCGAAAAGATGTTAGAGGTAGGCATAATTTTTAGAGTCAATACCAGTGACTGGGTCTCACCTATTGTGGTCACTTTGAAGAAGGAAGTGGATAAGATCTGGATATGTGTAGACTTTAGAATTTTGCATGCAGTGATGATAAAATATCCCTTCCCTATTCCCTTCGCAGACTCAATTCTGGAAGAGGTTGCAAGACATGAAATTTATTCATTCTTCGATGGGTTCTCTGGGTACAATAAAATACGTATTATTGAGGAAGATAAGTTGAATACCACATTCATTATGGATAATGGCATCTATACATATAATCAAATACCATTTAGGCTATGTAACACCCCAGCCACATTTTATCGCATTATTTTGTATATCTTTGATCAATTAGCCATAGGAAATTTTAAGGTATTTTTGGATGACTGGTCCATTTAGGTAATATCAAGGATCATCTACCTAGTCTTAGTGAATATATGAGTAGGTGTAGGAATGTGCAAATCTCTCTAAATCTAGCTAAGAATTTTTTGATGGTACCTTACGGGAAACTTTTGGGACATATAGTGTGTAGCGAAGGGTTGAAGATTGATCTTGACAAAATCCATGTTATATTACACATGGAGGAGCCATGTTATGTGAGATATTTAAAAAACTTCTTTGGATACACGAGATACTATCGAAGGTTTATCAATAATTATGTACACGTGTCCTACCCATTGGATTATTTAACTAAGAAGAATATTCCCTTCATATGGATGGAGGAGCACCAAGGAGCCTTTGAGGAGTTGAAGGTTAAACTTGTTAGTGTCCCATTTTGGTGTTTCCTAATTGGGATAAGAAATTCCATGTTCATATTGATGCCTCAAATTTTGTGATTGGATGTTCATTGGCATAGGATGAATAATTTAGGCTAGATCAATCTATTTTTTTTGCAATTTGCCTATTATCACGAGTAGAGAGAAATTATAGTACAATGGAGCGAGAATCTCTAGGGATGGTATATGCTATGAAAAAATTTAGGCATTACCTATTGGTGAACCCTTTTTCTTTCTACATTGATCAACAAGTTTTGTTGTACTTGATAAATAAGCCAATTATACAATGACGAGTTAGTAGGTGGCTCATCACCTTACAAGAATTCATATTTTGAGTAGTACTTTGACCTGGTAAAAAGGATGTGAATGCATACTAGTTATCTTAAAAATTATTAGGAGAACCTACAGGAGCGAGGATTCTATATAAATTTCCTAATGCTATATTATTCACAATTAATGTTGTACCATCTTGGTACAAGTTGGTTGGATAGTACCTATCCACAGGAGAGTTGCCACAAGAACTAATGGTAATAGGAAAGAATAAGATAATCATAATGTCAGCACATTTTTAGTTGATAACGGGATTGCTATACAAAATGGATATTGATGGTATCCTACGAATATGTGTGGTGGGTATACAATGACAAGTCAATAGGTGGCTCATCAACTTACAAGAATTCATATTTTGAGTAGTAGTTTTACTTGGTAAGAAGCATGTGATTGTAGACCAGTTATCTTGAATATGATTAGAAGAACCTACAGGAGCAGGGATTTCATACGAATTCCTTAATGCTTTATTATTCATAATTAATTTTGTACCATCTTGGTACAAGTTGGTTGGATAGTACCTATCCACATGAGAGTTTCCACAAGAGCTGATGATAATAGAATATAATTTAATCTTAAATTCAATACCTTTTTAGTTGATAGCGAGATTTATATACAAAATGGGTATTGATGGTATCCTACGAAGATGTGTGGTGGAGGAGAAATTTAAATCAACATTGACATAAGCTCATGAAATATTGGTAGGAGGACACATGGGGTCTGATGTTGAAGAACACAAGCTTATACTGAGAGGACAGGTGAACAGTATAAGATCAACTTTTACTTTTCTTTCCCAAACAATATTATCCAATGTTATAAATTACAATATCAATAGCAATAATCAAAGAAATGCACAAATCATCACACACATAAGAGATACAAATTTAATGTCATTCACCCAATGTGGGTTACGTCCATAGAGAAAATATTTCTTCTAAATTTTCTCAATAAATCTCTTGGGAACCAAATCCCTATTACAATATTTATGGACCTCTATCCAAAGGAGATATCAATCCCCAATTCTTTTATTTGTGGATCTCTCTCCATAGGATAATTCTATCTTCTTTGCTCTAGTTTGTGGATCTCTCTCCACAAGAGAACTTTATCCCCTCTACTCTAGTTTGTGGATCTCTCTCCACAGGAGAACTCTATCCCCTCTACTTTGGTTTGTGGATCTCTATCCATAAGATAAATCTATCCCCTCTACTTTAGTTTTTTGATCTCTCTCCATAGGATAACTCTATCCCCTCTACTTTTGTTTGTGGATCTCTCTCCATAGGATAACTCTATCCCCTTTTCTTTTGTCTATGGATATATCTCCATAGAATAACTCTATCCCCTATGCTCTGGTCTGCTCCAAAGCCTGCTCTCAAATTTATCTTAAATTTGTACCAAACCCCATTACAAGGCTAGTATAATTTTTCTCCAACTCTACTCACAAATATCTGCCTCAAATCTGCACCAGACCTCATTACAATATTGGCACAAATATGCTCTAACTCTACTCACAAATATTTGTCTCAAATATGCACCAAACCTCATTACAAGGCTAGCACAAATCTACTTTGACTCTGCTCACAAATCTGTCCAAATATACACACATAACATGCACAAATCTACTTCAATTCTTCCCTCAAATATATTCAACTTTGTCCCAAGTCTCCTCACAAGACTTGTTTAAATATGTTGTAATGTTGCTTCAAGTCTTCTCATAAGACTTGCTCAAATTTGCCTTAATTTTGCTTCAATTATTCTTACAAGACTTGCTCAAATCAACCTTCAATCCTTCTCAAAAGACTTTCTCAAATCTACCTTCAAGTCTTCTCAAAAGACTTGATCAAATCTGCTTCAATGATGCTTACTAAACCTGCTCAAATATTTTTAAATATTGCATACAAACAAAGCTTATATATTTTTTAGAAATGCTTTCTTCAAATAGATATATTCTACTCAAAATTCATTTAATCTCTAGAACATATAGATAATGATATGTACTACCCAATATTTTATTTCATTCACAAATCTTGCATTCATCCAATCCAATCTCTATCTCTTACAAAATCCCTTTCAATCAAATCAAACTGGTGTACAACTTTGCTTTACTAATATGATTTCTAACACTTGCACATTCACTTTCAATATCACTCAAACCAATGCTCAAAAACTTCACAAATCCACTCAAACAATGAAGCACAATTTTTCTCACAAACCCTAACACAAGTATTTCCAATTTCTTTCACCTAGGATACACAATTTGTTTCATAAACCCTAGCTCAAATGTATCCAATCTCATTCAACAATGGAGTTCAATCAATGAATCACAAAACCTATCTCAAATATTTCCAACAATATCCATGAACTTAATCCTTCTATCTCCTCCTTATAACATTAAAATATATACCCAACTAAACACCTCAAATACTGAGTAATGTCCTCATACCTCTTAATTTGCCTTGATGAAGAAATGTCCTTAAGAACCTATCTCACAAACAACAAATATTTCTTTTGCCACTTCAAGGGTTACATAGCAAAAGTACTTTCCAAAACATCCACGTAAACATTTCTTCTCAAAAGGATGTGCACAATGAAATCTGAAAATTATGCTCTAAGTCCCTTCTTTTGTTCTCAAAAAAGGCATTAATACTAAACAAAACTCTCATATTTTATTTTCACCATGCAAGAATTGCAATAATATGTCAAGCAACTTATCATACCTTATTACTCTTAATATTGCAAAATAATATTCAACACAAAAAAGCCACAAATTACACACATGAATTTTCGTATACACCTTATACCTCCTACTTGAAATAAAATATTTCAATGCACTTCAAATTTTCAACATGACCATAACATCATTTATTTTATGCACCACACATAGCACTTAGCAAAACTCCACACTATTCCCTTTTAATTCAAAAAATTAATAACTCCACACTATCCTTTTAATCCAAAAATCAAAAATAAAATAATCACCTTATGACTCCCTAAGCAAGCGCATACCTTAGACTTTGCAAATATTTGTTTCACAAAAATATTATCCCCACTTGTTGTCACCACCGTGATTCAAACCTGCATTGCTTTCTAGCATGTGCCCTAGCTTCAAATAGACCACCACATGGGCTACCCACCTACACAAAACCTAACGTGCATGCACTCTTCCTTATGCACAATATTCGATGCAAAAAACTTCATCAACAAAAACTTTAACTCCTTGCCTCCACCGTGTCTCAAACTCGAGACATCCCTTCTACCACGTATTAGCATCGAAGGATTTTTCATTTAGGCTAGCTGCCTAGATGGAACCAAAGTTTTCTATCCCTATTATTTATCCACGTGCTCTACCTCAAAACATGAATTTGACCTTTGTCTTCTTCTTCTCCTCTGCCGTGAATGAACGATTTTCAAAGCATATGATTATCCTTCATTAATTTTTCCACCTTAGCTTTGCACTTTAAATATGCAAACGTTTACTTGGTCCTTTATATCAACGCATAGAAATATTTTATTTCCAACCTTAACCTTTGGTGCTTAAATTTAATTTTTAATTATTATAATAATTTAAATCTAGATAGATTTAAATATTATAATTTATTTTTCTTCTTTGGGCCTTTTTCTTAAAATAAGGTTTTTACCACCATGAAACATTTTCTTTTTTCTTTCCAAGTGCCACCATGGTAAACCAATTAAACCTTTAACACCATGAAATATTTTCTTTTTTATTTGCAAGTACCACCATGGAGGATGCCTTGTCTTTTTCTTGGTCACACAACTATGAATAACCTTGTCTTTTTCTTGCTTCCATATTGTTTCATGTACCCTTTGAAAATTATTCTCACTTATTTTTCTTTTGACATCAATGACATTCAATATCATCAACCTATGACATCAATCATTTTGACATCAATGACAACACAATATACTCAAAATTTCCAACAATCTTCCCCTTTGTCATTGATGGCAACCCTTTCTAAAAATTCTTTTTCCAACCACTGGATTCCAAATCTGCTCCCCCTGACAAGCTGCTCCCCCTGACTAAATGCTCTCCCTCTTACTCAAATCTCTCCCCCTTTGAAATCAATGGCAAAGGTACTCCTTTGGGACTAAATATAAGACTCTTATATCAGCCCCCTCCCACATCCTTTGCTTGAGGTGATTAATTTTAGGGTGGGAGTAAAACTACTCCTAGCATACAATGCTCTTCTTCTTTTTCAACCTTATTTTTTGATACCTTTGTAATCATACCCTTTTGATACTTTTGAGTGTCCCTATTCTTTCTTGATTCTGGTAGTTCTAGAAAATTTTTTCTACACCACTTGGCCTTATACCCAATATTATTGCACTAGTAACACCTAATGTTGTAGTTCTTGGAAGGTGTAAATGATTTGAAGTTCCTCTTCGTGAAGCCATAATCCTTTCTATAATGAACCCTGTACTGGATTACTTTATGACCAAAGTGATTACATGGGTAGCAATACCGTTGAAAGAAATTTCCATCTTTGAATGAGTTGACATTCCTTTTAGTGAGTCCATACTCCTTTCCATTATTCCTACAATGCATAGCTTTGTGACCAAAATGATTACATGAAAAAAAAATTCCTTTGAAGAAATATTATTTTGAAATCTCTGGTCTCATAGTCCTTTCTTTGCCTTCTCTATGATGATCCATGTTTCTTGTTTGTGCATTGTTTATTTTCTTAGTGAAGCTTCTATTCTTCAACTTATCTGCATAAGTCTTAATTTCTTCTTCACTCTCTTCCTCTAAAACTTCTTTTTATTTTGATCTTGAGCTTGAACCTTCTTCTTGTTTCCTTTGTTCTTATTCAAAAACAAGTCATATTTTGGTATATGAAGATCTTTGTGTATTGATAATTTTATCCAAAGTTTTTGAAATTTTTCCAAACCTGTTCAACTTATCCTTATAATATTTCACTTCCATCCTTATAGAAACCACTTCTTGTTCTAATCTTTCACACTCTAACTCTTTTACTTCTAATTTCTCAACCATGACCTCTTTAAATCTCCTTGCTTTAGCTTTTTAGTTTGTGAGGTTTTGTAGAAGCTTTAATTTTTTTTCCTCATATTCTTGAACTTGAGCCCCAAGTCTTGAATTTTGATTTCTTCTTTTCAACTCTCTAAGAGCAACAATAAGTTCTTCTAGATCAACTTTACCTTCTTCTTTTTTTGATTCTTTCTCTAGGTCTCCATTTATAGGAGCATCTTCTACTTGGTTTTTAATAGGAGTGTTTTCTTCCTCTTCTATTGCCAAGAATAGAATCTCTTCTTCTTCACTATCTAAGATTATTTCATCACTATCACTTGAAGCATTGCTTGCCTTGTTAACATAGAAACTCTTCTTGTAACTTTGAAAGAACTTATTTTCATGCTTGCCTTGACCATACCTATTTTTATTTTCATGCTTGAATTTATTTTATTCTTTTTTCTTATAATCTTGTTTCTCTTCACTGCTACTGCTTCCAACTTATGGACAATTAGATGCATAGTGACCAAAATCACCATATTTAAAGCATTTTACAATCTTTAGATCTTTGTGTTTTCTTGAGCCCTTCTTATTTCTTCTCACATAGTTAGCATCTTCATTATTGCTTGATTCATCACTTGATTCTGGTTTCTTATCTTTTGTCTTCTTTGAATATTTGAAAGTTACCTCTTTCTTGGAATTGAGATCCTTTTTTAAAATATATATCCAAATAAACACCTTTAATAGTGAGTAATGTCCTCATACCTCTTAATTTACCTTGATTTTGAAGCCCTATAAAGTACAATGTTTGTACATCTCTTTAGAAGAAGTTGAATAGAAACAGGAACCTCAGTATGACAAACAACAAAGTAGAATTCAAGGTCCACCATGGGAGGACCTTGAAATGGTACTTGCATGCCTATTTTCTGAAGGGGATGAGGCAAGATCAATTATTAAATAACAAGAATTGGAACCCCGACCCAATGAGAGAAGAAGGATGCGAGTACATGTAAGGTTCACAGATGGTACTAAAAGGATCCAAGAAGAAAATGAAGAATGGATTACTTCAAATGAGAGAAGGAATCCAGAATAACAAGGAGCAGTGTATCCTCAGTTGGAGTATACATAATTACCCCAACAAACAGAGGATCGATGAATAATGTGACTAACGATCTGATACAAATATAGGATGAATACTTTCGATATGGAAGTTTCTATAAGGAATGAAGATGACACTACAGATGAAGAACTCACTAAGTTCACTTTGTTAGCTTAGATAGGACTATTGCAATAGATAATGTGACACCAAATCCAACAATTGCAAGAGGATGAAATGTTGTAGGGTCACACTACAAGAATCCATGAACAAACTATCCAATATTTGGATGAGATGATGTAAATGATGGATGAGAAAAGGGTAGTGAGGTCATAATAATTAGAAGGCAAAGGAAAAACATGAGACAACACCACAAGTAAGTGGTACACACCATGACTGTGTAAGTACTAGTAGGGAAGAAAGCTCACAGATAACACTGCATGGTAGGCCTAATGGCTCAAAAATGATAGAAGAATATGAAGAGATAACTTGGTGATACATTAAAGTAGACACCACATTACCATAACCACAAGGTAATATACATGAGGATTCAATTGAAAGACTTTTTAGGGCAACCACAGATATCTCATATTTACCCTGATCCTAAGACCTATGTAATAGACTATCAATAGTTGAGGCAAAAAATGAGAGAATTATGGAGACTTCAAAGGTTAATGAACTTGCCAGATGATTGATCAGAACAAAGGGATGATTACCATAATGATTCTAGTTTTGAGTTAAATTTTTTGGAACCATATAGGGAAACTTTGGAAATCGTATCTCCACAACAATGCTAGGAGGAAATGTGATGGATACGTTGACTACTGCATGTAGATCATCAAATGCAAGCACTCTAATAATTGTTATTGGGAATGCAAAGAAATAAATGTCACTTGGCCAACATAGAGTAGGTGGATATAACCCTAGTAAAAACCAACAAGAACCTCCAAGACATTAGCAAGGACATAGAGGGAGAGTACATCCACTAAATACTAGAAGGGGTAGAGGATATATTCCACATATAGGAGGTATATTATGAGGAAGGATTCAATCCCCTACTCCTATATGGTTGAGAGACACACCATTGGCCTATTTGAATTGGACGAGGAACCTACAAGATATACCCTGGTTGAGAGGAGTTGTACCAAACCTTAGAGGAAGACAACCATAGGGATGACCTCCATTGATTTGACCAAGACCAAGAAGAGTGGAAATGGGAAGAGGATTGCCCTAGGAAAGGGAAGTTCCATGGAATGTTCACAGAGGTTCTACATTAAGAGGACTGGATCATGGGAGACCTATGCATGGAAGAGGTCATGTCGATAGAGGAAGAGTACATTTCATCAATGAAAGGAGTCAAGGACTTCAAATTACTTGTTCACCAAGCTTAGAAGTTGATTTTATATGAGGAGATAGACAAAGGAATCGCTTAAATGAAAATGGACCAGTAAGAGCAACCCTACCTCGTGGTCAATCAATAGAATGACAGGATGAAGTATTGCCAATGGGAATTTTTGCAAGTTGTAATTGCACGATTCCAAGTTGTACACATGGAAATCCATGTTGAGGATATAATTGTACCTTAGGCTTAATTATAAGTCTAAGTTAATATTTTATTATTATTTCCTATTTCTTGCACTTTATGTTCACCTGAGGCATAGTATGCCCATGTTGGAAATAGGTTGTTTAGTTGTTGGTGTTTAGTTATACTGTTAGAGTTGTCCTTTATCATATAGTAGTTAGTTGCATTCTTGTTTAGCAGATCATTATATGTTAGTTAAGTGGTTGGCCATGTTTAGTAAATTGTTGCAACCGCTTAATCTACATGATTATATTGTAATCCTATATATTTTATTGTACCTAATGAATAATCAGCTTCACGTTGGAGTTCCATATTAGTGGTAATCAGAGTCGAAGGATAAAAATTTTGTGAGGGCAATTTTACCACTTTATTGCTAGGTGTCTAGTTGGGTTTTATAGCTAGTGCATCAAATCCTAGGTAGGTTCTTGCATGAAATTAACTTGAGACAATCCACAACATCATTTTGTGAAGCCCAAGAGGTGGCAAAGGGAAAAAATTACCCCTGCACCAAATACCCTTGGTAGAAACCAGAGGGTAACCAAACTTATCGTGAGGAAGGCAAGAAAAAATTTCTTGTTTGAAGAAAAATTTATGTCTATTTTGAAGATCAGCAATCAAAAAATATTTGAGGAGAAATTCCAAAATTTTGAGGCCATTGGTGGCCAAAAAGGAGTTTTGGCACTTCTTTCCGAGAGAGCACCCAAAAGTTGGAGAAAACTCATATTTGAAAGCATTCTTACAAGTTGTACATGTGGAAGAGATTCAAAAAGGGTAAAAGAGGCTAGATAAACACTTTTGTATTGATATCTAACCCTTTTATTTAACGGATTGATCGGTTTGCCAATTGGCACCAGTCGAATGATGGTCATACTCTACTCGCATATGGTCGGTTACCCCTACTAATTTTATCTTACCCCTCCCTTCCACATGTATCTCGCTACACCACCACTCCTCCCTCCCCTTATCCCTCTCATTTTTCTCCTTATCCCTCCACCATTTCATTGCTCTCCATTAATCTCCCAATGCCACCTTTTTCTATAGGCTACAAATTAGCCTAACACTAATGGATGGTTGATGTCCTCTTGACCGTTACCATCCAGTACTCCACAGTGAGTGTCATAGTGCCGAGGACTCCAGGTAGCTTCCAACCTACTTGTATCATGGATATGGAATACACAGTGATCGCACAAGGATGAAAGTTGCATGACACCAAATAAAAATTTGTAAAAACAATTAACCTAATTCTAAGGTTAAAATTGACCCAATCATAAAGTAGGTTCTAAAAATAGATATTCTCTACCACATGGTGGCTAGTTACGAATATTCCAATGTGTTTTATGCCCATACATTTTATGCCATGTGGCCCCAACTTGTCACGCAGCCAACATTAGAGAGATCTAGCTATAGACATGAAACAATGAGCGTCTTTAATAGTTTACCGATACCATTCACAAATATGATGATGAAATTCTCCTTTCGATGAATTACTATGATTTACCAACATCAAACATAGCTTTTTGGTAAATTTAATTCATGATAAATCATGATTCGACATTCACTAGCAACTTCCCAGTGCCAAGAATCATTTTTCGATAGCAAATTATGATTTTGACGGTACCACATGGTTTTTGGTAAGTATTCGATGGAATCCAACAAGTTTTAAACTATTCAGGTATGTTTCCCCAATAGGTGGACTGAGAACAATTATATTTTCAAAACCCACTTGGAATAATTATCCCATACAACCCATACTATAGGCTTATGGGTGTTTATAAGTGCCAAGGTGTGCTAAGGTAATGTGACCACCTTTTGATGGTCACATTGGCTACCTCAAGTGTGGCTAAACTAGTTGTAGAAGCATATTGGATCATACCAAGATAGGATGCTCTAATTTCAAAGTTACTACTATTTACTTGAGCGTGGTAGTTGATCGACCCAACTTGGATTTTGAAGTTGACCGTTGTAGACCTACAGACCCCAGTTGATCGTGGGAATTTAAAATAATTTTTGGCACCCTTTCCAAAAAAACATTTTCCACCCAAGATGAATTTTGCGACCAATTTTACGAATTCAAAATCAAATTTTTGGCACCAAATCGACACAAGGTGAAAATTTCAAAATTTTACAACTTTGGCCTAATTTTTTTGAATTTTTAGCAATTTGGCCAATAATTTTTGCAAAAATTAGCATAATTTTACCTCCAAGTTGAATTTTTGAAAATTTCAAAGGCTATTTTCTCAAATTTAGTGTTATATTGTATTTGCAAAATTTATTAAATTATGTAAAAAACACTATAATAGCCCATTGAAAAGTAAAATTTTTGTAAAATTTAGGTAAACTTGTGCATTAGGAAAACTGCAAATTGTTTCTAAATCCTAGATAGTTCTTGCAAAACATTTTGTAATCCTCCTAGTCTGGCATATACACATAAGCACATGGCTCAAGACCTTAAAAAAACATGGAAAACCTTAGTATATATGGTAAAATATTTTATTGTGCAATTGACTCCTGGTGATATCAAAATTCATCATAATCATGCAAAAAAATAAAAATATGAGGTCAAGTTGTATGATGGATCAAGGGATATAGATGTCTTGTCTACATGGATTTTAGATATACAAACTTGGTTCACTTATTCTGAAATTCCTGAAGATGACCAAGTTGCCTTTGCTACAGTCAAACTCACAGGCTTACCAAAAGTTTTAATTGTAGAAAGACAAAGCCATAATGCTGCCATGACTTGGAAAGAATTGATCCAGATTCTAAAAAATACATTTTTTACACCAAAATGACCTCACAACCAAGTGGTATAGATTGAGGTAAGCCTATAGTATGTATGTTGTTGACTACATTTTTCAATTCAATAGGCTAAGGGTGCTTCTTGGTGTGAAATATTCAAAAAGTATTTTATTAGCAAGTTCATGTGTGGATTGCAAGATCATATTTTTAGGGAAATCAAGTTCAATGATTTTCTCACTTTGGATGTGGTATTCAATCATGCCATTCTTACAGAGGAGAAATTTGTTACCTCATACAGATATCAATAGGATAACAGTTCCAAAGACATAAATAAGCATCAACAAAAGGTGAAGAACAATTCTTATTCTTCCCCTCATTCTTCTTCTCCTTCCACTTCTCCTAAAGCGCATTCTTCTTCTTCTCACTCTAAATATCCTTCTTCTTCAATGTATTGTTATTTTTGTAAAAAGCAAGGTCATGTCAAGTCTAAATGCTTTACTTTTGAAAGAATGAAGAAGAAGTCCCTAATTGTACAGCCTACATATGAGGAACCACATGATGGTCCCATTGTGACTACAAGGATAGAAGAAGAATATCCTGCTTTAAAGGGTAAACTAAACAAAGTTACCCTCATGTTGAATGTTTTTGCTCAAGGGGATCGTGACCATTTGTTTTTCACTAGAGCCCACCTTACACATGATTTTTATGTGTATCATAGATAATGGCTTGCAAAAGAATCTTATTGTGAGGTTTGTTGTCAAGAAGTTGAATCTTTTCATAAAGCCACATCACCAACCCTATGCACTTGGGTGGAAGGATGTAGACTCTACATCTAACATCATACACACTTGCACCTTGAATTTTGCTTTTGGTGATAAGTTTGTGGATAAAGTAATATGTGATGTCACAGATATGGATTGTTGTGGACTATTGCTTGGTAAACCCTATTAATTTGATAGGAATGCAGTATATCATGCTAAAAAGAATACATACACATTGGATTTGCATGATATAATCTATTTGATACAAAGCACTAAACCCACATAAAATTTGATGCTAAGTTGTAGGTAAGTTTGTAATCCATTAATTCAAGCACTTATTTTGGCTCCTACTTGCATAAGTTCCACACATGATGAAGAACAAGAACCATCAAAGACACATGATAAAGAAGAAGCTTCACTTCCACAAAATGAACAATCACAATAGCTTATGGTTAAGGAACCCATCACTCTCACTCATGAGAAAGATAACAACTATTCCATTGGCATCATTTTAGGTACACCTATGGACACACAACCACTTGCTCCATAGAAGTTACCTTTGGCTTTGCCCTCTTCCACCATTGCACACATAGATGAGTAAGCTAAGGCCACTTCATTCAGCACTGACAAAGCCTTCAGGGCAAGATAACATAGGATTTGCGTGATACTCTATAGGAGTAGTAAAGAGTGATGTGCAAGCATCACAATCCTCACTCATATTAGGTTGGATACAGATTTTGGCATCCTTTGAATAAGCAACACTTTCTAAAGACACCATATCAAGATCCTTCTTCGGTACCTAAACCTGTCGTAAGTCCTATAGTAGTAGTGGAACTTGATCATTAGCTTTCACTTACTATAGATAGAGTTTTTGAGATGAATATTCATTGCACTCAATTGGTTTCTTCCACTTTTTACCTTGTCACCCATCTTGGTCACTTTCAAAATATGGCTTGCTGGATTCCTCACCATTAGATGGCCCATGAATTTCCACATTTTTTGAGAGCATTGGGTTCCAATTCTTCTATAGTTGGGAGGAGTGTTGAGGATATGATTGTACATTAGGCTTAATTTTAAGCCTAAGTTATTATTTTATTATTATTTCCTATTTCTTGCACTTTGTATTTACGTGAGGTATAGTATGCCCATGTTGGAAATATGGTGTTTAGTTGTTGGATGTTTAGTTAGATTTTATATTTTTTCTTTGTCATATAGCAGTTAGTTGCATCCTTGTTTAGAAAATTTTTATCTTTTAGTTAAGTGGTTGTCCATGTTTTACAAATTGTTGCAACCACTTACCCTATGTGATTCTATTGTAAGCCTATATATTTTATTGCACCTAATGAATAATCAACTTCACGTTGGATTTCCATATCAATCAAAAAGAAGGAGATCGAACAAATGGTCAGTTGGCACCTAATGACACGACCACCCATAATGTATAAGTGGGCAAAAATTATCTTAATTATGAAAATCCCTCAGGATGCAATTAATATGGAGGGTGGTGGAAAATCGGGAATGATTATCCCATCTCAGAAAAAATAAAAAAAAATAAGAAAATAAAAATAAAGGTAAAGAAAAGGACAAAAAATAAGAAAAAGATAAAATTACATGCACAAAAATGACAAGTTGTCAATCATCCATACAAAAGGACAAAATCACATGCAAAGGAGGCTAAGGTGGTAGGATTCTATGCATTAAGACATTAGGTTTTCTGTTAGAATAAATCTTAAGTCCTACTAGGATAATCTAACTTGAGTTACCACTCTTGTATGAGGTAGGTAAACTCCCAGTTAAGACTAGCTTAGATCTATTGGGTTGTTGTAATCCAACGGATCACATTGATCAACTTTGCTATTTATACAAAGTTGATCTCATGGAATAATCAATCAGTTCTTGATCTTTTAGTAATGCTTTGCATATCTAGTTTCTTGGTTTTAATATTGTCTTTCAATATTTCTATCATGGTACCAGAGCGAGGTTAGATTTTTACGAGCATTCAAGTTTTTCATAGATCTGGTTCAACTTGTCCTCCTTTTTTGGATAAGTCTTCTTTGACTATTTCAACTTATTTGGAAGTTTTTAGGTAGTCATACTTTTTTTATGATCAATAGTCTCATATTGTGTCTATGCACTAAATCTATGTGTCTCATATAGATCATTATTCATATTAATATTGTGAAGTACTCAGGGTAAGGTGTTAAATTTTATTTTTTTGCATATTTTGGGGAAAACTCAAAAATGGGCAACATGCTATTTTTTGTTTCCTCTCTTTCTATGTACTTATGAAGGATGAGCAGTAGCGTTCTAAGCATTGATTCCCATGTACTCCTCTAGCTTTGAAGACACCACTCATTTAAACGTTATCTGCTTGTGAAGTTTTGTCTCTCTCTCCATAGCCATGCTTATGGAGGATTTAAGGACAAGCAACAACGTTCTAAGCAAGTAATGCCCATGTACTCCTTTGGTTTTCAAAACACTACAAATTTTAAAGTTTTCTCCTTTGTGAAGTGCATCGAGAGTGATGACATCAGCTCCAACATAAGAGATGTACTTACCTAGGCATTGGGCTTTTCGACTAACTGAAGTGGAAATCTTTTTCTCATTTTTTTGGTGGAGGAAGCTTTAGAGCATCCAAACTCTAGCATGTGAGAAAGGTGATAGTGGTGAAATTCTGAAAGGCTCTTACTGCCTTCTTGTTTTTTATAGCAACATTCTTTTTTTTGGCCTTCTTTCAGAGCATTGAGTGTTGTGCAAAGATAATCTGACAACATCTAAATATTCACATGGTAAAGTGAACATGGAGAAGGCAATTAAAATCTCATTATGCGATCACAATTGGTAAAAATCTAAAAGGTTCTTACTGCCTTCTTTTTTTAAAGCAATGTGTTCCTTTTTTTGGCCTTCTTTCAGGGCATCAAGTGCTATGCAATATTATTTGGTGGTGTCTAACTATTCATATGGTGAAGTGAACATGGATAAGGTGATTAAAATCATATGATCACAATTGGCAAGATTTGTCCTCTTCTCGGTATAGCTTGTGAATGTTGGAAACAACGTTCCTTATGGCTCTTAAGGCCCAAATTTCTTGTAGAGCCATGCTATTTAAGCCATCTATTGAAAGCTTAGAGTTAATGAGTGCAATATTATTTGGTGGCATATAAATGTTTGCATGGTAAAGTGAATGTGGAGAAGGCGATTAAAATTACGCGATCACAATTGACGAGATAGTCTCAAATTTATCTTTCGTGTGATACCACTTGTGAACATTGGAAGCAACATGAGGCCCAATTTTTTGTGAAGATGCACTATTTAAACCATTCGAGATATGCACATACAACATCCATTCTTCACCCTTTTTATTTTTAGGTAAATCCAGAGTGTTGTTATGTTTTCTCTCTGCAAGTGTGAAGTTCTCCTATCGTCAGAACACGAGAAGACTTTGAGGAAGCAGGTGGTACCCACAATGGGAGATAACATGGAGCACAGAGGAGGCCATAGTCCTATTTATATTTTCCATAATAGTCTTCTACACCTGTCTCTAAAGGTTGTGATGCTTAAAGATTTTTTTTGCTTTGCTATATGGTTGCCTTTTTGAACAAACGATTGCTACTAACGCTCTAAAAAAACTATGTTTTTTAAAATTCATAGGTACAGTTTGATTTTAGGGATAAATTGCTAAAGAATAACTTGAACACGAGTTGCAGCTGTTGTAGGTGTTTTAAGATACAGGTGTAGGAACATAACTTTGGAAAACCTACTAATACCATTTTTTGCTAGATAGATGCTTTGCTTCACTACTATAATTGTGCTATGAGGAGGATTATTTTGTGAAACCAAATGTGGCTTATAGATGCTTTGCTTCACTATTGTAGTAATGCGTAGAACTATTATGCAAGAGAATGTGTTGCTTCAAACTAAGTTAATGCTCTCAGTGACATGTTCTTCAACAAGGATGCACTATGAAGAGAGTTGTCTAGCTATGCTATGAAGAGGCATGTTTTGTTACAATTTGGAGTTTCAAAAATTGAATATTTTTTTTAACTCATTATTATATTGTAACCTTCCTCTATCCCTCTTCTTGGACTCCTCTCACTTTCATTTGTTCTATGCCTATTCTATAAAGGCACTCTAAAAGTGAGAAGTCTCTTTGTAATTTCATAATACAAAATTTTTTTTGGGGGGGTTTATTGGTGCTGCTTCTTGCACCATTTTGTTGCCTTGATTCAGGGGGAGTTTCTTGTTGTCTTTTCTGGAGAAGGTCTTCTTATTGCTGTATTTTTTTGGGCAGTTGGGGAGGTTATTGGTAACTGCACTTTTACTGCATATTTTACTTCCTGGGCAAAATAAATTCTCTAAATACAATTGACCCACTCACCCCTCATAACTATCACACATGGAAACCCAGAATATTAAATCTCATTGCTCAAAAAGGTCTCACACATTTTCTAGAAGAGAAGCAGCCTGAATTTGAAAAAGAATATGAAATTTTTGTTCATAAAGGAAAAATGTATGAAACAATGGGCATTATAAGCACAAATGTGAGTGAAAGCTTATGGTTTCACATTTCTGAATGTAAAACTCCATTTGAGAGTTGGAAGAAACTAAAAACCTTGTTTGGTAAAGTGGATCAAATAAGATCAATGCAGCTAGAGGCAGAGTTAACAACTTTATCTCCTGAAGACTTCAGCACAATTGTTGATTTTCTCACCAAATTTAAGGAAGTCCTCACACAATTAAAAGGCAGTGGCAAAAATAAAATAGAAGAAGAATGCATCTATCTTATTCTTTCCAAATTAAATGGAGCATTTCAAATTTTTGCAACCACCTTTTTGTCTACAAAGGATGCACTTGGTACAAGTTTTACAATGCCCACTTTAGAGGAGTTTTGTGATAGGCTAACTAGAGAGGAAATGAAGCTTTCAAAATTTGAGACCTCTCCCTCCTCCTCAAAAGCCTTAGTAGCTTCCAACTCCAATAAAGAAAAATTCAAAAAGAAATAAAAAGCACCTATAACTTGTACTCATTGCAAAAAGGATGGTCATTCAGTGAGCAGATGTTGGAAAAGACTACAACAGCTTGAGGCAGCAATGAAGGATCATAAAATTGACATTAAGAAGCAAATTGGAAAAGCCTTAAATGTTCAAGGTAAAGCTGTTAAAACTTCATCAAAATATTGGGTTCTAGATTCAGGGGCAACTCATCATATGACTTCTTCACATGAGTCATTTACTTCCCTCTCCTCAAGCTCAACTTGCAGCATTGAAGTTGGTGACTCATCCTTTATCCCTATCAAAGGAAAAGGTGACATAACCATTGATGGTGGTCATATCAATAATGTTCTCTATGTCCCAGATATTTCTACAAATCTTCTCTCTATCTATCAAATTTGTACATCTGGAAAGGGCAAAATAGTTCTGTTCTCACCAACAGGAGTTGAAATAAAAGACTTTCAAGAACCATACTCCCTTATAGCAAAAGGTGACATTGATCATAAAGCTCACCTATTTCACTTCAAGGGATTCAAATATTCTAATAGAGCCTCATGTTTTGTTGCTCATGGAGATCTTGAAAGCAAAATTTGGCATGAAAGGTTTGGACATCTCAGTTATAGCTATTTGAAAGAGTTGAGTACTCATGAAATGGTAACTGGGTTGCCAAAAGTCTCTTCTATTGATGGAGTGTGTCCTGGATGTGCTCTTGGGAAACAACATCAAGATCCTTTTCACCCAAGTGGTTCCCAAAAAGCTTCCTCCCCATTAGAACTAATCCATAGTGATTTAATGGTCTTCCCACATCCATATTTCAAAGGAGCAAAATATGCCTTAACCTTCATTGATGATTTTTCAAGACGAACTTGGGTGTATTTTCTAAAATACAAAAGTGATGTCCTATCTCACTTCAAAAATTATAAAACCTTAGTTGAAAATCAAGCCTCTTGCAAAATCAAAAAGGTTCGTACAGACAATGGGGGGAATACTTCAGTAATGAGTTCTCTAAGTTCCTCTCAACTCATGGTATTATTCATCAACATTCAGTCTCCCATAATCCGCAACAAAATGGTGTAGCAGAAAGAAAGAATAGATCTTTAAAGGAAATGGCTAATTGTATGCTCCACTCAAGGGATCTTCTAGAAATTTTTTGGGTTGAGGCAATAAACTGTGCAAATTACATTCAAAACCGCACACCACACAAAGCACTTGGGCATTTGACTCTAGAGGAAGCCTGGTCTGGCTCAAAACCTGATGTCTCTTTTTTTCGAGTTTTTGGTTGTACTGCTTGGGCCCACATCCCAAAGAAAAAGAGGAAGGCTTTAGACAAGAAAAGCAAGCAACTTATATTTGTTGGTTATTGTGAGGATATGAAAGCCTACAGGCTACTTGATCCTACTACTCATGAGGTCTTTTTTCATAGAAATGTTCAATTTGATGAAACATTCCCTTCTAAAGATCCTCATCCATCTTCCTCTACCAACCTTGATTCCATTGAGCCATCTCCATTATTTGAGCCTCAATCTGATGAAGAACCCATCCTTGAGATAAATAATCAAAATGAGGATCCTATTCTTGAAAATCCTCCAACAGATTCTGGTACTCCCATTACTCCACCATCTATGCCAAAATGGGCCCGCACTATTGTTCAAGAGGCAACCCCTTATATCCAAGATCTTCCCCCTTCCAGACTTAGTCACTCCTTGGGTTCTGGTCTTGTCTATCAATCCATTTCTACTGATCCTCAATCCTTTATTCAAGAAAATGGAATTAAAGAATGGGATGATGCCATGGAAAATGAATACTCTTCCTTGATTAAAAATCAAACTTGGGATCTAGTCCCTCTTCCTAAAGGAAGAAAATTGGTTCATTGTAAATGGGTTTATCGAACCAAGTATGCAACAGATGGAACCATTGACAAATTCAAAGCTCGCTTGGTAGCTAAGGGTTTTTCACAAGTTGAAGGCATTGATTACTCAGAAACCTTTGCACCTATTGCAAAAATGGATTCAGTTAGGCTTGTACTTGCACTTGCTGACTCACAAAATTGGCCTATTTTTTAGATGGATGTGAAAAGTGCTTTCTTGCATGGTGACTTAAAGGAAGAAATATATATGGAGCAACCAGCTGGTTTTATTCAAGACTCCTCCCTTGTTTGTAGACTAAGAAAGTCTCTATATGGTCTCAAACAAGCTCCACGAGCTTGGTATGAAAATATGGATTCATTCCTTCTCACCACCAGATTTTCTCGCTGTGAGTCTGATGCTACAGTCTATATTTGGCGTGAAGAAGATAACATCACCATTCTTGTTCTCTATGTTGATGATCTACTTCTCACTGGTAGTGCCACTTCTCACATTCAGACTGTAAAAAACTCCCTTTCTGAGAGATTCGAGATGGTTGATCTGGGTTTAGCTCATTACTTCCTTGGGTTTCAGATAACTCAAACAGATACAGGGATTTCATTATGTCAACAGAAGTATACTCTAGATCTTCTTCAGCGGTTTAAGATGGTTGATTGCAAGCCTTCTCCAATGCCTTTTCAGTCTGGGGTAACTCTAACTTCTTCCTGCACTTCACCTCTATGTGATGCTACTCTATACAGACAACTCGTAGGGAGTCTATTATATCTGACTCATACTCGCCCAGACATTTCCTATGTTGTTGGCTTAATTTCTAGATTTTCTCAGACACCTCATTTTAGCCATTGGCAGGCAGCAAAGTGAATTCTTCGCTATTTGCAAGGGACCACTCATTTTGGGCTATTCTATAGTAGAGGATCTACAGAGATTGTAGGATACACTGATTCCGATTGGGCAGGTTCAGTTGAAGATAGATGTTCCACCTCTGGCTATGTTTTTTGTCTTGGTTCTTCACCTATTTCTTGGTCATGCAAAAAATAACAGGTTGTTGCATTATCATCTACAGAGGCAGAGTACAGGGCAGCAATTTTGGCCAGTCAGGAGGCTCTTTGGCTTCGTCAGATATTGAGAGAGTTTGGTTTTTTCCATGACCAACCTATTATACTTTGGTGTGATAACCAAAGCACAATTCATATTTCTCAAAATCCAGTTGAGCATCAGCGCACCAAGCACATTGAGATTCACATGCACTTCATTCGACAGCATATTCAGGATGGGAATATTTGCTTGGAGTATATTTCGATAGAGAGTCAGATTGCAGACATCTTCACCAAACCCTTTGCTTCCCCATGCTACCATCAATTGCGTGAGAAACTTGGGGTAAGGAAGTTGTCTTAGGGGAGTGTTGCAGAGGTTTTATCCTCTCCATTCTTCTTCTTCTTCTTCTTCTACTTCTTTTGGAAGATGGTTTTTCCCATGTGGTTTTTCATCATCTCTCCAAAATATTTTGCTATATATGTTGTACATGAGTACCTCATCAGGCCTTGTTGTCGGGACTCATTTTTAGTGGATGTGCCACTCATATATTGTACATGAGTACCTAATCAGGCCTTGTTGTTGGGACTCATTTCTTGTTGTTACACTTACCCCTAGTATCACTTAAGGGGGGTGTTAGAATAAATCTTAAGTCCTACTAGGATAGTCTAACTTGAGTTACCACTCTTGCATGAGGTAGGTAAACTCCCAGTTAAGACTAGCTCAGATCTATTGGGTTGTTGTAATCCAATGGCTCACATTGATCAACTTTGCTATTTATACAAAGTTGATCCCATGGAATAAATCAATCAGTTCTTGATCTTTTCTAGTAATGCTTTGCATATCTAGTTTCTTGTTTTAATATTGTCTTTCAATATTTCTATCAGTTTTAAAATTATATAAGCAAGATGCCATGCAAAAAAAAATTTTCCCACTTGTAGATCATACACATGCAACACTAAAAATTCAAATAAATTGAAGGCAAAAAGGGTGCAACTGAAGATAATTTTCTATATGGGTGGTCGGAATTCACTACATTACTACAATTTTTGTGACCCATTTTAAATTTTCACCACTAAAATTTTAAGCTTTTGATAAAACTACCTTATTGGAGAAAAAGCTACCAAAATTAGGGTTTTTACTTTGAAAAAGCTAAGTTTAAATAAATCGTGTTGCAGGTGGAAATAAATGGTTATACAAACAAGGTTTAGAGGAAAATATCGAGAATTGAAAAAGGGCAATATAAGCAAACCCTGGTACATAAATTTACCATAAAAACATGAAAAAAAAATTCTAAGTTTGCATGTGTGAATAATTTAATAAGGAAAATCATACAACATTGTCATACTATTAGAAAATTTTGTTTTGGAGGAATATTGCACCAAGTGAAGGAGAAATTGCATAAATTGCATCGAAATTGCACTGAAAAGAGAGATTGCATGTTTTGGCAAATGGGTTTCATAGAAATCATACCAGTTGAATAAAAACAAGGTTTTTTGATCAAGTAACATTTTTTAGGGCCATGTGTATGATTTGGAGGTGTGATTGTGTGATTTTGAAGTAAATTGTACGATTACCAGGCTCTCGGAGACCTGATTTGATCAATTTTGAGGAGATTGTATGGAATATTTTATAGTTGTACGAATCCTAATGAAGTTGTATAGAAGGGAGGTGCTCCTATATTAATTGGTAGTAGCTTGTACAATTTTAGATCAAGTTTATATGATTTGAAGTGCTATTTGTGTGATTTGCAGCATTTATACGAAATTGGGTGCAATTGAATCAATTGGCTAGAGTTGTACGATCTGGCCAAGGTTGTACGATTTAAAAATATACATGCATAATTTTTTGAGTTCTTGTATGATCTTGATAGTTCTTATACATTTTGGAAGTAGTCTTATGAACTTTTGGGAGAAATTTTGTGCGACGTTGTCCCACATTGACAAGTTGAGGAGAGAGTGTGTGAACGTGGTTTTCACTCAGTGATGGTAAAAGCATAAGTTCCAAGATAAAATCTTGAGCTCATCTTGATCATATTTTAGCATCTATGGTAGATATATCACCAGTACCACTACACCAAATAGAATCATGACCCAAATGATCTCCCCCAGTTTACCCCATTCAATACCAAGGACACTGATTTCAATCGCATGGGAGGTGTGGTAATCATCTTGGAGAGGAAGAGGGCATAGGTCGTGGAGGGGTTAGATATATTGGCATGGTGGTAGAGGAGGTGCACCACTACAATACAAAAGGGATTATATAGAGCCACCTAGGGCACATAGAAGGGAACTTCACAGTGAAGTTCATCAAGAGAAGACTCTGGAAGAATAGGAAAACCTACCCAGTGAAGTAGAGGAGGAGCAAATGGACATCAAGGATGTCACTTTTAGGTAGCCAATGGGAGAATTTTGTAGAAAATGGTGGAAAAATAATGATGTCAGTCATCCATTGAAGAAGGCACTAAGAAAGGCTAGAGTGAGTATTATAACACAAATTCCATTGCAAGATAAAGTATTATTCATTGAATACTTTCTATAGGTTCTCTAATCGTACGAACCTGCTAAGAACTACACAATGGTACGAGTGGGTAATAGGTATTTCAAGGTGTATTTTTTAGCAAAGGCATTTTTATGGACGTTCGGATTACCCAAGAATGGAGCTTCAATTCTTAAGAAGATAGTAGACCCAATTGATACCCATAGGTTGATTATGGTACTCACATTGATGAAGTCACCTTTGGAAACCAAGATATCTAGTTCTAGAACCTGTGGAATTAAATAGATCCAATTGAAGACCAATGAGTAATATTGCACGATAAATGTTGTCATGACCTGACTGTTTGGAGAATTGTGAGCTTCAAAAAATACCAATCTAGATGGCACATTATGTAGAAGGTGTTTATAATGACATGAAGTATGATTGGGGAGCATATTTATAGGAATGGATGCAGTAGTCACTAATACTTAGGAGGAAGACATTCTCTATGACTTTTCATACCATTGTAGTTTTTTTGATGTAGTATCTAGAATAGGAATTCCCATTTTTGGTAGGACCCAACCATAAGAAATAGCGTCAGATCAACCTACCATACAATGATGGGTAAAGACTATCTCTATCAAAGTTAACTCCAAATAAATCAAATTCCAAGAAGAGTACAAAGAAACCAATACCTCTGATGCAGGAAGAGGGTGAAACTGCATATGATAAATATGTTCATTTGTTGAGGAAGAGAATAATATATTCGGAACCAGCCTTGGAATAGTAGGCCTAGGACCAACATATGTAGGGGTATCCAATATCTTTTTAAGAGGAGGAGAGGGTGGAATAGCAATCCAGTCTTATAAGGATTCAGACACAAAGGCAATAGGAGAAACAAAAGAAGCTCGTGCAACAAGAGCAAATTGAGTTGGCACTAGAGGATGGGTACTCGAACTCAAAGGAGTTAAATTTGCTAAATTTTAATATACCAAGTTTGTAAGGAGTGGGAAGAGGAATGGGATCTCTGACATTACTCTAGACCTCTAATTTTAATTTTTTAGACTCATCTAGATATTTGATTGAAATGATGGTAGTACCACCAGCTCCAAAAGCAAAAGTCATAATGGAGGTTCCATTGGAGGAACCTAAGGGAAAAAAGAAGATAAAGGTTGTGATAAGAGGTGGTAACAACCAATGGGAGTAAAAAATTACATAGGTACCACAAAAAGAGTTTACTCCTAACTAGATAGTTGTAACTCTAAGAGGAGTGTACTTGAACCCACAAGATGAAGAGTTGACAAAAATACAAGAAGCAGACTTACCTAAAATGCAAGAGGAATCCCAGGTACCTATGGAAGAGAAGTAGTCTCCAAAGAAAATAATTAATGTCAAGGAGACACAATCACTAACAAAAGCAGATACAAGTACGATAGTAGCACACAGTTCGCTATAAGAAGAAAAAGTAACCAGTATGATCAAGGAAGTTGGAGGAAGTTCCAATCCATAGGTAGACAAAGAAGAAGAACAGACCCCACCATAAGAGAATATTGTAGTGATTTGTACAATATTTTTAGTATAAGTACCTTTCTTTGGTATTTTTAGGGATGAAGGTGAGAATACGAATGAGTAGGTGGAACACTTCTTTTGACAAGACAGTGACATATTTTCTAGTGTCAGGCTGCAATTCTGTATCGACGATGTTGGATAATTGAAATAGTGGAGGGAGCAAACCTTCACTGAGTTAGAGAATATTTTTGAGTGGGTGTGCAATGAGGATTGCATGAGGTAGATAGTGCACATTCATGCAAAACATACATGTTTATTCCCTGGGGAGAAGTAACCATGATGCTTGGAATATAGGATTTATTAGAGGGAGTAAATACCAATTACCACACTTTGACACATGTATATTTGGATAATAAAACCTGTCAGACTTATCCATTGAATATAGTGGGTATATAATTTCAAATAATACCTTCAAAATTGGCTTTTACTTTGAGGAAAATGAATTTCCTAACATACTAGATTGAGTGGCACAAATTTTGTCTTGAAAATATTTATCAATCCAAGGAAGAACAACGAGAGGAAGCAAAATCTGCTCAAAAGGAGATGGTTGTAATGGAGTAATAATTAACATGCAACAAAATAGAGGCCAAGGAGATATTGAAAAATGTAGAAGCATATTTTTCTAGCATCAAACAGGCTTATGAGGATAAGCTCTGCTCATAGGAGGCATAAAAATAGCTTATGATCCAATAGGTAAAAGAGCGCATGAAGCAGTTGGAAGCTCAACTAGTAGCACAAAATGAATAATTGAAAAACTAGGCAAATCAGTTAAAGGTAGCAGAGGAACAACTATAGAATATATTTTAAAATTAAGGATATGGCAAAGGATACCAAGCGCTATAATGAAATTATTATGGATCATAAGGCTCAGCTTAAGGCTAAGGATGAGAGCATGGTGACTTATGAAACTAACATTCATCAAAATCTGCAAGTTATTATAGAAAATAATAAATAATACAAAGGAGCATTCAAGCTCAAAAGGATCTAGGTGCACTTCTAGCTATCGCAGAATAGAAAGCTAATGAGTACGAGTTGAAATCCCTAGAATTTAGTCAGTACGTAGCTCATTTGAAGGATGAGCGTACAACCTTGCATCTATAGCTTGATGAGTATCATAAAGGTGCATCATCTAAAACAAATAAGACTGAGTTGGTGAGGACACCACCTAATGTAAAGGGGAGGGTAGATGTAGGCAGCAAATCCACCTCCTAGAAGAAGAAATGATCCTTGGATTTGCACAGTTTTGTTTAGTTTTACTCAATTTTGATTTAAATGTACAATTGTGAAAATATACAAGTAGGAGCAAAACGTACAAGGTTGCAAATATACGAAATGAAATGTTAATGAAATTTGGTAGAACATATATTTGGAGTGAATTTGATAAAAATCAAATTAGACCTTAGTAAACCTTGTAAAATAATTGTTTCGGAATTAATTTAGGAAGGCGGTTGTAAATATTGTGATGCTTCAAAAACCACTTTGTAATAGTTTGGATATGCATTATATAGCCCACCCATTCATTTTTTTGTTTTTCTTGATAGTTCATTCATGTTTGTTCATAGTTCATTGTTGTTCATTGTTGAAGCATTGATCCATAATTCATGGAGTATTGATTGTTGAGTTGCATGTTGTTCATTGTGATTGTTGTTATGGTTGTGAGCAATGCCAATGGCTATATTGTACATGATTACTCATAATATAGATATTATAGTAATTCTCCTTATTTCCTTACCCTTGTGAATTCCACCATATGTTTTGGTTGTTGTAGGTTGTGTAGTTAATGTTTGATGCATAAATTGGCATGTAGATGGATGTAATTGCATTTGTGAATGATCCTAATTACTTTCTAGACTTGGTGGGAAGAATTAAATTGATTATATAAATAATTACAGTTGTATTCTAACATTTCTAGGCAGATGTATGATTTCTAGAATTATCCATGATGAATACAATTTATTGCTATTGAATTAGGGTTTGCATGCTAGGAAGAATTGGAGGAATTGATATAGATAACCATCCTAAACTTGTCTTGGAAGGAATGATGATGCAGGCTGATAGATTTGAGTATTAGTTACAGCAAGGTTTTTTACAAACCATACAAGTGTTGTACCAAATTGTACAACCAGTTTTTACCTGATTTGGCAATAAAGTTGCAACCCAAAACCTGCCAATTAAGAAAATATTGCTAGTTTAGAGAGATCAGTTACAAAACTAATCGATTTAACTTGCAAAACCTACTTTAGTGAGTTGGCTAAGTACTAAATAATACAATGTACTATTTATTATGATTTGGATCATACAACTATATGATTTGGTGACTGTACAAGCATATTGAGTAATTTACATAGTGTAAAATGGAGATTGTATGAGTTGTACAATTTGTAAAGTTGGGTTTTGAGACTATGGTAATCATTTCTAGAGCTTCCAAATCACCTCCCCTCTAGGAATACTACACTGCTAGCTCTACAAAAAATTTATCTCAACATACAATATCTAGTAATCCTATGGTCAAATCTCCCCTAGTTCTTTTGAGCCCATGGGATCAAAGTTAATCAATCCTAGTTCCTCTCCTTGGGGAAGCAATGAGATCCTCTTCTATGAGGTGAAAATTTTATCGACTCATTGCTTTGTTTTTTGATATTCCTATGGTTGACAATGCTCTGTGTCTTGATACAAATAGGAGATAAGTTCCATAATATAAGAAATGGGCTTAGGATTAGATGACTACAAAAAATTTCTAGTGGTAATGGTAGAGGTTTAATGAGTGGAAAGGGGGTTCAAAGATTAATCGAGAAGACCATGGTTAAAAAATGCATAATATTCTATGGAAGGATGAACAATGTGGTAGATGACAATGGTGGGATATTTTGGGATATGGAAGAAGATAGAGGAGCGAAAGAGATAGGTGAAATAGTGGTAAGGGGTTCATGAGAGGGATATTCAAAAATAAGAATATTAGGGGATTGTTAATATGGTGGATCAAGGGTTGCATCTTGTCCCAAGGCCATGCATTTGGAGTTCCTCCCTTCCTTTGATGAGTTTTGAGGGCTTATTTAGGGTTCTTCTAGTAGTGAGAGTTGTCTGGCTTGGGATATATTCTTCTATTTATTTTCTAGCTTTTCCTCATTTGAGGAAGATTTTTGCCTCCTCTTGGACTTTTTATCCTTATTTTATTTTAACACTTTTCTTGGCAATTGCTCCTAGTGGGTTACAATAATGTTATTTGGATCAATCAAGATAGGAGTTTCAATGATACATACCTCTATTTCTAAAGGAGATTCTACCAATTATAGGTTGTCGAATGGTGGAGTCTTTTATCTCTACTGTAGTTGGTCCTTTTATTAGGCATGTATCATTTGTTCTACTTATTCAAAACCATCATCATCCTCCACTGCATTCACCTCATCATATAGTTTGCTATATTTTTTATCTTTGGAATTTTCTTTGGGCATATATATTATATCTTTATCAACTATTGATGGATCCGCCAGTCTTTAATTTTTGTGTTGTCATACTCTCATTTTCATAACTACTCTACTTTATTATTATAGACATTTTTGGTGGGATCTACTACACCCTTGGTCTTACAAAGCTTGAACAATTTATACTATGTCTTAAACTACTTGGGATAGGCTAGAAAATCCTCTCTCTAAAGTGGTGTATAATGATCTTCATTAGAAATCTAGTGCAACTCCAATATAGGTTGACTCTAAGGTGTAATTTTCTTTGTGTTCATAATCTTGGATAGTCACTCCTAAGAAACTCCTTTCAGATAATATGCCCATGATTCATCTAAAATATTAAGCTCTAGTATTTTGATCCTCTCTTGTAATATGGAAATGACCCTCCTCTTCAATTGGTTGATCCCTCCTAATTAGGCAGCAAATATATTGGCTTTGTGAAGTAAGGTATATAGATAATTGTATAGTATTTAAGGAAGAACTAGTATCCTTTATAGTTATGATGTACCTTTTGGAAACACTCTATTAGAATACATTACAACCTTTCCATTTTCAAGGCCCATAGGGTCAACATCAAGAATTTATCTACAAAAGCATAGTAAAAGGATCTTCAAAAAATATTTTTCATCCAAAGGGACACTAGTCATCTTCAACCATCCTCTTATGATGAGGAATAATTTAAGAAAGCTTAGTCTATTGAAATTTGGACTTAGTCTTATTTTAGTCTAATAAGCAATTTGTCAAAGATTGTAAAATGTGGGCTTTATGAGCTCATGTTGGATTTAGTCTTTAAGCCTAGTTGTCCTAATATCTTCTAGAGGGATATTGGAAGTTAGGAAGATAAGAGGATATTCCATGAATGATAATTTTAGATAAAACTTATCTTTCCAATTTTGGAATTGGTTGCTCATTTTAATGGAAATTAGTTGTAAGATGGGCTTATTTAAGCCCTTCATTTCAATGCAATTGTTAGCTTCATTTGGATCCACATTAGTGGTATCAGAGCATAGGATTTGTAGAGGTTTTGGGTTTCCTTCCGACCTCATGCTACTTGTTTTATTTTGGGTAAATATCAACCAACAAGATCCTACCTTGAAGCTCTAGTTGCAGATAGTCCTTGTTTGCTTTTATGATAACCAGTTTCCTTTAACTAAATGGAGGAAATATTTTGAGAAATTTATTGTGAGGGAAGAGTTGAATGAGGATGAGGTCATGCATTCAGACCTCCCTTCACCTTTATAGGATTATTTGCAAGATGAACGAGCTCCATAGGAGAACACCTTGTACCACCTTCCTTTGTCTACTTTGTCAACAAATGAGAAGTGGCCCTCGGATGATCTTCTACATTAGAATATTGCCAATGGATTTTGATATTTTCCTTCAAGATAATTTTCTTCTTTTATAAATGCGTTGTCTTTGTTTAAAATTTATCTATTTTAAATTGTTAATTTCAATTATTTGGAAATTTACTAAGAGTGGTTCCTTTGTTCATATAAATTATGTTTTGCAAGTTTATTTTAAAAAATAAGGTGTGAAAGCTTTTACTAAAAAAAGGCTTTCAAATTTAAAAAAAAAAATAGGTTGAATTACCTATGGTAGGAAAACATTCTTTTGTCGCTTGTGAAAGGTAACCAGACCCTATCACCTAAAAATAACTTTAATGTTGCTCAGGGTAATGTTGCATCACCTTCTAATGACATCAATGTCACAAGATGATGTTACAACACTTTTTAGCAACTTCAAGTTGCCATAGACGACCTTGTATAGGCCAAAACAATATAGTGATAGGTGGTCATCATCTTGGCATTTGGCATAGTGGGATAAACATATGATCAACTAATGATTAGTCATTCCAACCCTAAAACTATTGTTAGACCTTGCAACCAGAGGAGAACCCCATGCTACCTGCACACCATCCTAGACTATTATGCAAAACACTAAAATATATCTTGATGATATAGAGGATAGAAATAGAAACATGTAATCCAAGAACTTGATGCAAAATTCCATGCCTTATCTTGATTGGTTGAGAATATTCTAGATAAAAATATTCCAACTTATTTTTATTGGTTGCACAAATCCCAAAGCAAGCAAATTTGACCTATCATTGGTGGATTTTGACCAATCACACACTTTTTTGGATGATAAACTATTAGGCAACACATGGCAAGATTGGTGTCTAGATCCAAAAATCGATCATGCAACACATGGCAGCTTACAAAGGTGGCTACATGAGTTTTTTTCTTTGCAAGTGGAAATTCTTTATCCCATATCTAGTGGAAAAAAAGGCTTTGAAGCCTTTAAAAATGGTGACCTCACCCTATTGAGGTATCCAATGCACACTAGCTAGAGGACACACTAGCTATGATCCAAGTGGTGCTTATTGTGTTGTTAAGAACTCCTTTGATCAGTTCCTCTTGACTACACACCATTGTTGGCCGCCCACGGGTTTGTTGACTTTTATTGACCAACACTGAAAAAGAGCTAAATATTTTTTTATAAGGAGGGTCAATTTTTAATTTGCAAAAGGATAAAAATAATTTTATTTTGGAAAATGGGAACTATTTAATTAATTAAATATTTTTGTGCTTTTAATTTTGCCCTTCCAAAGCATTGTAAAATTGCATTAAACATTTTTGTTTTTGCAATTATTTGGGAAAAAAGCACACAATTTTTGTAACCCCTTTAGGCATCAATTAGGTCCCTTTTGTAAATCATACTGTTGGCTTACACAAGGTCTCAAATGGCTTCCGATTTGGTGGAGCAAATGGTCGCAATAGCAGTAGTAGTTAGCCTCTTGGCCGATAAAGTCACTAATAGTGAAGTCAAAGCAAAATGCGAGGTCAAAACTTATGATGGGTCCCATGATCCCGAGGTCCTAAATAGTTGGATTCTCGATATGGACACATGGTTCGATTATAGCAAGATTTCAAAGGATGAGCAAGTCTCCTTTGCTAAGTTAAAACTTTTTGGCATAGCCAAAGTCTTGATAATGGACCGCCAAAGAAATCAAGATCCCATTGACACTTGGGATGATTTAGTGAAAGCATTGAAGGATACCTTCTATCCTTCAAATTATGCTGAAGACCTTGACTTCAAATGGCTTCATTTAAAGCAAGGATACAACATGAGTGTCCAAGAGTACATCTTCCAATTTAACAAATTGAGGATTTTAAATGGTATCCAGGACTCAGCTGCAAAACTAATCAACAAATTCAAGAGTGGATTGCAAGAACCACTTTTTAGGGAGTTGAAATATACACCCATCACAACTTTGAATGCAGTGTACAATCAAGCACAACTTGCGGAGGAGAAGTTTCAATCAAGAGGATCTCGATCTTCGTCGTTCGGAGGAAATACTAAGGCGACAAATCAACAACAACAAAAGGTGAAAAAGCCTTCTACTTCTTCTCCTTCTCCCTCTTCATCTACTTCCTCTTCTTCTTCTTCATCCAAAAATCCTTCTTCTTCTAAACCTCCATTGGTTTGTACTTTTTGTAAGAAGAAAGGTCATCTTAGGCATCAATGTTATAAGTTGCAAAATTTGAAGAAGAAATCCCTAGTTGTAAAGCCTCCAAATGAGGACCCAAAAGATGGTCCCATTGAGGCTATGGGGGAAGGAAGATCATATAAGGAGTTAAAGGGTCAATTGAACAATCTGACCCTCATGAATACTTCTCAAGGTGACCATGAAAATTTGTTTGTCACACGGGCTCACCTAACTCATGATTACTTTGTTGATTGTATAATCGACAATGGCTCATAGAAAAATCTAATTGCGAGGTCCGTTGTCGACAAATTGAAGTTGCCTATGAGTCCTCATCCTCATCCTTATTCTTTAGGATGGAAGGAAAATGGGACCTCATCCAAAATCACACACACTTGCACAGTCTCCTTTGCCTTTGGTCCAAAATTTGTGGACAAGGTTGTGTGTGATGTTACTCCTATGGATTGTTGTGGATTGTTGCTTGGGAGGCCCTATCAATATGATAGAAGGGCTATCCATGATGGTTTCAAAAATACTTACACTTTGCACTTAGATAACAAGGAATATCTAATCAAATGTACACAACACACCAAGAATTTGGTATTAAGTTGTAGACAAGCACGCAAAGCGGTAAATCAAGCAAAGGAATTGGCACTCATTTTCATAAGGCCAACAAATGAGAAGACACAAGCATCAATTCATACACACAAAAGGCATACTTCACTTGATAAATTGTTGCAATCATATTCCAATGTGTTTAAAGAGCCCACAAGGCTTCCTCCTGAATGCCATATCAATCATAGCATAGAAATTGTGCCTGCAACACCTCTTCCTAATGCTCCAATGTATAGGCAATCTATTGTGCAAATGGAAGAAATTAAAAGGCAAATCCAAGACTTGTTGTCTAAAGGATTTATTAAGCCAAGTACTTCTCCTTGTGCATCTCCAATTTTGCTTGTATTGAAGAAGGATGGTACTTGGAGGCTATGTATTGATTTCAGGGCACTAAACAAGATCACAATTAAGAATAAATATCCACTTCCAAGAATAGATGATCTTTTGGATCAACTTCAAGGAGCTAAGTTCTTTTCCAAGATTGATCTTAAAAGTGGATACCATCAAGTCAGAATTTAGGCTGAAGACACATGGAAGACTACATTTAAGACCAAGTTGAGACTCTTTGAGTGGCTTGTTATACCTTTTGGTCTTACAAATGCTCCAACAACATTCATGAGATTGATGAATGAAGTGTTCAGAGAAAGTTTGGACAAGTTTGTAATCATCTACTTGGATGATATCCTTGTATATTCTCCTACTTGGAAGAGTCACTTAGAGCACTTAGAAAAGGTTCTCCAAACCCTTCAAAAGAACCATTTGTTTGCCAACTTCCCTAAGTGTTCTTTTGGCCAATCTTCAATCTCCTACCTTGGCTTTGTAATAAATGAAAAAGGCATACAAGTGGACCCAACCAAAGTTGAAGTCCTCCTCAAATGGCCTACTCCTACTTCCATCACCGAGTTAAGGAGTTTTCTTGGACTTGCAAATTTCTATCACAAGTTCATTGAAAGATATTCCACTATTGCCACTCCCTTGCATCACTTAACCAAAGCCAAAGTTGAGTTTCAATGGACAAAGGATCAAGCTCATGCCTTTGAGACATTGAAACACAAACTATGTACAACACCTATCCTAGTCCTTCTAGATCTTGCCCAACCTTTTGAGATAGAGACAGATGCATCACAGTTTGCCCTTGGAGCCGTACTGAAGCAGAATGGCCATCCAATGGCCTATCATTCCGAGATATTTTTAGCTGCCAAGAAGAACTATTCCACTTATGATAAAGAGTTGTATGCTTTGGTGCAAGCTATCAAGTATTGGAGGCATTACCTTTTGGGAAAGGAAACAATTGTACATACTGATCACATGCCCCTTAAGTTTCTTCAATCACAAAACAAGATTGAGGAAGCTCATCACATGAAGTGGGCATCTTACTTGCAATAGTTTCACTTGGTGATCAAATACAAGAAAGGGCAAAGTAACACAGTGGCAGATTGTTTGAGCCACCCTCCAACAGCTCAAGCCTTGATAGTTGTGACCACTTCCCACATTGGTTTCCAAACATGGCCAGCATAGTATCCTATTGATCCAAATTTTGGAAAGGTTTACCAACAACTCTTGCATCCTTCCTCATCAAATCTAAGTCCTCTTCAAGATTTCTACATTAAGGAAGGATTGCTCTACAAGTTGGATAAACTTTGTGTACCTCAAGAGCATTGACAATCCCTTCTGAAAGAGGCACATTCCACACTCTATGGGGGACACTTTGGGAAACAAAAGACTCTTCATCATCTGCAACGGTTCTTCTATTGGCCTCATATGCAGCGAGATGTTCTCCACTTTCTGAGGCAATGTGCAGTTTGTAGCCATTCAAAGTCAGCTAATAGGAAATTGGGCCTCAACATTCCATTGCCCATTCCTTCTCATCCTTGGGAAAGCATTTCCATGGACTTGTTGAGTGGTTTTCCGATGATAGTTAGACAACATGATTGTGTCTTTGTAGTTGTGGATAGATTCAGCAAGATGGCTAAGTTCATTCCTTGTCGCAAGACCAGTTCTGCACCTGACTTAGCTCAACTCTTCTTCGACACAGTATGGCGCTCTTTTGGTCTTCCCAACAGCATTGTTTCTGATCGAGACTCACGATTTGTGGGGCACTTTTGGCGATCTTTGTGGAAGATTTTGGGAGTATCTCTTAACTTCTCCACTACCTATCATCCTCAGTCAGATGGGTAGATGGAAGTAGTTAATCGCACACTTGTGCAAATTTTGAGGATCTATCACCACTCTAGTCTAGCTAAGTGGGATTTGAGCCTCACCCATATAGAGCATGCATACAACAGAGCAGTTCACAGCTCCATCGGACATTCTCCTTTTGAAGTTTGTCTTGGATTCCAGCCCTTGGCTCCATATGAGTTACCTTTATCCTTGCCCTCTCTAGCTACCAAGCACATTTAGAAAGAGCAAGATAAGGCTAACTCATTCATTCAGCATTTGCAGAGCCTTCAATCAAAGGTGGTTCAGATTCTATAGAAGACTCAACAACAACAAAAGCAAGAAATGGACAAGCATCGTATCCCTCATCATTTTCAAGTTGGAGATAAAGTTTGGCTTTACTTGGATAAGCGATATTTTTTAGAAAAGGCACATAGCAAGATCAAACCACTTCGCTATGGGCCTTATACCATCCTCCAACAGGTTTTTAAGAATGCCTTCCACCTTGATCTTTCGACACATCTCGGCATTCATGACATCGTCAATGTGGATCTCCTCAAGCCATACCATGATTCTACCTTGGAATCAGCTCCTGCCATCAGTCATCCTATCGATGTGGTACCAGATGTTTAGCTTCCACTTGATGCCAACATAGTTTTTGATACAAAGACTCGATAGGGATCTACTACTTCATACCTTGTAGCCCATCGAGGCTAGTTTCCACATCAGGCTCGTTGGATTTTTGCTGATCACATGTCTCGTGACTTCCCTTCTTTGTTAAAAGCATTGGAGTCCAATGCTTCTATTGTTGGGAGGCATGATGAGGAATAATGTACCCAAATTTAGGTTAGGCTTAGTCTATTGAAATTAGGACTTAGTCTTATTTTTGGCTAATAAGCAATTTGTGGAAAATTGTAAAACATGGGCTTTATGAGCTCATGTTGGATTTAGTCTTTAGGCCTAGTTGTCCCAATATCTTCTAGAGGGATATTGGAAGTTAGTCTTGAGTGATATATCTGCCTAGTTTCAAACATACACCAACGGTTAGGACAAGATGTCCTCTCTTAAAAGGAAATGTGAATTTTTCCAAGGTTCTGGTAAGGTTGGTCTAACTTGGTTGGTTTATTTTAAATTATAAAAAGGAAAATACAAAGAATAATGTTGGAATGTTTAGGGCCACATGTAACTATTACAAGGGTGAGTAACTAATTATGGTTTTAAGGTCTGAATTAAAACATAATATATCACAATTATCAATTTCATTATCTTGTTCTCGATAGATTTTATATCAAAATACATATAAAAGCAATATTCTAGGCTTGCTACCCTTTAATTATGATTTTTAAATTCATTCAACAGATATTCTAAAACTTAAAACAGTACAATGCTATTTCATGAAGGGAAAGCTTTAGAACATCAAATTAAACTACTCCTAATCTAAGAAATTTTCAAAAAAAATCAAAAGGATAGGGTTAAAAATGAAAAGAAAACAAGCCATGTAATCTTGAGTTCTTATTTTGAATCTGTTGAAGTAGCAAATCTGAAATCAACCATCTCTAAACTTGACCAGACTTTGCACAATCCAAGAACAAAGTAGTCTTATCTCTAGAGGACAAGACAAAGTACTAAAATTAACTCTAACATAATCACCATTAGCATGTGTAGATTACATAAAGAACTCTAATACTTTGCATTAATAAGAATCTTCAATCATTACAATGATCATAATTGCTTGCATCATGTGATTGTAGGAATAAATTTCCAATATTATAGTGACAAGGGTGCAAATGCTCATCAACTATCAAAGAAAGAAAAAATTCCTAAAATTCTATCGCTAAAATGGCATATGACCCTTTGAAATGGGGTCTTGTTGGCTATTTATAGCCTTACAAATTTTTAATTTTCAATGGTTTACAATTGTAACTGTATAGTTGGCTTGGTGTGATGTGGAATTCCGTGCATCTTCTTGATTTTGATTTGCAATTTTAGCCATGGATTTCTGCAATTATTTGAGATGTTGAGTTGTCAAATACCAAGTGGTCAAAATTAGGTCCAGGTTCAATGAATGTACTTTAGTTTTCATTCTCTGCAACTAGTCCTTGTAATTTTCTCGGCTCTAATGGATTCCAGTTGTATGAGCCAGAGATTCTAGAAAGTTGTAGATCCTTGATATTTCATCTTCTCACTCAGTCATTTCATCTTACTTTACTTAGCTCTTTGGCTTTCATTCGCCCCTCTCTAGTTATATCACCTACAACAAATAAATAAAACATGAATTAATACTTTGGCAGCAAAAGAATAAATTTTAACTATAATTTATATTAAACTCAATGATTTTAAAGTTATTAAATTATTTCCTAAAGTTTGACATTAGCTTTAATATTTTTAATTTTTAATTTTTAATTTTTTTCTAATTTTTTATTATATTCTAAGGTTTTGGCCTTTAATTTTAATTTTTCTTAATTTTTAATGTTGGTTAGGGTTTCGCTAGTAACTCAAGATTTTGCTTTATTATTTCAATGTGTTTCAAATAATGTTCATGTCTTTCTCTATGATCTCATGTCACGATATCATGATTCTCTTGTTCTCATTAGCCTTCTTGAGTTGTTTGAGTCACGGATCCACGACATATTTTATCTTCTTAATGTCAAAATGTCATTTTTTTATGATAGGGTTTGTTTGAATTAATCGACAACGACATGGAAATAATATTTTATTATTTTATTTTGCACGAGCAAGTGAAGTGAATAAAGCATAATCGAGACATTGAAACATTTATATTACTTTATTTTTCACATGGGATCGTGGAAGCTCATGGATTCAAAAAAATTATAGTGAAAAATCAAATCTTGCAAAAATCTGACATACTAGTGGAATTCCTAAGATTATAGTGTAAGATGAGTTTTTGTGAAAATTTGACACTTTGGTGGAATGATCAAAAAATATAGTTTGAAATGAACTCTTTCGAAAATTTGACACTTTGGTGGAATTGAAATATTTTACGGAAAAATTAATAAGAAAAAAAAATCGACATGTGATTGACATGGGGCTATGTCACGACATCATGTTGCATTTATTTGTGTTTCTTGCTTTGACCAAGTGGACCCAAGAATTGAGACATGTTGCTATTTCATGACACTTTTCTCCATTTTTCTTGTCTTAGCCATATTGATCGCAGTATTGTGACAACTCGTGATTAAGCAATATTTTTTTTATAATGGCTTCCTTTGGCCATATTGATCATGGTTTTGTGGACAATTTTGTGATTCCACAACACATTTCTTTATTTAATCTTTCTTTAGTCATTCGGACCATGAGATCGAGACATATTGTGATTCTACGACATACTTTCCCATAGTGCAAAAATAGGTAAACAAAATTTAGAATCTTATCAAATTTTTCATACCTCTAAATGAGCCAAATGGGTATCCAAAAAAATTAAAATAACTCAAAAATTTGCTATGGATAAAGAGATATTGCATTTAGAATTTCATAGGATGCAATCAAAAACTGCTATTTCTTAAAAATATTAATGTTCCATTTGCAAATTTGACACCATTGTAAAGAGGATATTGATATATTTCCACCAATTTTTGAATCAACTTAAACAAATTTCCGTGGCAAAAGTTATGACCATTTTATTTTTTCATAAAATTGATGAGTAAAAGTGATAAAATTTGAATAACCCTAAAGTGACATTTTATTTTAGAACTTTGAAAAACCTTTGAAAATCTAATTTTCTAAAACATTTAATATGAAGTAATACCATTGGCAAGCAAGTATTCAAAAATATGCAATCCAAATCATTGCAACTAAATCCAAGTCTTCTAGATGCAAAAATGTCAACAATTTAAAAACCTCTTGTAATCAAAATTGAAAAAAAAAAAATCTTGGTGTAAGCAAATTTTTAAAGATCTTGATGCAAGCAAAAATTTCAAATTAAACCCAAAAATTTTAAGTGGGTCCCCAAATTGGGGTGAGTTGTGCAATGGCAACAATAAATGGTGACTCTACTGGAAAATACTCCTAAGTATTTTGGATGAAGAACCCAACTTGAAATAAGTGAAATTTTAATTAATGAAATGCAAATCATTTGGCAATATTCTGAGAAAATGGGACTAAACAAACTTTATTTTGAATTAGTGCTCCATTTTACTTCAGCTCAAAGTGTGTGCTAGTGCATTAATTTCAATTCTTTAGGTCCATCAAATATTTTTCACTTGATTTGAAGATAGGCTACTAAGGATGTCATAAAAAAATGATTTACCTTTGCATTGCTCCACTGCCAGTCAAGTGTTTATAGCTTCAATGGAGATGACCTCAATCCCTTTTGGACATTGCTCTACTACCAGCCAGGCATGTATAGCCCTGGTAGAGGTTATCTGAATAACCTAAGCACTTTAGTTTATTTCATTATTAAGATTTTCCTTCTTATTTAAGAAGTATTTTTATCAATTACAAATATTAAGTGTGCTTTTGGGTTAGGGATCTATAACGCTAAAAGTAGAGTATATGAATTTTCACCTATAGAAACCTAAAATAAATCATGTTGAGGAGGCTACTCATATGTACACCTCTTTAGGCCATGTTATTGATCTTGGACCTTTCCAAGACCCAACAATGGTTTTAACCACTCAAGCAGGGATCCTAGTCCAATGCAGCCATCATTGCTAACATCATTAGTAGTGGATACCATCACCACTAATGATCAGAGTGGATATGTCCATAGTCATGCCTATTGATATTGGCTAAGTCTATAACAAAATTGTGCTAATAGAGATGAGTAGTTTCATTGGAATCTAACAAATTCTTAAACGATTGGCAAATTTGAAGCGTTTAGAAGTTGCCTCTCAATTTCCCCATTATAACTGAATTAGGTTCTTGGCTTCATGGACAAGCTAGGAAGAGCATTTGGGATTCTATTTAAGGCCTCAAATTCATAAAAAAAGTTTGGTTGTCTTCCCTAACAAAGTGCTACCAATTTATCTAGAGAAATTCATGTGCAATTGCCATAGCGGAGCATTGTCGAACTGATGAGTCAATTGACATCCCTCTGAGGTACAACGAAGTGTCGCCTAATTATGCAATTTCATCTACTAATTCATAAATTGAAACCATTGAAGCTTGAGAAGCAAACAACCACTTTTTCAAGCATCAAATTGCCATGGATAGAAGTGAATTTCATCACCAAAATGTGTTCCTAAACACAAGCAATACTTGAATATCAATTCAACATCAGAATTGATCATCATCAGAATTAGGTTTTAGAGAATAGATCATCTATCCCATGATTGCTATTTTTAATAGTGGCCCATAGGTGCTGCCACTAATTTTGATAGCGGCTAACAGATCCCACCACTCATTTTGATAGTAGTTATGGTCTGAGTGATCTTTTTCCTTGTCTTAGTCCATAGATTTTACATTTTTTGTATTTCATTCATTTTTTGACCTAGATTAGAAGCATTTATCTTCAGTTTTATGCATTCTTTCTGCTTTATTTTCAATATTTTCATGCATCTTGTCATTTCTTTATGTATTTCCTTCATATTTTGCAATAATCATGAAATGGCCTCATCTTGAGAGGCTTGACTCTTGCTATTGATGTTTTGTAGGTTTCCTTGTGTGTAGGTTCAGGCCTTATCAGGAGCATATCTTCAAGATCATCTTCAATAGCATCACAAAGTAGAGGATATCAAATAATCCCTCATATAATTAGTTTATGGGGATTCTAAAGATCTATTGAAGACACCTATCATTTTGAATGATTGATTGTAATATGTATCAAAACGGTTAATCCCTCAGAGGGATATTTTGTAACCTTGATGTAAAGAATAATCTACAAATATGAATAAATATGGGCACCATTTATTTTATTTCTTTCTCTTTACATTTATTATATGATGTATTTTGTAATTTTTATTACATATTGCTTTGGGTGTTAGATTTTTAGCTATCTTTTAGTGGCGATCATGTGCGAGACTCTCCCAATTCTCATCGCTAACTGATGTTTTTTATTTATTTTTTTATTGTAGGTACAATTGCTCTGAGTGATAGTAGCTAACAGTCACTACTTCCATTGGCTTCAGCGGCTAACTCCACCATCGTCCTGATCATTAGCGGCTACAGGAAAAACACAGATATCAAAGTGCATAAACATATTCAAACTTAGGCTACACCTATAAGTAGCACTCAAATATTTATTCTACTATGTGTGATTGAAAATGTTTCAATATACCATTAATTAGCAAACATAGAAAAATATTAAGGCATTTTTTTTAGGTTTTTCTTTATTTATTTTTAGTCGCTCCTTAGAACAGTGGCTTTTGTTAGCCATACCAGAAGCTAGTGGCTAATATTTTGGTCGTGCCTATGTATAGTTGCCACAACTATGCACTACTTTTCACAGAGGCATCCATTATCAGAACTGTGTGTAGGTTTTGCATGCTTGGAACCTACTCAAAGGTTGTGTCATTCTAGTTTGCATTTGCATTTTCTAAATCTAAAATATCATTTTATGCATTATATCTAAAATTTAAATATCATTTTCATGCATATATGTGAAATATCATGGCATGTTATTTGATGCATCATAATTTTTCTTAAAGTAAAATGAACACCACTGGCAAGCAAGTATTCAAAAATATGCAATCCAAATCATTGCAACTAAATCCAAGTCTTCAAGATGCAAAAATGTCAACAATTTAAAAACCTCAATGTAATCAAAATTGAAAAAAAAAATCTTGGTGTAAGCAAATTTTCAAAGATCTTGATGCAAGCAAAAATTTCAAATTAAACCCAAAAATTTTAAGTGGGTCCCCAAATTGGGGTGAGTTGTGCAATGGCAACAATAAATGGTGACTCTACTGGAAAATACTCCTAAGTATTTTGGATGAAGAACCCAACTTGAAATAAGTGAAATTTTAATTAATGAAATGCAAATCATTTTGCAATATTCTGAGAAAATGGGACTAAACAAACTTTATTTTGAATTAGTGCTCCATTTTACTTTAGCTCAAAGTGTGTGCTAGTGCATTAATTTCAATTCTTTAGGTCCATCAAAATTTTGTCACTTGATTTGAAGATAGGCTACTAAGGATGTCATAAAAAAATGATTTACCTTTGCATTGCTCCACTACCAGTCAAGTGTTTATAGCTTCAGTGGAGATGACCTCAATCCCTTTTGGACATTGCTCTACTACCAGCCAGGCATGTATAGCCCTGGTGGAGGTTATCTGAATAACCTAAGAACTTTAGTTTATTTCATTATTAAGATTTTCCTTCTTATTTAAGAAGTATTTTTATCAATTACAAATATTAAGTGTGCTTTTGGGTTAGGGATCTATAACGCTAAAAGTAGAGTATATGAATTTTCACCTATAGAAACCTAAAATAAATCATGTTGAGGAGGCTACTCATATGTACACCTCTTTAGGCCATGTGATTGATCTTGGACCTTTCCAAGACCCAACAATGGTTTTAACCACTCAAGCAGGGATCCTAGTCCAATGCAGCCATCATTGCTAACATCATTAGTAGTGGATACCATCACCACTAATGATCAGAGTGGCTATGTCCATAGTCATGCCTATTGATATTGGCTAAGTCTATAACAAAATTGTGCTAATAGAGATGAGTAGTTTCATTGGAATCTAACAAATTCTTAAACGGTTGGCAAATTTGAAGCGTTTAGAAGTTGCCTCTCAATGTCCCCATTATAACTGAATTAGGTTCTTGGCTTCATGGACAAGCTAGGAAGAGCATTTGGGATTCTATTTAAGGCCTCAAATTCATAAAAAAAAATTTGGTTGTCTTCCCTAACAAAGTGCTACCAATTTATCTAGAGAAATTCATGTGCAATTGCCATAGCGGAGCATTGTCAAACTGATGAGTCAATTGACATCCCTCTGAGGTACAACGAAGTGTCGCCTAATTATGCAATTTCATCTACCAATTCATAAATTGAAACCATTGAAGCTTGAGAAGCAAACAACCACTTGTTCAAGCATCAAATTGCCATGGATAGAAGTGAATTTCATCACCAAAATGTGTTCCTAAACACAAGCAATACTTGAATATCAATTCAACATCAGAATTGATCATCATCAGAATTAGGTTTTAGAGAATAGATCATCTATCCCATGATTGCTATTTTTAATAGTGGCCCATAGGTGCTGCCACTAATTTTGATAGTGGCTAACAGATCCCACCACTCATTTTGATAGTAGTTATGGTCTGAGTGATCTTTTTCCTTGTCTTAGTCCATAGATTTTACATTTTTTGTATTTCATTCATTTTTTGACCTAGATTAGAAGCATTTATCTTTAGTTTTATGCATTCTTTCTGCTTTATTTTCAATATTTTCATGCATCTTGTCATTTATTTATGTATTTCCTTCATATTTTGCAATAATCATGAAATGGCCTCATCTTGAGAGGCTTGACTCTTGCTATTGATGTTTTATAGGTTTCCTTGTGTGCAGGTTCAGGCCTTATCAAGAGCATATCATCTTCAAGATCATCTTCAATAGCATCACAAAGTAGAGGATATCAAATAATCCCTCATATAATTAGTTTATGGGGATTCTAAAGATCTATTGAAGACACCTATCATTTTGAATGATTGATTGTAATATATATCAAAACAGTTATTCCCTCAGAGGGATATTTTGTAACCTTGATGTAAAGAATAATCTACAAATATGAATAAATATGGACATCATTTATTTTATTTCTTTCTCTTTACATTGATTATATGATGTATTTTGTAATTTTTATAACATATTGCTTTAGGTGTTAGATTTTTAGCTATCTTTCAGTGGCGATCATGTGCGGGACTCTCCCAATTCTACTGCTAACTAATGTTTTTTATTTATTTTTTTATTGTAGGTACAATTGCTCTTAGTGATAGTAGCTAACAGTCACTACTTCCATTGGCTTTAGCGGCTAACTCCACCATCGTCTTGATCATTAGCGGCTACAGGAAAAACACAGATATCAGAGTGCATCAACATATTCAAACTTAGGCTACACCTATAAGTAGCACTCAAATATTTATTCTACTATGTGTGATTGAAAATGTTTCAATATACCATTAATTAGAAAACATAGAAAAATATTAAGGCATTTTTTTTAGGTTTTTCTTTATTTATTTTTAGTCGCTCCTTAGAACAGTGGCTTTTATTAGCCATACCAAAAGCTAGTGGCTAATATTTTGGTCATGCCTATGTATAGCTGCCACAACTATGCACTACTTTTCACAGAGGCATCCATTATCAGAACTGTGTGTAGGTTTTGCATGCTTGGAACCTACTCAAAGGTTGTGTCATTCTAGTTTGCATCTGCATTTTCTAAATCTAAAATATCATTTTATGCATTATATCTAAAATTTAAATATCATTTTCATGCATATATGTGAAATATCATGGCATGTTATTTGATGCATCATAATTTTGCTTAAAGTAAAATGAACACCACACACCTCACATTTCAAATATTAAACATTAATTGTGTTGGGCTCTCACATCCAACCAATTAATCAAGACCAGCAGTATATGTCATTACCACTTGGTTATCTTGCTTATTGAGAGTTTTTCGTTACTTGATCATAGCCAAGACAAATCTAAGAACCATCAAAGCCATGGAAAATAGCACACACTTGTCTTTTGTGAGTGTATCACTGCCCACGATAAATTGGATGAGGATCGGTAGGACCTATGCTCCCTAATCGGATATGGATTTTATCTCCATATCTTGATGGGTATGACAACTCAAAATTCATCATTGGGTTTGTCGCTATGAGTATATAGGTGAAATCCTTTAACAATTTGAGAGTATCATCAACAATTTTCAAACATGATAAGAGAAAAATCATATTTCCAACACATCATAACACACAAGACAAGTTTTTAGGACACAAATAATTCTTAAAAGAGATAAAAATTTGTATACTTTTTTTATTTCTAAAACACATATGAGATAATTTATAAATAAATGGTCAACACATGAAGCTACGCTTAGTCTACAGTTGAGGCAGCAACCAATGCACCAGAGGGCACATACCACCCTAGAGGCAATACACCTATCCAAATCATACATGAACAAAATTTGGGTAGTCTCAGAGGAGACAACATAAGTAATGGTGGATCTCATCAAGAAACCTCACCTAGGAGAACTAATGCTAATCTTTCCATGATCCATATGAGGGTATTTCTAGGCCTTCTTCATATCATAACACTAAGAGATAAAATCTACTCATTAAGAGGTAAGTTAGAGGGATTGCATCCATTCACATACCATCGTAGTGCCAAATCCTTTAGAACATGGAGGATGTCATATATCATATCATAATATTGGTGAAATAGGTACACCTCCCGATCAACCATGGAAAACCCATCATATTGATTTTTTAGATCAAGGTGTTGGAAGGTCAACCCATAGGACCTCTTCTACCATACATTCTCTTTCAGAGAGTGTACATAGTGAAAATGTAGTATGGCATATGTATGCCTAAGGTGAGTGCTCCAAGCACCCATGGAATTCAACTACCCCATCTACTCACTATGGTACTAAACATAGGGTTGATCATGGTGTCAATGCAACCTCAATTGATCGAGGTAAGAGGTTCACCAACCTTGTTTAGCATATTTTGAGGCAAATAAAACTCCTTGCACAGAGTTACATAGTCAAATACCTTATATAGTAGATCGATCATATAAGTTACCTAGGTCTCACATAGTTCAAATAGAATAGTTACTTCAATATTAATTGGAGGACCTATGTAATGAGTGTGAGCACCTTGAGCAAGAACACACGAAATGACAAAGGTTGCATTGCCAATGTTTGTATGAGCACCACCTTAGAGAATAAAGAATCCTTGAGAAAAAATAATGAGAAAAGCAATCAAACATATTATCTCAAATAAAACTACCTCCACCTAGTAATTATAGGTAGTAGCACAATTAGAGACGGGCTACATCCCATATTGAGCTACGTACTAGGAAAAAAGACAATCATCCTTATCGTACATCACAACATGCTTCTAGGCAACAATAACACCTAGCACCTAATCCACCTTGAGCATGATCAATATGAGGAATTAGAATGAGATGATCAGAAGCAATAGTATCCTAAACCATCCTCTATGGACTTGGTTGATGACTACAATCGACCAAATCATTCCCATAGAAATCTACCACCACTTGCTCCCTGAAGATCTCTTTGAGAGGATGAAATCATTTCATATCAAGCATATAAACTACTCACCGAGTGGATAAAATCCCTCAAAAATAAGATGTGGTTCATCAAAAACCTACTCTGAGGAAGATTCATAACCAACCCCTTTGCCCATCAGTATCAAGTCCAACTTATCCTAAACACTTTTAAATGCCTAATATGGATAATTTTAAGGGAGAAATATACACATGAATACGTGATAATTTTAATTAATTCATGTTTCTAGTTGCAATATGATGATGCCTTGATGTTGCGAACTTTCGTAACTAGCCTTTCGGGTGTCACCCTTGAGTGGTACAATCAACTACCAAGGCACAACATAAATATATTCGAACATCTAGCTAACGCCTTCCTTGAATGCTTTTCCTTTAGCATCAATGAGAAGGCTAACATTTCTAACTTGTCAAGTTTATGTCAATATAACGATGAGCTAATTATATACTACGAAAATAGATGGTGGAAGATTATATCTAAAATTCCATTCACCATTTCCACATTCGAACTAACTCAAATTTTCATCAAGAGTTATGCTAAACACCTATTATTATTTATTCAACTATAATAGTACATAACATTCGAGGAGGCTTTGATGCAATCCAAATTTAAAGAGGACATTAAGGTCCAAGAGGGAGATTTGAAACTCTGTAAAAAGGACTAGAATAATAAAAACACACGTAATAAACCACATTAGGATAAACCTATGCTTATAAATCAAGTCATATTGAATATTCCAAAATTAGATAAGATCCAACAATAATCGAACTATTATGCTCAACCTCCCTCAGTTCATTACAACTAGTGCAATAAGAACCAGGCATGAAAATGATAGCACTGAACACCTCGCAACTACACGCCATTGCTTAAATATTTAGCATCACTTTTTAATCACCTATGCGAGGCTAAAGCTCTAATATTTCTTGAGATATTCACTCTTGATCCTAATCACCCAAAAAATAAAGGGTATAGGGAAAATTTATATTGCATATATCATTAGCAAAATGGCCATGATAATCAGGATTGCATCTCATTCAAAAATGTGGTGCAAAATATGTTAGAAAAAAATTAATTGCAAATAGATAACACCTTTGTTGTTGATAATCAACAAATAAACATATTCAATAATATCTTACCTAAGCATGAGATCCAAAATGATCAAATGTAACATGTGAATGAGGTACACATAGCCACATGCAATGAGGGCTTTATCGACATGATAAATATTACAATGGGGAATAAGAAATACCTTAATCAATCCATATTACCAAAAAATCTAAGCAAAGTTGATCATATGTCACAGTCCTTACAATCATTGAATTCCATTCAATCATACAAGGATCCTATTATTATATTTCATAGATAAGAGATTAATCCAATCCCTATTAACGAACTCAATCCGCCATTGCATATCATAGCAAGCATCAATCAGATTCCATACAAGCGAGTTTTGATTGATACCACTTTGTCCATTAACATCATCACTACCATGGCTTTGAAACATCTGAATATTCCACCTTCACACATTAAAGACTCAACATTCACATTAATATCTTTTAATGATGTCAATTCCCCTACAGTCAGTAGAATAGTCCTATATATCCAGGTTGGAATAAAGACCATGCCTACATTATGTCACATCTTAGATGTTAGGACCCTCCTAACATAGTCTACTAATTATATTTATTTATTAATTATATTTTGAAGGGTTACAACCCTTCACTCTCACCTTTAGAGTAGGTATTTTAATGCAATCATACGATTGCAAATAAGATCATCATCGAACAATTTATCTTTTATATTATTGATTGAGTTCCTCTCATCAAGCAATAGTGATTCAATTTAAAACAATGATTTTGTTCTTATCACTCACTAAGTGGCAGGACCATTGCATCTGGTATCAGAGAAAATATCCATAAAGCCATTCAACCCATTTTTACAAAACCACACCATTTTTTAAAAGTATATCATCATACTATCACATTCGCCCGACATAAGATTCCCATATATTTCTAAAAAAAATAGCATTCCATATTTCTCCTTGGCAATATAATAGGTTGCATCACCATCGTATACATATCCTTCCAAGTAGCATGTTCATAACTATGTGTTTCCACTTCATTATCTAAGTGACTGTGATGGCTTCAAAAGGCTTCTTGGGGCAAATCTGACGCATAACTAAAGAGATAACCAATGATTTCAACATCTAAAATTTAATAAAAAATCAACAAAATCACACTGGGAGTAGACCAGATCACATTAGACATATCCAGAGCAAAAAATTTGAAGGAATCATCATTAAATCACAAGTATTTAACACTTGACACAGTTTTGACGAAGATAAACGAAGACGACAGGAAAAGAAATTAAAACCTAAGGTTAAATAACAAATTATTTACCGACGGTTAAATTTTTTGGAATCAAAAAAGAATTTTTGTAGGTTTTGAGTTTCAAGGGATATAAATTTATCCCACATTAGGTGTAGGAGGAGTTCGGCAGGGTTTAAGAGTAGTAATAGGAACGTAAGCAAGTGCCTAGGTTTCTAGGCACCCGTAACCTGTGCCCGTGCGCATCGCCTTGTGCTGTCGTAGACCCTACTATACTGACACTTAGCCATCAATTTCACCTCTCTTTTTGTGTCATTGTTGCTGTCTTTACCATACCTTTTCTTGATTGCCATGTTGTCCTCGTTTTTGTCTTCACCACCCTCGTCGTGCCTTACCTCGACTATCGCGTTGTCCCCTCCTCCTCCACTTCCACTCCGCTTAGCACTCCACCCGATCGCTTAGCCTCATACTCATGTTGTTGTCACCTACCACCCTCTCGTATTCTATGTTGTCTCATCCTCAGGCACCTCGCATCATCTTCCAAGCTCTTCCCTACCACTGCCTTCTGTTTCGCACCTCCGTCATTGTATACTTCCGCTATCAAAGACAAATTAGTGGGCAAAAGTTGAAAACAGAAATTGATTGAAACACTTTTTTTTAAACAAATTTTTGCCATATTATTGGAGATAGTGAAAAACAAAAATTTGACAACTTTTGGATAAACCATTGCCAAAGTTTCTAACAAAATTTAAATTTTTGCACTCTCAACCGAATTATTGTCAAAAAGATTTTTTTGGCAACCAAAAGTAAGAAGGTTATAAACTCGCAGAAATAAAAGAAAAAAATCTATGATGGTCGATGGAAGGAGGTCACAAGACATCACTATGGATAAACTTCTCCAAGAAATTTGCCAAGGCAAAGAGGAGAACGCCGCTAAGACACAAGAACTCCAGGAAACAATACTCGCATTAAACTTAAAACTAGAATCTGTCAGTCAGAATATGGCACTAGTGCAAACAAATCAAACTAGCGGAGGATCGCCACCCCGAACACCATTGGGAGGGCCACAAACATCCATCCTCCCCAGAACTACCAAGTTAGACTTTCCAAAATTTGAAGGAGGTGATCCTACAAACTGGATTTATCGGGCAGAGCAATATTTCTCGTTGAATCAAATTCCTGAAAGACAAAAAGTGCATATTGCATCCTTTCACTTAGAGAATGAAGCCATCCAATGGTACCAATGGTTCAAAAAAACCAACGACACTCCTACTTGGTTCACCTTTACAGAAAACCTATTAGTGCGGTTTGGACCTAGCGCTTTTGAAAATTTTAGAGGAGCTCTCACAAAATTATGCCAAACCACTTCGGTAAAAGAATATCAAGCTGAATTTGAAAGATTGGCAAATCGGACAACCGGGCTAGATGCTTCCTTCTTTCAAGATTGTTTCATCAGTGGATTAAAGGAAGAAATCCTAATAGAGGTACAAATGTATAGACCCACAAATATGATGGAGACCATAGGATTGGCGAAACTAGCAGAGGACAAAATTAGGGCACAACGTCGATTGGGGAAACCACCCATGGGGAAATCATCAAATAGTTACACTAACCCCAAAACCATGCAAAATGGAAGGGTACAAAATTCATACACAACCCCCAAAATTAACCCAACCCTACCAATTAAACGCCTTAGTTTCGAAGAAATGAAGGAACGACAAGCTAAAGGTCTTTGCTACCACTGTGATGAGAAATTCGATCGAAATCATAAATGCGCCTCACGAAAGTTGTATATTCTGGATGCTATGGAACTGTGGCAATTCCTCCAAAGAAGAAACTGAGATAGAAGTAGAAGTAGTATTCGACACACCAGAAAGTGAAGAGGAAAATACACCTAAGGTTTCCTTCAACGCCCTTGTAGGATTTTCTGCTCCACAAACGATGAGGGTAAAAGGGAATTTTAAGAAACAAAACCTTATTGTGCTCCTAGACTCGGGTAGCATGCACAATTTTATCGATCCAAGGGTGGCTAAACAAGCTAATTGTTTTATATATCCTTGTAATAATTTTGAAGTGATGATTGGAAATGGAGGAAAAATTGCATGTAAAGGTAAATGCCAAAATATTAAACTAACTATGGGGGATTATAACATGAAAGGAGACATGTATGTACTACCCCTAGGAGGTTGTGACATCGTACTAGGAGTACAATGGCTAAGAACATTGGGCATAATTCAATGGGAATTTGATGAATTATGGATGAAGTTCACAGAGAAGAACCAAACTTATACTATCAAAGGATTAAAATCTGGACCCTCACAAATCATAAGTTCTCATAGAATGGAGAAAATTATCCGTAAAGGAAGCAAAGGAATGGTAGCCCAATTATTTTCAATCCAACCCACTCACGAAGAACAAGAGGCGCCAAAGCTACAAAATATTTTAGAACACCATAAAGAAGTATTCAATGAACCAAAAGGACTGCCTCCACAACGAAGTCACGATCACTCTATTCAACTACTTCCAGGGCATCCACCCCCTAATATTAGGCCCTATCGTTATCCATATCTACAAAAGACCGAGATAGAGAAGCTAGTACAAGAGCTTCTTAAGGCAGGGGTCATTAGACCTAGCAGAAGCCCTTACTCCTCTCCAGTTATATTAGTGAGGAAGAAGGATGGGTCATGGCGTTTATGTGTCGATTTTAGAGCACTTAACAAAATGACCATCAAGGATAAATTTCCTATTCCAGTCATAGACGAGCTACTAGATGAACTACATGGGGCTGCCTATTTTTCCAAATTAGACTTACGATCGGGCTATCACCAAATCAGAGTTAACAAAAAAGACATTCCAAAGACCGCCTTTCGCACTCATGAAGGGCACTATGAATTCTTGGTGATGCCATTTGGCCTTACCAATGCTCCTTCCACTTTTCAAAGTTTAATGAACAAGGTATTCCACCCTTTCCTTCATAAATTTATCTTAGTTTTCTTTGATGACATTCTAATTTACAACAAAACATGGGAATATCATTTGAACCATATTAGCCAAGCATTGAAAATCTTGAAGGAAAATCAACTCTATGCGAAGAAATCAAAGTGTTCCTTTGGGAAGAAAGAAATCGAATACTTAGGACACATTGTCTCTAAAGATGGAGTTAAGGTAGATCCTCGCAAAATTGAGGATGTGAAAAGTTGGCCTATTCCAAAAACCTTAAAAGGTCTACGAGGGTTTCTGGGGCTAACAGGATATTATCGAAAATTTGTCAAAAATTATGGAAAAATTGCAGCTCCTCTAACAACATTGCTTAAGAAAAATGCCTTCAAGTGGTCATCTCAAGCGGATGAAGCTTTCACTACATTGAAAAATGCAATGTGTACCACTCCTGTCCTAGCTACACCCAACTTTTCTAAACCATTCATCATTGAAAGTGATGCCTCGGGGGTCGGACTAGGAGTCATACTCATGCAAGATGAAAGGCCTCTAGCTTTTACAAGCAAGGCATTTTCTAAAAAGAATCTAGCTCGTTCTACCTATGAAAAAGAAATGTTGGCAATTGTTCATGCTATTCAACATTGGAGACCTTACCTTATTGGACAACATTTCATTATACGCACTGACCATCATAGCTTAAAATACTTCTTGGAACAACGTACTAATACCCCGAAACAACAAAAATGGGTTACTAAACTACTTGGCTATGATTACGAAATTACATACAAAAAGGGAAAGGACAACATGGCAGTCGATGCACTCTCTAGAAAATTTGAAGACATGCCTCAATTCCATGCTCTTTCCTCCCTTATTCCCAAATGGTTAGATGAGGTATATGAAGAATGGGTTAATGATCCTACTACCCACACAATAATTCAACAACTCCAACATAATCCTAATAGCAAACCTCCATACACTTGGATGGATAATATATTAAGGTACAAAGGAAGGGTGGTCCTCGCCCCAAATTCCTCTTATCGTGAAAAACTTCTCCATGAATTACATACCTCACCCACTGCCGGACACTCAGGGTTCTTAAAAACATATAAAAGAGCAACTAGATCTTTTTATTGGGTAGGTATGAAAAACTACATCAAAACATTTGTAAAAGCATGTGAAACTTGCCAAAGACATAAAGGAGAGACAATTGCTACTCCAGGATTACTTCAACCTCTTCCTATACCAACCAAAACATGGGTGGATATTTCTATGGATTTTATTGAAGGCTTACCAAAATCAGGCAAAAAAACAACAATTTTTGTAGTAGTAGACCGTTTATCCAAATATGCCCATTTTTGTCCGGTGGCTCATCCCTACACCGCTAGTACTATAGCCCATATTTTCCTTGATAACATCTTTAAATTACATGGTATGCCATCAATGATTGTTAGTGATCGTGACCCAACTTTCACTAGCACTTTTTGGAAGGAATTGTTCAAATTACAAGGTACTCAACTTCGTATGAGCACCGCTTACCATCCTCAAACCGATGGCCAGACGGAAGTTGTTAATAAATGCTTAGAAACTTACCTTCGTTGTTTCGTCTCTACTCAACCGCTCCATTGGGTAAAGTGGCTTCCATTAGCAGAATGGTGGTATAACACTTCCTACCATACATCCATCAAAATGACTCCTTATGAAGCATTATATGGCCAAACACCGCCATCACTCACTTCTTATATTCCAGGGAGTACAAAGGTACAAGCAGTGGAGATGGAACTCTCTACTCGAGATGACATTCTGCGGATCCTAAAAGAGAACTTACACATCGCCCAAAATCGCATGAAGCAGCAAGCCGATCAACATAGAAGCGAGCATAGTTTTCAGGAGGGTGATAAGGTTTTCCTATGCCTCCAACCTTACCGTCAATCCTCTCTCAAACAAAAAGGCTCACAGAAGTTAGCACCCAAGTTCTATGGACCTTATAAGATTCTCCAACGTATTGGGGCCGTTGCTTACAAACTGGAGTTGCCACCAACTTCCAAAATTCATCCCGTCTTTCATGTATCTTGCCTTAAGCCAGTGGTGGGAGCCAACATCACTATACAAACTAACCTTCCTGAATTTACTGATGGTGGAGTACTTTTGGTTGAACCTGAAGCTATCTTAGATCGTCGCTCTCGCCACCTTCGTAATCGAGATATCATAGAAGTTTTGATCCACTGGAAAGGTCTACCTTTAGAAGATGCTACTTGGGAGACTCTTCACCATATCCAACAACAATTTCCACAATTCCAGCTTTGAGGACAAAGCTCTTTTTAAGGAGGGTGGCATGTTAGGACCCTCCTAACATAGTCTACTAATTATATTTATTTATTAATTATATTTTGAAGGGTTACAACCCTTCACTCTCACCTTTAGAGTAGGTATTTTAATGCAATCATACGATTGCAAATAAGATCATCATCAAACAATTTATCTTTTATATTATTGATTGAGTTTCTCTCATCAAGCAACAATGATTCAATTTAAAACAACGATTTTGTTCTTATCACTCACTAACTTGTAGGACCATTGCATTAGAAGGTGAGAGGCAATACAATATATTATTAGGTAGACCTTGGATGAGGGACATGGAATGTGTTCCATCCATAGTGCATCAACACCTTAAATTTATGTACCAAGGTCAAGTGTATATGGTTCACAACGATCTTGATCCTTTCAAGTACTACAAAAATATCAATGAACCACATGAACCTCCTACAACATGCAAGCCCCAAAATATTCATTCGGATAAAATCATAAAACATTCAACTAGAGCTTGCATCAATCCATCGCTACCAATTGCATATCCACCATCATTGGTAATACCTCCTTACTCCCCTTTTACAGTGTCAAGATCTCCTAAAAGAGAATATTTGAAGGGGCCAATTAAGGAGACTCATCCACATACTCCTATCAACACAACTCAAGACATCACCTTACCTAATTATGAGGAGAAAATATTAGTTGACATAACTGAGACAAATCCACTTTGGTAAGTTGATGATCCATCCATAACTTATCCAAGTGCCAAAGCATCTTCTCATGAGTTTGTGGGAATGATCAATATCAATACAAAGAACCAGGCTTCTCTAGATCAATTGACACAACTAGCAGCACCCTCATACATGGTTGCTCCATCACGAATGCTACCACAATAAAAATTAGTCACTCTTAATTCATTTTTTATAGCACTTTATAAAGAGTAAGGATAGGTGTTTCCCCTACATCAAATTGGGGGTACTCAAGCTAGCACAGTTAAACACTATAGAGTGGAACAGAAGCATGAATTGAGTCACAAACATGCGCATGTGGATGCAACTATTAAAATGGATCATCAAGAGATATCCACATTGTCTCAAATGAAGGAGACTGGTGATTTACATTTACCTAAGGTTTCTTTGGCACCCACTCTTTTGCCTCCTTTAGTTGATGATAGTAATCCAAACCCCTCAATAGTGATACATTTAAAATCCTTATCAATCATGCAGCACATGCTAGATCACCTGGGTAATATAGAGGTGCAGATGGAGCAACAAAATGATACACTACAATTAATCATGTACCAGCTCATGAGCTTGGAATTACAAAAGCAAATGGTACTTGAGGTCAAACCATCTCTTGTGCAACCACAAGAAAATCCTCAATAAGAGCAAGCACCAAATTGGCCACACCAGTTACCACACATTTATACACCATTACTCAAACCTATGATATCAATTTTTAATCGATTATGTGCCACAAACGCCATTAATTTACCTAATTTTTATCCTTTAGATCCAAATAATTTGAAACCCCGTGAATATGAGGAGTAGGTATGTTTTCTATATCATAGATAAAACAGGCTTGAAATCTAGTCATGTCATAGTTTCAAAACCATAATACGAAATATGCTTGAAACAGATCATATTTGAATTGATAACCAACAAATAAGTATAGTCAGTGATCCATCCCTTACACCAAAAATGTGAGAGGAGCCACCCAAGCAAATGATCAGAATACCTATGGCTCAATCCTTCTATAAAACTTAGTCAGTGTGTGTTGCATGTTCAAAATACTAGCAGTGTATTTGGACTCCATTAAATAAGTCCATGTCAATCATTTTTTAGAAGTTGCAAGAAGCTAAGGTCATCAATTTACCTGACATAATCCCTTTAGACCCAAACAAAGCTAAACCTAAGGGTTATAGGAAATATCATTTCTACATTTATCATCAAATAGAGGGCCATGACATTCACAATTATTATGGATTTAAAAATGTGGTTCAAGACACTATTGATAATGAGGCTTTGCCCATAGACGGTTCACCCATAGTGCTTCAACCGACCACATTTTAGGCCACATCATCTCATTTGTGATTCCAAGGTCAGTCGCATTCTCGTAAGCCTAACAAGCCACCTCACTAGATAGTCACATTTATTATGACTACTACATCCTTATTTCAAAAACTATACGAGACATTACCAAAAGTTAAACCAAGAACACCCAAACCTAGGTCACATGATGAAAGCCTCTATTGTATCTATCATCGTATAAATAATCATGAAATCTATAGCTGTTATTCATTCAAGAATGTGATTGAAGAAATGGTAGAATGAAATGAGCTCCATGAATATGGTTCACTTGTTTTACCCCATAAAAACATTGGTACCTCAAAAAATTCCAAGCCTCAACAGGGAGAGTTGATTTTCATCACTCTTCCTAAGCAGGTTGATCACATTATAGTGAATGACATGCACAATGGGGTCCTCAAGGTAGCACACCTTCACCACCATCCACATCATGGTTAATGAAGCAAAGTGAGAACTCTAAAGGTATCACACCTTCCTCACTTTCACTGAGAAGCACACACACAGGGGGTACCTAAGGTAGTGTACCTTCCCTATAAAAACATCAAAATCTAAAAAAGATAATAAAATCATCAAAATTAAAAAAAAAATGGAAAATATTAAAATAAAAATACAATAAAAACATCAAAACACAAAAACATTTACATTTTTTGCATTTCATAATATGCATACAGTAATTGCATTGTATTAGGCATCTTCATCCATTACATTTGTATTAGGATAGGTTGTGTTTACAATATTACAAATGATACCATGTTTGTATGCCAAGCATGCATCCACAATTCATCATCATTCATTTTGTTGTGAGTAAATGTGTTTTTCAACTCAACTTATGAGTTGCTATCAGGTGTATACTAGGGTTTTTCAGTCATTCAACCATCCCTAGTTATCTTCTTAGATTTTCTAGAAATTTATCTTGGATTTCAAATATGAGGTCTAGTTTTGATAGTATCTTGTATATTTCAAAATCCCATCACAGTTAAAACATTAACAATCCTAGTTTGAACAAGGAAGGATGACACTACAAAGTGGTCCTGGTCACCTTAAGTGAAAGGTTTTCCTTGCTCATATTATCATGTGCATGGTCTAGAGTGTTGATTATTGACAAAAGGACAAGCTCTCCCATACCCAAAGAAATCCCTTGTTTTTTACACAAAATGAGAAAATTCCCAAAGCAAAGCAAAGCAAAATAAACAATTATTTTCATCACTAAGAAAATCCCTTGCTCCAAAAGAAAATAAAATGAAAAATAAATAGTTATTATCATCACTAAGCATTACCAAGTATCCCAAGCAATGAAAATAAAATAATGGGGTAACGATTTTGAATCTCTAAAGTAATCAATATTTGATCGCCATGGAAGGATCTTCATTACAACAATAGGTTGAATAAAACCCGTTTGGCAATGGAGTATCCTTACGCATGGCGATATGTCTATCACATTAGCAACCTTATTTTGTATAGACCAATGTTAAATTATGGATGAGCTAGCTTTAGGTGACTTGTATTGCCTAGTAGTCTAGTCCAATCGTGTTCCAACTTAGGAGCATGATGACCATATGGTGATCCTCATTAAAACAATGGGTTGAATGAAACCTATGTAGCAATGAGGTAGTTTATGCCTCATCTAATATATTTATTTGCACATATAGGGATAGTGAATATCTTGGTCTTCTTAATAGGCTTTTATTTTTTAGGAGTCTTTTTTAGTCATTATACAACTTTTTAATTGATCAACTACGGTGTTTGAGTCTCATGGAAAACCTCAAAAATTACCTTATAGCAACAAATCATATCATCAATCAATTATAGATTTTCTTATGAATTTTTATTTATTAAGGGGTGTTCATAGAATAGTATAGATACCATACGGATATCATTAATGATATTTATATGGACATTGACTATTTTGTGCATATCTTTTAATTTACAAAATTTTATGGGGAAAACCCATACATATCACATCATCTCATTTCACATATGGATGTCTAAAAGATTAATTCTTATGATAAGATTTACCATTTTCATTCATGGTTTTCATGCATTCTGTGGTGTCTACCATTAGTTTAATAAATACATATTATATTCATTCATTATGTTTTAAGTGATTAAAGCATAAAGGTTCATTTGCATTAGACCATCCTCATATAATTAATGCATTCCATAAACTTTACATTCATCATATCATATACATATAGATTAAATACATACAAAAATGAAATAAATTAAACATGCATGTAACATTCACCATTGCATCCATATAAGCATACATAATAGAGCATCTACATATCTAGATCATAGGATCTAATAATACATCCATAATATAGCTAGTGCATATCATTCATACATCACATAACATATAGCATAATCACATCATCTAAGCATTGCATCTGTAACTGCATTTCATAAACATAAAAAGCCAAGATATAATACACATAGTGAGTCATAAGATATTATATCATATATATATATATGTGTGTGTGTGTGTGTGTGTGTGTGTGCGTGTGTCAAAGTACATAAAGGTATAAAAATATCCACAGGCTACAATTATTTAGGTCCTCAGTTATTACACTCAAAAATTATATAATCCATCATGACATATCAAGTGGGGCCTACACCCCCTGAGTCCCCTCCACCCTCGTCTCCATACCTATGTAGCTCTCTAAATCTACCACCTATCGATCTCTCAAATCGTGCACTTGACCTGTGACTAGGCTGCACTGATGACTACCCAGGCTCACTCTACCTACTTTGTTGAGAGCCCCCTACTATAGACCTAGCTAGCATCGTATCATCGTATATCCTGATCTTAGTCTAAATAGTAGCAATGTATGCTATGTCTACGACATGTTGCACCTCATCCTCTACTAGGAGATCTTGTAGCCATAAGATATTTACATCACTACCTAAAATTGCCTATTCCTAAGTGGTTGGAGTGGATTGTATGACCTAAACCATAAGAGCAGCCCCTAGCTATGGCTTGAGAGCACCACTCTTAGCAGTATTGGTGTCTACTTCAGTTATCTTAGCCATAAACTACATTCATATTGTAGCTATAGTAGTTTGCATTGAATATACATGGGCTTGGAGAGTGGTCCTCTCCTCCTCATAGCCTCGCCACTGCTTATACCCTACATTCAACTAACTTTGCACAATAGTGAGAGATGTATCTCACTCCATAACCTACCTCTGAGCTATCTATAGCTACACCTGTAAGCTATACACCTAAGACCACAACTATGATACCTCATCATCTAGGGAATCCTCATCACCCTCATCCTCCTCTTAGGGATCATAAATGGTTGTTGCAGCCTGTTCCCACTTACCCTTCATCCTATGATGCACTCATCATCCATTATCATCACCTCTCTCAGCTACCATCTCATCCCTAGGTTTTCCTAGGCTACTACCACTTTGCCATATCCAATAAATCCACCAAGTATCATACTCTACCATGGTTCCAAGATCCTCTACACTTGTATCACCTATCACAGGATATACCTTCGTAAATAATATTTTTATCTGGTAGTGTAAGTTGTATATCTGCCTTACAGTGGTGATAGAGTACTGGCTCCTCTGGCACATCTTTTGCAACCCCAAACTACCTAGTAACTTGAGATTAGTGTAACTACTATCTCACCCTCTTGTTGTGCCTCACAAGCCACATTTTATGCCTTACTTGGGCCATATATCCCTCCACCTTATCCCACACAAGACATCTTAGGTAAGGCCTCCATACGATCTGACTCGGCTACAATACTATAGTGACCCAATGTAGTGTTTCAAATCCCCAGCATGCGGTTGACTTTGGTTGATATTCACATCACATGGCAACATCATAGCATAGCAATAGTTTGCATCATCTAAGGTATCTATCCTCAATGGTAGCCTGCTAGGACAGTCAATCCTGATATGCTCCCACCCCCAGATCTATAGTAGTAGGATGCATCCCACTCTTGCTCATCCCCATCATGTAATCTAATATAGCTCATCATAGAGCTATGATATAAGTGCACTCCCCAATTCCATAATTAAGGGATGCTCTAGATCACACTCTAGCATGTCCTAAACCATGTCTAGAAGGTTCCAAGAAAACCTCGTACCTGAAGAGTCAGCTAGTAGCACATTACAGATAATGTGTATGAGTACCACTTATCACTGAGATAATATATCCTACCTGAACCAATAATCCATATGAACCCCACCATGCTCTATATCTCCCAAGGTCTCAGTAGCTCTATCTCAAAAAACCTAAGAAAAAATTGTATCCCTCACCACCGTAGGAGAAGAAATAATAGCCCATCCATTGATGGAAATCCTAAACATACGGTAGACATCCTCCAATGTCACTGTTATCTCTCTAATTGGGATATAGAAATTTTTAGTCCTACTATCTCATCTATGGGCCAGGGCTATGATATATGATTAGTTTGATATCACTATCAAAAATAGAATAGCATAGTCGACGTCAATCGCCCCAAACCACTCCCAGTCATCATCATAATTCAGTAGGGGTTGTAACTCTAGAATAAAATTGGGATATCACCCCCGAGCTATTATAGTAACATAAAGGAAAAGGATAATTCAATGCACACAATCACTCACTCATCCCAAAAATCCAAAAAAAAATAAAAAAAATCAAACCAAAAATAAAAAAAAATTCCTAAGGTTCTCAGCCACTCATTTCGTTGGTGGTCGCCATGGCCGCCATCAATGTCATTAGTGGCCATCGTCAATGGTATTTTTTTTATATTTGGGTTTTGAACCTTGCCACCCATAATTATGGTGGCCCCCAATTGCTAAACTGGGCACTACCCTTACCAACAACGGCCATGGGATAGACCCCATGTGAGTTTATTTCTCACCCAAAAATGCACCCAAAATTAAAATCCTAACCCCCTAAGCTAACCTAAACTACATCTAAACTAAGGGGTGAGGTTTATTACTTATAGTTTAGTGAGATTCATTTTTTTTTTTTTGTGGAAAACATCCCAAAAGGGATGCCACTTTCGGGTAAGACCCAAGGAGGCAGGGGTATCCATTCCGCCAAAAACGCCCAGGACTCGGACCTGGCCTACCACCTTTGACACACTCAAGGAGCAAACAAACACACAAAACCAATTTAAAAATAAGCAAATAACAACAAAAATAATAAAATAAAATAAAAAACATGCTCCTTGAGTGTGTCAAAAACAAAAGCACAACCAAACACGCACAATAAGATAAAAGAAACCACAACACAAACCACATAGAAAAACACAAGAAACACATAACAAAACACAAACAAGACAAAAACAACAGAACACTACAAAGACATAACCCAAAAAAACAAGAAAAATAAACACAACCAAAACCTAAAAAATTAAAAAATAAAACAAAAATAAAAATAAAAAACAACCAACAACAGATAATAAAAAAAAACAAAAAATATAGAAAACACTCACACATAAAAACACGAAATAACACAAACAAAGAGAAACCCAAGAACAAGAACGAAAAAAACACAAGAACAATAACAAAAACATAAAAAAAAACAAAACAACAAAAACACAAGAACAACAAAAACAACACAAAGAACACAAAAACAAAACAAAATAAAAAACCCACCCACCTTAAAAAACTAAACAAAAAAAACAAAAAGAAAAAAGAAATAAAAAATGAACAAAACAAAGACCTATCTAGACAGAAGACTATTAAGGCAAGAATCAACAGAGGAAACAAAATAAAGAATAGAATGAGCTAGGGAACTAAAAAACTGAATGAACCAAAGAGAAGCAAAAAAAAACAAGAAGAAACTAGGTACCTTCAGAACTGGAGCCATCCAAAGAAATGATAGAAAGAAGAGCTTCCCTAATTTGAGAAGCCCACCATATAGGAGGGTGGCCATAACAAGTAAGATCACCTTTGTCCAAAGCCCAATTAGCTAAAGCATCAAGACTCTTGTTTTGATCTCTGACCACATGATTGTAATCAACTTTCAAAAATCCCATCTGGATTAACCGAATCTTCTCAATAATTCTTTTTATTCTCCAATCCACCTTATGATTCTTAGAAGGATTCTTCAAGAGATTAATCATAAGTTGAGAGTCGACTCAACTAACACCTTTTCCCATCCAACCTTAGTAGCCTCCTCGAAGACCTCTCGAGGATACCATACCCCTCAAGAAGGTTATTGGAAAGAATACCCAAATTCTCAAGAAAAGTAAAAACCAGGGAGCCATCCGAAAGTCTACCAATTCCTCCCACACCGGCTTTTCCAGGGTTCCCTCTAGAGGCTCCATCAGGATTGACTTTTCCAAAATCCTTAGGAGGAGGTTGCCAATTTCTATTCCTATCCAACTTACTAATACTCACATTCCCTTTAAGATGGTTGCCCTTAGAAGGTTTAATCTTCAATCTTTGCATCACTTGATCCCATATTTGGTGGGAGTTTTGGGGGTGATTAAGGAGATGATGGACTGATTCAACTAAGTTGGCTATGGTCTTTTGCCAAATATAGTGAATATCCTTCCTATCTTGATTAAAAATTTGGCTGTTCCTTTCATTCCAAATATTCCAAAGAAGAATGGTAGAACCCATCCAAACTAATTGCCTAATAAAATGATCAACACCCTCTTGATTAGGCCAATCCCTCCAAAGCTGTTCAAAAGTAAAAAAATTGGACCACTGTAAGCCAAGTAAAGTGGCCATTCTCCTCCATAGCTCAGAGGCTAAAGTACACTCAATAAAAATATGGTTGATATTTTCTACATTCTCTTCACACATTTCACATCTAAAAGGGCCATGAAAACCACGCTTCATAAGTTGCTCACCAAGAAGCACCCTACGATGCAATAAAAGCCAATTAAAGAACCTCACCTTAGGCCAGAGCTTTTGAGCCCACAATTGAGAAAATATGTCAGAAGAATGGTTGGGATTATTATGGCATAAGGTCAAATAACCTTGAGCAACCGAATACTCACCCTTAGTAGTGTTGTTCCATCCAAAACAATCTTTTTCATGGGACCAAGAGAGGGATCTCATATGAAGGATGCCTTGGATATCTTGTCTTTGCCTTTCTGGGATTTGAATAGGCCAGTCCTCAATAGGGATCCAATATCTACCAACCTTTGAATTACCAATATGGTACCGACAATAATTAGCCACCTTTATCCAATTAGCTCGGTGAAGCTCCTCCATCCAAGGCCTCCAATCGGGAAACCGAGTTATCAAAGGCTTGTGACCATCCCAAGAATCTGTCCAAAAATTTGCATGTTGACCATTATGAATGATCCAAAATAATTTTTTCTTTATCAAATCCTCACCAGCCTTAAGAACTCGCTAAAATGGGAGAACCTTTGGTAGGAAGTTGATAGCGAACAAGGTCTTCAAGACTTTTGTTCTCAACATATTTAGCACGGAGATTATTGGCCCAAAGAGCATTGGGGTTATGCAACATCCTCCAATATAATTTAGCAGCTAAAGCTTTGTTGTTATTAATTGAAGACCGTAAACCTAACCCCCTTCACTCTTAGGAAGACATAAAGTATCCCATTTCACCAAGGCCCATTTTCTTTTCTCCTTAGTACCACTCCAAAGGAAACGATGACTCGATTTGATCCAATTCTCGAAGAACAACCTTTGGAATATTCAAAATGGAAGAAACATAAATAGGAATAGCTTGAAGGACTGATTTTACCAAGGTGATTCTACCCCCATAAGAAAGCCACTTGTTGGTCCACTTTCCAATTTTCTTCTTGACTTTGTCCAACAACCAATTCCAATATTTATTTTTTTGCCTTTGAATATTTATGGGAATACCTAAATAAGTGATTGGAAGAGAGGTCTTCTTATATCTTAGCTTATCCAAGACCATGGATTCCTGTCTAGCAGAGCAGTGAAAGAAAATAACTTTAGATTTGTCTTCATTGATCAACCGCCCAAGTAGCCTTAGAAAAATAGCTAATGATTTGCTTAATATTAGAAGCTTCCTTAACTGTAGCTTTACCTAAAATAGTAGAGTCATCCACAAATTGAAGATGAGAGATAGGTCTAGCTCCATGAGCAATGGTAACTCCCTCAAGGGTTTTGTTTTCCCTCTTTTGGTTATAGTCCTACCCAAGCATTCAAGAAGAATGATGAATAAATAAGGGGATAGCGGGTCACCTTGCCTAATACCTCTAAAAGCTGGGAAAGACCGAGAAGGCCTGCCATTGATAAGAACTAAGTAGGAAACTCGAAGAGATACATCCCATAATCCAATCCATCCAATCCTTAGAGAAACCAAATTGCCTCAAAACTTTGATAAGGAAGTGCCAATCCACTCTGTCATAAGCTTTGGATAAGTCTAACCGAATGAACATGGAAGGAGAATTTTGCATATCCATGGAATGGATGGCTTCCTGAGCAAGAACTATCTCATCTACTATTTGACGTCCTTCCACATAACCCCCTTGCTCTGGGGAAATAATCTTATGCAAAAGAGGCTTCAACCTTTCTCGCCATGATTTTAGTAATGATTTTGAGAAGAACATTACATAAAGCAATAGGTCTAAAAGCCGAGATATGATCAACCTCTTGAGCTTTTGGAACAAGAGTAATATAAGTTTTATTGATAACCTTCAAAATTTCTTTGGCTTTCCTGGCTTCTTCCACCACCTCTAATAAATCAACATGAAGGATATCCCGTAACTCTTGGTAGAACTCAATAGGAAAACCATCAGACCTGGGGTTTTCCCTTTTTGCATTTTAAAAACTACTTGTTGAAGCTCATTGATAGTAACAGGAGCAATCAAAATAGAGTTCTCCTCGTAAGTGATAATATAAGGGATTGCTTGAAGAACATTATATTGTGAAGCTCGGTCAAGGGGAGTAGCAGCAAAAATATTGGAAAAGTAATCAACAACAATAGAGTTCATGCCATCCCAAGTATAAACAACATCTCCATAATCTGATTTTAAGGAAGAAATAAAGTTGTGAGATCTTCGAGCTAGAAGAGATTTGTGGAAAAAATTTGTGTTTCGATCTCCTTCTTTGAGCCATTGAATTCTAGATTTTTGCTTCCATAAGATTTCTTCTCTTTTTTCCCATTCCTCTAACCGAGTTGTGAGTTTAATTTCATCTCGCACTTCTCTTCTCTCGTGAGGCCATCTAAATGGATTTTCTTATTCAAATTTTCAAGATGAGCAATAACTTCATGTTTTTTTTATGAACATCCCCAAACTCTTTCCAGCCTCCAAGTCTTGATTTTGGATTTAATGTATTGCAGTCTTTTGACAAAACAGAACATCTTAGTCCCATGCCTAGGTTTACCTTCCTTCCACCATTGTTGCACATGAGGTCCGAAGGAAATGTCTCTAAGCCACATTAATTGAAAACGAAAAGGAGAGAAACTCACATTGGTTTTCCACATTTCCACCATGACTCGGCCAATGATCCGAACCAACATTATTAAGAGTCTTCACTTTAGGAATGTGACCATGGATTAAGAAATTTTCAGAGAGCAAAAACCTATCCAATCTCTCCATTATACAAGCTAAGCCTTGCCTTCTGTTAGACCAAGTCATAAGGCCATTATCTCGGTTGGATATCCACAAGATGGAGGTTTGCAATATATTCGCTCATGAGGTCGGTGCTTTTGTCCAAATTTCTATTTCCCCCCTTTTCTCATCCAGAGAGAGGATGGTATTGAAATCTCCTCCGATCAAGATCCAAGCTTTAGGAAAATGAGAGATAATATGAGTAATATCCTTCCACTGTCTTCTTTTTTCCTCCAAAGAAGTCGGAGCATAAACAATAATGCAGAGCATAATCTGGTTGGAATGTCTACTTTGAATAGCTATAGCCAACAAACCCCAACTGCCAACCATATGGTGAATAACTACCTCTTTTGGATCCCAAAGACAAGCAATGCCACCCGAAGTCCCTTGGGAACCGAGGGAAACCACTTTTCCAACCGGCCAAATTTTACTGGCAATTAAGTCCATATCCTCCATTGACATCTTAGTTTCTTGAAGGAAAACAAGATGTGGATGATTTACCCGAATCATTCTTCTAATTTCATTTTGTTTTGAAAGACTCCCTTTGAGTCCTCTAATATTCCAAGTGATGATCTTCATTAATACCAGGGCTAAAAAAGTTGGGAAGGGCATTAATCTTACCTTCCTCTACAAGCTTTTCACCTTCTTTTACCATATGATATTGATTGGTCTTGCGACCTACTTTTTGATTAGAATCCATCTTCAATTTTTTTTCCCTGTTTCTTGACTTATTCCAATTGAATCTGAGATGGCTTCTAACCTTGAAGAATGCTCGTACATAGCCAAAATTTTACTAGATGGTTCAATAGAGTCTATATTGGGACCTGCATTATTTGAAGTTTTGACATTTGAAATATTGTTTTTCTTGTGTAAATTTTCTCCTTTTTTTTCTCGTTGAAAACCTTTGATTTGTTGGTTTGTCTCTCGAGTTCTTCCCTTCATATTTAAATTGTGTTTCTAAGATTTCAGTTTCCATTATTTCCTCTTCCTCACTTGGGACATCATTTGTGGAAAGGATTTCAAACATATTAGCAGATGACTTTGATTGATCCTTCATAACCGGTTTTTTCTGAGTGTTCTTCTTCTTAGGTATTTGGAAACCTGCTAAGTTTATATCTTCTTTCTTTTGATCAGGAATTTTATTTGGGCAAGCACTGGCCAAATGACCATATTCATGGCAAATTCTACAACGAAAAGGAATGTTCTCATAGTCCACTACTTGCTCCCAAGTGTCTTCCCCAAATTGTAATGTGATATTTTTAGGTAGGGGTTTGTCAAAATCCATTAAAACACAAATCCGAGCATAAATAATATGTTCAAAATTTTGAGTACAATCAACAGTCATCATAAAAGTTCCTAAAGAGTTTCCAATTGAAGAAAAAATAGTAGGATTCCAAAATTCAATAGGGAGGCCAAAGAGTCTAACCCACACGGGAGCAATAGAAGGCATCTCTTCTTCGGCTTTAAATTTAGTATGCCAGGGCTTCATGAAAAGCCCCGCCCTTCCAAAAACCAAGGACCCCCTTGAAAAGTTTTCTCTCTATCTTCATTATTAGCAAATAAAACAAGAAAATAACCATTTGGATAAATAGAGATTTGTAACTCACCTTTAGTTTTCCAGCTTTTTGCAGCCCAGACTTTGAAAGCAGATAGACTCGGACGAAAACCCACGAACCGACAAATTAGTCCTCTTTTTTCCAAATCTTCAATGCCGATCTGAATGTTATCCATATCAAGCTTAACAATAGGAGTTCCATCAACTGCTTTAAGACATCCTGACTCCGTTTTCCTGGGATCAATCTTAGGCATTCTTAGAGGTTTATGGGAAGCCCTAATATTGATATTAGCATTGGGCCGAGGCTGTCCACCACGAAGGGCATCCCTAAAATTCATTTTTGGGACCGAGTCTTCAAAATTCTTACCCTTGATAGGGGTTTTCACAGTAGAATTATTTTGTGGGTGCACCTTAGCACCATATTCACTTGAGATATGAGCCATTTTTTGATCAACTCGCTTGAAACTTGTTTCGTGATCTCTTTAATCCTTGCCCTAGACGTCGTGGAAAGGTATGGTTTTCACTTTTCTTTTGTGCAGCAAATTGGAAGCCGTTGTCACTCAAGTTCACAGTATGATCTGTTGAAAGACAAATTTCTAACCCATATTGTATCCCCTGCAACATTTCCTGCTAAAATATTGAGAATAAACCACAAAAATATTGGCCGCTAGGGCCCGAAGGCCCTAAAACCAACCTCTGGAGCTGCTTGCACTCAACCCAGATGAAACCCTCGCATAGCCGCTTGCCAAATATGTCGTTCACACATAGGTATGCGCTCATTACTTAATGAATTTCATTTTAAATACATAAATCATAAGGATGAGATGGAGAAGTACCTTAGGAGCTCTGACTTCACTGCTCGTTGAGGCCTCAAGCTGATCTGCAATGGTGGTTTGTCCAAATTTTAGCAGCGTTCCATATCATTTCTTACTTCTCTTCCATCAGAGGTCACTGTTACTCAAATGCCAGTTGGAAATAATAAATTTGCAAAAATATTAAAATACCATTTATATTTTGCAATTTTGGTCGCTACCTACCTTGAGAGCGGTTGTAGATCAGGTCAGCCCTGCCCACCAACATCGATAGCAACTATAGGATTTACAAATCTCTACCATTGATTTTGATGGCGACTAAGAAACAGTAATAAATGCACTTATTTTCTCATCATAAGGAGTTTCATAATGGTTATTTAAGCATATCTACCAGTCCAAAATCATCATAAATTACAAAATGACAAAAAAATTAAATAACAACAAAATTCAAGTGCACCTTATATCCAGTTATTTACTCTATACACTTGGTGATTACAGTGACTTGCACTTCATACTATCTAATAAGGTGAGTAAATTATCATAAGGCCATTTGAACCTAATTATTCATCAATGAATTGAAATGTCTTCACTTCAATTCCCAAGAAAGCCATTGCGATTGGACTGCTCCATGGGAACAAAGCATTCATTTCATTTCTTCTATGAAATTTCATTAGATCATAGAACATAGTGATTCATCACACACTTAAATTGAATTGATATAATCTTGATTTTCTAATAAATCCATTGTGATCAAACTACTCCATGGGATAGAGATGTACAATTACTCATATGGTTGAAATCACAATTGTAATAAGGCCTTCCCTACAACAACAATAATCATCTTGAACTATTCAAATTAGTCATCTTGGTCAAGTGACTCATCGCTTTCATCACTTGCCATTTTCCTCATAGATTCATCATTTGAGGGGGTAGTCATAATCATAACATTCATAATCAAAATCAACAATAGAATACTTAATCTTGTTAATTGCATTCATCTAGTGAATCATTGCCAAAGACAATCATACCCCTGCTTGGGATAGAAAACAAGCAAATTTAATTAAACAAATGCTTGGTATTTTTGAAGCATGAATGAAGGGTCAGACCTCTTCATGACTGAATAATTTCCAAGATCAAGTAAGTCTAAAGTGAAATGTTGTACTTGAACCAAATTCCTTAACTTATCAGAGGTAATGATTTCGAGATGCGTACCCTTTGTATGATTGAGGTATCTAATGTTGAATAGATCAATGAACATCAATCAAAAAGGGGTATCTATAGACACCTAAAATATGTCATGATGTCATGGGGTATCTAACGTTGACTACATCAATCAACAATATGGCTTTAGGTTATCTTTTTTTTCTCAATGTTATATTTTCCCGTAATGCATCCCAAAAGGGGTGTCTATAAACACCTAAAATGCATTATGTTAAGAAGGATACTCATAAGGACACCTCTTTAGACCATGTGACTGATATTAATATCCAACAATGGTTCTAACCACTCAATTAGAGATCCTAGTCCTATGTAACTATCACCACTAACATCATCAATAATGGCCATCGTCACCATCAACGATTAGAGTGCTATGTCCATAGTTGTGCTTGGTGATAGCAACTGAGTCCGTAACAAACTCATGCTAATAGAGTTGAGTAGTTCCATTGGAAATTAATGAATTCTTGAATGGTTGGAAAATTTGAAGCATCTAGAAGCTTCCTCTCAATGGCCCCAACCTAACTGAATCAGGTTCTTGGCTTCCTAGAGAAGCTAGGAGGAGAATTTGGGAGTCTATTTAAGGCCCCAAATTTACAAGAAAAGTCTAGTTGTCTTCCCTAACAAAGTGCTACCAATTTATCTAGAGAAATTCATGTGCAATTGCCATAGCGGAGCACTGCCAAACTAATAAGTGAATTGACATCCCTCTAAGGTGCAATGAAGTGCTACCCAATTGTGCAATGTCATCTACCAATTCATCAATTGAAACCATTGAATCTTGAGGAGCAAACAACCACTTGTTCAAGCATCAAATTGCCATGGATAGAAGTAAATTTCATCATCAAACTATGTTCCTAAACATAAGCAATCCTTAACATCAATTTAGCATTAGAATTGATCATCATCAGGCTTGGGTTTTAGAGAATAGATCCTCTGTCTTGCAACCTATATTTTTAATAGTGGCCCACAAGCACTGTCACCAATTTTGACAGTGACTAGCAAATTATATCCCTTATTTTGATAGTGGTTATGGTCTAAGTGATATTTTTACTTGTATTAGTCTGTAGATTTTATATTTTTTGTATTTCATTCATTTTTTGACCTAGATTAGAAGCATTTATATTTAGTTTTATGTATTATTTCTGCTTATTTTTAGTATTTTTCATGTATCTTGTCATTTATTTATGTATTTCCTTCATATTTTGCAATAATCATGAAATAGCCTTATCTTGAGAGGCTTAATTCTTGCTATTGATGTTTGTAGGTTTCCTTATGTACAGGTTCAGGCCTTATCAGGAGTGTATCATCTTCAAGATCATATTCAATAGCATCACAAAGCAGAGGACACTAAATAATCCCTCCTATAATCAGTTTGTGGGGATTCTAAAGATCTATTGAAGACACCTATCATTTTGAATGATTGATTGTAATATGTATCAAAATGGTTAATCCCTCAGAGGGATATTTTGTAACCTTGATGTAAAGAAGAATCTACAAATATGAATAAATATGGGCACCATTTATTTCTCTTTGCATTGATTATATTATGTATTTTGTCATTTTGATTATATATTGCTTTAGGTGTTATCTTTTTAGCTATGATGTGCTTTTGGGTTAGGGATATATAAGGCTAAAATTAGAGTATATGAATATTCACCTAATAATAAAACCAATATGACTTCATCCTTATGATATTAGAATAGTTTAATGTTATTAATAAGATGCTTTAGCATTATGTTACACTTTTTCAATTTTATCTATTTTAGCTTCATAATCAAAGAATAAAACTAAATAATCTGATTCACTAACCCTTAACTTCATCTAATTTCAAACAAGTCTTTCATCCTCAATTGGTAAGGAACATTTCCTTAAGAGGAACCAAAGGTTGATTGCAATTTGAATCCACTTGTCAAAATTTAAGGAAAGAAAAGACAACCTGAAACTGAAACTAAAACATGAAACAAAAAAGAACTTTCACGAAAGGAAATGAACTACTTTAAATAGGTAAAATCAAAAAAACACCTAGAACTTTAAAATAAATCAAAGAAAACAAATCAAACTATGAACAAAATAAAAATTGCATCAAAACAAATAAAAATATGAAACTATGGTACAATGATTATTTTATTACTCTATCTCAAGGATGAAAGTAGTGCTTTAGGAATTGTCCATTGATAGGTAGAGGGATGTTTTCCCCACTCATATTCTTCAATTTTAAATTATTCTCTCAAAGCATATCTAAAATTTTATAAGAACATAGCCAAAGGTTATCAAATTTATCATTGTCTTCTTTCTTTTCATGTGCTTTATCCCACAGTAAAACTAGGTCAAAATTTTTGAAGGCTTTAATTTTAGCTCTTTTGCCAAACCATATCTTAGCTATCCCTTTATGTTTGCTAAATTTTTTAAGGGCATCCTCTTTATTTTCATCTATATTCATCATATTTGTCAGCCTAGCTTCTACTTTTCATCAACTTCTAAATAATCTTTCATGAACTGCAATATCAATAGTTTCAAATTGGTGGAAAATATAGTATCTTTGCCATATACCAAATGATAAGGTGATGTATCTATTGAAGATTTGATTCTTGTCCTATCTGCCCACAAAGCATATTTGATTTTATTGTGCCAAGCTCTAGGATTTCTTTCTAGGATTTAATTGATTATTGTCAACAAGCTCTTATTGGTAGATTCAGTTATACCATTGCCCTGTGGATAGTAGTTAGAAGAAAATTTTATGGTTACTTTGTTGTCATAGGCCCATTTTGCAAAATGAAGTGAGGTAAATGTTGATCCATTATCACAAACTATAGATTAAGGCATTCCAAATCTAGTAATAATGTGTTCTTCAAGGAATTGAATGATGACATCTATGGTGCAATTTTTAGCAGGTAAAGCTTCTATCCACCAGGTGCAATAGTCAGTTGCAGTTAAATGTATTTATGACAGGTTGAGGAATTAGAAATTAATGACTCCTATAAATTATAATCCCCATTGAGCAAAATATCTAACCTCTAATATTGTATGTAAGGGCATGGGAGCATTCCTTTCTTTATTTATAGCAATATGGCAAGTATAGTAGGATCTAACATGGGCATGGGTATCCTTAAAAATATGAGGCCAGTAATATCCAACCCATAGTATTTGATGTGTTGTGGCATTGGATGACCATGTCAAGTTCCATATTTTCCATGAAAGTCATTAAGAACTTGAGGAGCTTCATCTTTATTTAAGCATTTAAGATAGATCCCTTCATAGTTTCTTCTATACATAACATCTGCTTTGATCATGAAGTTGGCACTCTTCAGATGTAATTCTCTTCTTTGAGTAGTATTGAAGTTATCTAAACATTTATTATTCAACAAGTAGTACACTACATCTTTGTACCACTCATCGATTGTAACATTGTATACAAAATATTGTTGGCAAAGAATTTGAGGGTCAATTTTAGCTAAATATTTACTTAACCTTTGATATATAACCAATTTCATAGGTTGGATCTCTAAATAAAATTCCTATAAATTTGTCATCCATTTACCTCTTCTTTCTCCTAATTCATTTTGCATTAACATAGTTTTAACATTGGGATCTGGTACCATTGCAAAGATTCTATTGTATAGAATATAATGCCTAAATTTCTTCACTGCCTTTACTAAAGCATATGCCTATCTGTCAATAACTGTATATTTTAGTTGTGCATATTTTAATAGGGAGATCATAGTGGCAATTGGTTTTCAATCGTTGTTCTCATATTTTTGTGTTAAGACACTAGTAGTTGAATGTTCAGAAGCAAACGAATGGATATAGAATGGTTGTGTGTATTCAGGGCTCACTAAGACTGGGGAATTAGATATGGTATTTTTAATTCCTTGAAAGGTTTATTGGGCTTCAGAAGTCCAAGTAATGTCAACATATTTTTAATTATTGTCGATAGAAAAATGATGCTGGAGCTCTGGCGAATTTTTCCTCTGAACTAGGGTTTTTGGAACTTCAAAAAATCTAGGGCATCAGCTGGATTGCAGAAGTGCTTTCGGGGTACGGTGGATCTGAAGGCTAGATTGGTGCCCCAGGAGGGTCCAATGGGGACTTCTCCGGCTCCTTTTCCAGGGAGTAGCAGCTCATACGCAGATTTGTTTAAAGAAAAATCTCCTCCAAAGAACGACGAAGCTCAAAAAATGGCATATAAAATGCTCTTCACGGCTGCTGGGAATAGGTCGACAACACATCGTGTGAATGGATGTTTGCCGCAGGCCGAAACCAGGCCAAAAATTGTCATCGAGCCAAGTATGGTTGAAGAATCAATCATTTACAGAGCTAATCACGATTTAATCTGCAAGTTCATGGGTATACGTCCTTCCCTGAATTTTTTGCACTCTTGGATCCGCCAAAACCGGGAGCCTCACGATGAGTATTCATTGTGGTTTATTAGCAATGGATATTTTATTGTTAGCTTTTCGTCTTTGGCCGATAGAAATAGGGCTTTCGAGTCAGAGAAGAAAAATCATGGCCCGACAGGGCTATTTGTTCAACCATGGAGAGTGGGATTCGATCCCCGAGTTGAACCTACCGCTGTCCCAGTATGGATCCGACTATATGCTCTTCCAATGGAATTCTGGAGTGAGCAGGTGTTGGCAAGGATTGGCAATTCTATTGGAAGACATCTGGGTGTTGCCAGAGACACAATTGAAGGGAGCATGGCGGTGTATGCAAGAATATGTGTGGAGATGGATCTCAGCCAGCCTTTGCCGACAGAGATGGAAATTGAATTGGCAGGACTCTCCTGGATTCAACAACTGGACTATGAGGCCCTACCCTTTAGATGTAGGGTTTGTCACAAACATGGACATTTGGCCCGTTTCTGCCCTAATAATATGAATGCTAAAATGGAGGCCCCTTTAGGAATGCCAAACCCGCCTAAAGAGGATAAGGCAACACTTAATAAAGATTCTAATAGCACCGTTCAGGGCCAGGAAGCTCAGAGAGAGGGTTTTGAACAGCTAGAAGAAAAAGACGGACAAAGAAAAAAGAGGGAAAGGAGCAATCCCATCTCAGACCTGCCAATAGGTATGAGATATTTAAGTCACTGGTTGACGAAGAGGAACAATTTATGGAGGGCATGGAGGGTAATAAGGAAAATTCTAATATTCCCGTGCAACTCCCCTTCTCATCTCCTCCCGTCATACAACAGGTAGTTGAACTCTGTGAGGTATCACAACCAGTGTGTTCAGGGGCTTTAGTAGTGCATAACCAGGAGCAGACAATATCTCAGGATGTCAGAATGGGAATAGCAGAGAAGAACAGGGAAAGGCCAACTTTGGGGATAACCCTGTAGAAAAAAGATCAAAAAACAACAATTCTCGAGGAGTAGGTAGAAGATCCAATAAGGAGTTGCTAGCACTCCAAGGAGACAAACTGATCACGGGAGGATCGGTGAGGCCAATAGACTCTTATTGCTCCTAGTGTAACCAATGATTATACAATCATGGAATGTGAGGGGTTTAAACAGTAGAACCCATCAATCTGCTGTTCGAAGACTTTTAGAGAATCGTAATACTAATTTTTTGCTTTTACAGGAGACTAAGATGTCATTAGATCTTATGTCCAAAATAGTCAACAAAATTTGGAGGGGTGCTGGTCATATGGATGTGGCTGCCCAAGGTGCCTCAGGGGGATTGTTACTCTGTGGAACTCTCTTGAATGGTCTGCAATAGAACATCTTGCCTGGAGGGGTGTTCTCACTTCTCTTTTTAGGAATAATGTCACTGCGGAACACGTTCTAATCACAAACTTTTATGGGTCTCAAAACCTAGATGGTCGTAGGCGGTAGTGGAAGGCTGTGCATAACATGCGAACCTCAAGGGAAGATCTAGACTGGATTATAGCGGGGGACTTTAACGCTAAATTATCTTCTAGAGATCAGGAAGGGGGAACACCATTTTTGGACCCAGGGGACCGTTTCATGATTGCCCAAGTCCAGGCTTTGCACTTAGTGGACATTAAATGTCCTGGCATTAACTACACTTGGACTAATAAAAGGCGGGAGCCACATAGCAGGAAGGTTAAGCTAGATCATTTTCTGGTTTCAGAGGAGGCGTTTGTAAAATGGAATATAAATTTTTAGATTTTAGAAGGCCCAGTTTTCAGATCACTGTCCCATTCTCGTTGGAAGGCGGGACTAGGATGGGGCAAGCATCACAAACCTTTCGGATTTGAGAATTTTTGGCTTCAAAAAGAAGAACTTCGGGAGAAAATTCCATAGTGGTGGGAAGAAGGCCGCCCACCTTATGGGAGAGCAATGTTCGTAATCCACAAACAACTACAATATGTCAAAACTCGGTTGAAGTATTGGAGGCGTGCTAATAAAACAGACTTCCAGGCCCAAAGAGCTCCATTGGTGGCCAGATGGGATGAGGTCCAAAAATAGTTCAGAGAAGGAGTAATTACAGACCAGCTCAAAGCTGAGGATGATGCCCTACGTACAACGGTTGAGGACATTGACAACCAGGAGGAGACCTATTGGAAGCAGAGAGCAAGAACCACCTGGTTATTAGAAGGGGACAAAAATACAAAATTCTTTCATCGGATTGCTTGTGCTCGAAGACAGATGAACAAGATGGAGGCCCTTCAAGATGAGAACGGTCATTCCTTTGATACACTTCCGTGTATGCATTCCCATGCTATGGATTATTTTTCTAAGCTTTTTAAGGAAAGTGTGGTACAAGATGTAGAGGCCCAAAATGAAGTTATTTCTGTCATACCCGTTGTTATTTCTGAGGATGAAAATCAGGCCCTCCTCAAACCCATTGATAGAGATGAATTGAAAACTGTGGTCTTTGGAATGAGCACTCGGTAAAACTCCAGGTCCAGACGGCTTCCCAATTGAGTTTTTTCAAGCTTTCTGGGACTACTTAGAGGAAGATGTAATGGTTGTTGTAGAAGAGTCCAGAGAAAATAAGAGAATGCTTAAAGCTATAAACCACACTTTCATTACCTTAATTCCAAAAGGGGAGGAGGGGGTTCATATTTCAGATTATAGGCCTATTGCCTTATGTAATGTGTTGTACAAAATAATCACAAAGGTAATGGCCGAGCGCCTAAAACCTCTTCTTCACAACATTGTCTCCTCTGAGCAAGGGGGTTTTGTTGAGGGACGACAGATTCTGGATGGGGTGGTTGTGGCCCAGGAAGCAATCCATTCAATGCACACTTCGGGTAATAAAGGGATGTTCATAAAACTGGACATGTCAAAGGCTTATGACAGGGTTGAATGGAGTTTCCTGGCTAAAATGATGGCAGCCTTTGGTTTCTCTCAGGACTGGATAGAGTGGGTCATGAGCTGTGTCTCTACCCCGACTTACTCTGTGCTAATCAAGGGCCTTCCTTCGCAACCATTTGGAGCTACTCGGGACTACGCCATGGGGATCCATGTTCTCCTTATCTTTTTCTCATTTTGGCTGAAGGTCTTGGCAGACTTTTCTTGAGGAGAAGACAACAAGGTAGATTATTGGGTATCGAGGTGGGTGACGAAGTTTTAACGCACCTGCAGTTTGTGGATGACACTGGTTTGGTGGGAGTGGCCAGCTTCAGGGAAGCAAGAATGATTAGGGATACTCTTAATGTCTATCTCAGGGCTACTCAATAGGTCATTAATGACAAGAAATCCAAAGTGGTTTTTTTTAACCTGGAGCAAAGGCTTCATAACAAAATTTTAGAAATCCTGGGATTCACAAGGACTTCTCTCCCAATGGTTTACTTGGGGGTCCCCTTGCACTTTAAGAAGCTAAAATTAGACACATGGAGGAATCGCTGGAGTGTATCAAGGACAGAATTAATCACCGGTCTCACAAGTGGTTAAGTTATGGTGGCAGATTAACGTTCTTACAGCTCATCATTCAAGCCATGCCAATTTACAAATTCTCTATCCTGGCTGCCCCGATTACAATATGGAAAGAGTTGGACAAGATGGCTAGAAAGTTTTTATGGGAAGGAGCAAAGGGAGAGAGAAAGTGGGCCTTAGTGGGCTGGGACAAAGTTACCCAGCCCAAGGTTAAAGGAGGTCTGGGTTTGAGAAAATCTAAGCTGAATAATAAAGCTTTGGCTGGAAAGCTATACTGGAGATGGATCTCCCAACCCACCTCCCTTTTCAATAGAATCCTAACTAGCAAATACCTGGGATAGGCCAACCCAAACGATGTAGCTCGCATCCCCTTGGATGGTACTCGGTCCCTAGTTTGGCAGGGCTCTCAAGTTAGGGTCTCAAAGTTGTTAAAGACCGCTTATTTTGGAAAGTGGGAAGAGGGGAGAAGGCTCATTTTTGGATAGATTCTTGGGATCGGTTCCCACCCATCATTGCTGAATTTCTAGAATTACAACCAATAAAAGCAGCCATTGAAGCCAAGGGATGGATCCGTATTGAAAGTTATTTCACAACTACTCAGCTGGGGGAGTGTAAGTTTAAGCAGTTCAAGAAGTTGGATGAGTGGCCCATTTCAATCCCTCCGGATTTGACTCCCATCATGACTAAAATTTTGACAAAAATATTTCTTACAGGGGGAGACGTGGAGGATGAATTAGCTTGGGGCTTTGGGAGTCTTGGCGTCTATACAAGAAAGGACGGATATGACAAGATTCTCCCGCAGCCCCCCTCATACTTTTCAAGGTTGAGGACCGGAGGAAAATCTGGCACTCTAAAGGCTGGCCGAAAGTTAACTTTTTTGCCTGGTAGTGCATGCACAATGGAATCCTCACTTTTGATAATCTCATATCAAAAGGTATCATCGGCCCTTCTCAATGTGTACTATGCTACAAGAGCGAGGAAACTGCTGACCATTTGTTGTTTGGTTGCCCTTTCACCCGATAGATTTGGCTGCGTTGGTTTGCATACTTTAAAATTCAAGTAAGTGGTGACCTGAACCGGATGAATATCTGGGCAAAATGGCAGAAAGGTAGATTCAAATCTAAAGCTCTTCGTATTGGCTGGGAGCTCGGTTTAAGCTTTATCTCGGTGGCAAGTATGGCTGGAAAGAAATGCCAAAATTTTTAGAGAAACTTTTACCGCTCTAGACGGGGTTTGCAGTACCATTTGGAGCAAGGTTACCGAAACCGTGGCTGTTCATGCCGAGGAGGAAGCTCAAATTGACATTGGAGCTATGGAAGAACGCGTTGAACTGCAAGAGGGACAAGACAAAATTGTTGGAAACCTCCCCCCGAAGGTTGGATTAAAATCAATACTAATGGAGCCACAAAAGGCAATCACGGTAGAGCCGAAATTGGAGTGGTGTGCCGAAACCATGCTGGGACTGTGCTCTATTGGGAATTGCAAGGCCTGGGAAGAACCACTAACAATGAAGTCGAAGCCATTGCCATCAAGTCTGCTTCTGTTTGGGCAGTGAAACATGGCCACCGCAAGATTATTCTTGAATCGGACTCGCAAATAATGGTTGGAGCTCTAGACTGCATGAGGAACTTTGATCCGAAAGCTTGGAGGTTGAGGGCTCTTGTTACCCAAATTAAAGAATTATGGAAGGAATTGGAGGACGTGATTCCAGCTTTATGCGAGTAGATATTTGAACAAAGCAGCTGACTTTTTGGCTAAGATGGGTGCGGAAAAGGAGGTTGGAGTTCAGTTGCACAGTGACATGGATATTGAGGATGAGGTGATTAGGCAGGGTCTTGAAAGGTCCTTGAGCCAATGATCAAAGAAAAAGCAAAGGGAGGAAAGTTGTCGCGATATCGCGACATGTTGCGCCGTCGCGGTCACTGGAGGAAAGTTGTCGCGATATCGCGACATGTTGCGCCGTCGCGGTCACTGGAGGAAAGTTGTCGCGATATCGCGACATGTTGCGTCATCGCGGTCAAGGGCGAAAAGTTGTCGCGATATCGTGACATGTTGCTTCGTCGCGGCCAAGGGAGGAAAGTTGTCGCGATATCGCGACATGTTGCTTCGTCGCGGCCAAGGGGGAAAGTTGTCGCGATATCGTGACATGTTGCTCGTCGTCAAGGGTGGAAAGTTGTCGCGATATCGTGACATGTTGCTTCGTCACGGCCAAGGGAGGAAAGTTGTCGCGATATCGCGACATGTTGCTTCGTCACGGCCAAGGGTGGAAAGTTGTCGCGATATCGCGACATGTTGCTTCGTCGGGCCAAGGGTGGAAAGTTGTCGCGATATCGCGACATGTTGCTTCGTCGCGGCCAAGGGAGGAAAGGTGTCGCGATATCGCGACATGTTGCATTTCACGCAAGGGAGGAAAGGTGTCCGGATATCGGACATGTTGCATCACGCCAAGGAGGAAAGGTGTCGCGATATCGACATGTTGCATTCACGCAAGGGAGGAAAGGTGTCGCGATATCGCGACATGTTGCATTGCCCAAGGGAGAAAAGGTGTCGCGATATCGCGACATGTTGCATTTTCGCGGCCAAGGGAGAAAAGGTGTCGCGATATCGCGACATGTTGCATTTTCGCGGCCAAGGGAGAAAAGGTGTCGCGATATCGCGACATGTTGCATTTTCGCGGCCAAGGAGAAAAGGTGTCGCGATATCGCGACATGTTGCATTTTCGCGGCCAAGAGAGAAAAGGTGTCGCGATATCGCGACATGTTGCATTTTCGCGGCCAAAGGAGAAAAGGTGTCGCGATATCGCGACATGTTGCATTTTCGCGGCCAAAGGAGAAAAGGTGTCGCGATATCGCGACATGTTGCATTTTCGCGGCCAAAGGAGAAAAGGTGTCGCGATATCGCGACATGTTGCATTTTCACGGCCAAAGGAGAAAAGGTGTCACGATATCCGACATGTTGCATTTTCACGGCCAAAGGAGAAAAGGTGTCGCGATATCGCGACATGTTGCATTTTCGCGGCCAAAGGAGAAAAGGTGTCGCGATTTCGTGACATGTTGCTTAGTCGCGGCCAAAGGAGGAAAAAGTGTCGCGATATCGCGACATGTTGCAACATCGCGGCCGAAAGAGAAAAAGTGTCGCGATATCGCGACATGTTGCTACATCGCGGCCAAGAGAGAAAAAGTGTCGCGATATCGCGACATGTTGCTCCGTCGCGGCCGAAAGAGAAAAAGTGTCGCGATATCGCGACATGTTGCTTCATCGCGGCCAAGAGAGAAAAAGTGTCGCGATATCGCGACATGTTGCATTTTCGTGCCCAAAGGAGAAAAGTGTCGCGATATCGCGACATGTTGAATTTTCGCGGCCAAAGGAGAAAAATGTCGCGATATCGCGACATGTTGCTTTTTCGCGGCCAAAGGGGAAAGGTGTCGCGATATCGCGACATGTTGCATTTTTGCGGCCTAAGGAGAAGAATAGTGTCGCGATTTCGTGACAAGTTGCATCAACTGTCCATGCCGACCCCCCTGCTAGCTAGATAATGGTTCAAGAGATTTGGCTCCATTGCAAATCTTCTTCTACTATTGTAAGCTTGTGTTCTCTCTGACTTCAGCTGGGAAGAGTCTCTTCCCATATTGTAATTGTTCTTTGTTTTAATACAAGTTTTTTCAAATTTTTCAAAAAAAAAAAAATGTCAACATCTTTTTTAAGCATATCATTCAGCGACATGACTATCTTTGCAAATCTTGAGATGAACTCTCTAACAAAGTTAATTTTTCCAAAAAAAATATTTGAGTTCTTTCTAACTACCCAGGAGAGGAATTTTTGTATAGCTTCTATTCTTTCAGGTTCAATCGAAATACCATGTTTAGAAATAACATGGCCTCATATTTTTTCTTCAGACACTCCAAAAATACATTTCTTAGGATTTAATGAAATACCGTGTTCTCTACATTTCTAGAATACTTTTCTTAAATTATTTACATGATTTGCACGTTTCTTTAAAAACACGGGAATATCATCAACATAAATGACTATGCATTTGCCAATTAGGTATTTAAAAGCATAATTCATTGCTCTTTGAAAAGTAGCACCTTTGTTAATCAATCCAAAGGGAATTCTCCTATAAGCGAAGGTTCCCCATTTAGTGGTCAAAGTAGTCTTCATTCTATCCTTAGGATCTATCATAATTTGATTAAATCCAAAGTATCCATCTAAGAAAGACATCATTTCAGATCCATTTACCATTTGTAAAATGTGATATATGGAAGGCAAAGGATGATTATCTTTCTCAGGAAGCCTTATTAAGATTTCTAAAATCAATGCATAGGTGAATTTCTCTAGTTTTCTTTTGAATAGGTACTATATTAGTTGTCCAGGTGGAGTGCCTAATGGGAAAGATAATGTGTGTATATAAGATATTTTAAACTTTCTTTTGGATGAGGGGTTCTAATAATGTATTAACAGATCATTATTTTTGCCTAAATGGATTTATTTTTTGTTTCAAAGGGATAGTATGATTTATAATGCTTTGATTATATGTTTTCAGATCTTCATAGCTCCAAGCTATGACATCTCCATAATCTTTAAGAGCTTGTATAATTCCTTATTTTTCTTGACTAGTGCAAGCTTTTCCTATTAACACATTATGTGGATTTCCACTAGTTCATATATTAATAGTATCACATGCATCATTCTAAAATGAAACTTTACTACATTTCTTACTTTTGTAATCAATATCAAACGATTTTTCAAGAGAGACCATACCTTTAGGGATTGTATTTGTTTTCAGGGTTACTTCATGGTCTTCTTCTTCTTGTATCTTTTCATCTTCATCAATAACTTGATTTTCAAATATACCAAAGTTAGTAACAAAATTAAAAATGTGTCTATCATATTGAAACACTTGGAGGTTTTTCATGTTATTAGGCATGGATGCACAAGCTACTAATTCAATAGAAAATTTCTTGAGTTTTTTATTATCCATAGGTTTCAGTGTACTCACTGCCACTACCAAAGAATCTGCAACTCTATTACTTTTCCTAGAAATTAGTTTAATGTTAAAAGCATGAAATTCATCAGTTAAATCTCTTACTCTATTTCTATAATGAATTAACCTTTTATCATGGCAAGTTTACTGGCTTCTAACTTGTTTAACCACCAACTCAAAATATCCTACCACTACTAACTATAAACCAAAAATCAAAGCTTCATGCTTTGCAATGTTATAAGTACAAGGGAATTATAGTCTGTAAGCAACCAAAAGGGACTTACCTTTTGGATTAATCAACTTTATGCCTGCTCCACTACCTTGTTTGAATTTTGATCCATAAAATTTTAATGTCTAAATTGAACTTTCATCTTTTACTTCTTTTTCTAGTGAAATTTCAGTTCTAGGCTTATCAGTGATTTGTTTAGCTTCCAAAGTATATACTCATAATTCTAACGCATTATAGAGAACTTCATTGGTCTCGTTATACTCAGTTATCAAATCTTTTAGTCTAGGCTCTCTTTCTATCCAGATTTTATTGGCTACACATTTCCATGGTAACCACATGTGAGAGAAATTTGTTGTCATGTATCCATTAAAATTCCTAGACCAGTCTCTACTAAGAAATATTCTATATCCATCAGGGATATCTAAAACCTATATATCTATATATTATTGAATTCTTTATTATGATGCTAATTGTATATGAATATTTTTTAGCACTCCAACTACATTCACTTTAGTCTTATCTAACTAAACTACCATTCTATTTGAAGGAGCGGGTTCTAGACCTAACCTTTGGAAAACAACATGTGGCATTACATTCCTTGAAGCACCTGATTCAACAAGATAGCCATGCAAATTTTTACCTACAGTTATAATAGTCAATAGGAAAGGAGGGGATTCCCCTTTTTCTTTTCATGATATAAATTGGATATTTGTGGTTTTCTTGGACTCAATTTATTTTAATCACCAAATGCTTTAATTAACAGTTCTTGTTACCCAAGTGTTTTAGGTGAGTTGGAGAGGAGAGGGTAATCCTCCAAGGGAGGTCCCAGGTTCAAATCTCCACCCTACCAAAAAAGCTGAATTGGGTATCTAAAATCCAATTGATAATGTTGGTGCGGGCAGGGTCGGGTGCGACCCCGGGTGACTTTGACGGTGTAGAACCCGTTGTTCGTGGTCTCTCAGACCAAGGCGGCTCCACAAGGGGTTTTTCGCTTAAAAAAAAAAAAATAGTTCTTGTTGATCAGTAAGTTGGGCAACTTCAAATAAATATATGTTTGCTTTTATTTTATTTAAGTCTTCTATTATGTTATATGTGGGTTTATCATGTTCTAAAATTTTGTGTGGTTGTGGTGGGACATTAGCCTTAGGTGGATTGGAATTATTTTTAGCCTGAGCATTAGGAGGAATAGAAGTATGATTAGGTGCAGTGGAGGAAGTAATTGGTGCTTTACCTTTACTTCTAAGCATAAAGTTTGAAAAGTCACAATCAATGTTCAAGATCCAAGGTGTGTCATAAGTTTTCAGGATCGATGCAAAGTATGAAAGCAATGGAAATTAATGCATAACTCACCTACAACATCCAAAGAAATATGAATTAAAATTATTATAAACTGGCTAGATTCAAGCAATCCCATATTTCATGAGGATAGTAACTAATGTGGCATGGTCAAGAGGTGCTTAAAATCATCACAAGATAATAATTGTAGTTGTTAAATAAAAACGTGATGGAATCTAGATCGACTACAAGTGAATTGAGAGCACAGTAAGTTTGAGAATCCAGAAGATAGTGGATGTTGTAGTTTTAATGTTACACAAGCAATCCTAGATTTTATAGAGGATAAAATTTTATGAGGTATGGCAAAGAAGTGTATCCTATGAGCTGACATCATAAAGGGGCTAAAATGGCAGGTGTGGTGACATCAACAATACTCAAATGATGTCTAAATGTGAAAGGTGTCAAAATTTCATGGAGTTAATACCTAGTCCACTTGTTGGGATTGATAGATCAATTGTCATGTTATTTTAGACTTCATGTAAATAGAAGTTTAATGAGAGATAGTAGAAGGTGATCCCAATAATATTACATTGCAAATAAACTAAATATAAAATCCAACATTTGATACACCCCATTGGAAATAATACAATAGTCATTAAAAATTTATAAAATTCAGGCTATGTGAAGAGCCACAAAAATTGTATAAATAAGGGCCCACTAAATAGACAAAAGGGTTGAAAAACACCCATTAGTTGGCCCACTAGACTTAGCCCATTATTTGTTAGCTTTTTGTTTTAGTTGGATGGGTTTTCTGAACCAACCCTTATGTAGCTCCTGTGCTATGTTCTTGTAGTTCACTAAAATGGGTGAATCTAAAGTTTTTTTTTCATTGCATATCTTTTATAATAGAAGGCTTTGAAATTTTATGTTCTATATGCACATGATGGTGGTGGTTGCACTTAATTTCTTTCATAGTCTATTTTTCCTCAAAATATGGCATCATTTTGGACCTCAAGTTGTGTGAATACTGGTCAAGTTAGGATTGGTTTTAAAATTGGACTTGTTACTTTATCAAGTTGGAACCGAATTCAGGGTAGTACAAGCTTGTTTGTTTTCTTTTCTTTTCTCTATCCTCAAACCTTTAATTTTTTTAAAACCTGTTTAGATTAGAAATAAGATCAATTTTAGTTTAAAACATTCAAATTGGATTTCTACTATGCCCAGTTTAAAATTCCATATAGTTGTAAGTTAATCATTATCATTATATACAATAATAATATGAATGTAATGATTGATATTTCTTGGGTGATTATAGTTTGAATAGTTTAAACTCACCTCTGTTTTACGCAGTTTAAATTCTATGTAGTTTTAAGTTTGTTGTTTATGCCTATTCCTCGTTTTGTAAAGTTGCAAATATTTGGTAGTAAGTTAACTATTTATATTTTACGTATGTTATAATATCACTGCAATGGAATTATTTTCCAAATAGTTATACATTTAAGTTTAGAACATTATTCTTATGAAGCTTCTCTTAGAGTTGTACCAACAAAGGCCCCTTAAGAAATAGCTACAATTGACCTTTGGGTTTATCTATGTCAACCAATACTTGGCCATACCCAAACCTTGGGGAAAAAAAATCTCTTTCAAGAGGGAACATGCTTTGTTCCAAGTAAGTTGGCTTGTCCTTGACACACCAACAATTTGGTTTTAGATTCTTCGTGCCTAATAAAGCTGGCACTATAAGGAATTCAATGTATGGTATTTTTATGCTCAACAAGTGTAATCAAAGAAGTGGTGGTAGCACCAGTAACATTTTTATTGATACATTTAAACATTTTCAAAGGAATTTCTAGATAGTGATGTAATTTATTGTTATGGAAAAAATTAAAATTGTTGTGTTGGCATTGGATACAAGTTTGTGAGTCAATCCATTGGCAACATCAATAGAAGTTTTTCTACTTATATAAATATCTCTATTGTGTGATCAACTTCCTCAAATGCTCATGCCAATGTGACTTATTTCATTTCTTTGGAAAATTTGATTGTAATGCCCTTATTTATTAAACCATTTCTCACTCATCATATGGTAAAAATGTTGATAGGAATTTGATATAGCATTCTCATGAATATAGTATTAAAATTATGGATGTTTCCATTTGGATACCTCATTGTAGCATTCAACTAAAACATCATCAAATATACATCAAGGCAATTATCAAATTGTCTAATGAACGAATTAGTGATTATGGTCTAGCTAGTAACTTGCCCATCTATGAATCTCCTATACCATAATATCATTTTTGTCTTTAGTGACCATATAAATAATTACACCATTATGTCCTCCTTAGTTTGATGATTCAAGATCAACATTGACATTTCATTAAGGTGCTTAACACTACCTTTCCCTCATCCCTATTAAAAATTGGTAAGGATTTCAATTCAACTTGCAGAACAAAATAATGAATGGGTAGGTCTAAAGGATTTTGTTGGCTCTAGTCTAGTAGATTATTTTGAGGTAAAATCTACAGTTGAATTTGTAATATCAATTGTGCTTCTTGTTCTTGTTGAGCATATTGTACTTGTTGAGTAGCTTGTATTTTTTAAGATTATTTTTGGGTTGCCTATATCTCTTGTGTTGCTTATGACATTTTTTTGACATTAGGTTGTGCTTGAATAATTCGTTGCACTTGTTTCTCCTAATGTTTAAACTAGCCATGTTGGACAGGTTAAACCACATTCATGGATGTCTAACTAAATCAAAATAGATCTTTGTACTATTCCTTGCTTTGGGTTCTTGATATTTGATATTATAGGATTTTTTGATGTTCTTCCCTCTTCCTACGTAGGGTGCTTCTCATTTGTAAAAAAAAAAAATTGGATTGTAACTAGGAAAAATAGTAGTTTATTTGGATTCCTAAGACTTAGATCTCATGATCATAAATAATCTTAGCAAATGAGGGGTTGCTCAAATTCCCAAGGAGTATGATACAAAATCCATCATAGCTTGCGGCCTTAGTATCTATCTGGACTCTTTGCCATATGGGTCAATGCCCGATCTTATTATAGCATTATAACTTCTTTGGTGCCAACCTAAGTAGAGCCAATGCACAAAAGAAAATAAGTCATCAGCACCAACTCCATGTGTAATAATTTAGTGATAAATTACAGGTAGACTTTGTAACACCAAATGCCTGATACCTCTCTATGTAGGACCCATTTAGCCACCTATACACCTAGACACTAGATCTAAACAAAGGAAATGAGGAGGCAATTCATGAACTACTACTCAATCAATTGGAATATGAAACAATTTCTCTTTCAACTGTTTTACAATTCATGTACAAATCTTGTATAAAGATTAGTGTGGGAACTTTTCTATCTTCTTGGGGTCTTCCTAGTCTCTTAAGTTTGTTCTTATCTTTCTTTCCTTACATTCTCTTCCTATAGTTCTTTTCTTATAGGTTGTCTCTACCCTTCAATAGAATAGAGTGCCCTGCACCCTATAGCATTTTATTCTTATATTAAATGTTTGTATAATTATTTTATATTAAAGATAAAACCCTTGTCTTTTATAGTTCATTTGTATCATTATCTACAGTTGTGTGAGGTATATTTCTTCATCAATTCTAAAAGCGAATATTATTTTGCCTTGCTTCCTACAACACAACTTTGCATATAAATTGTAGATGTCATAAGCTAATTTGTGTGAGTTATCCTCAAAGCCAACACATCCTAGACTGCATGGTGTAAATTAATAAGCTCCTAAAATTTATTATCTCAATGGAATCATCATAAAAAATAAAACTTTACCTAAATGTAGATTTGGTTATGGACTTAGCCAAAAAAAATTGGGTATCTTAAATATTTAAAATTTTAGGCATATGTTTATGGATATGATATTGCAAATGGATTATCTCTAAAAATAACACAGATCTAAATAGTCATTTACTGAATATACAAAATTTTAACTCCAACTTTATGCATTTTACATGAGATTTATTAAAAAATACTAAAATTTTACCCAAAAATCATATAAAACTTTAAGATCTATGCAAAAATGGGAAGGTTCTTCAATAACAAAATCACCATGTAAAAATATTTAGTGGGTATTAGCAATTTGTTTTTTAGGATACATAGGGGAGTTGGTTACATCCACACTATTTTTATTAACTACCAAGTGTAGGGTTCAAACCACAAGGGTTATTCCCAACAAGCCTATACCACCTCATTATTGTTGACCCAATGTGATGGGGACCACCGATCGCTCAGGATTTGTACCATCATTGTTGGTCTAGCATGCACTCAAAGGATTAAAATAATACTACTACCTTTGCAACAGATATATCCTCAAATTTTGAACCTAGGTCTCTTCTTGGTTATTAGCAATTTGTTTTTTAGGATACATAGGGGAGTTGGTTACATCCACATTATTTTTAGTAACTACCAAGTGTAGGGTTCAAACAACAGGGGTTGTTCCGAACAAGCCTATACCACCTTGTTATTTTTGACCCAATGTGAAAGGGACCACCAATCGCTCGTGATTCATACCATCATCATTGGTCTAGCGCGCACTCAAAGGATTCAAATCAAACTACTACCTTTGTAATAGGTATGTCCCCGAAGTTTGAACCTAGGTCTCTTCTTGGTAAGTGCTTAGCCAGATAGATATTTACCTTTCCATCTAGCCCTTGGGGACTTAAATTAAATGGGTAGTGTGATAAACCCTTACGATTGACATATAGGATTGAGCAGTCTTCTCCTAGATATGACCCCTCGTAAAGCTAAGAGCTATGTTTATCAATAGGGAATCAACATATCCAAATATCTCGGTTTAATCCTTGGACCTCCCAAATAAGAGCCAAATCCTAAATCGTTTGGCTATCCCCATCGGGACCATAATTAAATGGGTAGTGTGATAAACCCCTCTGATTGATGCATAGGGTTGAGCAGTCTCCTCCCAACCATGACCCCTCATAAAGCTAAGAGCTACACTTATCAATAGGGAATTAACACACGACCAAACATCACGATTTGAACCTTAGATATCTCAAAAAGAGCCAAATCCCAAACCATTGCAATGTCCTCACCAAGATTAAAAATTTATTCGGGTAGTGTGATAAACCCCTACGATCGTCGCATAGGGTTGAGCAGTCTCCTCCCGACCATGACCCCTTATAAATTTGAGAGCTAGGCTTATCAATAGGGAATTAACACATCCAAATGCAATGGTTTGAACCTTGGACCTCCCGAAGAAGAGCCAAACCCCAAACCATTATGTTGTCCTCATCGATATTAGAAAATCTAAATATTAGTTCAATAAAACCCAAAAATACCTGAATCTAAAAATTTCAGCCCTAAAATGTGAATATTATTGATTTAAAGGGGTCAATTGAGTTGGTTTTAGCATAAAACCAAATCAATAGTCCCATTGAGCATACCAAAAAACTTGAATTATTGATGCAGTTGATGGTTATGTGCACCCGTGCACTCTAGTTGGATTGAAAGGGAGAGTTTGATTTTCCTCAACCTCTAAAGAAGGTTTATTGCTTCCTATTTTAAATGAACAAATATAAATATCATGAGATAATGGTTGAAAAATAAATTAAAATGAACGAAGTAAATACAGTTGTGAGGCTATAGCAAGATAAATGTTATCCAACCAACATTCCTTGAATAACAAATCATCATAATCCATCACAAAACTAAACAGATCAATAATGAAATGCATGAAAATGATTAATATAGATTAAATTGCATAACCACAAAAGCATTCACTTAAAATTGAAGAGGTGAGAATAGATGCATAATCCAATATTAAGTGACATGCATAACCCACAGCATCCCTGAAGTAGTCTATTCAACTTGTTTTTAACTCATAACTCAAGAGTAGTTCTCCAAATATCCAAAATGGTCCTTATAAATGAGCTTAAGCTTATAAAAAATGTAATTCAACTCAAGTCTTAACTACGGTAAAATAAAAGTCTCACTTTTTTAACATAAAAATAGCAAAAACTAATGCCTAAATGGCAAATGGCTACCTATCCATCCAAATTTAGATTTAAATGCTCCTCTTTGAACATGTTAATAGTCATTCTCATCCATGAACTTTGCTTAGTAGAGGTTGTCTTTTTCTAGGTTGTTGCAATGGCCCATTTAACCCATGCCACACTCCTAGGCAAACACATGTTTCCAACAAGCAAATTAGCACATTTGGACATGTTTTTTTGTTTTGGTGGTTTTAAACTTTCTTGACTGACTAACAAATTGTTGAGAAAATTGATATTTATGTCAATCAACTTCATTGTGCATCTTTGTGAGTCATTTTTGCCTTAGGAAATCAACCTTTGTCCTATTGATTGTGGAGCCTGATTAAATCGGAGGCCTTTGTTTCAGTCGCACTTGGACCCACTACGCGAAAAAGGGGGGTTTAGGGGGGGCATTATCCCCCCCTACTAATGTCTGCCAGGGGGGTCCAAGGGGGACCCCCGAAGCCAAAAATAGATGATTTTTCCTATATGTAAATCTGGACCATTTGTTATTAGGTCACAGATCGGACGGTAGATTTTAGGCGGGTTTTTTGCCCTAAAATTGTAATGCACTTTTATAAGAGGATGTTGTATGGTGACTAAAATGTAATGTTGTGCGTGATTGTGTACATAAGGGTTTTCTAGACGGAATACAAAGGGCCTAGTTATTTTCTCCATGGAGTAGCCCATATTGGGTGAACCACGTAAATCTGTGTCTATTGTGTATTGCATGATTTCTTGTGTTTATTTTCGCATTAAATTATTGCTCATATTTTGTTAATTAATCCTAACATGTCCAACACATTGGCTCTCCTTCATGCCTTGGTTAATGAATCATTGTTACCTAGACGAATTTATCCTTGTCTATCACATCAAATCTAGCATATTAATGATTCCTAAGCTTAACAAAAATCTTTTACATGTTTTCTTTACCTCCCTTCCTGTTAACATTGCATATCATATGTGGAACTTGTTTATTGGTCATTCCTTTCTTCTTTCATAGGTGAATCATGCTTTTATACTTTTCTCTAGTTGAATTAATCAACACTTATTCATGACATGACCTTGCAAGCACCCTTTTCCCCTACCTCTAAATTTTTTATCTTAACCAATCGATTGATTACTATTTTGAGTAATGCCATTATGACGTGATTTTTCTACTACATCAAACGAATTGAGTGCCAATCTGCTTGAGTTGAGCAAATCAATGCATTCTAAGCAAATCAACCTTATCTTCTCTTCTCCCAATGAATCTCGCAACACTCAATGAATCAACCATTTTGAGTGGATCAGATTGAGTGAATATACCCTTTCAAGACTCTTGTCAATTTGGGAACTTCAATTTTTCTTTTGAAATTTTGAAATAATCTTGTTCAGAGACCATTTTTTTAAAATTCATTAACGTGTTTCTCCATCTTATCAATTAACTCATTTAGACGATAATTATATGACTTAATGTTTTCATTCTTTTTCTAGAAAATGTATGCTTTTTAGATGATATCAAAGTGCAAAAATTAGAGTTCTTTCTTGAATGTTTTCTTGAGTTTATCTCACATGTTGAACAGGTATGTCAACAACATGTTTCTAATCTATTACCATGCCTTTGAGCGTAGCAAGAAATAATTAGCCATACTACATTTTTTGCAATGTTCACCTTACAAACCATAACATAGGTTTCAATGCGATGGACAAGGTATTTTCCTTCCACCCAAAAACTTTAGGCACTTTTGCTTGCTCACTCGTAGTCCATCCATTATCAAATGTACTAAGCATGTGTTGTTCTTGGTGAAACTAGCTCTCTACTTGTTAGGTAACTTAGCTAAAATAGATTTGTTAATGGTTTATGTGTATCCATTGTTTACTCCAAGTACTAGACAAATTTCTTTGTCAAGTTCTCTTTTGAACTCAGTGCTCAGCTACCTTCCAATTTTTGTTTTGATACATTTTTTGTGTTGAAGCTTTATGGCCTTCTTCATGAATAAAATAGTATCAACTTTGCTTTCGTACCAAAACTTTGATCACTTTCAAACACACTCCTCTACAACTTTCTTCATGTCAAATGTCCATCTTGTACATCTTCAAATACTCCTTACAGTTGTACTTGTATTGAAGTCTTTTATTGGTTATCTTACTTTATCTTCATAAACTTAATTGTGAATAGTACCATCTTCATATCCACAACCATAAGCATGTCCATCATTGAATTTGTACCTCCTTTGCAATAACACCTTTATTATTAAAAAGAATTACATTGTTAGCATCATCTTTATTATCAACAAAACCCTCTTCATCTCTACAATGTTTATTATCACCACCTTCATCATTTGCAACGCCACCACCTACATGGCTATTCTCTATCGATAATTGTAGGGTTTCCACCTAAGCTTGTTTTTGCATCACACTATGTTCCTTGTTGAAAACCAAATCATTTATTGGAGGGCTTCCCTCTTCCTTAGTGGGGCACATACATCAGATATTTTCAACAATACTCCCTCTATCACCCAAATAGTTGGGGTAGTGCCATTCCACATCTTTGTCCAAAAACAAGGAGGTAGAGGTGTTTTCACACTCTCTTCCCTCATGCATAGAGGTATCTATAAAAGGTAATCTGCTATACTTGCATGCAAATAAGACTATATTAGACATTAATGTACTTGTGCATGCACTTCATTGTATATTTGTTTTCTATATGTTGTAAAATTCATTGGGACCTCCATGTTCATTCATTTTGTGATCATTGAATGCATCCACTTCTACTTGCACATCAAGGTATGTTACTCATTTATTTTGTCATTGCAATATCTTGATCTAAATCTTGTTGTGACCTAATGCCAAATATAGTAAAGTTTATGTATTCCACAAAATAAATCAAAAGATAACCAAAATAATTAGTAATAAAATTAACATATAGATTATAAGATCATTTGTTTACTTTCATCAATATGTACATCTATAACCTAATCACAGGATATACACATAATTTCTCTAATCAACACAACCATAAAACTCATATCTGCTTTAATACACAAACAATTCTTTATCTTTTCACATAATATGATTAGACTGGTCTAAGATGAAATATATGCAGCTAACAAGAACACAAACAATTCTTTGTCTTTTCATATAATATAATTAGAATGGTATATACAACTAACAAAAATGTCAATTGATTACAATTAGCAAACCATCACCATCGCATCTTTTGTGCTCAATTATATACATAAAATAAAATAAAAGATTTTGTATGATATATGTGTATTACTAAGTCTGAAAGTCCTGCACCACCGAAAACATGTATAACACAACCACCCAAGAACATATGAACAACATAAATTTTCATGGGCAACTCACTTGGGTGATGATTGAGTTGATGTTATATGTGTTCAACTAGTTTAACCAATTTAACCAAACATACATTATCTTCTATTCAATTATTACGAGTGTGAAACTAAAAACTTCAAATTCATACAATATACTAATTAGAAGTTTACTTGCATCCAAAAACCCATGAGACATGTCATGTATATGTAATGAATAAATTTATTTATTTATTATTGATATAAGTTATAAAGAGCTTGATTTTTAAAAACAATTTTTAAAATGTTATGAATTGCATTTTAGCTTTTATAAACTTTGGACTTCTAAGTATCTCTAGTATTTGATTAGATATACACATGTTAAAGGGTCACTTAGTGGCCAATCATGTCATCAAATATGATTTTTTTTGTAATTAAATTAAAGTTTAATATATTTTAATCAAAAACATCGATGTGAACCATGAACTAAAGTATTCACAAATATTAATGGTACGCTTCTAGTCATCAAGTCTATAATAATAATAATAACACTTACAAAAAGCAATTGTATGCTTTTACTCAAACTCCAATTAATCATTCCAAGCTACATCAATTCCACCTTTTTGGTTCTAATTCCTAAATTGGCAGGAGCTAATTCCTTCAATAATTACAGGCCCATAAGTTTGTGTAATACTTTTTTATAAAATATTGGCTAAATTCATAGTCAATAGAATGAAGGTCATTCTTCCTCAAATTATTGATCCTTGCCAAGGTGCTTTTGTTAAAGGGAGGCAAATCTTGGATGGCATGATTACTATTCATGAAGTTCTTCACTCCATAGATAAAAGTGGTAGAGATGGATTTTTGTTGAAAGTAGACATGAACAAGACATATGATAGAGTATCCTAGGAATTTGTGTAAAGTTATGGGTGAATTTGGCTTTCACCCTGCTTGGATAGACCTCATCAAAGGATGTCTATGCTCAGTCATGAATTTTGTCCTAATTAATGGTTTTTTAGCAGGTTATTTTAGAAGCCTCTGAGACCTAAGACAAGAGGACCCACTGTCTCCTTATCTGTTTTTATTATGGTTGAAGACTTGGGCAAATATATTCAAACAACCCAATCTAAGGGGTTAATTTCAGGGATAAAGCCTACCTCTTGCAATCCCATAACCCACCAACAATTTGTAGATGATACTCTTCTTGCTTTAAGATCCTTTGTTCCAGAAGCAAAAGAGATTAAGTTTATTCTATCTTCTTATGAGGTTACCTCTACATAGAAGATAAATTTCAACAAGAGCAAGGTGTTTATTTAATGCCCCCTTCAAAGGTAGGTAAATATTGCGAAAATAATTGAATGTTCCATTGAGAAGCTCCCTTCCATTTATATAGATATACCTTTTTTCAGTGGTAGGTTACAGGATTCTTCTTGGCTTTCGATGGTTGAGAGGGTTAGGAGAAAGTTGGCAAGTTGGAAAGGTGCCCTCCTTAGCCAAGTCAGTAAGGCATAGCTCATTAAATCCACCCTCCAAAGTATCTTGGTCTTCTTTTTGTCGTTGTTTAAGATGCCACAAAAAATCTACCAAAATATTGATAGTATTCAAAAGGCCTTTCTTTGGATGGGCATGGAAGAAAAACATAGATTTCCAAGTATGTTTTATCCAAGAAGAGGAAGGGTGGATTAGGCCTCAAGAAACTAAAACAAATGAATTTGGCCCTTATTGCAAAACAAGGTTGGAAGTTTTTCAAAAGGGATGAAGTTGGATAGGTAAAACTTTTAAGAGCTAAATATCTTGGCATAGATGGTAATTTCCTTTATATTCAGGCCAATCCAAAGAGCTCTATTTTTTGGAAACACCTTGATTCCAGGTTTATTATTCAAAAAGGCTTGAGATAGAAAATTGGTGATGGTAGGAAAGTTAACTTTTGGGATGATAGTTGGATTCATATTGAGCCCTTGATTAGAGACCAACTTCTAAACTATGCAATCATGTGGATTTAGAGTCGTTGACCCTTAAGGTAGGGCAACACTGTACAATGCTCTTTTTTGGAAGGAAGCCACTCCACAAGATCTCCAATTCTACGAGCCAAGACTTCTACAAGAATACTTCAGACATTTGTATCTCCCTAAAGGACTTAGAAGACTTTGTCTCTTGTTAACCCCTCCCCCAGGCAAATTCGTGCTCTAAATTCTTTATCCAATATTCTCAGAATTCATCTCCTTAATCCTAACCCATCAGTTGATTCCAATAAGGGCCTTTTCATGATTAAATATGCTTAATTTATTCAGTTTTATGAGCAAGAGGATTGGTTTTCAGCCAGTAAGATCTGGTTGAAACACCTCATACCTAAATTTAATTTCTTCTTTTGGTTGGCAGCCCATAACAAAATCCTTACTATTGAAAACCTTCACAAAAGAGGCTTGTCCATTTTGAATAGGTGTTATCTGTGTGGAGCTACTTGGGATAATGCTAATCATTTGTTTCTCGAGTGTCCCTTCTCCTTAGAAGTTATCCACCTTATTCTCTTCAAATTCAATGTTACCTGGGTCATGCCTAATAACATTCTAGACCTATGTTTGCAGTGGGTTGCCCCCTTCCATAATCTTCTACTTAGAAATTGTTGGTCTTTTTGTTTGCCTCATTTTCTTTGGGGTATTTGAAATGAAAGAAACAACAGAGCCTTCAGGAATGTTAAAAAGGATCCCCTGCATGTGGAAGCTAAATATTTTCAATTCCTTGAAAGAAAATGTTTCTATAATCCCTATCAAAGATAATAAATGGTCCCATAGCGAACGTAAGCTTGCCAGACAGCTGGATATATTGAATCGAGAAGTTATTTGCAATCTACCCACCCCCAATCCTAGAGATCTTGTCAAATGGCAGCCTCCACCTCAAGGTTGGATAAAATTGAACTTTGATGGGGCGGTTAAGGGCAACCCAAACATCGCAGGAGCTAGAGGAATCAAGGTCCATTTTTTTTTTACTGATGCTTGGGCACTTTATCAAAGGGTCATGCTCTTGGAAAATTTGAATGCAAAGAAGGTGGTGATTGAAGGTGACTCTCTTTACCCCCACTGGTCCATTGCAAATTTAGTCGAAGATATTTACCCTCGCACTGAGAATTTGGAAAGTGTTGAATTCATGCACACCTTTAGAGAAGGAAATAAGGAAGCTAACATGTTGACCAACCAAGGGGTCAATCAGAATGCTCTTCAAATCTGAATGAAAGATTTTCCTACATTTTTAAATTAGGATGTTCTGGTTTCGATTTCTGATCTCTTTTAGTCCTTGGTTGATAAGGTGCTCCCTCTTGGTTTTTGTTGAAAGCATTTTCTTCCTTCTACCTATTTGTGACTTTTTATTTTGTATCCCCCTTACCTTGGGATTCTCCTCTTGATTCGCTTATTGTTCATATTTCTATTGTTTCTCATTGTAAAAGATTAAAGGATCATTTCAAAATCCTATGTTTTCTACCTAATTTAAAATAAATAAATAAATAAATAATCATTAATTTTTTAAAAATGCATAAGATTTTGACTAAAGAATGAGCTTTGTGATGAACAAAGAGCGCAGCGGCAGAACAAACATGGATGGCCAGACCTTTCTTAAGGGGGTTAACGATAAAACTACGTAACAAGGAGAACCACGCATTGATCAATTAGACTAAAGCTAGGTGGATATATTTACTCAAAAGCTTTGCACAAAGTTGTCATTACCATTTAAGGAAAACTTTACACAATGGGAGGGAGGGCTGGAGGTAGGAACTCTTGCAGGAGAGCTCAAGGGGCACTTGCACTCGCGTCTTCTGGGTGTCAGAGAAGCAGTCATAGAGCGTTGCCACGACAAAAGCAAGCAATGGTGAGGTAGATAAAACTGTTGACGCTCTTTCCATCAAGCTCAAAGTCAAAACAAACGACAACAATGCACCGACTCTCATCCACCATCCAGCATCCACCTAATGCAAAAGCTCTTAAACGCAGATGTTTTGGAGATCTAAGTAACACAGATTTGTCATTGTCTTTAGCAGATAAAACCGTTTGCATTCGTATCTCCATTTCAAGATCGCCCGGAATGACCCCTTCAATAAAATTGATAATAAATGGTTTTCAATTTCCGATGGACATCATTACTCCACACCATTACCCCTTTATTTCAGCTATAGAGATTTTAAAGCAAGAGACCGCGAAATGAATAATGGAAAAACTTTAATGGACATGCATAAAAAGGAGATTGCATGATCTTTTTGGTCCAATTACAAAGGTGATGATTGCATATGATCTTAATGGTTCAATTACAAACGTCGCCTAATAATTCTATAATACCTATTGGTATAATCCTCCTTTTGCAGGACTAGTAATTACTCTATCTGATATAATTGAAACAATCAACCAACTTAACACAATAGACAATAGATGGTGAAACTTTCATGTAAATAAAACTTTTAACTCTTGCTTGGAAATTTTACTTATTATCAACATAAAGAGCTAATTTTACTTATCATCAACATGAAGAGCTGAGTTGTATATTAAAACACTTCCTAATTATTATAGGAAACCCGCAATAGTAGAACCTAAATAACACCCCAGAATAATCACAAACATATCTTCAAATTTAAACGTTTAATGGTCATCTTTTTACCATTAAAGTATGGGCAACTTTTTTAAATGCAGGTCAACTAAGACGCCCATAAATTTTTATAGCCTATTGCTATTATATACATGACTTCACAATTCCGGTCATTCCCCCTCGTGTGTGAGGTACATATAAATCATGTGTATGATTTCAAAATTTCCATCATGTGCACTTAGTTTTGAAAGCATATACAAATAATTGAAAACGTTCTTTAGCCATAAATATGGCTGCACTTCAAGTTAAATATTTAATTATTAACATGTATGTGCTTTTCAAAGATCAAAGTGAAGAGAAGTATATGAAAAGGCTTAAGAAAAGAAAATATAATTTGTATCTGAAATGACTAATATCGTCTCTGTACTTTTAAAAAATTGTATTTAAAGATCAAAGTGAAGTGAAGTATATGAAATGGCTTAAGAAAAGAAAATATAATTTTTATATGAAATGATTAACATCTATGTACTTTTAAAATGTTTGTCACAGTGATAACAAACATTATAAATATTTATTTAATTATTGACTGACAACCTTGGTTCAATAGATATACTTCAACTTGACTGACAACCTTGGTTCAATAGATATACTTCAACTTGCAACCTAGACATCAAATTTCAGGCCTGCTACAAAGTGACCGTCCTTTCAGACATGTTAAATACCATCTAATGGAAAAACCACCATAAAGTGATAATACTCATTGAGCTGATTATTCTGATGGTCATCCATTGACAAAACTACTACAAAGGTGACCACGATTCAGACTGGCTAATCTAGACCAAAAAAATCACCACAAAGTTATTGCCCTTGTGGTTATCTAATCAGTTTCTTTCATGGGCAGTTAATCTAGGGGTAAACTGGGATCTAGTCAGAGTAACCACAATGACCGTGTTTAAAAGTAGAACATTCTATCTCAAAGTAGAAGTATGACCATCCTCGTATACCAATCAATAGACTGCCAATGAAGTGATACCATGCTATGACCATTTTAACAATGCTTTGACCATTTTAACATGTATCAAATTAAATATATTGTTGCAGAGTGATTGACCCCTTTTGGGGATACCATGAACAGCTGTAAAACTATCAAGCAAATGGGACACCATGAACACCTTTAAAACTAACAAGCAAATGAGTACCAGCAAAAAGTTGCACAAAGCAATCATATTCTTGCAAACCATCTATGTCCAACAACTTTCTATTGCTGTGCCATCATCACCAGACTTATTTTTGACTTAACAGAGTGTTAAAGAAATCACCCTCATATCTTTTCGGGAAACTACACATACAATGTTACAAGGTTCCAATTCATGCTTATGTTTGAGAATAAAATTCAACAGTAACTCTGCAAACCAATAAAACTGAAAAATAAATCATGATTTATAGAATTTTATAATTTTTATTATTTTAAATTTCTATGATAAGGATAAAAATAAGAAATGTCAAATGGTATTAGATCTCGTAGTTAAATAGAAAGGTTTACAAGGCAGATACATGTTTTATTGTCAATATGGTTGGCTGCAATACCATCGGTAATGATGTAATACAAGTATGTCAAGTGATACATGTTTAATTGCCAATATTGTTGGTTGTAATACCACCAGTGATGATTTAATACAAGTATCATCTGTTTCAATCCCAAAGCCAATTTGGAAAAAAGAGAGAAAAAAGAGAGGTAAAAAATAGACAATACATTCTATAAATAAATATCAAGAAAAACTATGAATATGTTCAAATAATAAACGTTTATAATTTTAATATTTTATATTTTATGAAATTGCTTATGAAATGTTCAGGCCTTGACTGCACATTCATTAGCAAATATTCTTTAATTTTCATTAGGAAGTTCACAAATTGCACTTGATGTACTTTCTCATAGTGCTCTGAAAATGTTAGCTAGCATCTAGAAACATAATTATCTTTAGACCAGAACTATAGCAACTAGTGAAAACCCAATCATTAAACCAAAAGGTAATATACATTAAAAATGAAAAATTTCCACTAATAATTATATAGTGAACGCCTAATAATATAGTCAAAGGCAATATACATCAAAAACCATGCACATTTGACTGTAATAAATATATCACTTTATGCTGGAAGTAATTATTCAAACACGGTTTACACAGTTCAAGCTATCAGAGTCTCGTTAAGATTTCGACATCCATTATAGTTACAATTGCAGTATCACAGCTAGTACAAAAGGAACAACACAGATCACAAATTGAAAATCCAAATTCCCACCTCTTACATAAATAAATTACTGTAAATTACCTAAGTGCTGTAGATGCAGCAGATGGAAATCAATGTATTTTCTTACAATTTAGCACTTTCATATTTTCTATTTTGTTGCATGCATTCTTATCTCCTTTCATCTGTATTTATTTTATATTATGCTACTCCATAACGTTTGATATGGTGATGCAAATGTGCCTCGCAAATACCTCTTTCAACATAACGATATCACAGATACTAATCGATTCAAAATGTTCAGGGGAATTATATCCTCAGACTATATAACTACTTGATTCAGCCTTAATTTTTTTTTTAGTACCTTGATTCTGATAACAATACTACATAAAATATTAGTCCACACCACTGTTATTCTTCCATATCACATTCAGGAGCCATAAACATATCTCTCTCTCTCTCTCTCTCTCTCTCTCTCTTACACAACCTGGAGAAATGAAAATCGAATTAAAACAAATGAAACAGTATCATTATTTAAATTTGATACGGCTAGACAATTATATCCTAAGCTACGTAGTTAGTTTTCAAGGAAATGCCTTAATTCTGAAAAAAAATACTAATGTGATGTTAGTTTACACCACTCTCATCCTTTCATGTCACATTCAAACAGGTGCTTTACTTACAGCATGAGTAACACTAAATTCAGAGAGAGAGAGAGAGGCATGACAAAATGCAAATCCCACATTAAATAGCTTCTGATCAATAAAATACAGGCACTGGGATTACATTTCATATTCATCATAGTAAACTAGCAGCAAAGATCAATACAAGTCCCCAAATACAAAGTAGCTAACCACAGGCAATACAAGTCCGAAATCACACTAAAAAACGGCCTTCAACTTCTGTCGTTGCCCTGACTGGTCAAGCAATTTCATGTTACCTATATTAATCTGTCAGACATGGAATGCATTTCTGATTGTTAACAAGTTTTCTATACCTGTCTTAATGATCTACGATATTGTGCCTTCCAGGAAAAATAAACTTAAAATTAAATTAAATTAAATAAAAATTTAAAAAAAAAAAAACTACACACGTGAGTGCAACGGTGCCCACAAACAACCCGAGTCAATTAGCAAAAAAAATATATGTATATATCTTTACAATTTCTTGTCGATTTGCCACTCTAACCTGTGCTAGTTCTTTCCAATCGATCAACACTAGTCCTTGCTTTCTCAAACTGATCTATGCTTTTTCTAGATTTGTCGTAGCAGTCAACACTGTTCCGCGACTTTTCATGCCAATCAAGAATACTTCTTGACTTATCTGGACGATCAGTACTCTTCCTTGACTTCTCTGATCTGTCTATGCTGGTCCTTGACTTGTCTCGCCGGTCAGTACTTCTCCTCGACTTCTCTGATCTGTCTGTGCTGCTTCTAGACTTCTCACGCCGATCAGTGCTTTTTCTAGAAGGTTCAGAAAAATCCGTGCTCCTCCTAGAAGGTTCAGAACGATCAGTGCTTCTCCTTGAACCATTTCTCAGAAAGGGAGATTTTTCAACTGTTGCTATGAACTTCCTCAAATGTCTTATATACTCGGGATAGAGCTCCAAATTGCAATGGCTGCCGCCTTTAAGCCACAAGGGTTCATACTTTTCCTTGCAAAGATCCCAAAGCTGCTTGCCATGGGAGCAATCAACAACCTCATCTGATGTTCCCTGTATCATATCAAAGACCAATATTAAGAAAACCTGGATGACAGAAGGGCATACTACGAAGAAACGCTTGCCATATATGGATACCCACATTGAAAAAAAGGCATTATTAGACATTTAGAAGGATTTTTCCTATTATTTGATGATTGTATTCCTTAAAAGCTGTTAATGGGTTGAATTAACTGTAGAGGAAAACAATGATAATCTGGCAATTCATAAGTAGTGCTTAGAAAAGACGATCAAAGTTTACACGTTTGGATTCATAAAGGTTCATAGGTGGTCACGGAGATGGATGAAAGATAAAGGATCAATGATAGGGAGAAAAGGAAAAAGTATCCTAGATTGATATTCTGCAACAAGAACAGAAATATTGAAAATGAAAATGGGAAATTGTAGGCCAGTCACAACCAAAGTCCTAAAAGATAAAACCTAATGTCATCAGATAATTCACTGGATATGCAGAGCTAAATCCAAGTGTTTGAATCAATAAAAACAAAGAAAGTGAAATACCCTTAATTCCAACAAAGCACATTTACTGTTGTTTAACTAAACCCTTTATTTTTTTACTATCAAAATTCAAGGAGTCCATGTATTACTATGTTGGAAGAAAGGCAGCCGATATAGTTCTACCAAAGTCTGCAAAAAGGGATTTTGGACTATTCAAAGAATGTAAAGCAGTAAATTTCCATAGCTCTAAAAAGCGGCAAGTTTCACTGCTTCCATTTATTACTACATAAAATCAGGTGCAAAGCTCTTAAAACTAAAGAATTTAGCATATAGATGCATGTTACTACAGCCATTTTTCTAACCATTTTAGAGGAAGATTTCCCCAGTGTAATTTTCTGACTAGAAAATGTTTATATGAGAAGATCATGAAAAATCTCCTGAATCACCACAAATAAATAATACAGCTGATTCCTGAAGTTTTGCTAAATGCATATAATTATATATTATCGTATTAGTGTTCCAAGGATGTTGCTCCTGGAAACCCAGATTTGTTTCAAACGAAACATGACATAAAGGTTCAACTTCAATGCATGTTTAAATTCATTACCTGAATATAAAACTTCCTGAAAACAGAGAGCATGTGATTCAAGATAAATATGTTGATCTCCTTCAAATTTATCCGTTCTGCTTAGGGCAATAATTGACATCAATAATCAAATGGCATTAGCTCAACCGGTTAAATTCCTTGACTTTCAAGGAGTACACCCAGGTTCGAATCTTGCCAAATGTTATATGCATAATTGTCAAGTTGTTATAATACCACTATGTGGTCTTGATGTAATACGGGCAGGGACCGTTTCAATCCCATATAGCCAATTAAAAATAGTAATTGAAATCAATAAAGATATTCTAGCAATGTTTATCAGGTGCATGAGAAAAAAACTCTCCCTCATACACAGAAATGACAGTTCAAGGATAAATAGGATTTACTTAAGAATCAAGTGGGAATCATAGTTCTGATGATTACCTTCAACAATTTGCTAGATAAAGTATTAAGAATATACTCATTAATTTTGTAACTAAGCCTATGTTTGAGCTACAAATTTGCAAACCTTATGAGGTGATCTAATTCAACAAAAATAGGTGTAGTCTCCTATATGAGAAAAGATTCCACTATTTAACTCCAGATCATTCAAAAACCTATGTTCCACAAAGTTTCGTCGCAGAGACGGTGGGACGGCTTTTCAGGATGGTGGAATGGCGGGACGTATTTGGGAAGACAATATGTGTTTCCAGGATGGCCCCTGTATCCAAAGAGGCATCCCCATGGAACATAGCTCAAAACATATTGAATTTATTGGTGAAGGATGCATTTGAGATGTTGCAAGTGTGATTCTTTTCCCTGTTGAAGATAGGCATCAGCATGTGGTCAAAATGGGCACCCCATTGATAATGTTTTGACTTGACACTATATACTTGGTGGAAATACAAACCACTCATCAGTCACATGTTATTCAAGACAAGATTCTAGAATGCCTATCAATAAAAAATGTTTTGCAGAGATTGCTACTTTGGAATGGCTCTTAGAGGGTAGATTTTTATAGTAGATATATTGCAAAGTTGCTTCTGATGTGGTGTCATCTCAACACTGGAGGCTGAAGATAACTCTTATGATCCTAGTCTACAATCAGAATAGCTCTTTTGCTCCACAATTTCAAAATTCATGATGTTGGTGACAGTAGTTATTGCTGGTGCTCATAATAATACTGCCTAGATAGCATTAGTACTTTAGACTCTTAATTATGCCCATCTCTCATGACCAGAGATAGTAATTTGTTTCAAGATGTTTGGAGGTGGATTTGTATCACTTGAGCTTCTATCCCATGCAAGCATCAGAATGATGGATACCAATTTGACTTCTTTGCAGTATTGGATGTAATCTAGGACTGTTTGGAAGAATTTAAAGTTCTTGTATGAGTTTTTGTTTTGTTTTAGGCCCTATCAGAGCAGGATTTCTTGGTCCTGTGGAGACTAAAGGGAATTCAAGAAAAATGGAGAGCTCAACTCCAAGAAGAGAAAGTTGGGTGCAAGAAGCTAATGCAATTCTCATAACTTGTTTTCGCTGCAGAAGAAAGATATATTCATTGTAATTTTGTTGGGACAAGCATCCATGTATGTTTTGTGGTAAGAAAAATCAGAGTTCCACTGTGCATTGGAACCAAGATGTCACCAAGTGTGCATTGAAGACATTCAATGTGAGTGCAGGACGCGAAAGAGAAGTGATGCAAAACCCAAGAAATGGTGGATCAGAGTTGGAAGAACCTTGAAGAGAAAAGAAGAGAGGTATGGAGTTCTCCATAGTAACATGAGATAGAGTGAAGACATCAAGAAGTGTAAGAGCCAATTTATATTACCAAAAGAAAAGGGCCTTCATTTAGGCAAAAGGCAGCTTCATCGGTTGATCAAATCCAAATTGAGATCCATATGGATTTATAAAAGGTTCACCGGACAAGCATCCAAAACAGGGCAGTGTTGTATTTTGGCCATAGCTCCTCCAAATGAATTTGGATTTCCATGAAACTTCAGAGGAAGGATCATGGATTTCAAAGAAAGTTCAAAGGGAAGATCCTGACACCAGGAAGAATGCTCCAAATTAATTTGTGCTAAAAATGTCATCTAACCCCAGAAAAATAGGAAAGAACAGTCAAGACCAGTGAGTAGTATTTTGGGCATCAGTCAACCAGATCAAAATTCAAATATAATAATTCTTTTTGCAGGTGAAAGAAGACTTAGATAGCTGTCTGGTATAAATTCTATGTCAAAATACATTCATTTGGATAGTCAAATTGGAAAAACTCTATCTGCTATACAGTCCTCTTTTCTCTCTCCTGAGAGCTCCAAATGAAGGTTCTTAACATCATTGCACACATGCCTACCAATCTTCAGCTCAAAATTCACCCATTTGGGCCTCAAAAGGATAGAAAACATTCCAGCCAACAAGCTGGTAGGTAAAAGGCTGATTTGGCATGTGCAAGGTGGCCTAAAACCGATTTGGACAAGTGTCAAGATGAAGATTTGCAAGGGAAAGCATGACATATCATTTCCATACATCTTTTCCACTTGAAAAGACCTTAGTAATCCAAAAAAAGAAAATCAATTGCATTCTCGGATTTGGAAGAGGAAGAGGGTAGATGAGGCCTATTTAGGCCAAAACAAGGAAGAAGGGGAATTTGAGAGGCAGGAACAGGGGCAAGGCATTTCCAGCAATCAAAAAGCAAAGGATACTACTAAAAGGCACTGTGAAGCTGTAAACAAGGGCATAGTGGCTCTACATCTCAGTGATGGCCAAGTTGATGGTGACAACTCTTGTAACCTCTCTATTTTGCATTGAATAAGAAGCTTGAATAATTCATTTGTGGGTTTTCTTCCTGACAAGATTTCCCACGAAAAATCACTTTGTTGTTTGTCGTCTATATGTTCTTTTGAGCATTTCAATGGTTTCTTTTTTATTGCATTGTCTTTGTTCAATGGGATTTTAGCCAATTTATATGCTTTCCATGTATGACAACTAGCTAGTTTGAGCTAGGGATGGCCACTAGTTTGGTGCAGCAGTAAAATGTTGATTCTTCAGTCTTTATAAACATTGCATCAGTCTCTTTATGGATTTGTCTATACTCTTTTATTATCTTACATAAGCACTCTTGCACATAAAGAGCAGTTTTCATGCAAGTTTAAGGGTTTCACTAGTGACTAGTTGTCACAAAAGCCTAAGTGAAACCAAGCCAAAGATCACTACAATCCTTTGAAAAGGATCTGCTTAAAGTTCCATTTATAGAAACTACAGATCAATACAAGCATCAGACTGATGGACACCAACTTGACTTCTTTGCAGCACTGGATATAGTCAAAGACTGTTTTGAAGGATTTTACATTCTTGATTGGGACTTTGTTTTGTTGTAGGCCTTATGGAGTGGTACAAAGTTGTTTTCATAGCCTTTATTGTTGATCATCACAGGTCATCAGGGCCCATAATTTGCTTGTCTCTTGAATTGAAGAACAAATACTTGGTTGCTTTGGTCAAGAAGAATTGTTTATTGGTCTCGGAATTAGAATTTGACTACTCCCTTTCATCTTCATGGGGATCAGGTATATGCGTCATGTTGTGTAGAGCACCCTTCAACAATTGTCTGACAGGAGGATATAAATTTTGATCTCACAAGCTTCTTGTTGTGGATTGATTCAGTGAGACATATTTGCAGCTTTCTCGGTTGCTTGTCACAATAAGTATAGGAGTTTGAATTCCTTGGAAGCCCTGTGGGCATTGTTGACTGATTGCCCATCTAAGTCATCCTCCTAGGGGGTTTTTTCATTTTATATTAATGACAATTAATTTTTTTGTATGGATCACTCACAAGTTTTCGGATTTTTCCATACTTTATTAAAAGTATTTATTTTTCAGGTCACGGGCCTAGCACACACTAAACCTACCCCACAGGATTAATTACTCAGACTGTTATGGTTGGATAACTCAAATTTATTGAAGATTGCTTGTTCGATCCTACTTCAACTTTGGTGTTTTTAAGCTTGTTTTGAGGACTGACTTGGATTTGTTAGGTATAAAATACCCTGAACCTGCTCCTAAAGTTGTGTCAAACTGTGTTGCAATTACTCTGCCTAAGCCCTAGTGGGAAAGGACTCGCAATTTTGAGATTTTTTTTAAGCCACATTTAATTAGCTTGGATGTTAGTCTTATACAAGCAAAAGATCCTATGGACACATGGTCAACTACACTGCGGATCAAACATAGTTCAGCACACAACCTCAAGATAATTACCTCAGTACCTGAGATTTTGTAAATTGTTATTAGAGGATCACTTCCTCACTATTGTTGGTTCTCAGAACGAGAGTTGGTGAGCCCCATATTGCAAGCAGTTGTGAGATAGTCAACATGTCCATTATTTAGATGTGTACACTACATTGTAAATATGATATTGCTGCCATCAGTTTTTACATTATATTTCTTTGTTGTACTGTATGATGGCTTCTAATGCCAAACCACTGGTGAAAGTTGATGGTCTCTTTATTTATGCTATGTTTGTGAACCTAGCTCAACTGCTTTACTAGCCTTCTTGTTGATGTTTGTTATCCTAAATTCATAAATATTTGTGAAGATGCATGTGCTTTTTTTTTTTTTTGGCACAATTTTTTCATCTTTTTACAAAATCAGGAATCCACTTGTAAAAGTCTTATACAATCCTTCATCTGTTGATTTCTTCTAGTTTCTAATTTAAATTTTTCCACAAGAAAACAACACAATGTATCATGCACCTATCAGAAATGATATATAAAATGTAGAATAATTTATGTGTTTTCTTATCATTTACAATCTCTACTTCAAAATCAATTTTACAATATTGTAGATTATGTAGATATCTTCTATGTTTATTTGCAACTTTATGTTTGAAGTAGAATAGCTGTTAACAATGAGCTTCAGGAAATAGGACTGTTCCTTGGCATTATCTATTGATCAGCCTGATGCAAAGGCATTTTTATCCCATGACCTTCCCCTATAATCCATCAAATATCCCAGATGATTAGAACCACTGCAGTTAACAACAGAGCATAAGGCATTATTGGCCATTTGCCCCTTGCGAACTGTGAACTCCTTAAAAGCATATTTGGCCCCATTTCTACAACATCAATTGCAAACAAGGGACGTGATTTCTATTAGACTACATTTTTCCGTATTGTAATTGAGGCCAGGTAGAAAAGAGAGAATTCCAAGTCCACTCCTCATCCAAAGAACATTTCACGGAATAAAACTCTTCTCCTTGTACCTATGGATATCAGTCCTTCACCAAACAAGAAACTTTTCTAAATGAAATAGAAGACTTTAACAAGCTTGAAAGAGAGGCATTTTAAAGCTGAGTGAGGTACTCACATTGATCCTAAACCTTTGTTCCGTGTATTTTCAACCATATAGAAAAAGCCTTGAACTGCAGATTCATGGACTTCTAACATGATTTCTCTAAATTGATAGCAAAGAACTGGACTCCTCAAGTCATTGTAATGGTTATTATCACCTAAAAAAAAAGGTAGAGAAGCTGTTAACAGGTTTTGTAATTGAGTGTGTCAATAGACCAATTTGCCAAATAAGAGACACTCTTCACAACACTTATTTTGACATTTGCCAATATCCTCAATCTAAATGCTCCAAAGATAGTTGTCACTCAAGATTGGGCTTAGTGTGAGCATCCTAATAGACAAAACCTCTAAAAGGTTATCAGGTTTGAGCTCCTCAATTAATGAAACAGCATTGTTAACCTGATTGTACATGTTGGGCATGAGAATGCATCATCATCAGACAAAAGTCAGACATAATTAAATTTATGAGAGTCCTTTACTTTTCTGGCCCATTTCAGTTTCTTTTCATTAAGTTTATGAATCCATACAGGCTACAAACCCTCTCAAACAGAGGACTGGTCTTGAAAGTATCAATCATCTAGCTAGTTCCCGCACTGTAAGTGTCAACCTACTAGCAGGAATTTTTATGTATCACTCACAATCATTTGCAGTCATGTCAAACACAAACAAGCATCTTGGAATAATTTCTGTTGGCAATTGCAACCTCTCTAAAAGTAATAAATCTTTAAACAGCTGTCTTGCAATGGCTTTAAGAAAACACATACTTTACGGATTAAAATGTTCAATTTATTCCAACAATGCATCATTAATTCAAAACAGACATTTTCTCCTTTCAATAATGAACTTCTATAAAAGTGTTAATATTCTTGTAATTTTCCCAAAGAAGGATAACATCAATGAAATTGGCAATAAATGTTTAACATGTATAAAACCGCTGAGTCTTGCTGCCATGTCGAGCTATTGGTATTTCATGGAAAGTTGTATAATGTGGATAACATTTTACACAAGATAAAAGCACATTAGCCACGTTTTCATGTTTTATAGTAAATGGAAAATAAAGAAAAAATACAATGCAAAGTAAGCATCTACAAGCTTCAATTACTCCTTTGTGAATGAATGGCAAGAGATGATTATACATTAGAATTTGAATTTCACTGGTTTTTTAATAAGCTCCAAATTTACCAGATTATCCTTTTTCTTTAAAATCATAATCTGATGCAGATATAAGAGAGAAGGCTCTATGAAGTCAAAAGCTGTAAAACTAAGGGTTGATTTTAGACGGTGCAACGTCGTTTAAAATATGAGAATCTTTTTTGTTTACTCATCCATTGAAATAGAAAAGCCACCAAATTCACAAATTCATTGGTGGCAACATTGGATATTCAATCCAAGCTTTCTTTATCTCTATATGTTGTGGATCATTTGCTCAAAGTAATGCAAATAGATCACATGTGAACCAATTGTGCATCAGGTTATTTTAGAAAATAAATTTTAAAAAAAATAAAAACTTGGTACCAAGAAATCAGATTCCTTCTATTCTGGCTTTCAATCACAAAAGGAAGACATCAAACAAGCCTGTTTTTTGTTATTCACTCTAGCCCATGAGAAGGGATAGCAGCATATGCTTGGGTTGGCCTACTAAAATAATCCTTATATATGGACTGTCTACATATATGCCAACCACAGAAAGTAGTAAGACCTTCTTCCCCGCTGCTTTCCTCACTTGAGAGACATAATCCTTGCCCAAGCAATTCTCAACAAATGTACCCTAACTTGACATAATCCATCTTAAACTGTTAGTTCTTTTCAACATTTCACATGATTTCAAGAAGAAATAAATCTTTTGGAAGCCACATATAAAAACAATACTTCCGTTCCTGTTTCTTTAAGGAACTTTTAACTACTTGTAGGTTATTACTCATAATGACTTAGTTCTATTTTATTTTGTCTTTTGATTGGTTATATAGGATTGAAACAGACTTTACCCATATTACAGCATGAATGTTACAGTATTTTCGAAATTATGCATGCATTGCCAGACAAATTTTGTACCTAGATCTCCTTGAAAGTTGAGGTATTTAACCAGTTAAGCTTGTGCCATTTGATAATGTTTTAGTTCTACTTTAAAAGTAATGATATTTCAATTTTTCATTCAATCCTTGCTAATTGATCATGAAATTATCTTCTCAGCCATTGAAGAAAAAGCAATGATTCTTGGTTTACACCAGTTCTCTTTTCACATCTTCTAAATTTTGTCTTTTCTGTGCTGCTGTTTAGAGGTTTATTTTCCTGCAATTTTCTCTCTTTATTTTGCTTCTTTTCCTTTTTCCAGGGGATGAATACCCTACAATCACTTCTTTGAAGAATGTCCCACTAAGTTTTCTTCTTTGTTGTTGCTCTTTCTTACTTGATTATCGTTTTGCTCAACTTCTCATTTAGTTTTAGTCCATAGAATTAAAAAATATTGATTTTGGGTTCTCTCTTTTTCTACATAGTTAAGAATTAAGGTATAGACAAGGGACAGATATTAAGCTTATTTTTCCAGAGACCAGTGTATAGACTTCCCAGTGAATCCTTGGGTTTAAAAACAATTATGGTTATTGCTTGGTTATGCTCCATATTTGACTAGATAAAATAAATCAGTAGAGGGTGAGAGTATATACCCTAGTAAAAGGTGTTGGCTGACAATCATATACCAATCATATACCAAAGTGGACAAACATCACCTCTTATGGAAACCATCTGTCCGAGCAAGAAACTTTCATTTCGTCTGATTGCAAATGGATCTGTACAGGTTAAAGGTAGCAGGTAGCAGGTAGCAGGTAACAGGCAACTTTTAGATAAGGCCTGGTTGGCTTTGTTATGACATCGTTATGACACATCTCCGAACTTAAGATAGTTTCAATAAATATACGAGGAAATTGAAATAGAGTTGATGGCTGATGTAAAATTAAGGGAAGTACTTACGGCAGTGCTTCATGCAAATAATGATGCATGCCAAATCCATTTGAAGGGCATCCTAAGAACCAAAATGCACTAGTACCAATTTAAAATCCAACTATTAGCTTTTGCCCATCCCAAGTGGGTATTAGAAAAACACACAGGCATGTGTATATGCATGTAGGTACGTACAAAACAAACATCAAATATACATACCTGGCTTTGAGGAAAAAATAAACAAGCACAAAATTGTCTATTACTGATTACATAATTACAAGGAAAGTTTGGTTCGAGCAGGAGAAAAATGTTCTAAGATTTGGGATTTTCTAGTCACTAGTTTAGTTCAGGAAACATAAACAAATAAAATGATAGTTAAAATTATAAAATAAATAAATAAACACCAAAACAAAAAATTACTTTATAATCTAATATTTGAAAGCTAAAATTTATACTCTAATAATATTTAAATTTCACACAGTTTTAATAATATATAGGACTTGAAAAATAGAATAAATTAAATGTACCTAATTTGATTTTATAAAATTCAATGAGAATATATTTCAACTTAATAATTTATAATTTAATCAAATGGCATTAGGTCAAAAAGTTAATAAATGTGGGTTCCTGATTGGGAGACCCAGGTTCAAACCTTGGAAAGAGATGTAATACAACAATGTGGTTCGTTGAAATGCCACAGTAATATGGTTATAAAGTAATACATGTGGAGCCTGTTTCAATCTATGTGCCTCCAAAACCCTGAATTCATCCAAATGGGTGTGTTGTGGTAGGATAACGAACACAGTTGGAAGGGTCATATATGTATAGGATTGTTCAAAAGCTGAAATATTTAAAGGGTCAGATGAAGACCTGAAATATCAGGATCTTTGGTAGCATATTTAAAAGGAAGGAGGGAATTAAAACCGAACTCAAGGAATTACAAGACTATGTGGAAATCAACAGAATGAATCAACATACTTAAAGTGCAGGAAAAAGAATTACTTGCTGATTATCATAACATATTACAAAAGGAAGAGACATATTAGGCCTAAAATTCCCAAGAGAGATGGCCTAAGAAACACGATATAAATACCAAATTTTTTCATGTTATTGTCAAGACAAATTTGTCTTTTTGCCAGATCAAATATATTTCACTCCAGATGGAAGGAATATTGAGGAAGAAGAGATCGGAAAGAAAACAATCAATTATTTCACAGATATTCTATCAGAGGTTGCGCAAGATAAGAAGGCTCAAGTTGAGCTTTTGCAAAACGTTCATCAATTATCATGCCAAGACGAGAATGAAGGCTTGATGACGAAATTTTGTACAGAGAGGCTACACAACGAGAACTTCTCTTTCCAACCTGACAAGGCGCCACGTCCTGATGGACTTGCGATTTTCTTTCAAAAATTTTGGGATATGTTCCGAAGTGATATGTTGGTTTCAGTGGAAGATGTTACGAAAAGGAAGGTTACAATCAGTGAGATTAATGCTAATTGAACTCGTTCCAAAGAAAATTGAGACAAAATATTTTGATAATGTTGATCCGATAAACCTTTGTAATATGATTATAAAATTAATTCCAAAATTATGGCAAATAGAAGGAAAGATGTTCTAGAGTGTGTTATCTCGAAGAAACAAGGTGTTTTGTTTTTTTGTGGTAAGCAAATCCTTAGTGGTATAATCATCACGTGAATGGCCATACATTCTCTTTCATCATTGAAAAAAAGGTAATCTTGTAGTATTGGATATGAACAAAGTATAGGATAGGATTTTGTGGAGCTTTTCATATGATATTCCCAAAAAATTGGTTTTGATGAAGTTGGGTGTGAATGGATAAGATGATGTACTTCACCAAAGTAACTCACTATCCACTTGTCTTTTGATTATTCTTGCTGAGGCGTTGGGAAGATCTCTTTCAAAGACAATGGTGGAAAGCAAGATCAAGGGTATTCACGTTGTGACAAACGGTTCCTTTGAATCTCATATCCAATTTGTTGATGGCATTCTTCTTTTAGGTCATCATTTGGTCAGCAAGACCATGGAATTTAGTTTAATCCTTCCATGCTATGTAAAGGCAGCTAGACAATTAGTAAATTACTAAATACAATGAAATCCAGGATCTTTTCCATCTACACTGCCCTTGCTTTACAACAAATTATTATGAAGACTTTGGGGATTACTGTTGGAAAACTACAATTCACATATCTAGCTATTCCCTTGTTTGATAAAAAAGTAGGTTTGGGACTCAATTTTGGAACGAATAATATCATGTCTATCTTGTTAGAAAGGTAAGTTCCTAACCAAGGCTGGAAGACTTCAACTCATAAAGGCTATGCTAGAATCTAACCCAATATATTTGATGTCACCTTTAAGATTATCAGCAGATGTAGCCTCTAAATTTGACAGAATACAAAGATTTTCATTGGGAAGGACGTGAGGAAAAGTTTAGGTTTCTTCTTTGCAAATGGAATAGAATTGCAGGGGAAAGAGTATCGGATGGGCAAGCTTGCAAAATTGCAGATTTATGAGTTTGGCAATAGGAGCAAAGCTTGGTTGGCAATTGTTCAAAAACCATGGAAAGAGATGGGCAAAATGTTACTTCAAATATATATAGGCTCAAAGCACACAATATAATTGTTCAGAAAATGAACCTTGCCTACAAGATTGGCAACAGAGAACTTTGTATCAAAGCATTTGCAATAATTCAAGAAACAGATGCACAGTCAATGATGGGGACTCTAGGAATTTTTTGAACCGATTCAGGTTGAATCCTTATACTTGGATTTTTATTAACAACGTGGCTATAGTAGAGGACCTCAAAAAAGCAACGAAGATACTCCAAAATGCTTCAAGATTACAAATTGCCCATCTTTTCATGGAAAGATGAGTTGGTCTAAGATTTATCAAAAGAGGGTGGATACTCGATCAAGTTTGGGTAGAAGGCTTTGAAGCAATCAAAATTCCCTACTTGCAAGGATTTCCCTTGGAAGAAAATTTGGTCACCCGAAGCTCTTCCTAAGGCCTCGATATTTCCTTTAATTGGCAATCCAAAACAAATCTCTTACAAGTGACAGTTTGAAAATAGAGGATATCATGGACCTTTTATGTGTACTTTGTGTAAGGTGAAGCCAAACAATCTTAAATCATTTATTTCTTCATTGTCCTTTGGCTTCTACTATTGAGTCACGTTTCTTTAAAAATGAGGATTCGTTACATTGCTTCATCGACATTCAAAGAGTTGAAAGCTAAGGCATTAAGCATTATGTGGAAGAGTGGCCCTACTATTATTTGTTGGAATCTCTAGATTGAAAGGATTACTAGGTTTTTCAAAAACCAATCTCAAAATCATATCCAAGTTTGGATTCGTATTGTTGCCTCTTGAGAGGTTTTTGCAGGTATGGTGCTCATCATGGGATGTCTCAAATGTGGAAAAAATAGACATGCTAGCCTCTTGGTTATATGATTTCCACATACATGCAAAGTTGATCTATGACAATGAAGGTAGCTTAAAATAAATAGTGTCAATCCCTCGTAAAATATTAATGATTAAAAGTTGGGTTTATCAAACCAAATTTTTAATGGGGATAAACCCAAATTTTTAATGGGGCCTCCAAAGGAAACCTTGGGAAAGTTGGTAGGGTGGCATATTTCGTATAATGAAGGCAAAATTCTTCTCATTTACTCAAAATCGTATGGAACTTCAAACAACAACCATGCAAAGGCTAAATTACTCCTTAAGCGGATCAAGACTGCCATTAAAAAAGGATGGAGATATATTTCAATTGATAGGGATTCACATATTTTTATTAAAGTTATGAAGAAAAAATGAATGTGGAGATTGGATCAATAATAGCCTTATTCTTGATGTCCATAAATTATTGATGAACGTAGTATCATGGAAATGCAAACATATTTATACACAAGGAAATAGGATACAAAGTAACTTAGCCAACGCAATGTTGATCTCCACCTTGGTGAAATTCAAAATTTAAAAGTAACTGGCCCAAGGAGATCCCAACAACTATGCAAAGGCTAAATCACTCCTTAAGCGGATCAAGACTGCCATTGAAAAATGACGGAGATATACTTCAATTGATAGGGATTCACATATTTTTATTAAAGTTATGAAGAAAAATGTGGAGATTGGATCAATAATAGCATTATTCTTGATGTCCATAAATTATTGATTAACGTAGTATCATAGATATGCAAACATATTTATACACAAGGAAACAGGATACAAAGTAACTTAGCCAACGCAATGTTGATCTCCATCTTGGTGAAATTCAAATTTTAAACGTAACTAGCCCAAGGGGATCCTATCTCTTAAGAAAAATGATATCAAGGATTTAACAAAGGAAAAAGTATTAGTTCATGGGAGTTGGAAAATATCTCTGACAGAAAGGCAAGTTGGTGATTCATGAAAATCTTGTTTGGATATTAGTCTAATTGCCCGGAGTGGCCCCCAAAAGACACATAACTTATTTAAAAAATAATATACAAGTTAGGCTTGACAACTAAGTTACCGGTTCTGCCCCCTAGACCCCCGGATCCTGGTACAGGTCGTACTCGGTCCAGATTCGGGTACGTTACGCCTGTGGGTCCATCCAGGGTTCTGCCTGGCGGATCCGGATACGCCCGGGTTCGTCCAGGTATAACCTTGGATGGACCCACAGGCGTACCCGAGGAAAAAAGCTTCTCCCCTATAAACAATCCCATACCGGCACTTGTTTCAACGATTTTTAATATCTTTTGCTTTGCCGAAATAATCCAAGATCATCTGATTTAAAAAGAAAAGCAACAACAAAAGAGTTTTTGTTTATTAATTTATTTAAATTCTCCCCCGTATGAAAATTCGGCCAAAGGATCCCCTGAGACTATAAATAATTCGAAATAATTGAAGTCGTAAGATAATTTCCTCTGCCGAAGCCGTAAGATAATTTCCTCTACCGAAGCCATAAGATAATTTCCTCTGTTGAAGCCGTCAGTCAATAATTCGATATAATTCAAAATATTCCGCAAAAGAATAAACGTTGGAAGTTTTTCGGCATATTTTTAGGGTTTCGTTGCAGCAGTAACGTCTAATGTACAGTGCCGTGTGGAAATGCCGAAAGTTTTCCAGCATATTTTTAGGGTTTCGTTGCCGCAATAACGTCTAATGTGCAGTGCCTGAGATTGGAAAAGTATTTTTGGAAAATGGTAATTCTGAATCATAGTGACTAATTATAAAACAAATAAAAAAGGTTTTGAAATATTTAAAATGGATGCACGAGGAGCAATAGTTTCAAGCGCCCAAGTCGGTTTTAAGGTTTTTGACTAATTTAATATAACGTGGGAATAAACTACCATAATAATAATAATAATAATATATTCGTACATTTAATTTAATATTTTCTATTTAATTTGATAGAAAATATTAAATTAATTTAATATATTAATAATTGTTAAAAAAAATATATATTTTTTTTATATATTTATTTTTTTGATTTGGTTATTGTGCGAAACTATTAATAATTGTTAAATTACAATAATAATTTATCCAAAACATTGGTAAATTTAATTAAGGTCCACATTTTTTTAATCTAATTAAAAAAGTGAGCCTAATTAATGTCCTTGATTAAGAAGAGAGGTAAGGTAAGTAATGAAGATGTTATGGTTGTCAGCTGAAATTTGGCATGCAAAATTGCCTGTCATAAATATCTTAATTGGTGTCTTTTTAAGTGTGAATGCCCTTTGTTTGACGTCCAAGTCAAGTAAATTTCTTTTTAATTACAAATCAGAAAAGAAAGCTAAGAAAGCTTTTACAAAATTTAGGATATTAAGCCCGAAACAATTTTTAAATAAGCAAAGAAATGCAGATTTACATGTTGCTTTTCAAAATATAATATATCACTCTAACACAGAAAACAAGATATAAAATGAAACAAATTTAGGGTGAATCCAAATTATCATGCATACAATTTTTAAATAAGCAAAGAAATGCAGATTTACATATTGCTTTTCAAAATATAATATATCACTCTAACACAGAAAACAAGATATAAAATGAAACAAATTTAGGGTGAATCCAAATTATCATGCATTTCTGTCTATATTGCAGTAAATCTATTTTTACTGGAATTGCGTTTATTCCTTTTTCATTTTTCTTCTAAAAAAGCTTTGTTTTCTGGAAAAATAATAATAACAATAATCTAATCAAGTGGCATTAGCTCAACCGGTTAGATTCCTCAACATTTCAAGAAGGAGACCCAGGTTCAAATCTTGCCAAACAATACATGGATAATATCCAAGCTTTGTTATAATACCACTATGTGGTGATGATGTAATATGGGTGGGGCCCGTTTCAATCCCATATAACCCATTAAAAAAATATAATAATAATAATAACAATAATCAATAAATAATTATCTAAGTTTTTAACTCCAGCTTTGTTGTTAAAAAGTAGCTAATTGCATATATACCAAACTTCCTATCTTCCCTGGATGTATGCATATTTTATTTGAAAACAAGTAATTGCGTATATACCAACTCTCCTATCTTCCTTGGATGTAAACATATTTTATTTGAACCCCACATCTAAGTGCCTAATATACCAATCCTCCTATCCTTCTGAAATGGATGCAGGTTTACTGAAATATGTTGAAAGGTATCTTAAAAGTACCTTTGACATTATTGCAGCTGAAGTATAGGAAGACTTCAAAATATGTTTTCACTTCACTGAATCACATGAAGCCATAAAACTATCTTTCAAAGGTATGTCATGTGTGATATGGTGATACTCTAAAACAGAGATTAATACAACATAGAAAGGAGAAAATGAAAAGAAAGCACAATTGTACAAAAACCCTCAAAAAAAACACTTCATCTATCTTCAAATCCATACATTCTACTTCAAAACAATGCCCTATACTTATATATATACAATAAGATGTGTCTTGGTTGTCTCAAGAGAATTTTGGTGTTTCACATTCTCTCCATATCTGGGTGAGAATATTTCTTTTTCCTTTTTCCTTATTTTTCACTTGCAATTTCAATTCTATTCTGTTCTGATTTTTGTCCTATTCTTTACCTGTGTTGCTTTTTGTCTGATTCTTGTCCTATTCTGTTTTTTGTCTAATTCAGTATCATAATTTCCAGCATTCTCCCCCTTGAGACTGAATGGAGAAATTTTCATTCAACCTCTGAGTGAAATAAACTGATTCTTTGCCTAATGTCTTCATACTGATCATTCAGATTGCAGTGTTTCAATTCAAGCCCTTTTTCCTAAACTAAGTCTCTAATAAAATGATGCTTCAAATCAATGTGCTTTGATTTTGTATGAATAACAGGAATTTTAGTCATTTGAAGTGCATTCATGTTGTCAAAAGAAAATGGTAGTTAGCGTTTCTTGTTTTTCACCAAGGTCTTCTAGGATCTATCTCAAACACATTGCTCGTGTGCTTGCTGATGGAGCTGCTATATCATTTGCCTCTGCTGTTGAGAGTGCAACCATTGCCTATTTCTTCAAACTCCACGTTACCAATCCATTTCCCAATGAGAAACAATTTCTTGATGTCGGTTTCCTATCATGAATCAAGCCTCCCAGTCTAAATCATTGTATCCAACCACCTCAATCTTATTAGCTGAAGCATAAAGGATTCCATAATTTAAAGTTCCTTTCACATACCTCAAAATTCTCTTAGATGTTCTCATATGATCTTTTGATGGCTCACTCATGAATCTTGAAACCAAAGAGACTGCATATGCAATATCTAGTCTTGTTGTTGTCAAGTACATAAGGCTGCCAATCAAACTTCTATACTTCCTCTCATTCACTCTTCCACTTCCATCATCCTTGCATATTCTTTCACCTTGTGCAAGTGGGGTAGCAACACCTTTGCAACTTTCCATGCCAAACCTTTTCAACATATCATGTGCATAGTTAGATTGGCAAATTAAGATCCCATTATGCATTTGATATACCTCCATGCCAAGAAAATAATGCATCAAACCCAAATTGCTCATTTCAAATTCTTGCATCATGGCTTGCTTAAGCTCTTTCTTCATTCTTGATGGACTTCCTGTGAAAATTAGCTTATTAACATACAAGCAAACAATCAAAATATCATGACCTTCCCTTCTGTAGTACAATGTGGACTCATTCATCCTTCTCAAAAATCCACACTTCAAGAAGTATGCATCAATTCTTACGTATCATGCCCTTGGTGTTTGTTTTAGTCCATATAATGTTTTTTATAACTTGTAGGCATTATCCTTCTTTACCTTCCACTACAAATCCTTGCAGTTGTTCCACATACACTTCTTCAATCTTGTCATTCAAGAATGCAATCTTTACATCAAGTTAATATACAGTCCATATTTTTTGGGCTGCCAAAGCTAAGACCAATTTTTTTGTGTCTTGCCTTGCAATAGGTGCATATATACCTTCATAATCTATGCCAATTTGATATGCATAACCCTTTGCCACTAGCCTTGTTTTATGGTACCTAGGAATAGGCATATGGAGATAAGTTATTATATTGTATAAGGGTAATATGGATAGTTGGAATGGGCCACACATAACCCAAGGTTGATTATATTATTATCTTATATTATAATAATGAGTGGGATGAGGGTTTAGTAGTCATCCCCAAAGTATAATTGAAAGAGGGGTATATAAAAAAGGGATATTGTCGTTGTAGTCATCAACAAGATCAATCATATGAAGTATTGTTTGTAATCGTCTTTGACCATAAAGTGGCTTATGAGACTTTGCCCTCTCTAAGTGATGCTCTCATCTTGGGAGATCTTGTGGAATTTTCGTTTCTTAAGGAATATTATTGGTGGTGCTCTAACCTAGGGGTAATATCTATCTCTGTCTCTTCTGTGGATTGTTATTGTGGATGAATGATTTAATATTTTTGCATATTGTTGAATGATTTATGTTAATGAGAATAAAATTTCGTAACACCTTGTTTTGTGACTTCAATTGATTCGTCACTATTCTACATGGTTTTGAACACCCACTTCACTCCAATTACCTCTTTGTTCTTTAGAAGTTCACACAACTCCCAAGTATCATTCTTCTTTCATGGCTTTGGTCCCTACCTTGCTTTGGGCTGCTGTTTCAAAACTTGGGGCTCCACTTCAATTTTGGACAATACTGCATAGTTCACCATACTATCTTCTTGTTACTTTTTCCTTTGTTCTTGGGCTTGTGCCTAGGCTTCTTGTGTACTTCCTATCAATATTCTGATCCAACAGCTGGCAGCTTGGATGTGATTGTAATGTTCTCTTCCATTTTGTCCTTGTCTTTGGAAAAATGCTCGTCTTCTCTTGATGTTTATAACACACCAAAGTCTTCAATTATGATTGTCATCTCAATCTTTTCTGCTTCTTGTGCATGTACTCCCCCTTCATCAAAAATCACATCATTAGACACAATGCATTGTCTAAATTTGGGACCATAAAATCTATATGCCTTGCTTTCTTTAGAATAACCAACAAAAATGCATGCTTGACTCTTTGGATCTAATTTCTTCCTTTTCTTATCTTCAACATGAACATAAGCAAAACAGTGAAACACTCTCAAGTGATTTACTTAAGGCTTCTTTCCATACCATGGCCTTGTGAGGAGTCATATTCTTTGGTGCAATTGTGGAACTTCTATTGAGGATGTAATATTGTTGTTGCAACTGCTTTAACACACAAATGATTTCCCAAAACTTTTGCTAGTACCATGCTTCTTGTCATCTCCATGATTGTCCTATTCCTCCTTTTTGTCACTCAATTTTGTTGAGGTAAATAGGCTGTTGTCGATTGTCTTCTTATCCCATCCCGTCACAAAATTGATTGAATTTCTTGAAACAATACTGACCACCACGATCAGTCCTTAATGTTTTAATTCTATATCACTTTAATTCTCCACTATGGCTTTGAACTTCTTGAATACTTCAAGAGCATCACTCTTATTCTTCAAAAAAATATACCCAAGTTTTTCTAATATGATCATCCATGGTTATGAAAATCGGATCACAATCGCGATTTGAATTGAAAAATAGCGATTCTGAAAAAATCCAATTAAAATCAAATCAGAATCGGCATTTTTGAAAAAATCACCGAAGTTTTCAAAAAAAAAAAAACAGCAAAAAATCGCCAGCGGCTGCATGCATAGAGGAAAAGGCATAAATATTGTTTTTTTTTCTTATTTTTCTTCCTCCAAGCTTGAAAAAGACGTCTGCCTACCTGCTACCACACCAAAGAAAATCCTAAAAGGCATCCAAACAACGGATTTTTGGACGTTTGAAGGAATCTGGTAGTCACCAACAGCCACCAAACAGCAGATTTTTTTGAAGTTTGAAGGATCCCGACAGCTACCAACAACCACCAACATCTAGGAATCTACCCAAAAGATTCATTTGAGGTAAGCAAACTGATTTCTTTTTCTTTTTCTTTTTCTTTTATTCTATTGAATCTTATTCCAAATTTTCAAGCATATTTTTTTTTTCGAAGTCTAAAACCAAATGCAACAAACTAGGGTTTACAGTTTTGGGTTTTTTTTTTAAGTAATTCTTTGTTGTTATTTGCTGCCTGAAACATGTATGCAAGTCTATATTTTTAGCTTTCAATGTTTAAAGTTTAGAGTCTTAGACTTCAAACTAGGGTTTAGTTTTTTTTTTGTTTTTTTTTTATTTTTATTTTAATTAAGTAATTGTTTGCTTGATATTTGTTGTCTAAAATTTGTATGCAAGTGCATGTTTTTGGCTGCCAATGTTTACAACCTTCGCCTCCACCATAAGAAAATTACAAGAACAAGTACCGAGGCCTTTGACCTAGACGAGATTGATCCATCTAATGATTGGATCACAAAGGCACAGGAGGAGCAGCAAGAAGATGTTCTCTTCAGCATGGATGAATTTGAAAACTTAGAAAACCTAGCGGAGGAGATGGCAACAAAGGCACAAGAAGAGGCACAACCAAAGCAACAAAGAGAGACTAGAGCTTCTACTAGGGCAAAGGGCAAAGGCATTCTAAGACATTGATTGAGGCATTGTACTTGACATTTATCATGACTCATGACACATTTTGTAATTTTGTACTGTTATATATTATAAGCAATACAAGATGTGTTTTGTCACTTTCGTGTGTAGTAGTTTAAAACTTTAATACTTTGGCTTTAAGCTTGTAGCACTTGCCATTTTCATGTGTAGTTTAAGCTTGTATCACTTACAGTATTAATATTTGATTTGCATAGTGTTAATTCATTGTGATATGCATGAAAAAAAAATCAAAAAAAAATTGCATTTTCTTCGGTTTTTTTTTTTTGCCGATTTTTTACCGATTCTCGGTTCGATCCGATTTTTTCCAAGCCAATTCCAATCCGATTCCTATTTTCTCAACTATGTGATCATCAATGAAAATGAAATCAGAAGGATTTACCAACACTTGGTGTGTGCATTGGATCACAAATATATGAATGAATCAGCTGCAATGGATATGATGTTGTCCATGCTCTTCCTTTTGGAAAGCTCTCTCTATGATGTTTTCCCATTGTGCAACCTTCACACACTTCACCCCGTTTTGCTTCTACACAAGGCAGTCCATGGACCATTCCTTTAGCATTCAACAAATATAAGCTTTGAAAATTTAGGTGATCATACCTTTGGTGCCATAACCAATTGTTGTCCTCAATGGTTGTATGACACAAATTGCTCTCTTCTCCTCCAAGTTTCAAAGGAAGCTTTCTGTTCTTTGTCATAGGTACAACAGCCACCATTAGTTCCTATTTAATTTTTCATAAATATTGCACTCATCCTCAAACACCACTTTGTAGATTTTTTTCTACAAGATGCCCCACCAAATTGTGCTTCAAGCTTGGTACAAAGTGCGTATTTTGAATACCTTTCTTTCCATTTTTGTGTCAATTTGCGAGGTTCTTTTTCCTTCAACCACCAATGTTTTGTTGTCTCCAAATTTCACCTTGCTATTGTATGAGTCATCCAACTCCACAAACAACAACTTATTACCCATCATATGATTTGAACAACTGGACCCAAGACTCTATAGTTGAAACTTCTGCCACATTATATGATACGATATATTTTTTGAGCTTTCACCTTCTTCATGCGAAACATTTGCCTTTTATCCTCCTCAATTGCTTGCCTTTATTCTACATTCTCTTTCATAGTGGCCATACCTTTTGCAATAGCGACATCAAACATTCCTCTAATCCACAAATCCGCCTCTACCTCTTCCACTATAGTCTCCTCTTCTACCATGGCCTCTTCCTCTTGTAGAATGCTGATATTGCTCTTCCCCTCTTTAACCTTGGGACAGCATCTCCCTATGCTGGTTGTTCAGCATAGATACCAATCTTGCACACAATGCCATGCACCCTTACACAATAATCTCTCACATTCTCATTGTCCTTCATTCTCAGATTTTCATTCTCTCTTCAATATTTGTGGCTTCACTAAATTTCACTTGAGCAGGCCCTTGATAGCCTGTCTTCAAGGTGTCCCAAGCTCCTTTAGCAGTCTTGACACCTGCAGTTCTTGGAAAATGGCTTGTATCAAGAGCTGCTTGTATGTGATATAAAGCCGAGGCATCTTTTATTTGTGCTTCCCCCATATTCATTTTTTCTATGGCTGATAAAATACTCCAAACAACTGCTTCCTTGCATCCATGTTCCACAACTCTCCACACATCCTTGGAAATTAGCAAAGTCCTCATCTTTATGCATCAATAATCATAATTTTCTCATTTAAATTCTGGGATGGACAATGAGTATTACCGCGAGCTATGACAGCTACATTATAATGTATGAAGTTTTCCTCCACAAACTCAAATTCTGAATTCTCTAGTTAAAGAAAATCAAATCCTCAAGCTCTCCACTTCTCCAATCTCCAAACTCCAAGTTCTGATATCAGTATGTGAGATGTGGGGGGTACTCTAAAACAGAGACCAACAAAGCATAGGAAGGAGAAATTGTACAAAAAAAACTCCCAAAAAAAACTCTTCATCTATCTTCAAATTTGTACATTCTACTTCAATGCAATTCCCTATACTTATATATATAAAATAGAATGTCTCTTGGTTGTCTCAAGAGACCCTTGATGCTTCACATTCTCTTCAAATCTGGGAGAGAATTTTTTTTCCCTTTATTTTAATTTCACTTGCAATTCCAATTCTATCTTGGTCTGAATTTTGTCTTATTATTATCCCGTTCTGTTTTTGGTCTCATTCAGTATCACAATTTCCAACATGTTTTTCGCTTTAACGTGTACATGCAGCTATAAAATCATCTTTTATGTTTTTCATTTGGTTGAATTGCATGAAACTGTAAAATTATCTTTTTTTGCTTGTTCAAGTTGATCTTAGACAATTTTGAATCTTTATCGTATGTGCTTCTTGGGTAATCGATGCATGTTTACTAATTTTAACATTGTCTGAAGTTAACTTGTTTCATTACTGAGAGCAAATTAAATTAAACTTGTTTCATTACTGAGAGCTAAGTTAACTAAGCTTTAATAAATTTAATTATATACTAAATTTAAATTAGACTGCACAACACTCCATTACTTGTAAGTTAATTAGACTCTAATTTGATTCTATATAATATTTTATTTAAAATTATATATCTGAAAGATGGAGAGCAGAAAACGGGTGATACTTGAAAGTGAATGTATTTTTGACAAGTATAAAAATAATATGAACATCTGCATTGATGGGCATATAAGAAAATTATCCATATATTGACAAAAAAATGTACCTATGACAGCAATTTACCAATAAAAATTCAAGCCTGGTTTTCGTCTAAGGGATATTGTTTGGGTCAGCAAAGTAGGGGGCATCCTCTGGGTCAGAAGAGCAAGCCTTCTAGGAGGTTGTTTGACTGTCGTCTAAGATGGTTGTCTAGAGGCCATCCAAGATCATTTGAAACAAGTTGGAGCTGTCATATGAGCCAAGCAGCATGTTGTCCAATCGCAAGAAACCATCAAGGTTGTTTAAGCACTACAAGGGAGTTGCGCGGGTGTAGAAATTGGTTTCCAAATGTTGTCCCAAATAGTATCAAAAATGTCATCCGTGAAAAAATTTAGGAACAGACAATGAAGAAATTAGCCCCTCAATCCCACAAAAGGGGCACCGCACCTTGACCCAACAAGCGAGCTCCCATCCCCTTGATCCCCAACAAGGCGGTGAGGAGTGTTTCCTGTTAAACTTTTGATGCAGTCGTTCACATGTAGCAAAGCGAGCAATGAGATAACAATGTATGCAGCCGCACAAGATGTATGAACAAAAAGGAACAAAAGGCGCACAACAAGAGTTTCAAGTACCGTGTTCAATGCCTCTACCCAATGTTCAGTTGGTCCATTAGCGAGGATTTCAACAATTTTAGAGCAAGGGATAGGTGTAGGCAGACAATTTGACACATGAATAAACATCATGTCTACAAGAGCATACAAACATATGCCCCACGTCAATTGAATTAGTGTATTGTAAAAAGAGTTGTCGTATGTAAGCATTGTCACATAGTATAATGTTGCCATATGCATATATGGCAATAAGTGGTTTTAGTAATGTATGAAATATTAAGGGGTATTTTCATGTTTTGGAGTATATGGAAGGTTCTACGGTAGTTAGGTAGTTGCCAACCGCCCACCGGTCTTGTGATAGCCATATGTATGCATCTATGTGGGTAGAGAGATGTTGGTTGATGATGTTTGTCAAGGTATGACATTGGTCAACACTGGTCTAGGAAAGTGTATGTGTGTCGCTCAACTAGACAATGATGTATTGCATATACATGGTGTGTACAGTTTATCCGCATGTTTGTAAGTTCTTCCCATTATTTATCTTTGTTTAATTATATATAATGTAACATTCTACTGAGTGGTATTCTATTCTACAATTCTTGTGCACAAACCAAAATTGTTGAGACCACTTTATGAAAAGCAAGATTTGTAGCTTGGTTAAAAAGTGTTTGCCCTCTCAAAATATATATTTTACCCATCCGTAGCCCCACACGTCAACTTAGACTCTTCTAATGCAACAAACACGCATGCTCTAGCTAGAAATACATCTTCCTTGACATGCATCTGATATTACAAGTTAAAGCCTACAATGAATTATCTCACTTGTAGATGATCCTACCACCAGTTTACTACCCAGTCACTTGTCTATAGCGGATTTCATGAATGAAATTGAGAGTATGATTTGTGTTCTCCTAGTTGAAGATGCAAAAAAGATCAAATAGGAATGTCTTGGTGCACTACAACAAGCAAGCCTACCAAAAAGCAACGTACCAAAAAAGAAATATTGAAAATTCAAAATGCTTCTTCATGATCTTATTGGGTCAAAAGAAGATAAAAGCAATCTCACAGTCATCATGAACAAACCGGACTGATAACAAGAAGACATTTGACTATGAAAATAATAGTGAGAGCTACAAGTTGCTAAACTGTAACCCTATTAGCAAAGTCTTGAAGAAAATTACGAAGGTGAATAAAGAATCTTCATTGAATGACAAGGTCAAAAATAGATTAATACCAAAGAAAGAGTACAAGCCCTGAATTTTGTTTAGTTGCTGTACAACAAATGAGCTTACCAAAAAGTAATGTATCAAACGGGAATTATTTAGCAATCAAAAGTTTTAATAATAAACTGAACATAATTGTGGCAAAAGCACATAAAGGCAGTACCACAATTTGCATGAACAAATAGAACTATATCAACAAGGGGCTTGAGCAAGTAAATAAAAATTAGAGCTACTAGCAGCTGAACTCTAACCTGATAAGCAAAGACTTAAAGAAGGTTACAAACGCAATTAAAGAATCTTCATCAAATGATGAAGTTTAAAATAGATTGATATGAAAGGAGTTCATGCCCAAAATTTTTGCTCTTCCTAAAATTCACAAGGTAAAAAATACACTACCCATTGTGGAGGCAACTGGCTCTCCAACTTCCCAATTGGCAAAATCCTTATCAAATAACCTGACAAGTTTGCAACAAGAACGGTGTCTTTTACCAAGGAATCCCAGCATTTTGTGGATTTCATTAGTGATAAGGCGGGTGATTGTGACATTCTTGATAGCCTTGATGCAATTTTGCTCTTTACTAAGATTGAATAATCAATGTTCAATAAAATTTACAATTAAATGAGAACGCTAGAATTCTTTCGCATTTTTTGATGTCTTAATAATGAGGAAGCAAGATGGTCATCTCTCCGAGAAAGTTTAGACAAAGTCATCACATAGATACCTTTATCTGCATGCAACATCAGATCACCACAAAACTCAAAAAGAGGACATGCTTAAATCTTTTGATCACAGGGCCATAAGGATCATGAATGCATACTACTGAAAGCTTGAGCAATCCCACCTTACTTAAGCATTCAAGTTTAATGGCTGTTCACAGCAAGTCAAGGAAGCCTTAAACAATGCCTAAGGGATTACTAGCCAAAGGCCAAAGAAAAAAGATGTATCCATGTATAGATCGCATATATTGAAGAGATTTCTAAGAGAATTCTAGAACCTAAAGAGCAAAAACATCCAAACTCCAAGAGACTGATATTGAAGGAAGGCGTGGTTGATTCCAAACTCTGTTGTGCAGCATACTTTGTTTTAGGCCCTTGCACTTGGGCCGACATTGAAGAGAAGGATGAGAGAGAGATTCAAACAAGATTACACTATTATTGGAATGAAAAATCAGCACTTGTTGATCACGTAGCAAAAAGGCAACCACCTGTTTACCTTGAAGATGCAAAACTGATTTCACAAGAGGACTATTACTTCAAGAGAAAGGCATGCAAACCTGCAAGGTGAATGAAATAGAAATACACCCAGCCAATCTTCATAAGGAAGAAGGTTTATGCATGGTGTATCACATTGTATTTCCAGGGCAACCAATTTTATTTTCATTTCATTACACAGGTGTATAGATTAGACTACAATTTACCAACAATACAACATTAGAGTATCTTCCAATATTAAACTCAAAATAAACTAATTAAACTATCTATAATGTATAACATTCAATTTGAAAATAATAAAAATTGAATTAAATTACTTATAAACTAGATATACACCTTATTTACTTAAAATAATAATAAGACGTCTCAACCCTAAAAATAATGATGTACAAACAAAAAGTAATAAGAAGTTGTGGCTTTAAGATATAACATATGATGTAAACCCAAAATCATAGTGAAGCTCACAGCTGCCATCAGAAGCAAAGGTAGTGCCGAAATTACTAATCTTTCAGAGCTGATGGATTTATATGCATTATGTACATTTTGTTCCAACCAACAATCGTACAGCTTATCTTAAATATGACAAGAACCATAAAATTCAAAATTGAAAATTCTTATAATTAAATTTCATTTCTTTTAGATGTTCATAGTCAAAGATAGAATTAATTAACTTCAATTTGCACAACAACATGTATAACAAAAATAAGAGTTAAAGGAAAATAAAGAATCTTAGAGATGTTCATCAACCATTAGAACAATCAGCCACATCTTGCCGATATTCAAACCAGCCATAAACCCCAAACAGAAATTAATATATAAAATCAGGATAATACAGATACTCACATGCATGATAAGAACAGGGCAGTTTACAAGAGAGATTTTATCAATATTCTGCACAGGAAAACGAAGTATAGTATCTAATGAGCATTCTGTCTAGTTACAAGCAATCCACGTTGAATTAGAATGACATTTTGTGTGGAAAAGAAGAGTCGAACACAGCAATACCTTATATATATCAAACCAATATGTTCGCTTTACTGGATACATAACACGCAAACCAGAAAGTATTGGACTGTGCAGGACAACTGCTCTCAGGCGAGGTAAGCGTGCAGCCAAATCCAAAGTTGGACCACTTCCAACAGACTGACCATACAGAATAATGTCCTCCTCCTTTGCTCCGTATTGCTCTTCGAGACATTTATAGGCTGCTTCAATGTCAGCATAGGTGTTGTGCTCACTTGGCTATTGCAGAGAAAGTAGAAATGTCAGAATATATCAAAAAGGAAATAATGGCATTTTCCATTTAGGTATCATCCAAACAACCAATACAACGATCCCATTTATTTATTACAAGAGGTTCACCTTTCCACTGGACTGTCCATAACCAGAATAGTCATACCTGCAGAAACAGGGCACCCAGCACATGAATTATTCTCTATTTCTACAGCAAAACACATTTACAATAAACACAGAGTGCATAGAATACAACGAAGAATGAGGTACAAAGCTCTATGGCTAAAAAAGAAAAATGTGGTGCTGTTCAGTAATAATTGTAACAGATTCATACAATGATCCAATTTCACATCGTTGTGAGGCCAAAAATTTGTGTAAACCAAGAAAGAAAAACAATGCACCATATCAAGCTTGGATATAAGTTTATTACACGGCCTTAAGATTTTGCAATGATTCAACAAATTGGATGACTGGTGGATGACTATCCATGGTGCCATATTCTAATTATTGTGACAAAACAGATTTCACATCAATTCTCTAGTGAGATGTTGTTATGAAAATATTTGAAACATTAATAGGAAAAAACATTTAAGATACTATCATGAAAAATATTATGAAAAGGTAATTCTAAAATCTGTTTTCTTAATCTGCAATGGAAATTGTCTAGTGGACCATCCTTCCCAGTGGCAAGGCAGAGCAATCACCAAGATGATGACTCAGATTAAAGCCCTGCTAGGCAAGGTCCCAGTGTTACTGTAGCCTGATAAAGGTAGGGCATTTTCAAACAAGGCTGGGTGCATCTCCCAAGCAATTTTTTGCAAAACAGAAACACATCAGACATGGCTTCTCAGCTAAAAGGTGTTCATGGCTTGACGGTGCATTTACATCTTTCAATTATGGCAATTGTGTGTTATAATTTACCTTACCCAAGAAAAAAAAGAAAAGGAAAACAATCCTAGAGAATTTGCCTGTTGATATGTGAATTCTTGTATCTTGTTGCATTCTTAATAGAGGGAGGTTTATATCAACTTCTAAAGTGCAGCCACTTTCTACATTAAAGGATGTTTCTTTGTGGTACTAGGTAAATCATATTAGTGACGCTGCCATCCTTAAACATATATTTTGCACTTCCCCATCTCTAAATGTTATCTATACCAGATACATAAATATTGTTGAAATTGTGTTTTAAATCACTGTAACATGTCTCAATTAGGAATTCATTATATTTGCACGCTACCTATTGTTGAGCACCATTGTACATAAGTGCACCCTAACTTAACAGATCCAAAACATTTCAATCTTCTGATAACCACTGCACTCCAAAAGATTCAGAAAAATAGTACAACTTCTTAACAAATATGAACTTCAAAGTATAAGACTAACGATTGAGGGGGATCAACATAAAGTTTTAATATCAATTCAGAGTAACAAGTGGCTATGAGAATGGCATAGACAACTAGCTTGACAAAAAGAGGGGGCAACAATGCAGAAGCTAAAGGTAAAGGCAAAGATGATATCTTGAACCAAAACCAAGCCAGCACATCTCTTGGACATATGAGAAACATCTTCTATGTAAAGAACCTGCCTAAGATGCAGAACAAAAACACACAAAAGTAGGCTGCAACAAACTAATTATTATTATTATTATTATTATTACTAAAATGATAAAAGATTAAAAATTTCAGATTTGCAAATGAACACAGAACTTTTATACAATTCCAGCCAGATGAGGGTTTTCGTCCTCAAGGGCAAGCACTCGACACTTTTCCGTCCACAAATGCCTTGCAGAAAGGGCTCAATGACTTTGACATAAAAAAATTAATTCCTCCCTTTCCTAGCAGCCTCTTTTATAACCTTCCTCTTCTGCTGTATTCCTACTTAGGGCCAACTAATTGCTACTGCATCACTAACTGGCACCAGCTGGCAAATCTGCCTTATTAACAACTTCCTATTTTAAGATTTATTCTTCTGCTTTAGCTGAACTGCTGCCAACTGGCAACTGTCTTATTAGTTCACTTTCTATTACACTCTTTTCTGCCGCAGCTGGGTAGAGTGGACCCCACATATGGATATGTCAAGAAGGATATTACATTCTAATGGCAAAGAAATTTGTTTGCATTACCTATATATAAAGTTCAAATTTGTGCTTCTAGGGATATTTAAATTTTTCTCCTCTTAGCAAGATCATGGCAAATCAAACCTTGTCAATCCATCTAAATCCAAGGTACACCATAATTAGCTATAACACCATCATTAAACATCATATTGATTACATTTTATAAGATATATTTCACATCATAATGCATCTTCAACATAGATTTCAAGTCAAAATTCCATTGTTTCATGCTCTAAAGTCCAAACATTCAGTGGAATTTCTTAGATCTGAATTTACAAGCAAATCTTTTCTAGCTTTCAATTTTTCAGATAATAAAATATTTTGGACAAATAGAAAAGGAGATGAAAGCGTACTCTGAGGAATACCTAGGCTCTAAAAATCCAATGAGAACTATTATAACACTTAAGCTTGCAACATACATTTTTGTGTACTTATCCAATAACTTAGTCAAATGAATTCATAACGAGATTGAATTTGAACTGAAGCATCTAAACATATACTAATATGGTCAAGCTTTTGATTCTTCTGAATGTCAAAACACCAGTCAAGCCTAGTCATACACAAGAAAAGTGAAGAAACATTGACAAATGGAGGACTGGAAGCCAAGACAAATCCCAAAAAGCATTAAAAACATGGGAACAAATATCACAAAAGTTCAAAGGAATTAGAGGCCAAAATTAAAGGATGAAGCAGCAGCTTTACACCCTGTCCAATCTATCCATATGCTACTATGCCTTTGCACCATTTTGTGCGTAGCAAAGTATTCTCTCTCTTGCCCCATGGTGATGTTTACAATTTGGGGTTTACACCACTTTAAATCTATATGCTTTGTGTGTGCTTACATCCATATTCTTTAGCATTCTCATGAGTTGTTTCATTCATCTGTTGGATTTTTGGTACACACATATATATGGGGAAACAACTTGTGATTTTAAAATAGAGACAGTCAAGGCAGAGTATTAAGCACACAAAATCATTTTATATCAGATCAACAAATTATTTGTATATTTATGGATTTTTGCTAAAATAATTGGGGTTTATGTGTATTACAAATTTGCATACCAAGTGTTTCACGAAAGCCCTTCATATTCGAAAAGGATTTCAAAGCTCTGCAATGGGAAAACAAAAAGAAAAATTTAAATGCCAAGAAGAAAAGTTCAGGCCCAAAAGTTCAGTTGAGGGAAATCAACCTCACTCCAAAATATTGAAGAATTGATAAAAGAAATATAAGAATTTCATTAAAGGCTACAAGAGCAATAGGAATATTTCAACAAGAATGTAGAGGTACTCAAGGTTCCACAATCACAAGTTACAAAATGCTCCAAGACTGTCTTCAAGAAAATGGCACAATAAAAGCAAAGTTGATGCTGGCACAATGCGACATACAGCAAGATATGGATTCTAAAGGAGAGCTGCTGTGAAAAAGCTCCAAACCTTATATTAGAAGATGCAAGAACAATGTTCTTCTCCCTTCAGCAAACAACCTCCTCAAATCCAAAAAGTGAAATCACAAATTGAAAAAAATGATTCTACACTTTGAAAGAACGAATGAAGATCTACATATTTGAATTGCCAAGTAGACTGATTTCCTTGTTGGTTCCATGGAAATATTAAAAAAGTATTCAATTTTTGCCATAAAGAGAAAGTGAGAGAGATCCCAAGTCCATCAAGATGGACCAGGAGTTGAGAAGAGGAATATTCAAGCACTAGAAATAAGTACAAGAAGCTATAGTTGCAAAACAGAAGGATTTGCCTACTTCAGAAAACATGTGAAGAGATGAAAATGAAGTAAGAAGCTTAGTATGCACATATATCCCATGAAGGGAATGGTAGTGATCGGCTTCAAGTTCTTGAAGGGAATGGGTTATGAAGGTCAAGATCTTGATAAACATGGTCAGGAAATGAGGAATCCTGTTGAGATAGAAGCTAGGCTTCTTCATGAAGTCTAGGATATTGAAATAGCATTTTGAAAGTTGAATAAACTTCAAACATATAACCCACACATACTTTCAAAAAAGAAAGAGACCTAAAAAATTACCATGCCAATTCAATCCCAAAGAAAGTAAACTTTCGAACAATATTTGTAAAAAATCAAGAGAGATGTAAAGCAATACCTAGGATTGGCAAAATTACAACAAAAAGAAGGTAGCACCATCGCCACTTTAAATAGTCAAAGAAGCTCAGGCAGTCACTCCAATGAAACCTTGGAAGAAGCAATCATTTGCCAATACTTCAAGAAAGAAAATTGATCCATATGGATTTATAACAGGTCACTCAAGACAATGAAAAATTGACACCAAGGAAGAACGAGAGGTTGAGCCTACAAGCATCCAAAACAAGGCAGCGTCATATTTTGGCCATAACTCTTTTAAATGAAGTCATGTTTCAACAAAACTTCAGAGGGAGGTTCCTGACATCAAGAAGAATGCACAGAATTAATTTGAACTCCAAATGTATCCTGTAACCTCTAAAAAATAAGGAAAAAACTGTCAAGACCATTGAGTAATATTGTTGGTATTAATCAACTAAAACAAGTCCATATTGAGTGATTCTTTTTTGCACATCAAAGAGGACTCAGGCGGCTATGTAGTAAAATTTGATGCCAAAATACATTTGTTTGGGTAATCAAAGTGGCAAAACTCAGTCTACTGAACAGTATTATGTTCTCGCTCCTTAGAGCTCCAAATAAGACAAAAAAAAATTACTTAAGGTTCTTGACATCATTACACAAATGCCCACCAATTTTCAGCTCAAAATTCATCTGTTTGGACCTTTAAAAGCCCAAAAAAACTGGCAAGGGTTGGGCTGATTTTGGCATGTACAAGCTGACCTAAAACTGATTTGGGCGAGTGTCATGAGGAATATTTGCAGGGGAAGCCAGGACGCATTATTTCCATGCATGTTTTCCACTTGGAAGGACCTCAGTAATCAAGAAACATCAGTTGCACTCCCGGATTTGGAAGAGGAAGAGGCAAGATGAGGCTTATTTGGGCCAAGACAAGGAAGAAGAAGGGGGCATGGGAGAGCAAGGAACAGGGGCAAGGCATTTCTAGCATTGAGAAAGCAAGGATACCACTGAGAGGGATTATGTCAATCATGGTGGTTGTAAGTCTCACTGATGGCCAAGTTGATGGTAACAACTCTTGCAATCTCTCTATTTTGCAAGTTATAAGAAGCTTGAAAATTTATTTTGTGCATTTTCTTTCCAAGGGTTTCCCATCTTAAATCACTCTGTTCTTTGCTATTGTATATGGGTTCTTTGTAAACATTTAAGTAGTTTACTTGCATTGTCTTCATTCTATGGGATGTTAGCAAGTTTATATGCTTTCAATGCTTGGAAACTAGCTAGTTTGAGCTAGTAATGGACAGTGATTTGGTACAGCAGTAATATGTTGGTTCTTCAGTAATTTGTTTTGGCTTTATGAACATTGCATCAGTCTCTTTATGGACTGTCCATACTCTGTTATTTTCTTACATGAGTACTTTTGGGTATGAAAGAGTAGTTTTTGATGCAAGTTTGAGGGTTTCAATAGTGACTAGTTTCACAAGAGCATAAGGGAAACCAAGCCAAAGAGCACTACAATCCTTTAAAAATGATTCGTTTGAGGTCGCATGGGTGAAAATTACAATTCAAAAATTGTTATCACCACTCTTCAAGCTAAGAAAGGAAATATGAGAAAAACAAAAAGGAATGTATTGCCACCCAAGAAGCAGATGAAACACTCTCCAAATGTGTAGGCAACAATTACCGCATCCATTGTGCTATTCAAAGGCACTAGGTAAGAATGTGTTGGAAATTGTCTCCACATCTTCATCTCAAGCACTCTCAATTTAAAGGCAGCAATCAAAAAGAGAAGCAAAGTCCACTAAACCTGTTGTGAGGATGATTCATCTCCCATGCAATTTATGTCACCACCAAAGCAAGAAGGTAGTAGTAAGAAGTCTTTTATGCATTCTTTGCATGAGCATCTGCAAAAACCAAGTTTGGCAAAGCGAATGCACAAGATATAACAAGCACAATCGAGATTTGTCTTCATGTCATTAAAAGTAAAGTAGATTTTAATGTGCACGAGAGCATAGACCATATGGGATGATGTGTTTTACCAAATATGTGTTTATCCAACCAAACTCCAGTTACTGGAGCATGGTGTACAACCCTTACCCCATTGGATTCGAACCTTGGACCTCCTATTTGGAGTTCCAAAGTCTTAACCATTAAGCCCACTCAAGTTGTAGAACACAGAGTACTCACAACACAAGAAATAAAAAACAAGGCATGCATAGGCATTTAGCAAAATCATCACAAGACGCAGGCAACAAGAATGGTGAAAAAAAACATATTACTTCTGGGATACAAACATGAGGTGAGTATTAGGTTACCTTTCCAAGGCAACACAAAAACTAAGAAGCTGTGGATTAACAAAAGAGGAACATACATTTCACATCCAAGAGATGTAAAAGTTGATAAAATAAAAAATCATATTTGAAGGATGCAAATCCATTCTTAAATCATCAAAGTAATCAAGGAAAAGAGATTGATTATACACTACATGAAGAGCAAGGTCCAAACCAACACAAGAACACATAGAAGGGGAGAGAGACGCAACAGGCCAAATGACACGTAGAAGAGGAAGAGCACCACTAAGACAACACTAAAAGAAGAAGACTATTATAATCAGCCAAAAAGGAACAGCAAAGACACCAAGAGTGCAGCTCTAGTCGAAGAGGCATGGAAGGAAATGTCCACCATAGTAAAAGAGACGGAAACATGTCAAAGAAGCATATTAAAGGAGCACACCTTCCAAGAAAATGTGAGGCACTCTAGAGGAGACAACTCAAAACAAGAAAGGAAGGAATTTAATATGAATATCTAAGATTCTCAAGGGCCAAAAGCCACTTCATGGTAGACATGTGATTCAGGATCATCATAAAATTTTAATGACACCTAGAAGAGGAAGAGCACCACTAAGACAACACTAAAATTATAATCAGCCAAAAAGGAACAGCAAAGACACCAAGAGTGCAGCTCTAGTCCAAGAGGCATGGAAGGAAATGTCCACCATAGTAAAAGAGACGGAAACATGTCAAAGAAGCATATTAAAGGAGCACACCTTCCAAGAAAATGTGAGGCACTCTAGAGGAGAGACCTCAAAACAAGAAAGGAAGGAATTTAATATGAATATCTAAGATTCTCAGGGGCCAAAAGCCACTTCATGGTAGACATGTGATCCAGGATCATCATAAATTTTTAATACAACTTTCTCTCAAAGAGCAACAAGTGGCCATGGCAATGGCATAGTCAACTAGCTTGACAAAGACGAGATGGCAATTAGAAGTTATAAAGCCATAATTGGGCACTATATTAAGCTGAAATTTTATGAAACTATTCTTCACATCCTAATGCATCTACATTATAAATAAAGTCAAACTCCTGTTGTTTGACCATTCAAATGTGCAATGGAATGGCTCATATATAAATATGAACAAGCAATAGTATTTTGGCTTTAGATTTGTCATATAATATGATATCTGAACAATTCCATAAGGAGATGAAAGTAGATTACGAGAATTACCTAGGTTCCCCAAATAAAGTACAGATTTAATAATGTTCCACAAAGTTCTGAGACTGAGATAGAGGGACGGCTTTGTGAGACAGGGGAACGCATTTCCTGGATGGCAGGATGCTTCTCCAAGACAACTTTCAAGTCTCAGGACATGTTGTCATGTGAACATAGAATTTGTTTTATATGATACTTCAACTTTCAAAATAATGTTTTAAGTGTTATTTGCATAACTTGCTCAAATGAAGACAAGATGAGCTAAAACTTGACGTAAATCATCTTGACATGTATTTTCACATATCCACCCAAAATCAAGCTGAAACCCATTCATGTGATTACTCAAAACAGTAAGATACCATCCAAACCTGATCATATTTTGAGATAAACATTGAAAAATGAACATTGGTAATAAGAAACATTGAGAAGTGATGAGTTAGAAGCCCCAACAAATCCCAAAAACAATAAGAAACATTAGAAACAAGTTCTGCAAAAATATAAAGATAAGAGATCCAAGTTGAAGAAGAGAGCAGCTTCATGCCCCCATTGGGCTATCCGTGTACTGCAATGTATTTGCATAATTTTGTGAATTCAACTTATTTCATGGTAATATTTTCCAAATCTGATTTTACACCACATTTTATCATCTTTAAGGTGTGTTAGCATCCATATTATGTGCTATTTCCATATGCTTTTTCATTCATATATTGAGTTAAATTATTTTCTTGCAATTTTCAACCACATAGAATTAGCATTTGTGGTATATGCTTGCAAGTGGAGAAATCACAACTAATATTTTTAAAATAGGACCTGTTAAAGCAATGTCTTAAGCAGCCCAAATCAACTAGGTTTACCTAATCAAGAAAATTATACAACGATTTAATTTCTAATATGTATGAGAGTTGACAACTGGTGAATATATAAATTGCAAAAGAAATAATATTAAATAAATTTCATACAAACAGATGTCTGGCCCTCACCCCCACAATCCTCTAGGTGAAATCGGAAATACATGGAATGCAACACACGAATTTAGCATCTGCACTTCCAATGTCATTATGCATATGGTGCAAATCAAACCACAGTGAACCATGAAGGCAAAAGCCATGCTTCCAACAAGTGACTGATGGGGAATCTGTGACAGAAGAACATACAAGCCTAACTTGAAAACAAAACCAAAAAAATAAAAATAAAAACAGAACCCTTTCTTGCCCATTGTCATGGGTGCAACAAATATAGTATGCAAAACTTGCAACAAATATAGTACACAAAACTAAATCAGTGCAAACATTAGCTAGAAGTATGCGTCCTATGACTTTAATGCTTATTTTTAGAAATGTGAAAAGCCACCCACTTCTCACCTATATCAATGAGAAAAACACACACAACAGAACCAACAATATCTGTACCTTAGTTTTAGATTAGAGAAACCTACTTACATTTTATATCATGCTTTTGTTTTTTGCAGTGCAGAGTTCTTTTTTTTTTTTCTTTCAATTGCACCTTTAATATTAAGGTGCACCAAACCTGGTAACTATGCTTCCCAGGGGGAGAAACTAAATGGAATCTAAAAAAACTGATACCCTTTGTAGAAATTTGCAAATAGTATTGAAGAAAAAGATTACAGATGTCCCTTCATCAATTTCTTGGCCCAAGGCTTTGAGATCATCTTCAAGACATCTCCTAAAACCCACTCCTTCAACAAGTTGGGCCTCCCCAACAGAGTTGTGTCATCAACAATTGCAAGTGGGCTAGGATATTCACTGGTTAGCACTCTTGATCCCTTTGATTAAACCTGAGCTGCTGTTATACCACAAAGCATGGCCTCAGCAACAGAGTTGTGTCATCAACAAATTGCAAGTGAATTAAGATCTTTCCCAAGTTAGCATTCTTGACCCCTTAGATTGATCTTGAGGCCTAACCCCAATTCAAATATCTGCCTAATAGTTTAGAAAGAATCATGAAAAAACACAGCAATAAAGGGTCCGTTTATCTTACGCCTCTTTGGGTATTAAAGATATTTGGTGGGGATCCACTAATTGGATTTTAAAAATACAACAGATAGAAAAAGGAGGCCACGGAGAAGCAGATTTTCACATGGTCCACACATTCCTTGCAAAAGCCAAAACAGTGCAAAACTTACTTCAAGAAAAGCCAATGAACCTCATCATTGACCTTCACCATATCAAGCTTGATGAACATACACTTATTTAATGTCTGCATAGAATGAATAGCCTCCTAAGCAATAATAATACCATCTAGAATCTAGAAACCCTTGATGAAACTTCCTTGCTCTGGAGAAATGATAGTCTCTAAAATAGCTTTCAGTCTATCTGTCATCAATTCGCCGATTATATTGTGAACCATAAGGCATAGGCTACATGTCCAAAGTTCTATAGCTGTAAAACTTTAACTTTCTTGAGGATAAGAGCCATGAAAATACTGTTGAGATCCCAAAGAAAAAAATTTAGATGTAAAGACTCTTAAACCGACATCCAAAGGATCAAATTCAATAATGTCCAAAAGCTTCTGAAGAATTCAATAAGATTTCCATTAGGCCTTGGGGTTTTCTATTTTTTATAGAAAATATAACTTTTTCTGATTCATATGTGACTGGCTTCAAAGCATCATTCCAAGATAGGAAACAAGAAAATTTTGCACAAAGAACCTTATGTTGGAAGAGTTTACAATCAACAGCAGCATCAGATAAAAAAGAGAAAAAGTATCATATAGCTATCACCTGCATCAGATTTGTAGATTCCAAAAATCATCCAACCGTATTGAAAGGAGCTGATAAGATGGATACTGCAACAAGGTAGAACAGATCTATGGAAGAAAGGGTTATTTCTATCTTCCTCTTTGAGACAATATGAGATTTTTATTTCCACCTAATATCCTCTTGGTACTTCAGTTCATCTAACCTATTCTACAGATGCCTCCCTTTGGATAGCAGTTTACTAATCATTCCTTGCAATCAGATATCAATTCTCACAAGACCTAATTGTTCATCCACTTCCTTTAGAGGGGATGGATGTTACCAGAACTTTAACACATTCTAGAAAATATATTTAACTTTCATGTATTTTGATCATTTGGCAATATAGTACAATATACATAATTGTGTCATTATTCAAGGGCTCATTTCCCCAGCATTATTCTATGACAAAACCAAGAGTATGATGTCAAACTTGTACAATTTCAAGCCTAAAATTCCTGTGCTATTGGCATGTTCAAAACAGAAGTCACCCCAAACGTGGGACCAATCTCAATGAATCCAATTCGCACTTGCCTTAAATATATCTCTTCTTTAAATAATACAGACGTAAATAGCATTAAATATGAAAAGAATACCAGATATTTGCCACAGTTCTTTATTTTGCACAAATTGTTTCATACTACAATCTTTAAAATACTATTCCTGCTACAGAACCACTGATCTGTATTGGCAGGACATCAGGAATACCAAGCTCCTCTAATGAACATTATTTTTATACTGATATTTTCCCTATAAATATAAAAACAGATTTAAACGTAGGGTAAAACATGGCAGTCCGCTAGACATAACATAGTCCTCGGAAGGAGGAGGAGAATGTCCATTACAACTCAGGCAACAGCCATATAAAATTGCATTAGCCAACTATAAAGGAAACGTAAACTTAAAAGGAAGAATGGTCAGTACTCTTAACATAATCCAGAAATACAGAGAACCATCTTTTGGAATTTTCTACTTGTTTGTTTAATACTCATCTGAATAAAGCTCTATTGCAAATGAATCTATAAAGAGCACGTTATCTTGGCCTGAAACAAAATCTCAAACTTGAGTAAACTGAGCTAAGACAAGTCCAAATAGAAGTTTGCATCCATAAGGGCGAGATTCGAACAAGGATGTAACAATGCCCCATTCAAAGTTTTGACACTGAAAGTTTAAGTATAACAAACAAGATCCAAAACTAAGGATCTACGTTAACATGAACATTACTAGATATCATTTAAAGAGATCCAAAATGCATTTGACATAGTATTACGATACCCAGCTCTGAACAGTAAGAATCCAACCAAGCTGGTTTAACATTAAGATATTCAAATTCGCATATTTAATCTCTCACATGAATCATAAGTATGATATTACTCTTTCATTTATATTAAAAAAAAAACCGGCATTTCAACGCTTTTGTCCAAAAACGAGGAGAAGTATTGAACAGACACGATAAAATAGAGGCAAGCATATAAGAAATAAAACAACTGTTATCGGTGCAGGTTGTTCCAAGAAATTACGATGAAAATGATTTAAGAAATAAAGAGATCCATGGAAGGTACGAACCCCATAAGGTTTACGCGAAGATGAACGCTAAGCTCGACAAAAAGCTCAAACATCTGACCCAAATCGGCAGCATTTCCATGGGAATAGAGGAGAGTCAAGGAAGCAAGAGGATTCCGCACATAAACGGCCACAATTTCCTGGCCTCTGCGCGTGGGCAGCTTCAACACGTCCACGTTCTCCCTCTGCGGAACGTCCGTCATCATCGTTCGCCCCGTCATTTCGTTCGCCATAATCTTGTACGACGGAGGGTTTGGAGGAAAAAATGCGAATTTGGCAGCCATGGAAGACGTCACCGCCCCCATCCTTTTATTTTATATTCTATTCACAGGCTGCACAATCCCCCCCACACATTCAGTGCCCCATAATTTATGAAGCGGCTTTCTGTCAGGATAAAAAACAATCCATTTCCTCCATTTTTCCTAACCCTAAGCGTTAGATCTGAAGATGTTTGCGGAATCTAAAACAAGTTAAATTCAGTCCGAAGAAACCTACTGAGAAAATGAAATGCTTGAATTTCGTCAAGTCTCCAGAAAGCCCGTTCCTCGAGGATTCAAGAGCTCGATGCGATGCAGAGCGCACGCACACAAAGTAGACGACTGCCTACCACCTGGTAAGCCTCGGATCCTGCGCCCACGCTTACTTAATGCCGAGGTCATATCAACAATTTGATCGTATTCTCATTGGGAAACCACAAATTTTAAACCCCTTGGTCGTATGAGGAAATCGCTTTCCTGCGGCAGTTCGTATTAATGTGTGTGACCTGTGACGTGGCATGCTTATGGGAAGGGAACGAGATTAAATTCATCATCCACCTGTCCGAGAATTTATGTGTACAATTTTTTTAAGTAATTTTGTAGAAAGTTTAAATTTTAAATTATATAGAATAGGATTATATAATATTTATTTATTACCATTATATAATAATATAAAATAATATTTTTTTATAAATTTAAAAATTTGATTTAGAGTTAAAATAATTTAAATATGTTTGTGTTTGAATTTCAATTCCTTTCTTTCTTCTCGTATTCTTCAACTTATATCGTATTATTAGGGAAATCTAAGGCGACACTTGTATTCCTATAGAGTGAGTTAGACTAATACGAGGACCATTTTAGTCCAATTAACTTTTACAATTTGTATTTGGAATAACTAACTAATAAACGAAGGTTGTTATTTAGGGACTGGTAAGTGTCCCCAAATAGTTAAATACTTAAATTGAACGGCCTCCCCTCCCCTATGTATAAAAATAAAAAATAAATTGAACGGACCAAAACAAGTGGAACTATACTTCCATGCTTCAACCATAACCATGTGGACATATTGTTTTTGCACATGATTTATCTACTTGTCACCTACACATCTTAGCATTCAAATATTGTTTCGCAATACTTAATTCAGTGGTGTCATCTATCTTTTACAAGAAATCATCTACTTGTATGGTCATGGGTCCTTTTTTAAATGTAGACACTTTATTTTAATTTTTAAGATTGTATTTTAGATTTTTTTATAATTTAGGTTTATAATGGTAGATATATATGTTATGATATTTGTTTACATGGTTAATATATAATATGTATTTTTTAATTGGGATATTATTTATATGTTACTTAATAAGATTGAGCTTATGTTATTTGATATTTTATTCCTTTTTAAATATAAATCTTAGATTTCTAATGAACAATTTAAGTTTAATAAAAAAATTTAATCAGTATTGATTGTTTGTTTAACATGTATGATGGGATAACTTGTTTTCAAATTTGGTATATAAACCTTTAGTTGAAAGGTTTAACCAATATTATTAATTGCAAGTCCAATATCTTAACATCTTGTATAAAGTTTTATAATATTGAGTTGAGGGTAATCTATGTTAAAGGATGTAGGCTCTTCAGGATATCGTAGTAGCTTAGTCACTACCTTCAAATTATTACAAGGAAAGCCAATAAATGATAAAGGGGAAGCAACTTTGCAACCCTAGAAGTAACAATGTGAATTGGTAATTTTGTAATTTTTTTTAGAAAAATAGCTAAGTATGCAAATTGTCAATCAATCAACAAGTCTTTAATTTGTTAGCTTTTTCTCTAATGTTAATATGATGTCATCCATCGAATAACAACTTATCAATCTTTGGTAGCACCCGCACCGTAGTAGCCGCCACTGTAGCAGTCGCCACTATAGAAGCCTGCGAACTGTAGCAGCTGCCACTGTAGCAGCCCGTGCACTATAGCAACCGCTGAAATTTTGGCCCTAAAAAAAAAAATGGCAGATTTCGGAGGCAGCAAGTTATGACAGATGGAGCAGCAAGGAGGAGAGGGAGGTCTAAGGGCGATAAACCCTAGGTGTGGGGCTTCGGAGGGCAGATCAACAGACGCGGTAGGTGGGGGCTCTAGTGAGATAGCAGGCCCCCAGGCGGAGAATGTGGACAAGGAAGTTCTATTGGAACCGATCCAAGGGCGTTGGGCGGATGCGATTGAAGATATATCTGAGGGGGACCAGGACTCTATGTGTCAAGATCAAAGGAAGACCCAGGAAGGAGACAAAGAGAAACCTAGCAATTGGAGACCTTCATATCTTAATGCTCTTCGTGGTAAGCAAAAATTATCCGACTCCTGTTTTAATCTAAAATTTGTCAATGGTAGGTTACACGTCCTGGATACCTTAGCTCAGCATGTGGCTATGGAGGGCAGAACATCTCTGGTGGCAAAATTTATGGGGGTGAGGCCGGACTTGGAAGTCATAAGGAGATGGGCCATCCAAAATTGGCAGCCAAGGGCCGGTATGATGATTAAGGCTTTACCCAAGAGTTTTCTTTTGGTGACATTTCAATGTGAACAGGACATGGAAAGGACTCTTCAAGGAGGTCCTTGGTTTTTTGGGAAAAGGGGCTTGTATCTGAAGCGTTGGTCCCCCGATTTCAACCCCCAAACTCAGGTGCTGGATTTGGCTCCTATTTGGGTTAAGATGCCGAGATTACCTCTGCTTTTCTAGAATGAACAAATCTTGGCTAGGATAGCTACAGAGATTGGGGAACTAATAGCTATTGATCTTGCAACCTTGAGCAAAACAAGACTCCTTTCTGCTCGCATGTGTGTGTTGGCGGACCTGAGTAAAGAGCTCCCTAAATCCATTATATTGTCGTCTATGTTTGGCCTTCATACTCAGGTCTTTGAATATGAAAATATGTCTTTTAAGTGTAGTGTTTGCGGGAAGGTAGGGCACCAGGGTATCCACTGCATTTCCAAGAACTAGCCCCCACTCCAAAATACTGCTCCTCAAACCCAGAATAATATCCCTCCCCCGCAGATCTCCATTCCTACCCAACATGGGCCTCAAGGACGTGGAGCTCGAAATCTGAATATCAGATACCCTATTCGCCCTATTGTAAGCAAGAGGCAATGTTATAATCCTCCTCCCAAAAATACCTATGCCCCGAAACCCTCTCACAAGGGAGCTGGTCCCTTTGATGGGAACCCTCAAGCTCAACCTGCTCCTAAGATGATACAACAAGCCTCAGAGCCAAATCACAAAGGAAAGAACCCAATAGATCAATGCCCTGGGGCAAGTAAGTTTGATTGGGTAATACGGGAGACCTATGGAGGCTCGGTGGAAGTGGTCCCATGTACTGCAGAGGAATTTATGGGAAGAAATTCCAAGGAGATCAACATCCCAGTGGAGAACAGTTTTGATGCATTAAATCATCTGAAGGGAGATCAGATGGATAGCCAAGAAGTGGAATCTGAGGTAGAGGAGACTCAAGAGAAGGATTTAGAGGAGCAAAATCAGAGGAAGGAGCAGGAAACTAATAATACGGGCAAGGATACTCAGGAGGAAGAGGTGAACCACCAAGATCAGTGTAACCCCAAAGCGAGGGAAAAAAGAATCTACTAATCAAGAAGCTAAGAGCACGGAATCATCTCCACTGTCAGAAAGACCAGTTAAACTGGAAAGCCATATTGTTACCCCAAAGACCAAGACTGACCTATCCAAGATGGTTACTAGAAGCCAAGTGAATCCCAAGGAACCCCAGCCTAGATCGGATGTATGGGGATATGGTTCGGTAGGAAGAGGGAAACCTAGCCATGCTGCCTTAAGGCAGAAAGAAGCAGAGCAAGGAGTGGTTGATGGCACTCAAGCAGTATTGCTCTTTGGGGTGAAGGCTCGAGGATCCAAAGCCCATAAATGAAGATTCTTTCATAGAATATACGCGGGAGCAATCCTGCAAAAATAAGAGCTTTGTATGCTCTTAGACAAGAACACAAACCGAATATGATTTTACTGCAAGAAACTAAAATGGAGGAGAGTAGAGTTATTCCTTTTAAGAATAGGACTTGGCGAGAAGCTGAAGTAGTAGGCCAAGAGGCCACCTGGAACAGCAGGAGGGTTGTTGGTTATGTGGAACAAGAATGTGATTGATAGTAGAGTGATTCTGATGTCTAGTTGGTTTATTTGTCTCTTATGTGTGGATAAAACCACGCAAGAAGAGTGGATCTTAACGAATGTATATGCTCCAGTTAGACAGGGACTGAGAAGGGTTCTTTGGAGTCAGCTAGCTGAATTGAGGGAGACGGTCCCCAACTACCCTTGGATTGTGGCAGGGGATTTCAATTGCTACCTTAATCCTACAGATAAATTGGGGGGCTCTCAAAGAATAACTGTTGATATCTACGAGTTTAGATATTTTGTTGAGCAACATGAGCTGATGGATGTGGACCTGCGTAGATTCTCCTATACATGGTCTAACAAAATACTGAAGGAAAACCAAATTCAGATCAGATTATATAGGTTTCTTCTTTCTCAAGAATGCCTGGAGAGGTTTGGGGACTCTTCATTAACGACACTCCCAAAAATTGGGTCTGATCACAACCCAATTCTATGGGAAACAGGGGAGAACTCTAAGAAAAGATACATCAGACCCTTTCGATTCGAATTTATGTGGTTCCAACATCAAGATCTCAAGGATCTGGTTGCCCAATGGTGGGACAAAAAGTATAATGGTTCGAAACTGGCCCAAGTGGCATGTAAACTAAGGAATGTGAAGGCTAACATTAGAGAGTGGAACAAAACTTCCTTTGGCAATATTTTTCTTAAAAAGGCAGAACTAAAAGACAAGATCAATGAACTACAGGAGAAGCTGAAGTCAGAGTAGCTTATAGAGGATCTGAGAAACTAGGAGAGGGAGCTGTTAGCCGAATACCACACGATGCTAGGATTTGAAGAAACCTTTGGAGGCGAAATCCAGATCGCGTTGGTTGAAGGAGGGTGACAAAAATATAAAGTTCTTCCATGTCTCTACTCTTTGCCACAAGAGTACTAACAAAATTAAGGAGATCAAGATGGTCGATGGTTCTAACACCAAAGATATGGAAGACATAAGGAGGGAAGCGGTTGAGTACTTTAAATCATTGCTAGAAGATGTAAATATGACTATTGAAGAAGAGGACTCTCTATTGGCGGCCATTCCACCCCTCATAACTGAGAATCTTAATGGATTCTTACTTAGTCCTTTCACAAAGGAGGAAATCAGGAAGGTGGTTTTTGACATGGATTGTAACAGCTCCCCAGGACCGGATGGCTTCCCCGCAGCTTTCTTTCAGAAGTTTTGGGATATCCTAGGCAATGATGTAGTGGAAGCTATAATTGAGGCTCAAAAGGACATGGAAATCCCAGAAGGAGTTAATGCTACATTTTTAGTCCTCATCCCTAAACTAGTGGGAGAAATGGAATTTTCCAGTTTTCGCCCTATCGCTTATGTAACACTCTGATGAAGATTCTCACAAAAACAATCGCCAATAGGCTGAAGGTTATCCTTCCTTTCATCATTGATATGAACCAAGGAGGCTTTGTGAAAGGGCGACAAATACTAGATGGTATCATCACAATTCATGAGGTTATTCATTCAATGGTGGCTAGTAAGGAAGCAGGTATGTTACTAAAGCTTGATATGAATAAAGCCTACGATCGGGTCTCATGGTGGTTCCTCACCAAGATTTTGGGTAAGTTTGGTTTCTGTCCCCAGTGGATTAAGTTGATTTTTAGTTGTATCTCTACTACAAGATTTTTTGTCATGGTGAATGGGTCACACTCTGGTTACTTTAAGAGTGAAAGGGGGTTGCGACAAGGAGATCCTTTGTCTCCATACTTGTTTATTATTTTAGCGAAAGCATTGGGTAGGAACATTTCAGTAGCGGTGGCAAATGGTCGATTAGAAGGTTTCAAACCAGCCTCAACAGTAGAGCTAGTGTCTCACCAACAGTTTGTAGATGATACGATCATTGTGTCCAAAGCCTCGGTGCCTCAGGCTAGGAAGCTAAAGAGAATTCTAACCAAGTATGAGACAGAAGCAGGATAGTACATAAACTATAAGAAGAGTAGCATCTATTTCTTTAACATGCCTGGTGGGAGGGAGGAAAGAATAGCTAACCTCTTCGATTGTGGAAATGAGCTTCTACCATCGACTTATCTAGGCATGCCTATGTTTGAAGGAAGAATGAAGGCTACCTTTTGGAACTCAGTCATTGACAGGATCTCCAAAAATTTAGCAGGGTGGAAGGGCAACCTTCTCAGCTCTACAGGAAAAGCCTTATTAGTTCAAAATACTTTACAGAGCATTCCAATTTACTGCATGTCTCTATTTAGAATGCCTACAAAGGTCTAAGCTACATTGGAGCAAATTCAACGCAACTTCTTGTGGTCAGGTTCAGAGGAGAGAAAGAGAATTTCGTTGGTAGCATGGAATCAGGCATGTGCAAGCAAGGATCAGGGGGGCCTGGGGCTAAAGAGAATGAAAGAAATGAATCAAGCTCTGATAGGCAAATAGGTATGGAGATTTATCAATAATGATCAATTGGGATTGGTAAAACTTCTTAAGGCAAAATATATCAAAAATAATCAAGACTTCCTGAAAGCTGATAATCTCCCTAGAGGATCCTATTTTTGGAATTGTTTGCTTGAATGTTGGGAGGTAGTCAGGAAAGGCATCAGATGGAGAATTGGTAATGGAAGACAAGTGGACTTTTGGCAAGACCCGTGGTTGGAAGAGGCCCCTTTGAAAGATAACTTAGACCTTAAGGTCCTCCAACATAAACTTTCGGAGGAAATGGGAGGAAAAGTAGGGGATTTTATTGTTGTAGCACAGGAAACTTCCTCTTGGAAGAAAATCATAGTTCATAATCTGTCAGAGCAAGAGAAAGTGGCCCTAACCAAACTCAATGATGCTTTAAGGGTGTTCCCGATAATTCCTGGGGAAGGAAGAGACAAGGCGATTTGGGGCAAAACTACAAGTGGGATCTATTCAGTAAAAACTACTTATAAGTTAATCCACTCGGGATTCAATGGTCGGACTCGACTTCTATTATTTGGTTAAATAATTTAACCCCAAAAATTGCTTTCTTCTTTTGGTTGGCAGTTCAAAATAAGATTCTGACAACCGATAATCTGCAAAGGAGAGGTTTCCAATTCATCAATCGATGTATCTTGTGTGAGAAAGCAATAGAATCTGTAAGTCATATATTTCTAACTTGTGAATTTTCTTGTACAGTATTCCAAATGATCCTATCCAAATTTCATATAGATTGGGTCTGCCCAAATACCATGTCTGACTTCTGCATACAGTGGGCTTCCCCCCTTCCGGGCGAAACTTTTGACTTGGCTCTTGAAGCTCAGCTTACCCCATTTTTTATGGGGGATATGGAATGAGAGAAATAAGAGAGTATTTAAAGGACGTAAGAAAGATCCCGGGTTATGTGGTAATAAAATAATCAGAGCTTTGAAAGAAAACTGGAAAACTTTCTACTTCAAAAATGAGACCATGTCTCTAAGCGAAAGGAGGATTTTGCGGAACTGGGGAGAGGAACTTCCAGACCTAGACATTACAACCAACCCACGGGACGGTGTCAAGTGGATACCCCCCACACAAAAGTGGGTTAAGTTCAATTTTGACGGGGTAGCCAAAGGAAATCCGAGGGCTGCAGGAGCAGGAGGAGTTATGAGAAATGAGGAAGGAAAAGTGGTCCTTGCCTTTGCAGAGCCTTTGGGAACTCAAACAAATCATTTTGCAGAAGCCCGAGCCTGCATGCAGGCAATGAGAATTTCCAGACTTGAGGGTTATAAGGAAGTTATCTTTGAAGGGGATTCGCTTAATATAATCAAGGCAATTAAGGAGGATAAAGACCCCAACTGGACCATTTTGGAGCTTATCCTAGAAGCAAAGATTCATAAATCTCATTTGGTTAATGCCCAAATCCAACACACCTTCAGAGAAGGGAACCAGGCGGCGGATCTAATGGCAAATATTGCAGTTTTTGTTGGGGAGATGCAAATTTGGAAGGATAACTTCCCTCAAGAACTATTGGTGTTGGCTTCTAGAGAAGAGCTAAGATCAAACCTCGTTAGAGCATCGGGAGATCGAGAGGGTTGATGATGAGTAATCCGACAGATGGAATTAGGCAGAGGTACAAAAGGCATCCCATTTGTTGGGGCTTGGGAGGTGACAAGTGTACAATACAGCAGCCTAGTGGTATTAGTAAGTGCTAGGTGTTGTTTGGTTTTTGTTTTATCCTGAATAGTCAAGCGACAAGTATAGGACTATGGACTCTAAGTATGACTTAATGTGGGTCTTAGAAAGATCCATTTTGTATTTTGATTATACGGGCTTGATGCTAGAACCAGCCCATTTTTACTATGTAAAAGGTTTGTGGACCTTATAACCACCTCTACCTTATACCAAAAAAAACAACTCATCAATGAAGTGTAATCTATTGATAAAGTGTGATATGTTAGAAAATTGTGATCTATCAACAAACCAACGATTCGTTGGATTATGAGGAAGTGGTTGAAAAATAACAACTTGAAAGCAATGTTTGTTTTGTAGTCATGATTGTATATGTTAATTAGTTCAACTCAGGTGAAAAAAAAGAGTTAATGCCTTACTATTAATAAGAGCCTTGGGCTAGGAGATTGAATTTCACCTCAAATTAGAACAGCATCCTTAAGGGAAGATAGATGGCGAGCATTTTCTCTCAGGTAAGTTATGGTAGTAATGTATCAAGTGCGACAGCGGTAGGGAACCTCGAACCAGGCGAGATCCCTAGCTTTTCTACAAGGGAGGGCACTAATGAGTCAGATGTTGATGCTAAAACGAACCTTTTCGCTAGGGGGGAGAAAGACCCGGGGAAGGACCCCCCAGACAAGAATGAGGGTTATCCCAAGGTAGGTGGGACAGGTGTTGGACCCTCTATTTCTACATCTTATCTTGAAAAGGTCACGAGTACCAAATCACATAAATCTACCAAGGACTGAAGCCCTTTGATAGTGGTCGAAGAAGACTTAGTGATTCCAAAAACCCTAATGGCCAAATATCTTTCCCTAGAAGAACATTCTCTGATTGGGAAGTTTGTGGGTGACAAACCGGACATGGAATCCATTCGGTAGTGGGCCACTACCAGGTGGAAAGTTTTAAGGAATCTTGAGATTGTAGCTCTCCCTAAAGGGTTCTTTCAAATCCGCCTTAACAATCTCAAAGATGCAACCCGCATTCTAACAGGGGGGTCGTGGTTCTACGGGAAGAAGAGTTTGTTTTTTCATAGATGGGGGGAAGATTTTAACGCCAAAAATCAAAGCATAAATTTTGCTTCAGTGTGGGTTCATCTTCCGGGACTCCCTAGACAATTTTGGCATGAAGACATCCTACAAGGAAAAGGCAGATACATAGGGGAAATTGTGGCCATGGATTTAACCATCAAAGCTCGCACCAGGTTGACCCAATCCAGAATATGTGTCAATGCAAATCTTGATTCCTAGCTCCCAACTCGAATCAATCTAGTCTATGGTTCCTTTTGCCACTGCCAGACCATAGAGTATGAAAACAAATCGGCTTTCTGCATCGAATGCCGAACTTAGGGACACCTCAAGTCCCATTACCCCTCACTCAGACCATAGAAGGAGGTAGATTCTGGCAACCATCTCTATAGGAACCAAGGCGTTCGCTTCCTTGGGAAGCCCCCAATGCAAAAGAATAGGTAAATCTACATTAGAAACCCTCATCAACAAGCACTAGGGCAAAACCCTGTGGTAAATAAAGGGAAGCAAAAAGTGTAGCCAGAACAATTAGAGGACCAAGCTCAGGTAAGCTCCCTGTTCACTCATCCTAATCGATTTGATATTTTGGGAAATATCACCCACTCTGATACAGAAATAAATGAAGGGTTGTTCACTCAGAAATAAAATGATATGTCGGATCCAAATATTGACCTCCAAATCCCTACCATCGAAGAAATTATGTAGTATCCCCTTCCCACCAGTAGCCCTGTCTTATCTCCAGTCAAGCTAGCTTCCCTTGATCCCCCCCTGAAAATATTCTTTCCCAAGAGGCTATTGAGAAAACAAAAGCAGATTTTAGTCCCAAAAACACTTGAAGCTCCAAAAAAGCCTGTGTCGATGTTGGCAATGACAAGAAAAGGAGAAGGCCCAATATCCAAGAGCAAATAAGAAGCCAAACTATCGAGGACATAGCTAACGGAGTCCAAACAACCCTTGTACCTAAAATGTTTACTCACTTGAAGGAAGATCCCAAATTACCCAAACCCCCTATGCAGCAACCAAAAGGGGGCAAGAAATCATCTAAAGTTTCCATATGAGGATACTCTCATGGAATGTGAGGGGCCTCAATAGTGCGGCCAAGCAGAGGTTGGTTAGCACTGTTAGAAAAGAAACAAACCAACAATCCTCATTATTCAAGAGACCAAGTTAGATCAGTCAAATGTATGAAGGCGGGCAACACCATTTGGAAAAATAGTGGAAGCATTTTTAGTCCCAACCAAGGTCCATCTGGGGGTCTTTTGTGCCTTTGGGATCCAGAGAAAGTGGATGGTAGAGTAATATTGTCCTCAGATAGAGTTATAAATATCATATTTTTTTGCAAATACAAGGATCAATGTTGGATCTTGTCTAATATCTACACCCCAAATAATCTCCTCAGTAAGAGTTCTTTTTGGGACCAACTACATCAAATGAGGCAGGATTTCAGGAATTTCCCTTGGGTTTTGGATGGGGATATCAACTCCCCCCTTTACCCGTCAGATAAGGCAGGAGGCAATGACATCCCTACCAAAAGTATTCAGGATTTCCATGGGTTTGTCACTGAGAATAATCTAATGGATATCTAGATCCGGGAAGCTCAATTCACATGGAATAACAAAATAATAGGGAACAACCTGATCCAAGTTAAGCTAGACAGATTCTTTCTATCTCAAGAAACCATACCTTTGTTTGGGGATGCCTCCCTCACTTCCCTACCCAGAATCGGATCAGATCACAGTCCTCTCCTGTTCGAAGCTAACAAACCTCTAGTTTTCAAGACCCCTTTCAGATTTGAGGCAATGTGGGTTCTCCACCCATATTTACGTAATCAAATTGTAGGGTGGTGGCAACAGTAGGTGGATGGATCCCCCATCGCTCAAGTTAACCAAAAAATCAAAATAATCAAAGACCACATCAAAATTTAGAACAAGGAAGTGTTTGGTAACATTTTGGAAATAAGGAGTAAATCACCAACTAGCTCAAAGTCATAGAAGAGCAAATTCAAAAAGGGCAAATCAACATACAAATCAAGAATGAAGAGAAAAATCTCCTTGTCGATTACCACAACATTATAGCCAAGGAAGAAATGTACTAGAGACAAAAGTCTAGAGCCTTATGGCTCAATAACGAGGACTCAAACACAAGATTTTTCCATGCTTCCACTCTTCGTCACAAAAGCTCCAATAAGATCAAGGATTTAATAAACAGTGATGGCACAAGTATGAGAGACATCCACCTCATCAAAAATGAAGCAGTCACCTTCTTTGAAAAAATGTTGAGAACAAATTCCATTGTTTTCAAACAGGCCCAGGATCAGCTTCTTCAGCATATTCCAAATCTGGTATCCCCTAAAATGAACGACATGCTCATCAAGGACCTTACCAATAAAAAAATAAAACAGGCTCTTTTCTCCATGGCCCCTGATAAAGCTTCGAGGCCTAATGGCTTCTCCCCTAGGTTTTTTTAAACTTATTGGGATATCATAGGGGTTAACATTTGCAAAGCCATTATTCACTGACCGAATCTGGGCAGAGTTAACTTTAATAAAGAGACAAAAAACAATTTAATTAAAACAAAATAGCCTCCTTTATTAAAATTTACGCAACGACCTTCGATTACATATTATGCAATATAACATAGGTATTTATAAGCTATGGAGGTTAGAGAAGGGTGGAGGAAGAAGGGACGTGGAGGGATAAGGGAAGGGAGGAATAAGGAGGACGTGGAGCGGGAGAAAAGGAGAAATAAGGGGAATGAGGAGCGGAGGGATAAGGAGGAAAAGGTGTCGGGAATATAGGAGGAATAAGGAGGCGAAGAAATAGGGAAGCAAGGAGAGAATGGCGGAGAGGAAAATAAAAATCATGCCGACAAACACCTTGCCGACAAATACATGAAGTGTTCACACTGTGGCTAAATAAATAGATATTGCTAAGCCACTTTAGTCTATATCCCTCTTCACACTTGCAACATTCTCCCCCTTAAAGTTGAGAGAACTGACTACACAGTCTCTCAGCTTTAAAAATTGAGCTTTAGCCATCGCTTTGGTGAATATGTCAGCAACGTTCTCCAAAGTGCGGCAAAACTTAAGCTCAACAATTTCATGCTCCACCATATCTCGGATGAAGTGGTACTTCATATCAAAATGCTTCATTCTGCTATGGTGGATTGGATTGTATGCCAACTGAATGGCACTGATGTTGTCACAGTAGATTCTGGTCGGACCACTTTGCTGCTCTCCAATCTCTTCCAACACTTTTCTTAGCCACAAGGCTTGAGTACTAGCATAGGTGACTGCTATATACTCAGCTTCTGTAGAAGACAAAGCTACCACAGTTTGCTTTTTGGAACTCCATGTTATTAGTCCTGATCCCAGACTAAAACAGTTCCCTGAAGTTGATTTTTTGTCATCAATATTGCTGCCCCAATCACTATCACTCGAAGCCTACAAGCTTGATAGTGTTACATTTATGGTACTGGATTCCAAAATCCAATGTACCCTTCACATATCTGAGAATTCTTTTGGCTGCTTGCAAATGCAGCTCAGATGGACTAGCCATAAATCGAGAGACAAGAGAAACAACATACTGAATGTCTGGTCTGGTGTTGGCGAGAAACATCAAACTCCCAACCATGCTCCTGAAAGTGGTCACGTCAACTTTAGGTGCTCCATCATCTTTGCTTAATTGGATCCCATGTCCAACTGGAGTTGCAACTGGTTTGCAATGCTCCATAGCAAACTTCTTGATCATGTCCCGAGCATACTTATGTTGACAGATGAAGATCCCTGAATCTGTCTGATGGACTTCCATTCCAAGGAAGTAATGCATTAAGCCAAGATCCTTCATCTCAAACTGCTTCATCATGGAGCGCTTGAACTCCATATTCACTTTTTCATTACTACCCATGAAAATGAGATCATCCACATACAAGCAAACTATGAGGATGTCGTTACCTTGCTTCAGGTAGTAAAGTGTGGGTTCATTTCTGCTTCTGGTGAACCCAAAATCTTTGAAGTACCCATCAATGCATGAGTACCAAGCTCGCGGTGCCTGCTTGAGGCCATAGAGTGCCTTTTTTAGTCTGTAAACAAGGTGCTCCTTACCTTGCTCTTGAAATCCTTGAGGTTGCTCAACATACACTTCCTCTGTTAAGTACCCATTGAGAAAGGCACTCTTCACATCCATGTGTTGGACTTTCCATCCCTTGTGTGCAGCTAAAGCAAGAACTGTTCTGATGGTCTCCTGTCTGGCTACAGGAGCAAATGTCTCCTCATAATCAATACCATACTTTTGTGTAAATCCTTTTGCAACCAATCTTGCTTTATGCCTTTCAATGCTTCCATCAAGCATTGTATTTGGTCTTGAAGACCCATTTACATCCAACACACTTCTTTCCTTTAGGAAGCTCTACCAACTCCCAAGTATCGTTGTTTTTTATAGAGGTTATCTCCTCTTTCATGGCATCTTGCCAAATTTTCTGAGTACATGCCTTCTCATAACTAGAAGGTTCAAGTTGTGCACTAGTTAACAAGGCATAGTTAACTACATCTCCCCGAGGTTCAAGTTGGGAGTCATCATCACCATACAAATGCATATTTTCAAGTCTTTGTAAAACAGAACTCATCTCACTAGCTTGACTTCTAGTATACCTTCTTTGAAAATTTTTATCCAACATCTGATAAGATGGATGATGTTGGAGAGTTCTCTTACCTCTGGATGGAGAATCAATATCCATTGGTGAGGAACTAACCGACCTTTGTGGAGAAGGACTTGGTGAAGAAGATGATGAACTGGATGTAGAATGTCTGCTTGGGCTTGGAGGAGGAGACTTCTTGCCTTTCTGTGGCGCCTGTTGAATTTGTGAAGAACCTGTATCATGAGATTCAACATCACTATAAATTTGGGGATGTCCCCATTCTCCCCCTTCATCAAAAATCACATCCCTAGAAAGTATTATCTTTCGAGTCCTAGGATTGTAGAGTCTGTAAGCTTTTGTGGTCTCACAGTACCCTACAAAAATGCAAGCTTGACTCTTGGGATCGAGCTTCTTCCTCTGTTCATCAGGAATGTGTGAGTAAGCCAGTGAACCAAATACTCTGAAATGCTTGACATTCGGTTTCTTACCATACCATGCTTGGTAAGGAGTTTTCCCTTTCAAACTTGAAGTAGGACTCCTATTCAAAATATACACACTGGTCCTGGCTGCATCTGCCCAATACATATTGCTCAAATGCTTCGTTTGAAGCATAGATCTTGCCATCTCTACAATGGTGCGGTTCTTTCTCTCAGCCACACCATTCTGCTATGGAGTATAGGCAGTAGTGAACTGCCTCTTTATTCCATGTTTTTTACAAAAATTCAAAAATTCATTAGAGGAGTATTCTCCTCCTTTATCTGATCTGAGACACTTAACAAAATATCCACTCTCATTTTCAACTCTTGCTTTAAAATCTACGAAGCAATCAAATGCCTCATCTTTATGCTTCAAAAAATATATCCAACACATTCTTGAAAAATCATCAATGAAAAGAAGAAAGTAAGAGTTGTTACCAATGCTCTTGGTCTGCATCGGACCACAGATGTCCGAGTGCACTAGCTGGAGTGGATAACTGGCCCGCCATGCTTGTCCATGAGGAAATTTGGTTCTAGCGTGCTTGCCCAAGGCACAACCTTCATAGACTTCCTTATTGTCCTGAACTTTAGGAAGTCCGGTCACCATCGCTTGAGAAGTTAACATCTTCAAACTGGCTGAATTCAAATGACCGTATCTCAAGTGCCACAACACACTTGGATTTGCAATAGCAACATTTACTAATTGATCTCCTCCTGGCTGGCCAAAATTTAAAGGAAATAACCTGTTCCTTGTCATTGGCACTTGAGTAATGACTCTATCACTATTACTCTTATAAAAAATGGTACATTTACCCTCATCAAATAGCAACTTATAGTTTTTCTCCAACATTTGACCAACACTCAAAATATTGTGTTGGAGATGAGGGGTGTAATAGATATCATTTACTTGTTTCATGCCCTCTTTTGTTGGAACCTCCATGGCTCCAATGCCTTCAACTGCCAATGACTTGTCATCCCCCAACTTGATGCTTGATTTGTAGGAAGAATCCAGGGTAGCAAAGAGTTCTTCTTTGCCACTCATATGATTTGAACACCCAGTGTCCAAGATCCAGGTGTCATTCAGGTTATGATCTGACTTGCCATATGAGAGAAAGAGATTTGAGGTCCCTTCCTCTTCTCCAAAATTTCCATACTGGCTGCTCTGGCTGTTGCTCCCTTGTGAGGATTTTGACCAACAGTCACGAGCGAAGTGGCCAAGTTTGCCACAATTGTAGCAAACTTGTTTTGACTTGTCACTTCCTTTTCCTCGTCCTGGATGCTTCCCTCTGTTCTGCTGTCCACCTCTATTCTGACCTCCACCTCTGTTTGAAGATCCTCCTCTGTTAGGAGTTCCACCTCGTGGACTATTCCTACCTCTACCTCTGTGCTGACCTCTGCCATGACCTCTACCTTGTCCTTTTCCTTCTTGTGAAGCGAAGGCTTTGTCATCGCCTCCGTGGCTAGTGGAAGAAGATTCCTGCAATCTCTCTTCATGTGAAAGAAGAGAACCAATTAGTGCATCAAAGGAAAGTGCAGTCAAATATTTTGACTCTTCAATAATGATTGCTACATGATTCCATTTAGGAAGAAGTGTTCGCAACACTTTCTTCACTACAACTTCTGGTTTAATCTCTTCACCTAGAGTGACCATTTTATCTACTACGGCTTTGACTCGCACGCAGTAGTCTCCTACTTTCTCATTCTCTTGCATTCTGAGATTTTCAAAATCTCTTTTCAGAGTTTGAAGCCTGACCTGCTTCACTTGATCACTCCCTTGAAAACTTTCCTTTAAAGCCTTCCAAGCATCTTGAGCTGTTATACAGGATGCTATTCTAGGAAATATGCTTTTATCTAGGGCTGCTTGTAAATGATATAGAGCAAAGGAATTGTTTTTCTGGGCTTCTTTCTTGGCTTTTCTATCGACAACACTTAAGGTAGACCAGTCAGTAGGAGAAGGTTTTGTGTAACCCTCTTCAACTATTTCCCATAAACCTTTACCAATCAACATAGTTTTCATCTTTATTGCCCAATATTCATAATCACTACCATTAAATTCAGGAATTGGGAGATTCGAATTTGAAGCCATTTCTACTACTTGAAAGCAAACTTTGATTTGATTAAAAAATAGCAATTACAAAGCAAAGTAATTACAAGTTCAAATCAAATCTAGATTTCTTAACTCTCTCACTGATTTCTTGTTCTTCTTCTTGAGGATTGTCCAATACTAGAGGCCCAAAATTGTCTGCAATGGAATCCTCGTCGTCACTGATGACAACAATTTTAGGAGCTACCGTTGGCTCGGCCTGTGCTGGCTCTGGCTCTGGAGAGCGTGGGGTATAACTCTCACTGGATTGTTCCTCAGGTTCAAATGCCACTGAATCGGACTCCTCCACTCGTTGTCCAAATATATTGTCTTCTGAGTCAGCCTCGTAACTAGAATCCGGATTCCTTTGGTGGGCTATAACAGAATTCTGTAGCTGACTGAATACGACATGCAATCCGTCTCGTCGAACTCGTTCATCAAAAGCTTCGGCAGTTTCTCTCCGCAGTAGAGAGCACAAAGCATGGTAACATCCGGTAGATCTGATCATCTACTCATCAAGGCAAAAAGAAAACTTTGTTAGAGCTTCTGAGGTTACAATTTTTGCTCTTTTACAGCCGTTGAGGCTATTACACAAAATTTTTAGCCTTGAACGGGGTTCCAAGGGATTTCTGGAAGTGCTAAACGGGCGCTCCGGAAGGCTTCCCGTCACTTATATGTTCCCCCTTTTTACAATGCTTGCCTCTTAGGCTATTACACAATTTTGCAAGGTTTTTAAGCCCCTTGGGCGACTTTACAATTTGCCACAATAGGTTCACAATTTCTCTTAAGTTTTCAAATTTAAAAAAAAAAACTTTAATAAAAATATTGAAACCTTTTTAAAAAACGTTTATAAAAACCTTTTTTTTTTTGCTCTGTGGAGAATCGAACCGTGATCCTCCCAAATGCCACCGAATGTCTCTGCCAACACGCCGCCTCGCGGCTTTGAAACCAATATTCCGGTGCGTGATCCTTATCCTTACAACATGCAAAATGTTAAAAAAAAAGTGCTTCAAAAAAGGGCTCGACGGGTTTCGAACCCGAGACCGCCCTTCAACAAATGATCAACTTAAGCCACGCGCGCTACGTGCCTCTTCAGGAATCAAAGGTAAGGACGTTAATGATAAATGATCGCGCAACATTCAAAAAATAAAAAAAAAAATAAAAATCACTTTGTCCCACATGCATCAGGACGGGGATGACATAGACGTTTATATACGCGAGCAATCGTGTATTAACTCGATTGCCTTCGGGCAATCAAAACTGTGCCTTTTGCCCAATGAAACTCTGCCACACCGCAACCAACCGCTGCCACATGTCCACGTGTTCGTCAGTTTGTCCTCACCGTGCCACGTGTTCGTTAGTGCCACGTCACTGCCAACTCACTTCTGCTAGCTCAGCTCCTCGAGCTGCGTGCCTTCCATGTCGGCCCTTCACGTCACTGCCACCTCAGCTCCAGTCGGTCGCCACCTTAGCCTTGCGTCAGCTCTAGCTTCGAGATCTGTGCCTTTGAGTCAGTGCTCCACGTGCGTCGATCTGCGTCAGTCAAGATCTTCTCACGCTCTGCTACCTACTTTAGATTTCCTCGAAACCCATGCTCACTATGCCTCCTTCTGTGCCTTGTTGGGCGCTCTGCATGCTCTCCTCGATCCATGTAGTCGGCTTCCCTCGTTCGCCTCGACCGCCTCGATCCTCGCATATCGACCCGACGTACCCTGGCGCTCTGATACCAGTGACCGAATCTGGGCAGAGTTAACTTTAATAAAGAGACAAAAAATAATTTAATTAAAACAAAATAGCATAAGTGCTTTGGCTCTTATGCTGAATACTACAGTGATTCCGACAGATGGAAGAGAAGACTTTCTAATTTGGAAAGAAACGAATAGTGGATGTTTTTCTGTCAAATCTGTCGACCAACTTATCCTCAATCCATAACAAGCTCCATTCTCTCCTAGCCAAATCAAGATCAAGTACCTCATCCCTAAAGTGGTAGTGTTTTCATGGCTAGCAATTCAAAACAAGATTCTAACCATTGATAATCTCATCAAGAGGGGGATGATGGTACCCAATAGATGCCACATGTGCTATAAAGCTTGGGAATCCATCAACCATATTTTCACTAAATGTATCTTCTCTTATGTTGTGATGAGTAACTTATTGTCCAATTTCCACATCAACTGGGTCCAATCCAACTCCTTGGTAGAACTTTTCACTCAGTGACCCAATCCTTTCAAAAACCCTCGATTGAAATCCTTGTGGAAAATGTGCACTCACCATTTTTTATGGTAGGTATGGATAGAAAGAAACAATAGGGTGTTCTCTAACACTCCCAAGGACCCGCCCTCAAACATTGTCAATGAAGCCAACTAATAGTAGGTAAATCATGGGTTAAACTGACCAGTGCAAGTTCGAAGATCAATGGGATCGGCTCAACACTGTTCTGTTTGGGGTGCTGTCAATATATTATTTGCATCAATACTGTTTGGGGTGTTGTCCATATATTATCTGCATCAATACTGTTAAGGGTGTTTGATATTAGGCTTATCGGATTTTAATCAAGATCAATGCAAGTTATGTTTGGGGGATATCCATATATTATATGCATCAATATTGTTTGGGGTGTTTGCTATTAGGCTTATCGGCTTTTAGTCAATGTATGGTGAACAGTGTTTATCCATATATGGAAACACTTTCTAAAATTTTAGTCTTCTAAGCTGCTAGCCTCCCTTGAGGTTTTTGTAACTACTGGTTTTGGGATCCAAGAAAAAACCCTTTAATATAAGCTACACTATTTACCAAACAAATAAGAGCCTTGGGCTCATTGTAAATATCTCTTGGTTGTTTTGAGAAAGACTATAATTACACTCCTTGATTGTAATTATCTTTACCTTTATGAATGGAAAATTATTCATGCCATTTATACTTAACTATATCTCATTTTATCAAACCTCTTGATATATGAATAAGTCATATTTGTGGCACTACCTTCTCACGTGCTTATTAGCTCCATTTTTCATTGGGGCATATTTAATAGATGAAGTTGAAATATTTTTTGGTTTTCTGTTGATAACATATTTGATCACATACTAAGTTGGCTATAGCCTTTGGCTATATCTTACTTTTTGCATTTGGTTTTATCCCTCATACTCTTACCCTATCATATTTTAGTTTTTAAATCTAGATTAACTTGATTAGCATAGGTTAGAGGGGAGTTGGCTTAGGTTTGTTTTGCATCCTAAGCCTAAAAACAACATTATTGTAGAATCCAACAAATTGGATACAAATAGTGACTCTATTGAAAATTAACCTAGAGACCTACCTTATATGAGAATTAGTCTCGTAAATCCATCATTATATTGAAAATCCACAAATTCATAGGTTTGTTCTATGAGAATCTTCAAAAAGCTTAAAATTTTTCTATAAATCTATTTCTTAACGATTTGTCGATGAATCGATGATTGGTTGCCATCTTAAGTGACCTTTAGTAAAGTTATGTACACCATATTTTGCTTGTCTTTCCTTCAATGATTCACCGATTTAGCCTATTATTCATCAAAATCTATGTATATCACCCCTATGCTATTCCCTTTCCAAAGTGTTCCTTGTTTTTTCCAAATATTTTCATTGATTGACTAGACAATCTAGCAATTCGTCAATTTCCTTATCAACAAAAGGTGATATTATCTATCCCCGTTTGAATTTAATAATCCATTAAGTTGATGTTTTGATAATTCAGTAGAATTCTAATATTTCACCAGATTTTCTAGCAATTTATTACCTTCTTCAATTATGGTATGCTCACTAAAATAACAACCGATATCATAATTTGTAAAAACATTCAAAGTATAATTGTCTGTGGTTCATCGACATGGACAGGATCTACCAACACTGCGATAATTTCCCTTCATACTAATGGCATCATGTTGATGAGGGCATGATCGTAGTGTTTTGAAAATAAATTTTAAGCTAAGGTTGAAATCCAACAACTCGTTGACTTTTAGATGATTTGCTAGCCTTCCCAAAAAAGAAGAAATGTCAAAAAATCTGAAAATTATTTTGGAGGCATTGCCCTAAACCTTCCCCCCTAAACAAGGGGAATCATATGAGCTTTGCCCATGTATTCTATAATTTTAGGTTTTAGGGAGCATCATGGTAGCTCAACTAGTGAGTAACCCACAAATGGTACATAATATAACATTGGTTTTAAATTCTTAATTACCCAAGCACTTGCAAATTTCCCAAGTTCAATAACATAATATGTAATTATATCAATTTCCTTAGAATCAGTTAACCATGCAAACTCATCAAATAACATAGAATCATGGTCCACAATAGGTATATTGGAGATAACAACCAATACAACAATTTATTTAACAATAATATACAATGGCTCTAAGTTCCCCAATTGCACAAAATCAATAATTGTCTAAATATCCTCATTAACAACCAGCATATGCCCCGATGGAACACCTTACATACCAAATGTTGTATGGACAAAGATAGTATGGCTCATAAATACAATATGAACACCGCCTCAATGGTCAAGAACCCAAGAACACAATCCATTTACTCTTGATTCTAATGCATTTAGTGGTCTTGTTTCAAATCTTGTTTTTTTTGTGTATTAGTGTAGAATCATGAATTCCAATGGGAAAACTAGCAAATTCCTTAGCAAGGAATATGTGACTAATAAAGTGCCCAACAACATGGAAAATATAAATTTAAAGCACAAGTACTTCACCATAATATGGGTCATGATCTAATAAAATATCTTATGGCCACCCAACATGCCCAAGTATTGAATCAACAAATGGTAAAACACCTATAGTGATGAATCAACCTATTGTAATCAATCAACCAATGGTTGATCAATCCAAAATAAATTAACTAATGGCAGATCATGTGGTTATACCTCAATTCAATGGGATATAGACTTACGTAATTTCTATGAATACATAAAAGAAGTAGATGTTGTTTTCATATCCAAAATGTAGTGGTTTACAGTCCTTATTTTTTGGATTTAACAACTCCTCAAGAGAATCTTCTATCTACTTACTAAGAAAGATACTCCTCTTAGCCAAAGAGAGGACCTAAGATGATAAAGAGAGATTCAAATATTGATGGGTTAATGATTCCTTCAAGAGGGCCTAAGCCCTCACATTAAGGGGTATGTCTCCCATGTCCTAAAGGAAGACTTAAAATTGAAAACAAGGATTATAAAGATAAAAGATCAAAGGTTGAAGGAGATTGTGAATCAGTTAATCCTTTATGAGAGGATGAGACATAGGTTATAAGAGAATTTAAGGTGTCTAATTTTCTCTTCAATAGAGAAGGGTCTATAATGGGAGAAAAAATTAAACCAAAATAAAAGGGATTTGGTTTCTATTTGAGGATGTTGTTCCTATGAAAGTAACAAACACAAGCTTACAATCAAAACAAGAGGCATGGGTATTTCCCTCAAATGGTGAATTAGAGCATACAAAGGCAATGGGGAGGGGAATTGGTCTATGTAAGCTTTAGCAGCATTCAATCACAACAAAGGACAAATATCAAACCAATAGCACATCTCATTGAATGAATAGAAGTGATACATTCGAGTAGAGATATGAGGCTCTTTATATAGGAAGTTAGATTCCTTAGCCAACACTCTACCTAGTTGTACAAGGGACAACTTGCACATTGACACTTGTGCATTTATTACATTGCATGAAGTTACTAGATAACTTCCTCCTGAAGTAATCTAATATACCCAAATGATGTAATATATTCTAACACCCTCTTGTATTACATTATTTGGTATGAAGTTCTTTTGAGTCACATAGATGATCTCTGAATGTTTGAAACTTTAATTTTCCAAGTGCCTTTGTAAAAACGTTTGCCAACTGATCTTTTGTAGGAGCATACTTAAGGATGATATGCTTGTTTTGAAAATGCTCCCTAATGAAATGACACTATGCTTCAATGCGTTTTATCCTTTCATGTATGATTGGATTCTTGATCAGATTCAATACTCCTTGATTGTCGCAAAATATCATAGTGGGGGTTCGTTTGATTCCCATGTCGGATAGTATGTATTGTAACCATAGAGCTTCACAAGTAGTGTCTCTTACTGCTCGATACTCTACCTCATTTGATGATTGTGCTACTGTATGTTGTTTCTTAATGTGCCAGGATAGAGGCCCTGATCCAAGATAGAAGATATAGCCTGTGGTAGATTTCCTATCATCAATGGACCTATTGTGGTCATTGCATAACTAGCCCCAAAACTTGGGGACCCACCTTAAATTTTTGAATTTTTGTTGAATTTTAGTTTCTTTGCGTGACAATTTTGATAGGTTGGTGTGTTGACTAGTGTCTCCTATTGGTTTCTTTTAAGTTGTCTAGTGCATTGTTTAGGTTCTTTCTTATTTTATTTTATTTTAATGTTTTGAATTAAACCAATTCAAACATTTGAAATTGATTAAATCAAATTAAAAAAAAAAAACAAGTAATTTTGTTTTTTGGTAAATTGAATTTATATACAAAATGGGTTTTTAAGAGGATCCCAAAACCTTATCACAAAAAGGGGTCGTGGCATCGTGTTCTTAGGGATTGCCTTGAAACATTGAAACAAACATAAACAAAAAGGAAAAAAGCAGTAAAAACCCTTGGACCAGTAGGGAAACCAGTTTCTAGGACCCACTAGTGAGACCCACTTAGCAAAAACACCATCCTCCCATGGCTGTCAATCTAGGACCCTCTCAGGGGAATGTGCAACACACCTTAGATCTTCGCAGTGTCCTCCTGGTCAAAGGCCTCGCTCTAGTTGCAAACAAGTTGTTTGAGGATTTTAATGGTAGCATTATTGAGTTTGTACTGTTGGCCATCGAATTGATGGCCATCTTAAGGAGGAGCTAGGTCGGGGATGCCTCTCTGCCACTATCAAAGTCTGATATAAGTTCAAGAGAGGCCATATTTTCCTTCTTGGGCTTCTTTAGCTAAGCCGATGATATAGGATCGAAAGGGGTGTCTTCCATGAGTTTTCACTTCCTTGTGGGGTTATGCCTTGCGCTCTTGGGGGGGTGGTTTGTGTCGCTTCTCTGGACTACCACTCCCACCTTTAGGAGGGCCAAAATTACGATTTTTGGAGATGGTTAGGGAATCTGGGGGATTCGATGCCAAGGGGAACTTTCTGGATGGGGGGATAGTTGGCAACAACATGGCGAAAGATAACTGCCAGAAGGCCCTGGTGAAGGGGCTTGGCTTGAGTTTTATGACATTTCTCAATGGAGATAGTAATGGAGTACAACAAGTAGTCAGGGATGCAGACCTGTTTGGAATCTCGAAGATCATTGACAAAACTGAGGTGGAAGCTACAAAGGGGATTCTCGGGATCGTCACAGGTGATGAACTGTGATGGGGACTATAGCTTCATTCCAGGGAGAGGGCAAGGTAGAGTGATATAGCACAAATTTATCCCATCCATAACTTTTGGCTCTATTTGGGAGTTGATCGAGCTCCTCCTCCCAATTATGCTTGTCCCATCGTATGAATTGGCCTAGGTCGGAGAGCCTGGTCACCTCACACAACAACTCTAATGATAGTCTGAAATGGACTCCATGGACTCAAACTTCACCCCTCTACCAAGTCTCTATGAAACCCTTGGTTATTTCATCATCAGGACCCTCAAATTTATACAAAAAGGGGTAAGTCCTTTCGCGTCCATGAATACTTATGCAGTGCCACTAATATTGAGTTTGTTTGGCTCCACAAATACTGTAGTCATTGGGGTGGATGGAATTGGCCAAAGGCACTGGGGGAGACTAGGGATTGGGGCCCAGTGGGTAGCCTGATAGTGGCAGGGACTTAGGGAGTGGGATGGACTCAAAGCTATGAAAGGGACAAGGGTTGGAGGTACACAGTAGAGGAACACCGATCAAATAGTGGTGGTTAAATAGGAAACAAAGGGCGATGGGGTAGGGGGATCATCAGTGAGAAGCCACCATTTGCATGGGGACTTAACACCAATAATTAAGGCTTACACACTTTGAGGTGGCGAGGAAAGAAACTGGGATGCGTGGATGATTAGAATTGAAGAGGGTGGTAGTTTCATGCATGCCACTTAGAGTTCCCATGATGATCAAGCAGAAAATGACTGGGCCATCAAAACACAGGGAGGATCCAAGGGGAAAAATTCACCTGATTGTCTTTGGTGGATATTTCCTGAAGTGTTTGAAAATATTGCTCGTTCGATAGTTCCTGAAGCTTTTGGTGGGTCCAACGTTGTAGATGACGATGACACTACCATGACCTAGATGTTGTTTGCGATTGATTTTGATGTGGATGGATTTGCTATAGTGTCTTATTGAATCCCTACGGGAAGAGGCCCCATGGGAGATGGTTGTGACATGTAGGCTTAGGTTAGAATAAGCGCCCATAGCATCAAATTTTACTGACATGGGTCTCGAACCCCTGTCACTCGGGGTCAACCTCCTTTGGCCTTTCATGATTGGTTGCATCCAGGACCTCTTGAGGAAAATCTTGATGCCACATTGATAGCTGTCTAAGGGTGGTTCCCATATTAGCCATGCAATCCACGATGGTGTTAGCCTCTTTGTAACTATGTTAGGTATTCGAAGGGCCTCTAGACTAAACCAGTTTCCTGTTATCTTCAATTATTTTTCTCACCTGCCATGCCAGACTGTTGGAGTTTACCAGGTAGTTGATGACGTTCATGGAATCTCCCTCTATGATGAGGCATTTGGGATCCTCTAAGAGGAGGCAAAGGCCCCTCCACAGTGCTCTGGCTTCAAATACATGGTTGGTTTGAATTCATAGGCATTCAGAGTATATTGGTATCAACTTGCCATGGTGGTCATGAACCGCACCCCCGACTCCGATGGGACCTAGGTTTCCTTTATATGCTCCGTCAAAGTTTAGCTTAATCCATCCTGGTGGGGGGGCTCCCACTTAGAACTGGCTCAGGGGTGTATCGAGGCAGAGGGGGGCCAGTCTATTTTCATAAGGGATGGTGAAGGATTTGAAAATGGAGGACTCCAATGTCGACTAGGGAATGGAGGTGCACGAGATGAGATTGGCATTTTTAGTGGTAAAGGTAATGGCTATGGAGGCTATGGATGTGGGATCCCTAGGGGTGCCACCAAAGGATTTGTTGTTGTGCTCTAACCAAATCTACCAAAGGAAGTGATGGAGGCACACATCCTAGAGGAAGCAAAGCCTAGAGTTGCAAAATGGGTTGGTCTATTGGGAGAAGATATCGCCAATGGACTTGGGGGGAACCCATTGAACATGAAAGGACTTTAGGATGGATCCAAGCATAGAGGAGAAAAACTCACATCTTAGGAACAGGTGATCCATGGACTCCCAGTCAACCAAGAACATGTAACACCTGTTGGGGATTAGGAAGCCTCTTTTGTATATATTTTTGATGGTGAGAACTCTGTTTTGGATGGGAACCCAAGCAAAAAAGTTGACCTTGGGGATCAAGTGTTTCTCCCACACTGGGTTGAAGGGGATTACCTACAGAGGGCAGGGGTTAGAAATTTGTAGAATGACTTGACTATGAAAGCTCCACTATCAGACCCCCTCCACGAAGGCTTGTCAGGTCCTTTTCCAGTAGGGATGGTAGACAAGTTGAGCATTATGGAGAAAGAGTTGGTGGCCTCATCGAGGTTCTCACCATTGATTGATTTCCACTAGGGGAATCCGCTAGATAGGATTAAGAAGTCAACCACCTTGGGTCCCATGTTGGAATTAGTGAAGGGTTTGAGCTTCGTCATCTATGGATTATCAATCAGGGGTTCATCCTGGATCCACCTGTCATGCCATAAATCAATGTTATTGCCATCGCTAAGGGTCCAACGTAAGCCTCTCTAGACTAATTACCATGAATGGACGATGGATTTCTAGAAGACCGACCTGCTCAGGGGAATCCCCTCATCAAGGATTAAGTGGTTGGCCAGGTATTTATTTTTGACTATCTGCACCTATTTTGCTGAGTCGTTGGTGAGGATCCTCCATGTATGCTTTGTCAGTAGTGCTATGTTCATTTGAGACATCTTCCTAAAACCCAGGCCTCCTTGTTTCTTATTTTTGCACACAATATCATAGGAAACTAGGGGGATTCTAGTCTTCTCATCATTTTCAGACCATAGAAACCTTTTTTGAAGTTGCTCGATATTACGGTATACCGCCATGGGAATCTTGAATACTAAGATGAAGTAGATAGTGACACCTTGGAGGTAGGCCATGGTTAGGGTGGCTTTACCGGCTTGGGATAAAAGTTTACCTTTCCAGGATGCTAGCTTCTTCTGAATCCTCTCCAAAACATTATTCCACATGAGCTCCTTAGGGTTACCATTGAACAAATGGAGGCCCAGGTAGGAATAAGGGAGTGAGTCTATGGTGCACCCCAGTATTCAAGCGATCTTGGATTGGCAAGCTAATGGGGTGTTGATGAAGAAAACTTTGCTTTTTTTGAAGTTGATATTTTGCCCAGTTGCTTTTTCATACAGGAAAATGATGTGCTTGATGGATTTGGCCTGACTCACAGAGGCTAGGGTGGATAATAAAAATAGAAGAAAAACAAAAAACAAAAAACAAAAAAAAAGCAAATAAGAATAATATATATATAATGAATAAAATAAAACAAAAGAATAACATTTCTTTTTTTATGGCACGCTAATATTTTTTTTACATATTGGTTTGGTATTAATTTCTATGTTTACTTTATGATTTTATTAAAGGTAGTTTGAATTAATGCTTTAGATTGATGTTGGCAGGTTTCTAAATAAAAGAAAAGCCTTATTTAATTCATTGTTGGTAAAAAAAGTTATGGAAAAAGCATTTCATTTGGAAGATATTTACCAATTTATTGTTGGCAAAAATCATTATGGAAGAAGCATTTCATTTGGAAGATATTTACCAATTTATTATTGGCAAAAAGCATTATGGAAGAAGCATTTCATTTGGAAGATATTGCAGTTACAAAGAAGAAGTTACATGACTAAGCCAAATGAAAAGGGGGGAAAATGAAATGAAGAGTTTCCTTTATTGTTGGAAAGCTTTAAAAGGCCATGGAAGCAAAGGAAACGGGGCTGGAAAACTTTGGACAAAATTGCAGGTGTGAAACCAGAGGGTTTGGAGCTAGATTTGTCTTGGAGTTTCTCCTCCCATGCTGCTGGATTGGATTTTTTTATCATTGATGCCAATGGAAGTTTGTATTTTGCATGTGTATTGAGTTTATATTGAAAATCTTTATTGATAATATATTGGAAATTTGATGAGTTTTCATGCATGTTAATGGTAGACTCGATTTTTATTTTTGATATATTGCATATTTCCCTTAGAATATTGCACCTCATTGAAGGTTGGATTGTGTGAATGCAGATCACTTTAATGCTGGTTTTTGTGCAGGATACTAATGTTTGCAAGGTCTATGGGGAATTTTAGAGTTGCAGTATTTGTTTTATTTCATTTTAATTTATTTTTCTAACCCTATTTTTTTTTTTTTTAATTTGGCAAATAAAATAACAAATATAAAAAATATATAAATCCAAAAAGAGATTCATGGATTCAAAGAATAAGCTTTAAAGTTCATTTAGAGCAGTTTCGATGTTACTTTGAAGCAAATTCAAAATTCTAAAATTATTTAAAGTTTACATATTTTAAATGGGATTTTGTAATTTCAGAATTTAACATGGTTCCACATTTTTAAGGAGATTCACATTTCAGGCTTTATATTTTTTGTTTGCAAGCAATAAATCAACTTTCCTTTATGAAAATTACAGTTTCATTAAAGGGAGGTAATTTATATGGCATACAAAGGCTACTACATTTTCAAAGCTATTCATTTACATTTTTTTCTTTCATGTTCAAAGCAAGGATAAAATGAATCCACTCATCATTCAATGTTTACATTTTAGAGAGATTTTAGTCTTTTATTTCATGTTCAAAGTAAGGTTTAAAAAAGATAAAACTTGTTTAAAATGTGTTTAACAAAAGAAGATAAAATTTATCTAAAATATTTCAAGATAAAATGAACTTCAACTTTACATCGTGGTCATATGAGGGCCAATCACATTTTCTTTTCTTTTAAGTTTCATGAACAATCACTATAATAACATAATAAAGTAATACCAACACAGGCCCCTTGTTGACAGTTGCTTGTAAATCACTAAGGTATTCTAGCAATTATTTGACACATTTTCACAAGCATACATGCACATATTAAGTAAAAGGAACCTTGGAGAAATGTTTATTTCTTTGCAATAAGGTTTTCTAATCAAAATTCTAACTGTGAGTGTGGTTTTGCAATTGGGTAAAATTACCACTCAATAGGACCCAACATAATCTGAATCTAAGTATCCCTGTAGACAAAAATCTTTAACATCCTTCATATAAGTCAATCCATAATCTGCAGTCTTCTTGATATATTGTAAAATTCTCTTTGTAGCTTTCCAATGGCTTTCCCTTGGTTCTTGCATGAACCATGAAAGATAATTTACTATAAATGATATGTCTGGTTGGTTGTTTGTTAAGTATAGAAGACTTCCAATCAACTGAAAATACATTGTGGCTTAAACCAATGGTGTTTTTTCATTTTTTGATAGTTGAATCCCTTGTTCCATTGGTGTATCTTTAGGCATGCATTTTGATATTTTGTACATATTGTTGTCACTATCTCACAACTAACCCCAATTTTGGGGTCCCACCTTAAATTTTGGTTTTGGGAGGTTTTGTTGTCTTGGAACGATAATTGTGATGGGTGCCTACCCATAATTGTGCTTCATAGTTTTGGATAGTGCCTTCTTTTGGTTGGTGTTTCATTGTTTAAGTTTTTTGGATTCGTTTGATAGAGTTAAAGTTTTGTCTTAATCTTTAATGTTTAAGTTAAGGGTTTCCTTTCATTTTGAGTCTTAATAGTTAAAGTTTTTTTAATTTGATTGATTTTGCAAAATAAGTAAATAAAGTAAAATAAAATAAAGTAATATATGTGTATCCACACATATGTATATATTATTATATATTCATACTAAATAAATTAAAGTGAAATATTTAGTGGGTTTCACTCCTTTTTTAAGGTCTAATGTAGTTTGTTATAGGAAACTTCACTTCAACTTGTGTGTAAAGCTTTATTAATGGATTTACTTGAGCTTCACTAGTTATCTTATTTAGGGGTGTAACTTATGCGTCTTCTTTTGTGTTACAACATGTCACGTTATTCAAAGGAGTTTCTAGCTCTAGTTCGAGTAACATGGGTGACCTAGTCCACGGTGGATGTGGGTAGATTAGGATGTGACCACAGTGTCAGCAAAACAAGGATGCGACACAACAGTCGGGGATCCACGATGATGTGGACCCAAACGAAATGACACGAAACCATTATGGATGACTTATGACGAAGACCTTGACTTAGACACAGATATGGATGGTGGAGGTGGCAACATGGGTGGACACAGTGATGTAGATGGTGAACAACGTCTAGATGTGGATGTGTTACGGAAGGACCACAATGGATCCTGACCATGAAAGAATGACCCTATGAATGATGTAGAGATGCAAAAATGTGCCACATATGATCGTCGTGCCATGAGAAACTGGTGAAATAGCAGGTATCATCAAATTTGCTAGGTTGTATGCAAGAAAGATGACAAATTTGGGTGTGGGCTAATTTTGTGGCTTATGACCACATGAAAGAGATGGATATGCAGACCTGGATGGCTAGCATGGGTGATGACCTAAAAGGTCAAACACGAGAAACCAATGTGGCTCAATAAGGACGACGATGTAGGTGGATCTATCATTATTAAAGATGGATGGGAGTCGATCGTGTGGCGAACAACGAATATTGTGTAGATGAGCGTACGCGACACTACATATGAAACAACTTTAACAACTTTGTTTTATTAGGCATTATACTTCTATGGTAGTTCGACAGATTATATTAACAGAAGGCGCAATGATGATAAAAACATTGAATTTTAGCAGGCTTCATAGCAATAATGGTAGAGACGTTATCAATGGTAGTGTGCATATACGAAGACGATAAAATGTAGGTGGAGGTAGCACATGAGGCAAGCTTCAGCTCGATAGATAATGATGGAACACTGAGATGGTCACGTGTGATAGATATGCGTAGGGTGAGCAGTTTGAAGTAGAAGACCATAGTTACTACGTAAAAACAATGGACGATTGTTTTTAGTAGAGTTTCCAGTCCAAAGCGTAGAAAAAACATGATGGATGAGGCTAGTGGTCATGTGGCAAGTGGATGTGGACCTGGTGAAGATTTAGGTGATTGGTGCATTGTGACTAGGTGGTCAACACAGTAAAAAGGGTAGTGTGTATGTAAAAGAGTGGGCACTGGTAGAAGATATATACAGAAGATCGATGAATACCCAAAATATGGGAATGCGTAGGTGGAATTAACTTCAAATTGATGTGGTACACCACCAGTAGCAATAGGATTATATTAATGACCATGGGTTGGTCAAGGCAAGCATTGTGATGGTAATGACTAACGCCAATGATGATGGGTGTTACATAAAAAAATGAGTGCTCATCGAAAGGTTTAAGCACCGTGGTAACTACCAATTAACAAATGATCTCATGGAAACATTGTTCAAAAGGGATGAATACAACTAATGAGTTTGAAAAAGTAGAAAGAATCACCACGGTTATGAACACAAGCTGCTGTAAATGTAAGCTATGGGTACCAAGTAATCGTGTCGCACATTTTACACCAGTGAGCAATGTACTAAGTCCATGCGATCATTTGGTAGCATATGGCAAAGGAGAAATAATAAAGGTGAACAAATGGAAAATAAACAAAATGCATCGTAACATGGTATGAAAGCTCACAAGGTAATTATAAAAATATTATGGAGGATGTTTTGAGAAAATAAAATGATGACACTTGTTGGTTATCAAGGAGGAAGCATTTTAGAAGAGTCTTTGGGATATTTCGGTTATAAAGAAAAGCAAACCAATGAACAAAAAATAAAGAAAGGAAACGAGGAGATAAACTACAAATCTTAAGTACACAAAAAACAGAGAAGAGGGAGCTGTAAATTTTTTGTAATGAAAGACATATCATTTTGAGATTTGAATGCATACAAATCCGAAAACTTGCACCTTGTGAGCAAGACTGGAGGAGATTTATTTCTGAGGGTTTTATGTTTAATGCTTGATCTTTTTACTGCATTTTGTGGACTTATATCTAGTGTTTAATGCTCTTAGGAGGTTACACTACGTGAAGGTTTATTTGAATGCAGGATTTATTTTCCTTAGAGTCTAGCACTTGATCTAATCAAATTGTGTTTATGCAGGTTTGTTTAGATTGAGTTACCCTTAGAGTTTCTCACAATCTCTGGTTTTGTAGGGTAGGGGAGCATGACGCCGTATTGTGTTTGCACTTATATTCCAGCTTTAGATTAGTTTAGTTGTAGTTTATTTTCTGCAAGTTTTCTTTTATTTTTGCAAACCCCACTTGTTTAAGTCTTTCAATATGAAACTCAGAATCCCAAAAGATCCTATTTAAATCATAAATATGATCTGGGAAATTTGGAGTGTACATAATCCAAATAATTAGTTTCACAAGCACTTACATTTACATTTATTTGGATCATCTTTCAGGATATTAAAAGGAACATTTTTGCACAACTTTTTATTTTGCATAAATAAGATAAAATCAATCTAGGAGGGAGGGTTTCTAACCTACAATTTCACATTAAATCAAAGATAAGAAATGGAGTGGACAATTCCACAACATTTACTGATTTCATGTACATAATCAAAGATAAAAGGAATTGCTAACTCCACTAACCCTCAAACTCACATTAAGTGTAGATAAAGCAAATGAATGCTAACTTCCTAACATACTAACTTGCTAACTTTATGACTTTCTAACTTTGCAATTAGTAGAGCATTAAATTTGAAGATAAAATTGAACCTACTAACTACAAATGAATCTCACATTAAAGGCATAGATTTTAAAATGAAGTGGACAATTCCACGCACTTTCTCACTTTGCATTTTAATCTGAAGATAAAATGAACCCACTAACAGGGATTCAGGGTAAGACAGATTAATGCAAAGATAATCAAAGAAGCAACACTTCATTTTATCAATTTACACAAAGGCACATTCATTGCAATTTAAGGAAATCAATCACAAAGCACAAATGAATTAAACCAATAGGCCCCTTGTTAACAGTTACTTGTAAATCACTGGGTTGTTTCTAGCACTTGTTATTCTTGATTATTTTACTTTCAAATACACATGTGCAATGCTTATATAGTGGAACCTTGGAGAAGTTGTTTTGTTTTTAACTTCTTTGCAAGAGAGGGTTTTCAGATTAATACCCTAATTATGATGGGGATTTTGCAATTGGGAAAAATATCCACTCAACAGAAATGGTGCTAGAAGGAGGGCCTTCATTTCATAGCTTTGTGATTTATTTGCTTAAGATAATTTTCATCTAACAATACTTTTAGTTGTAGAAGCCTTTTATTTTCTGATAGCTAACGTGTGAAGTTCTATTTCCACTATGCTTTGTTGCAGGAATTTTATTTTGCAGGTTTTTGTATTTCTTTTGTTTATTGTCTGAGTTATTGTGAGTTGTGAGAGGTCTTATAGAACAAGTGTCTTCCCAAGCTGGACCAACCTAAGTATATCGCTACTAGGTCTAAAACCACTAGGGAAACCATATTTCAAAGCCTTTCTCCTAATTATAGGAAACCAAGGAACAAGACTCAAGAGGTTGAAATCCCACCTAGTGTACTTGCTCTAGAGTTACCTTTGGTGTCAAGTACATCTAGTGTATCTACACCTATTGTCTCTATTATTGTGGGTACACCAAGTGTATCTACACCCATTACCTCTACTATTTCTACTACTCCTATAGGGCCACCACCATTGAACATCATGGCCCAACCACCACCAGCTCCTTGGTATGGAGTACATAATATTCCCCTAAACATAGCCGAGGATGTTCATGAGATACCCAAAAATATCAAGAAATCCTTACCTAAGTTTAAACATGATGGTCTTAGGATAACCAAAGAGCATATTCAAGCTTACAAGGATGTTTTAATTAGACTACAAGTAGATCATGAAGATGTCACTTGTAGACTCTTTCCTATGAGTCTGGATCAAATATCTTATGAATGGTATATCAGTTTACCCATTGGATCCATTACTTCATGGGTTCAACTTGAAAATACTTTTGTCAATCAGTTTAGGTCACCTTTGGATCCCACTATCATTTACCATCAATTTGTGACTTCCAAAAAGGCACCTAATGAGCCGATTAGAATGTTTAATCAGAGATTTCAAAAACTTTATTCTAGATCGACTCACCATTTTAACATAGATGTTGCCTTTGCTTTGCAAATATACTTTGGGGTGTTAGACCCCATGACTACCATGTTCACTAGGAGAAATCCTCAAGTTACTACTTTAGCCCAAGCCTACATGGAAGCCATGGTCATAGAACAACAAATGACACCCCAAGGTGTTGGGATGCCCCAATTACCTATGGTAGGATAGTTTGGTCCTTATAGTCAGTTTGCTATGATGAATCAAGTCATGGCACCTCAAATGCCAATGATGAATGCCCTACCATACCATCAATATTATCCATTAATGCCCACTTATCCATCCATTCCCACCTATCCAAATACATCCATTCCATCTACCACACCATTGCTCTTAGATAATCAGATGGCTACACAAGGAGTCAATGCGACCAATGCTCAAGCTTTGGTAGCATTTCCTATGCCCACACCACTTTAGAGCATGAACCCTTTTTGAGCCAAAATATTCAGAATCAAACCTTGATGCCAAGTCAAGATACTTCTAGTATTGGAAATCCTTTTGGACCTAGTACCATAATGCCTCAACCAAAAGAATCTAATTTTAAAGTTGAGGAATTAAATAAAATGTGTCTCAAGTTGAGTAATGACATGGTCCAAATGTAGAAGCACAATTCCTAAACTCCTCATTCTAATCAAAATTTCAATAATCAGAGGAGGTCATGGAATACTAAGCCTAACAATGGGGGTGTACCTAACCCCATAGCCAACCAAGCTGATGCTTTTGCAAGCCCTAGTAGATCCGATTCCATTATCAATATTTTAGATTTTGCTTGGGAAAATGGATGTAGGTTGCATAACACCAAGGACCATAGTGAGAAGGAGTGTCCAAAAATTTCTAGATACACAAACTACTTGCAAGCTCAAGTCGATGACTTAGAGTTAGTGCCAACCGAGGGTCCACCTTATCTTTCTAAGGGGAAGGAAGCTGCTTTAGTAGCTAAAATAGTTCACTATCAAGAAAGTGAGGAAGAAGAAGAGGATAATGAAATATTAGGAGAGGATGATGATGAAATCATAGAAGAGGAAGTCCAAGTTGTTAGGTAGTTTAGGAAAGGGAACCATGGTTATTACACGAGAAGTAAATCCAAGACCCCCAAAACTTCCTCCACTCCACCAAACAATTCCTTCTTCCTCCTGATACCAAAGTTGATAACAATCCTCCTCCCCCACCTACTATTGAGTCATCCAAACCTATGCAGAAGGTGCAAAATTCTGAGAAGCCTACCTATGACATAGTGGAAGACCTAAAAAGGACTAAAGCTAATATCTCTTTCTTAGAGGCTGCTAGATTTCTAGGTCAGAAGGAAGCCTTGATAAAGGTATTATACCCACCAAGCCAAACCCATGAGGTCAAAGGTGTTGAGTCTCACTTGGTTTTATGAAAGGAGAAATGAGAAGTGCCTCCTTTTATTTTGACAATTAGGATTGTAGGAAAAAACTTGCATAATTGTTTAGTGGACTCAGGTGCCTCGGGCAATATCATGCCCCTTGAGATTTTCCAAAGGCTAGGTTTAAAGCCAATTCCTTCAAAGAGCAAGGTGATACAGTTGGACAGAACTGTAGTAGATGTGGTAGGAACACTTTATGATATCCTGATTCAAATTAATTTAGAACCCAGAATTCAACATCATGTTGATATTCTTGTGGTCAATATTCCTACCAAGTATGGCATGGTGTTGGGTAGGGATTGGAGTAAGAACCTGAATGGTTACATCATTACTGATTCTTCCCACATGTGGCTACCTTGGAGGGGATTAGCAAACCAAATTTGGGTGGATAGTGAGCCAAGACTTAAGGAAATGATTACTGAGTATAATAGGCCCAATGAAATCCAATTTGTAGAATCTAATTTAGGGGTCTATAACTTGGATATAGAGGAGGCTACCGAAGAACCTCAAAAAGAAATCCTTTCTTGTAGCCCTCCTAAAAAGGATAATCTGGTTTGGATTCTTAGATTTGATGGATCCAAATCAAGACAAGGTGTTAGAGCTGGTATCGAACTTACATGTCTAGGAAGCAAGCCTTTGCTTATTGCCTATAGATTATAATTTCCATGCACCAACAATGTGGTAGAATATGAAGCACTTATTTTTGGACTACAGCTAGCTCTGAGTAGGAAATTCAAGTGTCTCAAGGTCTTAGGAGACTCTGAGTTAGTTGTTAAACAAGTCAAAGGGCAATATGCATGTCATGATAAAATATTGAGCCATTATAGGACTAGAGTTAGGGATTTGATAGATGAACTTGATGCTTTTAACATTTCCCTTATCTCTAGAAAAGGTAATCGGATGGTCGATTCTTTAGTTATTGCAACAGGTATGCTCAAACCGGTTGATAATAAAAAATGTAAAAAGTTTTTGATTGAACTAGTTTCCTATCCTTCAATACCAGATAACATTACAAATCTATAGGTATTTGAGAGTGACAGACACATTTTTAATTTTGTTACTAACTCTGGTATTTTTGAAAATCAAGTGATAGATGAAGACCAGAGATGGCAAGAAGAAACAGATCAGGATAGTGAAATAGCTCAAAAAATGAATAAGATTTCAAAAGGGGTTATTTCACTAGAAAAATTATTTGATATTGGATATCAAGCAAAAAGAGGTAAAAAGGTACCACTCCCTAAAGAAGCATGTGATGTAATCAACTTAGGGAGTGCAGAAAATCCATAAGAGGTATTCATTGCCAAGGCATGTACAAGTCAAGAAAAATAATCTATCACTCATGCACTAAAGGAATATGTGGATTGTATAGCTTGGAGTTACAAGGAGCTGAAAATGTATGATCAAAATGTTATAATGCACATGATTCCATTGAAACCTGACTCCAAGCCCTTTAGACAGAGACAACGACCTATCAATCCATTGTTAGAGCCCTTAATAGAGAAAGAAGTGAAAATATTGCTAGATGCAAAGATCATATTTCCTATTAGGCACTCTACATGGGTTGCCAACCTAGTTCCTATAAGAAAGAAAAATGGAGAAATAAGGTTGTGCATAGATTTTAGAAATATGAACAAAGCATCTCAAAAGGACAACTACCCATTGCCTTCCATTGATGAGATACTCCAAATGGTAAATGGGTCAGAAATGATGTCATTTTTAGATGGCTACTCTATGTACAACCAAATTCTCATTCACCCAAGTGATAGGATGAAAACAACCTTTACAACCAAATGGGGAACATTTTCTTATAGGAGAATGCCCTTTGGATTATTGAATGCAGGTGCAACTTTCCAACGTGCCATGGATTACGCATTTAAGGGGCTCATAGGCAAGTGCATTATTGTTTATGTGGATGATATTCTTATCTTATCTAAGAAGAGAGAAGACCATGTTAAGGATTTGAGAAAAGTCCTCCAAAGGTGTAGGGAACATGGGATCTCCCTAAATCCAAAAAAATGCATTTTTGGAGTAACAGAGGGTAAGCTTTTGGGTCACATTATTTTGAAAGAAGGAATTTCTATTGATCTTGAAAGAATAGAAGCTATCCAAGAAATCCCTCCTCCCCATAGCAAGAAGGAATTAAGATCATTCTTTGGAAAAATCAATTTTGTAAGGAAATTCATTGTTGGATTTGCTGAGATTGCCAAACCATTGAATGATATGCTGAAAAAGGATGTTGAAATTAAATGGACAAATGAGAGTAAGGATGCTTTCTAGAGCATTAAAGATGTTATTTCTAGGGCACCTATTTTGGTAAGTCCAGACTACTCAAAGCCCTTTTACATTTATACGTTTGCTTCAGAACATTCATTTGCAAGTGTCCTAACTCAAAAAGGTGAAGGTAATGTTGAAAATCCCATCACTTTTTTGAGTTCTCCTTTGAAAGATGTGAAGTTGAGGTATTCTATTTTAGACAAGCAAATGTATGCACTTTTTAAAACTATAAAAAAATTTAGACATTACATTGTACATAGTAGGGTTTTTGCTATTGTGCCTGACCCTGCTGTCAAAACTATGTTTCTATAAAATGAACTAGGTGAGAGAAGAGGAAAATGGATTTCTACACTCCAAGAATTTGATCTTGAAATCCAACCTATGAAGCTAGTTCATGGACAAGGATTGGTAAAATCAATTGCTGAAATTGATCCTCTAATCTCATGCCAACATTATACTATAGAAGATATTACTAAAGATGATTGGTATGTAGATATTGTATATTTTTTGTTGAATGGTAAGTGTCCATCACATCTCACTTCTACCCAAAGAAGAGCTTTACATCTAAAATCTGTAAAATTTTTGATTAAATCTGGTGTTTTGTATAGGCGGAACCATGAAGGGATTTACCTTCATTGTGTGAACCAAGAAGAAGCAACCCAAGTGCTCAATGACTTCCATGGTAAGTATGGAATTGGACATGGGTCAGCCAATGCAACAACACACCAGATTCTTAGAGTTGGATACTATTGGCCTCATCTTTTCAAGGATGCACATGCTCATGTGTGATCTTGCCATACATGTCAGGTGGCGGCCAATAGAGAGAGAAACACAACCATGCCATTACAACCTGTAGTGGAGATGAGGCCTTTTGCACAATGGGGGTTGGATTTTGTTGGGGTTATCAATCCCAACTCTTTTGATTCTCATAAATTCATCCTCACAACTACAGATTACTGCACTAGGTGGATAGAAGCAATCCCTACAAAACATGCTACTATTGATGTTGTCATTAAGTTTTTAGAGGATTGCATTGTAACTCATTTTGGAATACCTAATGCAATAGTAAGTGATAATGGTTCTGCATTTTCTTCTATTCAATTTGTAGATTGGGCATATGATAACAAGGTGAGCTTGAAATTTTCTTCCAATTATTATCCACAAGGTAATGGTTTGGCAGAATCTTCTAACAAAAACTTGTTGTCTATCATAAAAAAATTGCTTGAAAAGAATCCTAGAGATTGGCATGGTAAATTAAAGTTTGCTCTTTGGGCTGATAGAACTAGAATAAAAGAATCAATTGGGACATCTCCATATCATCTAGTCTATGGGTAGGACCCCATTTTTCCCACTAATCTAAAATTGCAAACTCTTCATTTTATGAAAGAATATCTTGGAATGGATAATCAGATTGAAGCTCGATTAACCCACTTGATGCATCTTGATGAGAAGAGAGAGGAAGCCATGCTTCACTTTAGTAAACATCAAGATGTAGTAAAGAGGTGGTTTGATAGGAGAGCTACAATTAAAACATTCAAGATTTTTGACCTAGTTTTATTGTGGGACAAGAAACACAAAAAAAGGGGATCATGACAAATTCGATTGCTTGTGGTTAGGTCCTTATCAGATTTCTGAAATCCTAGGTGAAAACACTTTCAGATTAAAAACCTTGGATGGAGAGGAATTATCTTTGCCTATTAATGGGCTGCATTTAAAGCATTATTTCAACCCATGAAATGTGTGAGATTGTGTATTATATGTACATAGGTGTGCTTTTGCTTTTGGTTTTGTGTGTTGGTTTTCTTTTTAGTTAGGTTGGTTTTTATTTGTTTTCTTAGAGTGTTTAGGAGTCTTCTTTGTGTGTGTTGAAGTCATGTTCATGCTCCCATATATTTACATTTTGAGTAGTCCCCTTTATTGTGGTTTTGGTTTTGGGATGGTTACTGACAAAATGGCATGTTTTCAGAATAGATAATGCAACCCATGAATCAAACGAAACTGGGGGAAAGGAAATGAAGCTATATAGTGATTATCCTTGGCTAAGTGTACTAAGATGGTGGAGTGTGAAACAATGGAATATTATGCCAAAGCTTCACTGTAATGAATCACATGAAGAGGCATTTCTTGGGATTTTGAAGGATGAAATCATTTTGGTAAACTGATTAAGGCTAACTTCTAACATGCTCAAATTCAAGTGTTACATAGAGGTTTGCAAAGTTCTCTATAAAATAAGAATACAAGCAATGCAAATATTGATCAAATCAATCACCAAGTTTAGATAAACTCCACCGGGGCTATAGATGCCTGACTGGCAGTGGGGCTCTATCTAGACAAAAGCTTGATATAAAAAAAATGAGCATTGAAAAGCTTGATCAAATCAGTCACCAAGTTTGGATAAACTCCACCGGGGCTATGGATGCCTGACTGGCAGTGGGGCTCTATCTGAATAAATTATGCTCAAAAGAGACTTTGCAAAATATTATTCAAAAACAAAGTTTTATGAGCAACATTTCATAGCCTAAAGGTAAACCAGATGATGGAATTTGGATGGTCCCAAGGATGCAAATTGAACCACATTGCACACACCATGCGGAAGCAAATAATCCATTTGTTCTCATATGAAGCTATTGACCTTGCTTTCCTTGGATGTCGCTAAATGGTGTATACTTTTCTAACCTTTGGTTCATTAATTTTAGAACTGGGTTCTTCACCGAAAATGCTTAAAAGCATTTCCCAACAGAGTCACCATTTGTTGTGACTATCTCACAACTAACCCCAATTTTGGGGACCCACTTGAAATTTTGTTTTTGGGAGGTTTTGTTGTCTTTGAGTGATAATTTTGATGGGTGCCTACCCATAATTGTGCTTTGTAGTTTTGGATAGTGCCTTCTTTTAGTTGGTGTTTCATAGTTTAAGTGTTTTGGATTCGTTTGATAGAGTTAAAGTTTTATCTCAATCTTTAATGTTTAAGTTAAGGGTTTCGTTTCATTTTGAGTCTTAATAATTTAAAGTTTTTTTTTCATTTGATTTATTTAAAAAAATAAGTAAATAAAGTAAAAATTAAAAATTAAATAAATAAAAATAAATATGTGTATCCACACATATGTATATTATTATATATTCATACTAAATAAATTAAAGTGAAACCTTTAGTGGGTTTCACTCCTTATTTAAGGTCTAATGTAGTTTGTTATAGGAAACTTCGTTTCAACTTGTATGTAAAGCTTTATTAATGGATTTACTTGAGATTCACTAGTTATCTTATTTATGGGTGTAACTTATGCATCTTCTTTTGTGTTATGATAGGTCATGTTATTCAAAGGAGTTGTTGGCTCTAGTTCAAGTAACATGGATGACCCAGTCCACGATGGATGTGGGCAGATTAGGATGTGGTCGCGACGTTAGCAAAACAAGAATGCAACACAACGAATGAGGATCCACGATGATGTGAGCCCGAATGAAATGACACGGACCCATTATAGATGACCTACGATAGAGACCTTGACTTAGACATGGATTCAGATGGTGGAGGTGACAACATGGGTGGACTTGGTGATGTAGATGGTGAACGATATATAGATGTAGACGTGTCATAGAAGGACCGCAATGGACCCTGACCATGAAAGAATGACCCTACACATGATGCAAAGATGCAAAAATGGGCCACATAGGATCGTCATGCCACGAGGGACTGGCGAAATAGCGGATAACATCAAATTTACTGGTTGTACGTAAGAAAGATGATAGATTCAAGTGTGGGCTAATTTTGTGGCCCATGACCATGCGAAAGAGGTGGACATGTAGATCCAGATGACTAGCATGGGTGATGACATGATGGGTCAAACATGGGCATACAACATGACTCGATAAAGATGATGGCATAGGTGGATATAGTCATTATTAAATATGGATGGGAGTCAATCATGTGGTGAACAACAAAGATTGCACGGATGAGCATACGCGGTACTGCATGCGATAAAACTATAACAACTTTGTTTTATTAGGCATTATACCTATATGGTAGTTTGGTAGGCTATATTAATGGAAGGTGCAATGATGATAAAGGTATTGAATTTTAGTAGACTTCACAGTAGTAATGATAGAGACGTTATCAATGGTAGTGTGCAGATACGAAGGCGATAAAACGTAGGTGGAGGCAGCGTGTGAGGCAATATTTGGCTCAGTAGATGATGATGAAACATTAGGATGACCATGTGATATACATGCACAGGGTGAGCAGTTTAAATAAGAAGACCATAGTTGTTGTGTAGAAACAATGAACGACATTTTTCAATAGATTTTTTGATCCAAAGCACGACAAAAACATGACGGATGAGGCCAATGGTCATGTAAGTGGACATGGACCTGGTGAAGATTTAGGTGAGTGGTGCACCCTGGCTAAATGGCCAACACAATAAAAAGGGCAATGTGTATGTAAAATAGTGGGCGCTGGTAGAAGAGATCTATAGAAGATCAATGAATACCCAAAATATGGGAATGTGTAGGTGGAAATGAATCCAAATTGATGTGGTACACCACCAGTAGTGATAAGATTCTTTTAATGACCATGAGTAGGTCAAGGCAAGCATTACGATGGTAATGACTAATGCCAATGATGATAGACGTTACATAAAAAATGAGTGCTCATCGAAAGGTTTAAGCATCATGGTAACTGCCAATTAATAAATGATGGCATGGAAACAACGTTCAAAAGGGTTGAAGATAGCTAATAAGTTTGAAAACATAAAAATAATCACCACAGTTATGAACACGAGCTCCTATAGATGTAATTTGTGGATACCAAGGAAGCGTGTTGCACGTTTTACAACAATGAGCAATGTACTAAGTCCATGTGATCATTTGGCAGTATATGGCAAAGGAAAAATATTAAAGATGAACAAATGAAAAATAAATAAAATGCATCACAATGCGGTATGAAAGCTCACAAGGTAATTATAAAAACATTACAGATGAAATTTTGAGAAAATAAATGATGACACTTACTGGTTATCAAGGAGGAAGTGTTTTAGAAAAGTCTTTGGGATGTTTCAATTACAAAGAAAAGCAAACCAAATGAACAGACGAAAAAAAGAAGGAAATAGACTACAAATCTTAAATACGCATAAAACAAAGAAGAGGGGGCTGGAGGTTTTTTGTAATGAAAGACATATTATTTTGAGATTGGAATGCATGCAAATCCGAAAACTTGCACCTTGTGAGCAAGACCAGAGGAGACTTATTTATGAGGATTTATTGTTTAATGCTTGATCGTTTTACTGCATTTTTTTGGATTTATATCTAGTGTTTAATGCTCTTAGGAGGTTACACTACGTGAAGTTTTATTTGAATGCATGGTTTATTTTCCTTAGAGTCTAGCACTTGATCTAATCAAATTATGTTTATGCAGGTTTATTTAGATTGAGTTACCCTTAGAGTTTCTCACAATCTTTGGTTTTTCAGGGTAGGGGGAGCATGATACCATATTGTGTTTGCACTTATATTCTAGCTTTAGTTTACTTTAGTTGTGGTTTTTTTTTTTTTTGCAAGTTTCTTTTATTTTTTTGCAAACCCCACTTGTTTAAATCTTTCAATCTAAAACTCAGAATCCCAATAGATCCTATTTAAATCATAAATATGATCTGGGAAATCTGGAGTTTACATAATCCAAATAATTAGTTTCACAAGCACTTACATTTACTTTATTTGAATCATCTTTCAGGATATTAAAAGGAATATTTTTGCACAACTTTTCAGTTTACATAAATAAGATAAAATCAATCTAGGAGGGAGGGTTTCTAACCTACATTTTCACATTAAATCAAAGATAAGAAATGGAGTGGACAGTTCCACAACATTTACTGATTTCATGTACATAATCAAAGATAAAAGGAATTGCTAACTCCACTAACCCTCAAACTCACATTAAATGCAGATACAAAAAATGAAGGCTAACTTGCTAACATACCAACTTGCTAACTTTCTAACTTTGCAATTAGTAGAGCATTAATTTTGAAGATAAAATTGAATCTACTAACTACAAATGAATCTCACATTAAAGGCATAGATTTTAAAATGAAGTGGAAAATTCCACACACTTTCTCATTTTGCATTTTAATCTGAAGATAAAATGAACCCACTAACAAGGATTCAGGGTAAGATAGATTAATGCAAAGATAATCAAAGAAGGAGCACTTAATTTTATCAATTTTCACAAAGGCACATTCATGGCAATTTAAAGAAAATCAATCACAAAGCACAAGTGAAATAAACTAGTAAGTCCCTTGTTAATAGTTACTTGCAATTCACTGGGTTGTTTCTAGCACTTGTTATTCCTGATTATTTTACTTTCAAAAACACATGTGCAATGCTCATATAGCGGAACCTTGGATAACTTGCTTTCATTTTTTTTAACTTCTTTGCAAGAGAGGGTTTTCGGATTAATACCCTGACTGTTATGGGGATTTTACAATTGGGCAAAATATCCACTCAAAACTTATCAATGAGAGCTTTTGCATATTTTGATTGAGTGATAACTATTTTGTCCTTTCCTTGATAAATTTCTAAACCAAGGCAGTAGTTCATTAATCCTAGATCTGTCATTTCAAATGCTTTCTCTAGATCCTTTTTTATATCACTTATTAACATCTCTAGTAATCACTATGTCATCAACATATACTATGAGGATCAAGATATCATTTCCAATTTTCTTGGTATATAGACTGGGATCTGATGAACTCCTTTTGAAATCATGATGTAGTAGATGATTATTGATCTTTATATTCCATGCTCTAGGAGCTTGTTTCAAACCATATAGAGATTTATTCAATTTGCATACCTTGCTTTCTTGTCCTTGAATAACAAAGCCTTCAGGTTGTGTCATATAGACTTCTTCTTCTAAGTCACCATTAAGGAATGCACTCTTTACATCCATCTGATGAAGTTTCCACCCTTGATGTGCAACTAGTGCACAAACTATTTGGATAGTAGTCATTCGAGTTGTTGGTGCAAATGTTTCTTCATAATCAATTCCTTCTGTCTGAGTATATCCTTTTGCTACTAGTCGAGCTTTGTATTTGTCAAGTGTCCCATCTGCTTTGTATTTGATTTTGTAAACCCACTTGCATCCCACTACTTTCTTTCCTGGAGGTAGATTTACTAGATTCCAGGTCTTATTCTTTTTGAGTGATGCATATTCGGCTTCCATAGCTGCTTTCTAGTGTGAGTCTTTCAGTGCTTGAGAGGTTGATGTTGGTTCCACTGAGTTACTTAGCATTCCTCTATTTATTCTGGTCATGTTGCGAGTTTGAGGTCCTATAGAAGTGAGATCAGGCATTCTTTCTAGATTTGATTCTCTGAGAGTGTCTCTGAGCCATATTGGTTCTTTTCTAGGTGGTACTGTTGGTGCTTTTGTATCTTGTTCTTGAGATTCTGATTCTGACTCTATACTCATTGTGTCTTCTTCAAATAGATTTATGAGGACTTTTGCATTACCACTAGATTTATCTACGTCAATCTTGGCTTTTTCATCAAAGACCACGTCTCTACTGATGTAGACTTTCTTTGTAGATGGATCTAGTATTTTGTATCCTGTAGATTCATTGTCATAGCCAAAAAATATCCCTGCCATAGTTTTGTCATCTAGTTTAGTCCTCTTTTGTTTTGGAACATGCATGTAGGCTTTGCATCCGAAGACCTTTAGCTTTTCTATGTTGGGATTTTGTCCTGACCATGCTTCTTCTGGTGTAATATGTTTGAGTACCCTTGTTGGAAGTCTATTCTGTATATAGACTATTGTTTGAACTGCTTCGACCCAATATTTGTGATCAAGGTGTGCTTCTTTTAACATACATCTTACCATTTCCATTATTGATCTATTTCTTCTTTCTACAATTCCATTATGCTGAGGCGAATATGTTGTAGTAAGTTATCTCTTAATTCCATTTTCTTCAAGAAATGAGTCAAATTATTTGGAAATAAATTCTCCTCCTCTATCTGAGCGAAGTGCTTTTATGGTCTTCCCTGATTCCTTTTCCACTTGACGTTTGAACTATTTGAAGTGACTGAATGCTTCTGATTTGTACTTCATGAAAGATACCCACATTTTTTTGGTGTGATCATCAACAAATAATTGAAAGTATTTATGTCCTCCAACACTATCAACTTTCATTGGTCCACATAAATCTGTATATATTATTTCTAGAGGTTGTTGAGCTCTATGTTGACGAATTTCGAAAGGGATTCTATGTTGTTTTCCTGCTAGACATTCTGGACATACAGTAGTTTTTGGAGATAAGTTAGGTAGACCTTCTACCATTTGATATCTTGATAATTCCCTCATTGATGTTTCACTGGTATGTCCTAGTCGTTTGTGCCATAGTTCTGAAGTATTGGTGGAAAGAGTTGAGTGAATAGCAGTGTCTAGAACAAATAGACCATTTTTATATGATCCTGATGCTATCATTTTTTCCTATCTAGAAATGTGACATTGTTTTCTACCAGTGAGAACCTTGAACTCAATGGTTAAATCTTGATCCATAAGTTGAGAGACAGAAATGAGATTAGTAGTTAATCCTGGAACATACAATACATTTTTGATCATACCTCTTCCATATTTAAGATTTATTGGAATATCTCCAATTCCTTTTACTTCATATGTTTTGCTATCTGCTACGACAACTGGTTTTTCATTTATCTTCTTCAAATATTTGAACCAATGTATGTTTCCTGTCATATGCTTACTTGCACCTGAATCTATATACCAATAACCCATGATCAAGATTTGTAAAATACCTTATGTCTCCCAAGTATGTTATGGATAAGATATAGTGCTTTTGTAGAATTATAGTTCAATATTTGATTGATTTTGTAAAGTTTTGTAGAATACCAAAATCAATTCCTATTATCCCTTATTACTCCTATTGAACTAAGCACTGTTCCCAAATTTTAAAGAGGTTATAATGTTGGATATTTTATCTCCTTTTGAAAGGATTGAGACAATAATATTATGAATATCCAACCTATGAGAAAACTCTCTTTATAAATAACCCTTTGGGAATTAGGTTAAGTGTATCTAATTTTCCAATTAAATGATTTGATGTAGTAGCCCTTATGACTCCCTAATCTTTGGATAAATTAGATCACAATTAATATTTGCAAATATTCAATATTTATCCAAGTAGAAAACCTTATTACTCCTAGGTTTTATATTGCAAATATTTGATTCATTTGATAAAATATTCCCCTTGATGTATGGCTTTCAATGTAAATAAATTCCTTTGATTTAAACCTTATAACTCCAAGGAAAGAAAGCACATATAAATGGAAATAATTTTACCTTTCTCCAAGCAATGTTCGACACTGATTTTAGAGAAGCTTGGACTGTAGAATTTACGTAGACGTCATGGATGCTATGGTTGTATCCTCCAATGGAAGCACTTTAAGTTTAATGTGTTCCAAATCTGGCATCTTCTAGTCTCTTCCCTTGACTTCGATTGCCTTGAGCATTAAAGGCTCTAACACCTTCTTGACATGTTGCAACTCGACCCTTTTCACGTAGACGGTGAGATAGTAAATTCGACGATGAAGAATTGCTTTTGACTTTGGTCATTGATATCCTTAAAATGGAGAAGATTCTTCTCTGATGTGCCAAGTGGCACGACCATTTCCCTTCGAGCACTTGAGGAGAGTTTGGTGCCAACGAAACGTTTGTCTACCTTCTTGTAACGTAAGAACATTACGTTCTTTAGAAAAATGCTTGGTCTTCCTCTTTGACAAGTGTATCCCATACACTCAATGCACCAGCCTATTCATGTAACTCCTCCTTGAAGATGAGCGCTCTCTTGATTCGAGCGTTAGGGTTTTCCTTTAGTGACAAGTGTCACTTTCTTCTCTGCATGGACGTAGTCTCTATTGTTGGTTCGAACGGACCCTTTGGAGATATTTTTAGCTTTGCAAATCTCCACCTTTTCTTTCGTTCACCTGCATAGTTTTCTGTTGGGATATGGAGCAATAGTATGGAGGCCTTGAGCACCGCTTTTAGTGAGCGTATATGGAGTAAGTAACACTCCAATGGTGCTTCAACTTTTCTTTTCCTTTATATTTGTTTTTCGTCCTCCTTACGTAGATGCTATTGCTCTTGAATGATGTTGTTTCTCCCTTGCTCTTGTACGTGTATCTTGTAGGTTCGGCCATCTAGGATGTGAGGAGTATGAGCCCTTTGAATGGCTCCTTGAGCTAGGCTTGGATGGCTTCTAGCATATGACCACTTTTAGCTGGTTTTTCCAGCAAGTGTAGTGCCTTTGAGGCACCTTTAAATCTACCTTCTCTCCCTGTATAACCAGATTAGAAATAGTGCAATATAATGTAAAATAGTTTTTATACAAGATGACCTTGTTGCACTTTCTTTTGCACTCCTCTTTGTAAATCTTAATTTTTGGTTTTTGAGGCAGAATATTGAGTGCAATATAGGGGTTTTGAGGTTGTCTCTTGATTAGACACCTTCCCTTGTTTGCTTGGATATTTTATAAATGAATCCAAGCTTGTAACCACATGATAGAAGCTATTTTTTTGCACTATTTCTTGTGCTTTGAACTTGAGACTCACCAAGTCTCGTTCGAGGCTTCTTTTGATGCTCTTATGGTGGTTACTTTCTTCTCCAATGCTTGGAGGATTGAGCTAATTTTGTGGCTTCCTTAGGCCACTTCAAAGTTGCAGATCTCAGTGCACTAATAGTGTCTTTAGACACTTTGACAAATTCTATTTTTTGTGCCCTTCTAATGAACACAAACAATAATCTTTGAGAGCAATATAATAGTGCAAATGAATCTAATAATATTTTACTTCTACTGCACTAACAATTTCACCTTATCACTCCAATCAACTCTAAAAAATAATGCACTTAATCAATTTACTACAACTAATCAAGAATAATCTGAAATGAATCTTCAAGAATTATTCTAAAATTTCTTTATAAGCAAGGTAATAGGAGCTAGTCTTCTTTTTCTTTCCAAAGTAGATGATAGGTAGTTGATAGATAGTTTGAGATTCTAAAATCTAATCAACTCCTAAAGTGCAAATGAACCTTAAAGAATCCTTTCTTTTTGCACATTTGAAGACTCTTAATTCAACTCTCCTTTTTGCAACTTTACTCCAATCAAGGTGCTTAAACAAATCTGATAAGTAATCCACTTAATGAATTTACTTGCACCAATAGTTGCTTACCTTTTTTTGAAAACCCTTTTTGCCACTTCTATAGAGGATGTAGATCTTGGTGTCTAAGATCACCAAGTTGTTGCCTTGAGTAAGATCTTGCAGCTCTCTATAGGCTACCTTGAACAACTTCGTCTTCACCAAAATATGGTCTCCAACTCTCTTTCACGAGCCTAGGATTTTGGTGGCTTGTTCTATCTGAATCTTCCTTCAAGCTTCTTGTCGAATTATGACTTCAAACAGGATCTTCTTCTCAAGATTTTGAATGTCTTGAGGTCTTCTAAGGTTTTGCATTTAGAGCTAGCAGTGTAGTATTCCTTATGGGGAGGTGATTTGGAAGCTTTAGAAATGATCACCAAGATCTCAGACCTAGCTTGCACAAATCGTACAACTTGTACGATCTTCATCATACACTATGTCAAATGATCCAAATTGCTTGTACGATCACAAATCGTATAGTTGTACGATCAAAATTGTACAACACTACACCTTGTACGATTTGGTACTTAGTAAATTTATTGGAATATGTTTTTTAAGTTAAATTGATTGATTTTGTAATCAATTTCTCCAAACTAGCAATATTTCCTTATCTGTCAGGTTTTGGGTTGCAATTTTGTTACCAAATCGGGTAAACAAATAGCTCGTACGATTTGGTACAATACTTGTATAGTTTGTATGAACCCTTGTTGCAACTAATCTTTAGATCTACCACTCTGCATCACCAATCCTTCCAAGACATGTATTGGGAAGTTTCTATATGTCAAGTGCTCCAATCTTCCATAACATGCAAACCCTAAATCACAAGCAATGAATTACAATCACTATGGTTAGTTTCAAAAATCATACAACTATCTAGAAACATCAAAGTACAGCTGTAATTCATCATATAATCCATTCCATGATTCACACCAAGTCTGTAGGTTAACCAAGATCATTCACAATGCAATTTCATCCATATACATGCCAAGTTATGCCTCAAACAATAACTACACAACCTGCAACAACCATAACATATGATGGAATTCATAAGGGTAAGGATACAAAGAAAATTGCTGCAATATTTAGATTATGAGGAATCTTGTATAATACAACTACTGGCATTACTCACAATCATAACAACATTCCTCGTGAACAACACAACTCAATAATCAATACTCCATGAATTTTGTATTAATACTTCAATAATAAACTTAACAATGAACATGAATGAACTGTCAACAATAACCAAAAAAATGAATGAGGGGGCTATATAATGTATGTCCAGACCATTCCAAAGCAGTTTTTGAAGCATCGCAATATTTACAACCGCCATTCCCGAACTATTTCCAAAACAAATATTTTACAAGGTTTACTAAGGTCTAATCCGATTTTTATCAAATTAACCCCAAATGGACATTTCATCTTAATTTTATTTCATTTCATATCATACAATTGTACCTTGTACATTTTGATCTTGCTTATATGTTTTAACACTTGTACATTTTAGTCAAAATTGATCAAAACTACATAAAACTGTGCAAATCCAAAGATCACTTCTTCTTCTTCTTCTAGGAGGTGGATTTGCTGCATACATCTACCCTCCCCTTTAAATCAGGCAGTGTCCTCATCATATTAGTCTTCTTTTTCTTGTTCGACACCTCCTATTGATACTCAACAAGTTGAAAATGCAAGGCGATACACTCATCCTTCAAGTGAGTTGTATATTGACTAACTTCTAAGGCTTTCAACTTGTACTCATTAGCCTTCTCTTCTGCAATAGCCAACAATGCTCCTAACTCCTTTTCACGTTTGGATTCTCCCTTGCGTAGCTTCTCCATCAATAGGGCTTTTGTTTTGAATGCTATGGCTAACTCTTCATTCTTCTAGATAATGACCTACATATTCTGATGAATTTTGGCTTCATAAGTTGCCATCCTCTCATCCTTAGCCTGCAGTTGAGCCTTATGATCTATAATAATTTCATTATAGTGCATGGTATCCTTCGTCATTTCTTCAATCTTACAGTCCTTCTCATGCATTTGTTCCTTTGTTGCCTTTAACTGATTTGCCTATTTGGCCAACTGTTCATTTTGTGCTACCAGTTGAGCTTCCAACTGCTTCGTGCGCTCTTCTGCCTATTGGATCACAAGTTATTTTTCTACCTCTTGTGAGCATAGATTTTCCTTGTAAGCCTACTTCATGCTAGCCAAGTCTATTTCCACCATCTTCAATCTTTTCTCAGCCATTATTTTGTTGTGTGTGAACTTTTCCTCCATTGCAACCATCTCCTGTCGAGTAAGCTTCCACTTCCTCCTATTGTACTTATTTGGCCTGGTAAATTTGTTTAAGTCCCAAGCTGAGCCACTCGATCTAGTGAGCCAGGAAATTCAATTTCCTTAGAGTGAAAGCCAATTTTGAAGGTACTCTTCAAAATTTTGTACCTATTGTATTCAATGGACAAGTCTGATAGGTTGTCCTATCCAAATACACGTGTGGAACTGTGTGATAATTGGTCTTCACTCCCTTTGGTAAATCTTATTTTCCTAGTATCATGGTTACATCCACCCTAGGAAACAACTATGGATGTTTTGCATGGATGTGTGCTATCTGCCTTGTGCGATCTTCATTGCACACCATTCTACAATATTTTCTAATTTAGTGAAGGTTTGCTCCCTCCACTGTTTCAACTGCCCAATGCCACCAACGCAAAACTGCAATCTAGCACTGGAAAATATTTCACTCACTTGTCAGAAGAAGTGCTCCACCTATTCATTAGTATTGCTACCCATATCCTCTACATTATTGATGCAAGGTACTTCCATTAAAAAGCTTGTACAAAGCTCTACAGTATTCTCCTATGGTGGATTTTGTCCTTCTTCATCTACCTATGGATGAGAACTTCCTCTGAATTCCTTGGTCATACTGGTTATTTTCTCTTCCTATAGTAGGTTGTGAGCTACTATCTCACTTGTCTCTCCTTTTTTGGTGATTGTGTCTCCTCGACATCAATGATTTCCTTTGAATATTGTTGCTCTTCCACTTGTACTTGGACTTCCTCTTGTGGATTAGGTAAGTCCTCATGTTGCATTGTTGTCAACCTTTCATCTTGTGAGTTCGGTTACACTCCCCTTAGAGTTGCAACTATTTGGTCAAGAGAAAACTCTTCATGTGGTACCTGTGTACTTGTTTTATCCCATTGGCTTTTACCACCTCTCATCACAAGTATTTTCTTTGTCCTCTTGGGCTCCTCCAATGGAACCTCCATAACGACTTTTTATTTTGAGGTTGGTGGTAATATCGTTGTTCCAACCAATATCTGGATGAATCCAGAAGTTTAAAATCAGAGGTTTGGAATAATTTTAGGGATGCCATTGCTATTCCATCCCTTCCAAACCTAGTTTACTAAAATTTAGCAATTTTAACTCCTTCGAGTTAGAGTACCCTTTCTCTGGTGCTGGCTCAGTTTGCTCTTGTTGCACAGGTTTCTTCTGATTCTCTCGTTATCTTCTTGTTTAAATCCTTATAGGGCTGTATTGTTGTTCCACCCTCTCCTCTTCAAAAGAGATAGGCTGCTACTATAGCTATTGGGCTTGGGCCTGCTATTCTAAGGTCGATTCCAACTGTCTTCTTCTCTTCCTCTACGGATGAACATCTTCATCAGATGCAGTCTCAACGTCTTCCTGCATCAGAGGGATTACTTGCTTTGTGCTCTTCTTGGCATTCAATTTATCTGGAGTTACCTTCAATATAGACACAGTCTTAGCCCATCATAGTATGGTAGGCAAATATGGTGTTATATCCCATTGTTGGATCCTACGAGGGAAATAAATTCCCATTCCAAAAAATACATCTAATAGAAGTGCAATGGCATAAAAATTCATAAAGAACATCTTCCTCCTAACTGTTAGCACCTAATGCATTCATTCATTTAAATATGTTCCCAATCATATTTCATGCCATTAAATACACCTTCCACATACTGTGCCATCCAAATCAGTATTTTTGAAGTTTGTGATTCTCTAAACAGTCGGGCCATAACAACGTTCATCGTTCAATCCAACTCATCAATCTTGAACTAACTTTGTTTGATTTCACGGGTCCCAGTACCTAAAATCTTAGCTACGACAGGTGACTTTACAGATGTGAGTATCGTGATCAACCTGTGAGTCTCAATGGGGTCTACCATCTTCTTCAAAATTGGAGCTCCATCCTTGGGTAATCTGAATGTCCTTTGAAATGCCTCTGCTAAAAATTCCATCTTGACATATCTATTACCCACTCGTACCACTGTGTAGTTCTCAGCGAGTTCATATGACTGGAGAATCTATAGCAAGTATTAATTGAAGAATGCTTTATCCTACGATGGGATTTGTGCTATAATACTCACTTTGGCCTTTCTCAACACCTTTTTCACTAGATTATTAGCATCATGGTTGTCCCAACATTTCCTACAAAAGTCTCATGTGGGCTGCCCAAAAGTGACATCCCTGATGTCTACATGCTCCTCCTCTGGTTCACTGGGCAGTTCTTCTTGATCTTTCAAAGTTTTCTCTCTAAGAACTTCACTACAAAGTCCCCTTATGTGTGCCTTGGGTGCTTCCTCCTCTCTTATGTATTGCAGTGATGCTCTTCCTCTACCACCATGCTAGTATCTCTAACCCCTCCACAACCTCTGTCCTCTCCCTCTCCAAGGATAATTATCATACCTCTTGGATGACTGAAATCGACGTCCTTAGTCTTAAATGGGGTAAATTGAGGCAAATCATCTGGGTCATGATTCTCTCTGGTGCAATGGTCCTAGTGATCTATCTATCCTAGATGTTGCAATGCAATTAGAATGGGCTCAAAATTATCATTTGGAGCTCATACTTCTGCCATCATTGAGTAGGAACCTCGTTCACACATTCTTTCCTCAATCTGGTAATTTAGGACAACTTCACACAAAATCATTCCAAAATTATGTACAATCACTTCAAAAATATAAAAAAACTATCAGGATCATACAAAACCTCAGGAAGGTTGTACATGTACGTTTTCAAATCGTACAATCCCGCATATATCGTACAACTCTAGTCAAATCTCAATCGCACCCTATTTTGTACAACTACAAATGGTGCTTCAAATCGTACAATCTTTATTTGAAATTGTACCAACTACTGGTCAAATCGTACAAGGGAACCTCCCTTTCGTACAACCTTGTTAGATTTCGTACAACCACGAAAAATTTCGTACAATCTCCTCAAAAATACATAAATTGGATCTTAGGGAGCTTGGAAACTGTATAATATGTTTTCAAATAATACAATCATGGTCCATAATCGTACATACAGCCTTGAAAAACATCACTTAGTTAAAAACCCTTGTTTTTCTTCAATCAATATGATTTATGTGGAACCTATTTGCCAGAACCCTTCTTTTCGGTGCAATTTCGGTGGGGTTTATGCAATTTCTCCTTCACTTAGTGCAATATTCCTCCAAAATGGATTTTCCCATAGTATGGTAGCATTTTACGACCATATTTTCCAACTTCCTCACACATGCAGACTTAACAAATCATATTCATGCTTTTATGGTTAATTTTTGGACCATGGTTTGCCTATTTTACCTCCTTGCAATTCCCCATTTCCCTATTTTTAGAAATTCAAACCCTAACCCTATTTTTTCTGCAATGAGGGTTTCCTTGGGTGCTCTCTTCCCTCAAATCCTTACTTGTACAACACTTTTTATTTACCTGCAACACAATTTTAAAAAATACTTGGCTTCGTCCGAAGTAAAAAGCCTAATTCTGACAGCTTTTTTCCTCCAATCGGGTTTGATTTTATGAAAATAAAAATTCTTGTGGTGCCAATTTAAAATGGATCACGAAACTTGAGTAAACTGGTGAATTTCAACCACCCATATAGAAACTTTCTCCAGGTGCACCCTTTTTGCCTTTAAAGTCTTCAAATTTTCAGTGTTGCATGTGTACAATCTACAAGCTGGAAATAAAATTTCTACATGGCACTTTATATATTTTTCAAACCCTAACATCTTAATGCATAAAATTCTACCACCTTGACCTTCTCTAGATGTGGTTTTGTCCTCTTGTATGGATGAGTGACAACTCACCATTCAGGTGCATGCAATTCTATCTTTTTCTTGTTTTTGTCCTTTTCTTTTTATTTTATTTTCTTTTTCTTTTTCTTTTTTTTTCCAAAGGGGACCACCATTTTTGGTTTTCAACCACCCTTCGTCTTAATTGCGTCCCAAGGGATTTTCACAATTAATATAATTTTTCTTTTTCTATTTTCTTTTTTTTTGCCTCAAAATGGGTCGTCGTTTTCAGTGTTCAACCCCTTCCGTCTTAATTGCGTCTTGGAGGATTTTCACTATTAAGATAATTTTCTATTTTTTTTCCTTTAAAATTTTGGCACTTACTATCATGAAAATCATACAATGACATTCACTTGCACGATTCCATCTGTTGACTCGTTCGTTGGGTTGCCCAGTTCTACATTATCGATAACTGCATCATTGGGTGCCAACCGACTATCTGTTCGATTTCCATGTGTATAGTTTGGAATCGTGTAATTACAACTTGCAGGATTCCCATTTGGCAATACTTCATCTCTTAACTCTATTGATTGACCATGAGGTAGGGTTGCTCTTACTCGTCCACTCTCATTTGAGCGACTCCTCCGCTTATCTCCTTGTATCAAGTTAGCTTCTAAGCTTGGTGAGTGAGTCCTTTGTAATCCTTGACTCCTTTCATTGGTGAAGCATACTCTTCCTCTACCAGAAAGACCTCTTCCTTACATAGGTCTTCCCTAACCCAGTCCTCTTGATGCAGGACCTCTGTGAATATTCCATGGAACTTCCCTCTCTTGGGGCAATCTTCTTTCAGTTTCCATTCTTCTTGTAACTGGTTGAATCAATGGAGGTCATCCTCATGGTTGTCTTCCTTTGAGGTTTGGTGCAATCCCTCTCAACCAGAGGATACCTTGCAGGTTTCTAGTCCAATTCAAATAGGCCAATGGTGTGTCTCTTGACCATTTAGGAGTAGGGGGCCGACTCCTTCCTCATCCTCTACCTCCTCTAAGTGGAATATCTCCTCTACCCCTCCCCATATTTAGTGGGTGTACTTTCCCTCTACGACCTCACTATTGTATTAAGGATTATTTTTAGTTTCTTACAGGGGTTATATCCACCAGGTCTATGTTGGCCAAGTGACCTTCGTTTCTTTGCATTCCAGGTGACAATTGTCGTAGTGCTTGCATTCGACCATCTGTGCGTACTAGTCGGGGTGTCCATTGCCTTTCCTCCTAGCATTGTTGTGGAAACACATTTGCTATAGTTTCCCTATATGGTTATGAGAAATCAGACTCAAAAATTTATTATGGTCATCATCCCTTTGTTCTAACCAATATACTGGAAAGTTCATTAATCTTTGGAGTCTTCGCACTTCTCTCTTTTTTTGCCTCAACTACCAATAGGCAATTGCATAGATCTCAGGGTCAGATCGAACATGATGTGTTGGTGGTTGTCCTAAGAAGTCATCATCACTGTTATCAAAACTCTCTTCTCTTACTAACCAAGGCAACTCTCCATCACTAGATTCACTTGAATCCTTAGGTCTATTGCCCTATAGTCTAGGTGTTGTAATATCCTCTTCAATGTCTTGCTAAGCTATGTTCTCATCTTCTTCTGCTATTGATAGGTCATTGGTCATCCCATAAGGTGCTATTTGTGAGTTCTCTCCCCTACTCATACTTGCACCATCATGTTGTGAACTACTCACTTGTGGTGTCGTTTCATGTTATTTTCCTTTGCCTTTTAATTCCTGGGACCTCACTACCTTTGCTCATCCATCATTTGCATTGTGTCATCCAGTTCTTGGATAGTTTTTCACGGAGTCTTGCAGTGTGACCCTGCAATGTTTCATACTCCTCTTGCAACTATTGGATCTAGTATCGCATTCTCTATTGCAACAATCCAATCTAAGATAATGGAGAGAATTTAGTGAGCTCTTTCTCCATAGTGTCTCCTCCTATCCCTTTTAAGGTTTTCATATCAAAATTGTTTGTCCTATCCGCATATTGAACCATTAGTCTTGCTCTTCGTCGATCTTCTAATGGTTGGGGTAATTCTCTATACTCCAACTACAAATACATCATTCCTTGTTCTTCTGGGTTCCTTCTTTCCCTTGGAGAAATCCCTCTTCCATATTCTTCCTCAATATTTTTAGTCCCATCTGCAAACCTTACGTGTACTCACTGATAGAGTAGGTTGTTTACCTTAGCTAATGTTCACCTGGGTAATTTATTTTCTTTTTTATTTAGTTATTCCATGTATTTTCCCGACCCACTTATGTGTGAATATTTCATTTATCTTATTTAGATATTATGAGATGTTACATATTTATTTCTTATATATTATGGGTATATTTATGCAATGTCACAAATGATGTCCTCCATGCAAGAAATTGTAAGAGAAGGTACCTTGGGTAAAAAATTTATTTTCAACATATGATAGACAAGGTGAGGTGTGTTCTTGTGAAATCCAAAACAAAATTGAAGCTCCCCATAAATTATATAATAAAGCATGCTTTACATCATTAAATTTTTCATGAACCATGTCCTATACTTCCTATCCTTTACCATTGGTTTAGGTTTTAGAGTTATGAACAAAGGATCCAAACCTTCACTTTGACATAATGAACAAAGTACCTTAAACCATGCTTCAAAAGTTTCAGAATTTGCCTCTATGCTAAGTTTAAAAAAAAAACTTTCCAAGATGTCCTCAAAATTTGAAGAGCCCCCCTCAAAATCAAATGCCATTATAATGTGAGAGGTCTAGTGTGATGTCATAAGATGATGCAAAATACCGCAAAATCACATCAATGCACAAATTAAGCTTATGGACTTTGAAAAAATCTCCAAAGGAATTCCCAAAAGAATCTCCTCCTTCAAACTAAGTGTCTCAATGAGGAAGATTGGCACAAGAGGATGCACCACAACAAAGCAAGGGATGTCAAATACAAAGGACTCCTCAAGCACAACAATGTGTAGGCTCCACCAATACTGAACACCAAGTAAGCTGATCACAAAGTTCCAAACTAAGTGGATAAACAACGAATGAAGGAATATGGGACTTTATAACAATAGTCCATATACCGGTCCAAGTGCAAAAACCTTTTTCACAGTGCAATATTGAGACTGCAGTCATAAAATCATTATAAATGTCTAAATATAGATCCAAAAAATTTCACAGGCTTGGAAAAAATTTCGCTGAGCAACTCCCAATATTTCTCCTGAAAGGACGAGTTTATGAAAAATAGTAAAACCACTATAACAGTTAGAATACAACTCCAAATACTCTAAAATTTTACAGGAAGGTCAATCATCAGATTTTACACATTCTATAAAAAAATCTAAAAACAATTCAAAGTTTTGATGAAGATATATGTAGATTACTAAAAAAGTGTTGGTTTTTGTAAAACCACGATATCTTGAAGAATACTTATCCAAATGAGCTAAAATTTTGGGAACAACTCGTATGAATACATCTACAGACCTCCAAATATTTTTGTGGAAAACTTCCATTTCTATTAGGAGATAGATGTAAAATATAAAAACGGGCTGGGTTGGTGACCCTGCCAAAAAATAAAATGCTCAAGAAAAAATGCTTGAGATAGATCCAAGGGAATGAGGCTATTGCAGTATGGGAAGAAGAGAGTTCGAGATCCTGGTTATGATCTGAAAATAGAAGGAGAGACACAAATTGGCCAAAAACTCCACCAAGGGCCCGATCACAAAAATCGAACCTTCCACACCAATCTTTAAACATGTAAGAGAAACACTCACAAATGGATGACTGCAATGCCTATTGCTTTGATGCCATGAAAGGAATTATAATTAGATCATTCCAAGTTACAAGGTGTTGAAATTTGCAAACAAAAAAAAAGTGCAAAAGACCAATATGTGTCATATCAAACTGCATTGAAAGAGCCCTTTGAACAGTCTGAATGTGGGAAGAAGAGCTGCCAGTGAAGTGTGGAAAAAAAGGAGTGGTGCAGGTGGAAAAAGAGCTGCACTTTGGTTGTCACATCAAAGTACTATTGTTGAATCCTATGGAAAGCCAAACTCTATCAATAACTATCGTAGCCAAAGAACCTCCTGACTCGTTGTGACTGCAGCCTTGTACTCTGCCTCTATATATGAAATTGCAATAGCTTGTTGCTTCTTGCATGCCCAAGAAATCAAAGAAGAGCCAAGACAAAAATGTAGCCAGACGTGGAATGTCTATCATCAATAAAACTTGCCCGATCTGAATCAGTATATCCAACCAACTAAGTAGAACCTCGGGTGTAGTGCAATCCAAAGTGTGAAATGCCCTGTAGATATCTCAAAATCCTCTTGGCATCCTGCTAGTGACTATTGTGAGGGGCATGTGCAAACCAAGAGACAAGTCCAATTGCAAAAAAAATATCGGGGCGAGTATGGGTCAAGTACATCAAACTTCCAACTAACTACCTATACAAGGTAGGATCATAAGCAGAAGTGGTGCAAGTGGAAGTAAGAGAGACCCCAGACTAGAAAGGAGAGGGACATGGCTTGCAATCAACCATACCAAAATATTGAAGAAGATCATGGGTGTACTTTTGCTAACTCAAATGAATCCCTGAATCTAACTGAAAATTTTGCAAACCAAGGAAAAAATGCAAAAGACCAAGATCTGTCATATCAAATTGCATTGAAAGAGCCCTTTGAACAGACTGAATGTGGGAAGAAGAGTTGCTAGTTAAGAAGAGCTCATGTTAACACTTGAGATCCTTGCAGCTTAGAATGATCTTATTATCATTCCTTTCAAGGTATCAGAGCAATAGGTGTTGCATTCATCCATTTGTGAGTGTTATGTAGTTGTTTCTCTTGTAGGTTCAAAGATTGGTGTGGAAGCTTCAGTTTTTGTGATCGAGTCCTTGGTGGAGTTTTTTGGCCAGTTTGTGTCTCTCCTGCCATTTTCAGATCATCACCAGCCTCTTAAAGTTTCTTCTACCCATACTGCAATAGCCTCATTCCCTTGGATCTATCCTAAGTATTTTTTCTTGAACATTTCCTTTTTGGCGGGGTCACCAACCCAGCCCATTTTTATATTTTGCATGTATCTCCTAATAGAAATGGAATTTTTCCACAAATTTTTTTGGAGGTTTGTAGATGCCCAAAATTTCAGCTCAATTGGATATGTATTCTTCAAGATATCTTGATTTTATGAAAACCTACACTTTTTTAGTAATCTATGTATATCTTCATCAAAGCTTTGAATTTTTTGCATAATTTTTTACAGATTGTGTATAATCAGATGATATACCGTTCCATAAAATTTCAAAGCATTTGGAGCTGTATTCTAACTGTTATAGGGATTTTACTATTTTTAGTAAACTCATCCTTTCAGGAGAAATATTGGGAGTTGCTTAGCGAAATTTTTTCCTGGCCTGTAAATCATGTTTATGATATGTATATAAAACGTCCGATTTTTTGGATCTGTATTTAGACATTTATAATGATTTTATGACTACAGTATCAATATTGCACTGTGACAAAGGTTTTTGCACTTGGACCGGTATATGGACTATTGCTATAAAGTCCCATCTTCCTTCATTTGTTGTTTGTCCACTTCGTTTGGAACTTTGTGATCAACTTACTTGGTGTTTAGTATTGGTGGAGCCTACACATTGTTGTGCTTGAGGAGTCCTTTGTCTTTGACTTCCCTTGATTTGTTGTGGTGCATCCTCTTGTGCCAATCTTCCTCATTGAGACACTTAGTTTGAAGGAGGGGATTCTTTTGGGAATTCCTTTGGAGATTTTTTCAAAGTTCAGAAGCTTCATTTGTGCATTGATGTGATTTTGTGGTATTTTGCACCACCTTGTGACATCACACTAGACCTTTCACATTATAATGACATTTGATTTTGAGGGGGGCTCTTCAACTTTTGAGGACATTTTGGAAAGTTCTTTTTTTAAACTCAGCATAGAGGCAAATGCTGAAACTTTTGAAGCATGGTTTAAGGTCCTATGTTCATTATGTCAAAGTGAAGGTTTGGATCCTTTGTTCATAACTCCAAAACCCAAACCAATGGTGAAGGATAGGGAGTATAGGACATGGTTCATGAACAATTTAATGATCTTTAGCATGATTTATTATATAGTTTTAGGGGAGCTTTAAAATTTTATTGGATTTCACAAGAACACGCCTCACCTTGCCTATCATATGTTGAAAATAAATTTTTTACCTAAGGTACTTTCTCTTACAATTGCTTGCACGAAGGACATCATTTGTGACATTGCATGTTTGTTTTTGGAGTCACTATCTCATGATGTTTTGGATGATGAGATTGATGCTACAGTACTTGCTTCATATATATTATAAGATACATCTCCACACTTATTTTTGTGGATAATCATGTTGATGTTGCAACATATACAATAGATATTTCATGGCATGTTACATTCTTACATACAGATGACTTCTTGGATGGTGTTGCCTCTCTCTTCATTAAGAGTCACACATGTGATTTTATTGACATGTATGAAGAGCTCACTCATTTATTTGATGATGATGTATACATTGTATCTCCTCCATGTACTTCTTCCTTTGTGGACCCTTTTTTGGTGTGCCCTTATTTGAGTGAGCCACCTTGTCCACCATTTCCTTCTCATGTTTCTTTCATATTGGATGATGTACTCCTACAGGAGTTGGATACAAATATTTTGTCTTTAGTTGGACTCTCACTTGGAGATCCTGAAGACCATGTTGATTCTTTCGAGGCTTCTAAGCCTCATCATCACTTATGCAACAATACATTGGTGATTCTTCCTTGATGGATTCTCTTCACACATCTCTTCCACTTTTGCACACTCATGGTTTTGTGCACATTGATCTTTTGGATGTTGATTGGGACTATATTCTACCCTATTTTAGTGTTGGTTTGGGCTTCTGCATTCTTGGAGATTCATTTCATAATTCATTGGTGACATATTATTCACTTCATCTCAGTTTGAAGGATTCTACGTCATCATTTTATATTTTGTTCCTATCTTCTCACACTCACTTGGAGTGGGAAGACATTCAGTGGATGCTTCATGGCCACTTTCTTCCTAGTGGGAGATACATTGTTCATCACAGAGGCATCCACTTCTTCATAAGACTTCTTCATGGAGCTCGTCATCCTAAGGGGTGTTGGGAGAACTCCTTGGATCTATTCCTACTTCTCTCTTTCTAGATGGATGGTTTTTTTCCACATGGTTTTCCACCTTCTAGTTCAAGAGCTTTTGGATACACATTGTACATGAGTACCTAATCAAGCCTTGTTGTCGAGACTCATATTGTGGATATGCCACTTTATTTTTTGGCTCCTAGATTCACTTGAGGGGGGGTGTTAGAGTAGGTTGTTTACCTTAGCTCATGTTCACCTAGGTAATTTATTTTCTTTTTATTTAGTTATTCCATGTATTTTCTCCACCCACTTATGTGTGGATATTTCATTTATCTTATTTAGATATTATGAGATGTTACATATTTATTTCTTAGAAATTATGGAGATATTTTTAGGTTTGACTATTCCTAGGAGTTATGGGGATATTTTTAGGTATATTTGGAGGTTTGAGATTCTTTCTCCCCATAGCAGTTACAGATATATGGACCATATCACTTATTTCTTTAGTACGGTGGATATTTATCCTTAGCTTGATCCTACCGCTATGGTTGATCATCCTTGCCTATATAAGCAAGGCACCTTCATTGTACTCATAGAGGGAACTTCATTATTCATGTATAATATATGATGTTGGCAATTTTGGGTACCTTGGGTACATTGTCTTTGCTCAAATGTATAAGTTGTCATTGATGTCAAAAGGCATTTTTGTGTTGATTTCAAAAGAGTGTGATGTCAAGAATAAAGGGTTTTTATTAAAACCATGGTGGCAAGGCTAAAGGTTTTTCTTAAAACCATTTGGACTCATTAAGGGTTTTTATTAAAACCAAGCTTAACTTAATGCAAAGGTCCATGTGTATTATTAATAATTAAATTAACTCAAACCTTTGTCAAAGGTCCAAGTTTAATTTATTATTAATAAAATAATAATTATTATTATTTTAATTATTATTAAAGGGTCTTTCAACCCTTAAGCGATGGAAGAAACAAGAATTCTTTCGCCGATTTGTTGCCATCGTTGGAAGAGCGCCGACGTCAAACAGTGAAGGAAAAATTGCTATATAAGGTGGCATGATTTTCAAAAGTGAGTACCTCCGATTAATGTTGACATCTGCGATTTGTGGCTACTCTGTTTTCGTTCGATTTGCGCTTGGCATCCGTGATTTGCATTTGCACTATTTCGTTCGATTTGCGCTTGGCATCCGTAATTTGCATTTGCTCTATTTCCTTCGAACAGCGCTTGGTATATTCGAGTTGAGCTTGCTCTATGTTTTTGATCTCCGTTGACGTCTTTGATATCGTGCTTGTTCTGTGTCTTGGAGACTGTGCTTGGCAAACTCAGATTTGAGCTTGGGCTGCATCCTTACCTTTTGGCTTGACGACAGTGGATTGTTGCATGCGGTTTGTGGAAGACGTTTACGTTTTCCAGGTTCTTGGCATCAAAGGAAGATAAAAGAGAGGGCAGCGGTGTTTTATTTCATTGGGCACTTGTGACCCAACGACGGTGGCGTTTAAGCGAAAGCGCTAGACGGCAGAGGTGCCGAGTTCGATTCTCTTCATTGGGAATTTCCTTTTGGTCGCGGTGTGCAAAGAATGGTGGCTGTGATTGCGCGGGAGGTATAAGGTTAAGGTATCATTTTTTTATTTTGACATTGGTTTATTGATGGTTAATGTTTATGTGGAGTAATAAGGTGTAAAGAGATTTTACTTTGTATGTTATTGTACTTTGGTGTTTTTACTAAGTTGGAGAAATAAGGTGTTATATTTGGATCTTTATTATTGTGTATTATTGTATAGTTGCTAACTCTAATTGGTGGCAAATTGAGAGTTAGTGTTGTGACAGATTTTGAGTTCTCCTTCTTCATCAAAGTAAAGGTATGGGCAACTTCTTCCATGTATGTTGTTTATGGTATATTTTCTGAAATTGAGTTTGGAGTGAAAAGGTTGTCTACTAGGTATTATTTTTTGGATATTGAAGATTGGTTATGCATTAAAGTCATTGATGAATTTTTGGGTGAATGCATAATTCTGGTTGAGTAAGAGGAAGCATTTTTGCACTAGGGTTTATGTTAGTAAGTCTTGCTACTTGCATTGAGATGATGAAACCCTAGTTGTTGGTAAAAAGAATATAAGCATCATTGTTATATGAGATATTGCATGGTTGGCAATTGTTGGGTTGTGTTTCATATTCTTAAGAAAAGCATACTACATCTATCTTATTCTTTTGAGATTGAGTTTGAGTTGAGATTGAGATTGGGAGTTAAGTATAGAACATATTGGGTCTCTAACAATTCTCTTTATGTTTCTATGAGATTTGAGATTGAGATTGGGAGTTAAGTATAGAACATATTGAGTCTCTAACAATTCTCTTTATGCTTCTATGAGGTTTATGAATCACATTGGGTCTCTAACAATTCTCTTTGTGAGTTCATACTAAGCAAGTTTTTCTTGGTGAGCTTGTTGAGGTTTTGGACAGGTTCCAGTGGGGACTTGTGAGCAGGTTTTGGACAGGTTTCGGTGGGGACTTGTGAGCAGATTTGGGCAGGTCCTAGCAGAGGACTTGTGAGCTGAGATTGAGAGTTCTATCAGAGAACTTGAGGACAGAGGTGTATTGGTTCTTTGAGAAGAACCTGAGGATAGATTTGGCAAGTCTTTGAGAAGGCTTGTGTGTAGAGGATTGATTTGTTCATAGAGTTGGACAGATCTGACAGACAGAGGAAGACTTGTACTAGACCGACTGACTATGTTTGGTATAGGTAGCTGAGCTACTATGGACGTGATCATAGAAGGCAGAGGTCTCTTAGGCTAAGCATTGAGGACAAGAGGTCTTCGGTGGAAAGGAGTTCCACGTGTTGGCAAGAGGTAGAGGCAATTGATCTTCTAAGGGATCATTTCTAGAGTAGAGGGGAAGGTATCTCCTTTGAGCAGAGGCTCATAAATTTAGATTGGGGGAAGGTGTCTCCTTTGGGCCGAGGCTCATAAACATTGTAATTGGGAAGGTTTCCCAAAGAACTTTGAGATAACTTTTAGAGAAAAGTTTTGTGGACGTAGCCCAGGCATTCTGGGTGAACCACGTTAAAATTGGTGTCACTTTGTGGATGATTTTGTGCATTGTTTTGATATTGCTTTGGGTATATTGCTTTACTATTTTGAAGTATAAAGGAAAAAGTAAAAGAGGTCTTATACTGTTCACCCCCCTCTCAGTATAAGCTTGTGTTCTTCAATTGGTATCAGAGCGGGTGCCTTCGAAAAGTTTAACGGCTTGAAGGAAAAGCTAGTAAAGAACACAATGGATCATTCAAGTGGCAATGCAACACCTATTCTTGATGGGTCAGATTTTGGTCTTTGGAGTGCAAGGATGAAGGTTCATCTAATGGCACTTGGGAATGAGGTTTGGGAAGTGATTGAAGATGAGTACACTATTCCTGAACTTGGTCCTAATACTAAAGAAGAAAGGCTCCTACATCATAGCAATTCAAAAGCAATGAATGCAATCCTGAAAGGCTTACAGAAAGCAGATCTCACCAAAGTGATTCACTGCAAGACAACTAGTGAAATGTGGAATCAGTTGAAGGTGGTTCATACAGGTGATACAAATGTCGGAAAGGCCAAGTTGAGACACTTCAAAGGTATGTTTGAACAACTCAAGATGAATGATGATGAAAATATTAGTGACTACATGCTTCGTATGGATGAGGTTGTTAACTCCATGAAAGACTTAGGTCTTGAGCTTGCTGAAAATGATGTTTGTGATAAGATTTTAAGATCTCTTCCTAATAGATTTAGTGAAAATATTTTTGCTATTGAGGAAGCTAAAGATTTGGATAAGTTGAAAAAGGATGAGCTCCATAGTATACTTGCAGCATTTGAGTTAAGAACTCAAGTGAAAGTTGATGTCAAGAAGGAGGCAGCTTTCAAGGCTACCAAGAAATCCAAAGGTAAACAGTTTCAAGAGAGTGATGAGTCTTCTAGTGATGAAGAGGCATATTACAGCAAGAAAGGCAAGTTCTCTAGAAAGCACAAAAATATGAAAAACGTAAGATGTTTCAATTGTGGAAAGTTTGGTCATTATGCTACTGATTGTACTGTTGCCAAGGATGAAAGTGATGATGATAAACAAGACTGTAAGAGCAAGGATTCTGAAAAGCACAAGCATCATAGGAAAAACAAAGATGAGCACAACAATCAAGGAAAGAGGTATTCTCACAAACACAAGAAGAGTTTCTACCTAGACAAAGCAAGTAAGTGTTCTAGTAGTGATAGTGAAAGTTCTTCAAGTGATAATGAAAATGAGATGTTGTTCATATCAGAAAAAGAGGAAGAACCAAAACATAGATTCATTATCATGAAATGTCTTAGATGTGGAAATTTTGGTCACCTTGAGGATGATTGCACAAATAATGATTTGGTTTCTAGTATGTATGAGGATGCTTCAGAAAACTATAAGGAAGATGCATGTATGGTTTTTGAAAAGGGTAGCACCTCTAGTGATAAGAAATCTGAAAAATGCTTTGATGATTCTAAAAGCAAACATATAGAGGAAGGTGAAGTAGATCTTAAAGGTGAACTTATTAGTGCTCTTAGTGCTTTGAAAAAGGAAAGAAAGAAGAATGCTAGACTCAAGGATAAGTTAGATGAATGTTGTATGGAGAGAGATGATCTTATAGAAAGTCTTGACTTCTCTATAGCTAAGACACAAGAACTCAAGGATGAGTTAGAGTCTAAGGTTCTTGAGTATAGTGAGTTAGAACAGAAAATGGCTTCTTTGAAAGAGGAAACTAAAGGGTACAAGGATAAGCTTCACAGGTTCCAAGATAGCTCCAAAAAGGTTAAGTCTCTCATCAAAGGACAAAGAAAGACAACAGATAAAATAGGCCTTGGTTTTGTTAAACCTCACAAGGAACAAGTAGGAGAGTCTAGTAAGAGACTCCAAAAGGAAGAGAGTTCTGATGAGGAAAGTATTTCAGATCATGAGTCCTTGAATGATAGATGCACAGAAATAGAAAACAGAATTCAGAATGAGAAGAAGAAGTTTTCGAGCCTAAGAGGTCAAATAAAGGAAAGTTTCAAGGCTAATGTTTTGCTTGTCACAGGTTTGGTCACATAGCTTCACATTGCATGGCTCAAGTGAAGAAGGTAAATGACAGTTTCAGAGGTGGTAATTTCTTTCAAGGGTATTGCTACTCTTGTCAACAGTTTGGGCACAAGGCAGTTTATTGCAAGGCAAATATCAGGAACAGGTTTGATCAAAACAGGTTTGGTCAGAATAGGTTTGGTCAGAACAGGTTTGGTCAAAACAGGTTTGGTCAGAACAGGTTTGGTCAAAACTGGTGGATTCAAAGAACAGGTATGCCTAAAAGAAATAACATTGTTACTTGTTATAAGTGCAACAATGAAGGTCACACAGTCAGACAGTGTAGAGCTGAAATTCTAGAATACAGGAACAGGAACAGTGGCATGATCAGGTCCAAGGATCAAGGCATGGATAAGAACAGGGATGAGAACAAGAACAAGAACAGTGACAGGAACAAGAATATGGACAAAGAATTCAAGAGAAGGCCCGACAAGGAAGTTATAGACGCTGATGATGATCAGTGCCTAATGGGAGTTTTACTCCCACCCCAGAATTAATCACCTCATCAGGAGGTGGGGGAGGGACTAAGCTAAGAGGCTAATTCTTAGTCCCGAGCCCCAAAGGTGGCCCTTTGCCATTGATGACAAAGGGGGAGAGATATAAGTAAGGGGGAGAGCTTCAAAGTGAAGAGGAAAGCTTCAAGTAGGGGGAGAAAAACTTCAAAGGAAGATTCTCAGTTGTTAGCACAGTTGGTTTCAGTTGGTTTCAGTTTTGGCTCTTGAGAAGTGTTTTCAGTAAAGGTTTGCCATCAATGACAAAGGGGGAGATTGTTGGCAATTTTGGGTACCTTGGGTACATTGCCTTTGCTCAAATGTATAAGTTGTCATTGATGTCAAAAGGCATTTTTGTGTTGATTTCAAAAGAGTGTGATGTCAAGAATAAAGGGTTTTTATTAAAACCATGGTGGCAAGGCTAAAGGTTTTTCTTAAAACCATTTGGACTCATTAAGGGTTTTTATTAAAACCAAGCTTAACTTAATGCAAAGGTCCATGTGTATTATTAATAATTAAATTAACTCAAACCTTTGTCAAAGGTCCAAGTTTAATTTATTATTAATAAAATAATAATAATTATTATTTTAATTATTATTAAAGGGTCTTTCAACCCTTAAGCGATGGAAGAAACAAGAATTCTTTCGCCGATTTGTTGCCATCGTTGGAAGAGCGCCGACGTCAAACAGTGAAGGAAAAATTGCTATATAAGGTGGCATGATTTTCAAAAGTGAGTACCTCCGATTAATGTTGACATCTACGATTTGTGGCTACTCTATTTTCGTTCGATTTGTGCTTGGCATCCATGATTTGCATTTGCACTGTTTCATTTGATTTGCGCTTGGCATCCGTAATTTGCATTTGCTCTATTTCCTTCGAACAACGCTTGGTATATTCGAGTTGAGCTTGCTCTATGTTTTCGATCTCCGTTGACGTCTTTGATATCGTGCTTGTTCTGTGTCTTGGAGACTATGCTTGGCAAACTCAGATTTGAGCTTGGGCTGCATCCTTACCTTTTGGCTTGATGGCAGTGGATTGTTGCATGCGGTTTGTGGAAGACGTTTACGTTTTCCAGGTTCTTGGCGTCAAAGGAAGATAAAAGAGAGGGCAGCGGTGTTTTATTTCATTGGGCACTTGTGACCCAACGACGGTGGCATTTAAGCGAAAGCGCTAGACGGCAGAGGTGCCGAGTTCGATTCTCTTCATTGGGAATTTCCTTTTGGTCACGGTGTGCAAAGAATGGTGGTTGTGATTGCGCGGGAGGTATAAGGTTAAGGTATCATTTTTTATTTTGATATTGGTTTATTGATGGTTAATGTTTATGTGGAGTAATAAGGTGTAAAGAGATTTTACTTTGTATGTTATTGTACTTTGGTGTTTTTACTAAGTTGGAGAAATAAGGTGTTATATTTGGATCTTTATTATTGTGTATTATTGTATAGTTGCTAACTCTAATTGGTGGCAAATTGAGAGTTAGTGTTGTGACAGATTTTGAGTTCTCCTTCTTCATCAAAGTAAAGGTATGGGCAACTTCTTCCATGTATGTTGTTTATGGTATATTTTCTGAAATTGAGTTTGGAGTGAAAAGGTTGTCTACTAGGTATTATTTTCTGGATATTGAAGATTGGTTATGCATTAAAGTCATTGATGAATTTTTGGGTGAATGCATAATTCTGGTTGAGTAAGAGGAAGCATTTTTGCACTAGGGTTTATGTTAGTAAGTCTTGCTACTTGCATTGAGATGATGAAACCCTAGTTGTTGGTAAAAAGAATATAAGCATCATTGTTATATGAGATATTGCATGGTTGGCAATTGTTGGGTTGTGTTTCATATTCTTAAGAAAAGCATACTACATCTATCTTATTCTTTTGAGATTGAGTTTGAGTTGAGATTGAGTTGAGATTGAGATTGGGAGTTAAGTATAGAACATATTGGGTCTCTAACAATTCTCTTTATGTTTCTATGAGATTTGAGATTGAGATTGGGAGTTAAGTATAGAACATATTGAGTCTCTAACAATTCTCTTTATGCTTCTATGAGGTTTATGAATCACATTGGGTCTCTAACAATTCTCTTTGTGAGTTCATACTAAGCAAGTTTTTCTTGGTGAGCTTGTTGAGGTTTTGGACAGGTTCAGTGGGGACTTGTGAGCAGGTTTTGGACAGGTTTCGATGGGGACTTGTGAGCAGATTTGGACAGGTCCTAGCAGAGGACTTGTGAGCTGAGATTGAGAGTTCTATCAGAGAACTTGAGGACAGAGGTGTATTGGTTCTTTGAGAAGAACCTGAGGACAGTTTTGGCAAGTCTTTGAGAAGGCTTGTGTGTAGAGGATTGATTTGTTCATAGAGTTGGACAGATCCTGACGGACAGAGGAAGACTTGTACTAGACCGACTGACTATGTTTGGTACGAGGTAGTCGAGCTACTGTGGACGTGATCATAGAAGGCGAAGGTCTCTTAGGCTAAGCATTGAGGACAGGAGGTCTTCGATGGAAAGGAGTTCCACGTGCTGGCAAGAGGTAGAGGCAGTTGATCTTCTGAGGGATCATTTCCAGAGCAGAGGGGAAGGTATCTCCTTTGAGCAGAGGCTCATAAATTTAGATTGGGGGAAGGTGTCTCCTTTGGGCCGAGGCTCATAAACATTGTAATTGGGAAGGTTTCCCAAAGAACTTTGAGATAACTTTTAGAGAAAAGTTTTGTGGACGTAGCCCAGGCATTCCGGGTGAACCACGTTAAAATTGGTGTCACTTTGTGGATGATTTTGTGCATTGTTTTGATATTTCTTTGGGTATATTGCTTTACTGTTTTGAAGTATAAAGGAAAAAGTAAAAAGAGGTCTTATATTGTTCACCCCCCTCTCAGTATAAGCTTGTGTTCTTCATATGATATTGTTGCTCATTGTTTTGCATATCCATTTGTAAGCTTATGCTATCAATTTGCCTTCAAATTTTTGTTTTGGTTGAATGGTGTTCTATTAACACTTGAGATCCTTGCAGCTTGGAATGATCTGATTGTCATTCCTTTCACTTGCATCCTTCTTCTTTCACTAGGTCGAGGTACCAAATCTTCTTGTTTGATGATTGGTCTTATCTCCTCCCCTTCTATGAATATGTGTGCGAGTCCCATGTCAAGGTCCTCTCATGGTGGACCTTGAATTCTACTTTGTTGTTCATCGAACTGAGCTTGTTGTCTTCGTTGAACATCTTTTGAAGCGATAAATAGACATTGTACTTTATATGGATTCAAATTTGAATCATTTACAATATCTAGTACTTCCATCCCATTCAAGTTATGCAGTTTAACTGCACCATTATTCCTCACCTCTATGACTTGAAAGGGATCAAGACACAAGGTTTTTAACTTACCTGGCTTGATTTCTAGTTTTTCATTGAACTTTAAAACTAAGTCGCCTTGTTTAAGTTCTAATTTTTGAAGGAGCTTGTCATGCCACAAATTACTTCTCTTTTGGGCCACTATGATCACCCATTGTGCCATGACTCTTCTCTCATCCAACTTGATTAGTGTCGTTAGTCTTTCTTCCATACTCTCTTGGTCACCTAAGCGATGCTCCACAACTATCAACAAACTTGGCACCAAGAATTCTACTGGCACTACTGCCTCTTGACCATACATTAGTTGAAATGGTGTATGGTTCATTGTTGGCTTAAAGGTTTTTCTATATGTCCAAAGAACATATGGTAACCTTTCCTTCCAATCTACTCCCTCTATTCCATAGTTTTTGTACAATGTTTACACTAATACCTTATTCATCGCTTTCGCTTTCCTGTTAGCTCTCGAGTGATACGGACTAGACAAGCAGTACCAAATTTTGAAATTAATCATAAAATTTTTAATGATCTCATTCACAAAGTGACCTCCTTGATCACTCGTTATTTTTTGCCAAATATTGTAATTCGTACAAGAATTATGCTATACTTTTTGTTGAGTTATCTGGTAGTGCCCGTGCCTCAACCCATTTTGTTAGGTATTCAGTGGCTACCACGATATACCGAAACTTTCGCCTATGAGTTGTCCTCAATGGTCCAACAAAGTCCAACCCCAACTCTTGAATAGTTTTTGGGATTGTGATGGGTGTAATGGCATAAAGTCCCTTTGTATTGGCTTCCTCGCTCTCTGGAAAGTATCGCATGCTCTTACGTATTCTTTTGCATCATTATACACTGTCATCCACTATAATCCTGCTAAGAGTACTTTTCAAGCAGTGGCGTCAGGCCCCATGTGTCCTCTTGTCAATCCTTCATGATATTATTCCAATGTTGCTTTAAGTTCCTCCTCCATTACGCATCTTCTGTTAGGATATCTATTCCATTACTTAGAATATTAACAACAATCCTAATTAGAGGGGATCGTTACTTTGTTATAATGATCCCCCTCTTATTTTGAATTGTTGTTAAATAACTAAACTTAGTCATGATGTATTATTTAATACTTTGTGAATAATGAAATTTATCATCGATTATGTTGTAATATTGGTATAAGAGCCTCTAGGTCATTGCCTCTAGGACTGCCACTCAGTATGTCACTGAATCTGTCTCTGTATCTACCATAGGTTTAACTTTTTCTGTAGAATCCAAACAATATTTCTTTCATTTTGGTCCATTGTGTGAGATCTGTCCATCCACAATCAATATGAACCTTGTTGGCCATTTTCACTTTGTACCAATAATTTATAGAGTGATTTGTACATCCACATGAGTCACAAGGATGTAGTTTCCAACACCTAGCTGCTACATGTATTGTTCTTCCATAATGACTACAATAATATTTTATAGGAGTAGTAGGAGATTTAGGTTTTATAAACATGGTCTTACTAGTACTTGCTTGTCCATCATAGCCAAGGCCTTCATTCTTGGCCTGATATTTGACACTGTAGGAGTTTTAATGCCTTGTCCATGTTTATCTAATATTTCACCATTGAATCCCATTTTTTTCTTCAGTTTGGATCCAATGCCTTTGGTGTATTTTTCAAAACACCCAAGTTCTTCGTCTTCATCAATGCTTTTCACGATATGGCATTTGTTTTAATTGATGAGATTATGGAGCTCATTTTGAGGAGGTTAAGTTGTTAAGTCACTGGTGTCTCAAGCAAAATCTACCTTATCTACCCTTATAGGCATGAGGTCGCATGTATCACAACAAGCATTGGCCACAATGGGCTTAATATCACTTGTGTCACAATAAGCATTCGCCACCATAGGATGAATATAACTTGTGTCACAACAAGCATCGACCGTTAGAATTATGACCTCTGATTCCTCACTGATGTCCCTTTTCTTTTAACGCTGGGTAATGTCAAGTGAAATCAATGTCATGTAGATTGCCCTTACACGCCTATAGATATTTAAGCACCATTTATCTGAAGGTCTTCAGAAACTTCAAAATATTTGAGAATGGATTTTACACCACTACGTAGTGTGAGATATTTTTTCCATCCTCAAAAAAATCCATTCCTTCCCACCCTACTGGAAAGTAAGGATCTTTAACTATTTTTTCACATGTATCGGTTTGTTTTGGGGCTTGTTTTTTCTTTGATTTGCCCATCTTCTTAAGGTGTCAGTCTTTGCCAAAAATGCACCTTCTACAATATGATTTTGCAAAAAAATTGAGAAGGTGGCTAAGGTGTCAGTCGTTGCCGAAAATGCACCCTTACAAGTTTCCCCCTTTTTGCAAAATATTGCTTTACAAAACTTTGCCTCCTAGACAAATTTATCAAAAAATTCACAAAAAAATTCCCTCGTATTGCAAGTACTTCAAGCAAAAATTTGCTATTATGAAGCCTAAAAAGAGGTTTGTAGTGGTGCCTCCAAGGCAATTTTGCAAGAAATTTTATTTTGTGTTTGCAAAAATTGATATTCACAATTCCCCCCTCGTGTTATAATTTTACAAAAAAAAATACAATTTTGTCCCCCCTTTGTGTTTGCAAAATAAACAAGTTTTGGTGGAATTTTTTATCTTCAATTTGATGAGATCCCCCTTCAGTTTGCAAAATAATGTGCAAATTTTTTTTTTTTTGTAAAATAATTTCAATCAATTATATTTAAATAATAATAAAATATTTGCAAAAAATCAATTATTAAAAACAATTGACTAAGCAAAAATATCAAATTATTAAAAAAATAATTGAAAGAAAAAAATAATTTGCAAAACATTTTACCTTTGATTTTGTTTGGCAAAATATTACTTTTCGCACTGCATAGGGCTTGAACCCTCGACTTCCCGTAGTAGAGGCTTAGTGCTGGCTTGATCAACCAATCGGGCTAGTGCTCCTGACAGGATTGAAGGGAAGGCACTAAATATTTGAAGACTTCATGCCCAAAGTTTTATTTTTTATTTTTAAATTACGAGATCTTTATCTCACATGCATCTTATGGTGTATTTTGGAGGGTTTTGAATGAAATGCGTCACACTTATTTCTTCAATTGCTTTAGGTAAATTAGAGAGTTTAAACTAGTTTTTCTACCACCGATGATGAATTAAACTATGCCACATCACTGCCATCTAGAAATCACCATGTGTTCGTCAGACTACCATGGTAGCTCTACCACATCACAACCGTCACCACGTCAGCTACGTGATCCTACCATATGCCACATCAACTCCTCGATCTACTCCTTAATCCACGTGTAAGGTTCCACATCAGCTCCACCACGTATTCACTTGCAAGGATCCATATCAGCTCCTCAAGATCCGTGCTTGGGGTGTTGATGGTCCTCGAGATACATTTCTAGGATTTCATGTAGGTATTATCGATAGTGGTCTATCGATGATTGTAGGTTCAGATCTGATCAAGTGTTTGGTTGATATCAGATCCTACTAAAATTGATATCTAATGGTCGATATGTAGTCAGGTCGTACGATCCCACTCGTATTGAGGTTCCACGTGTCATCGAGTCGATCGTATCAGGTTATTATCTACTTTTACATTATGAGAGTTTGTCTAGTGTTTGTCAATATTCTATCAGGTTAGGTCTATCTATTAATTGTTTGTCATGATGGGTCTATCTATCCAGTGTCTGTCAGTCACCTATCAGGTTGGGTTTGTTCGTCTAGTGTTTGTTAGTCGCCTATCAAATCCAATTAGGATTGCTACCAGGAGTTTAGTGGTCCGCTTGTCAAGGTCGATCCTTGTTTGATCTGATAGAGTTAGATCTAGAGCTACACGTCTCGTTTGAATTGGGGGATGACTTTATTAGACCAGGGTCAAATATAAATCTTCCTCATTCATTTGCAACCTCACGTGATCTACCTCATCCATTTGTAGCCCCACACCACAAGATCGCCTATCACCAACGATGAAGAATTTCATTGGGTGGGTCCTTGTCCAGGTAGGGAAGCTTGGATCGCATGCTAAAGCATTGGAGCTACACCTGGCTGCTCTAATACCAAGTAGGAATTAACAACATAATATTTCATTAATCACTAATGTATATATAATACAAGATTTCGGCTAATATTAGCCAAATATAATATCCCTAAAGAATTGGTATATTGTCATAACAACATTAACAATATTCCTATACGTAGAGATATTGTTAATATCCCAAATAAGTTAGAATAAATATTTCACTTATATGGAATATTAACAATATCTCTACGTATAGGCATATTGTTAATGTTGTTATAACAATATGCCAATTCTTTAGGGATATTGTAGTTGGCTAATATTAGCCAACATCATGTATTATATATACATTAGTGATTAATGAAATATTATGTTGTTAATTCCTACTTCTTCTTAGGATACCATCAATATCCAATTTGTATAGCAATCTCGCTATCAACTGAAAAGGTGTTGACTTCATGATTACTTTCTTCTTCTCGATTGCCATCACTTCTTGTGGCAACTCCCCTATGGATAGGTATTGTCCAATAAACTTGTACCAAGATGGAACAATGTTGATTGTGAATAACTAAGCATTAGGGAATTCATTTGGAATCTCCACTCTTGCAGGTTCTCTTGATTGTATTTGAGACAACTAGTCTGCAATCACATGCTTCTTACCAGGTCACACTACTACTTGAAATATGAATTCCTATAAGGTGACGAGCCACCTGCTGACTCATCCTTGTATAATTGGCTTATTTATTAAGTACAACAAAGCCTGGTGATTGGCATAGAAGGCAAAAGCTCCAATAGGTAATGTCTAAAATTCTTTACAACATATACCATCCCTAGATCTTCTCGCTCCATTATACTGTAATTCCTCTCCACCCTTGACAATATGTGACTTACAAAAAATATAGGTTGATCCAGCCTAAATTGTCCTTCCTGTGCCAATGCACATTCGAACACAAATTTTGAGGTATTAATATGGACATGGAATTCCTTATCCCAATTAGAGAACATAAAAATGGGACTACTGACCAACTTAAATTTTAATTCTTCAAAGGCTACTTGGTGCTCCTTCATCCATATGAAGGGAATATTCTTCTTGGTTAAAGAATCTAGTGGGTAGGACACATGCACATAATTCCTAATAAACCTTCAGTAGTATCCCGTGGATCCAAGGAAGGTTTTAAAAGAGCTCACATCATATGGCTCCTCCATGTGTAGTATGACACGAATTTTGTCAATATCGATCTTCAATCCTTTGCTACACATTATATATCCCAATAGTTTCCCATACGGTACCATCAGAAAATACTTTGCTGGATTTAGGAAGAGTTGCACATTCCTACACCTACTCATGCATTCACTGAGGCTAGGCAAATGATATTTGATCTTATCGTAAATGGACCAATCATCAATAAATACCTTAAAATTTCCTTTGGCAAATTGATCAAATATATACATAATAATGCATTGAAATGTGATTGGGGCATTACATAGCCCAAACAACATTCGATTATACGCATCTGCTTGTTGTGGTGCAGTGGTAAATGCCTTGGGTGCTGGTAGAGGCCGACCCAGGTTCCATTCCCCTTGTCTCCATCCTACAGATATATGGTATAGTTAGGAATGTCCTATGTGCTGGTAGAGGCCGACAAGGCTCCATTTCTCCTATGCCTAAACTGTTGAAAGTGGCACCTCGAAAGGGGTGTTTTCCACTATAAATTAGTTTTTTACCTAGGTGTTGTAGGTGAGTTGGAGAGGAGAGGGCAATCCTCCAAGGGAGGTCCCAGGTTCGAATCTCCACCCTACCAAAAAGCTGAATTGGGTACCCAAAATCCAATTGATAATGTTGGTGCGGGCAGGGCTGGGTGCGACCCCCGGGTGACTTTGACGGTATAGAACCCCCTGTTCATGGTCTCTAGACCAAGGCAGCCCCACAAGGGGTTTTTCGCTAAAAAAAAAAAAAAACATTTGATTATACACATAGATGTCATTCTCCACAATGAATGTGATCTTCAACTTATCCTCCTCAGTGATGCTTATTTAATAATACCCAAAAAAACCCATCCAGGAATGAATAAATTTCATGTCCTGCAACGTCTTTCAAGATTGAGTTTGTGAAGGGAATAGGGAAGGGATATTTGATTGTCACTACATTCAGACTCCTAAAGTCTATGCATATTCAGATTTTATCCACTTTCTTCTTCAGGGTGATCACAATAGGTGAAAATCGGTCACTAGTAGTGACTATGAAAGTGATGTCTGCCTCTAACATCTTTTCAATTTTAGTTTTTACCAATGCGACATACTTAAGGTTCATCCTATACAATATTCTTCTCACTAGTTGTGCCCTTGGCATTAGTGTAATCTTGTGGACACATAACTCTGGTGGTACCCCCTTCAAGTCCTTATACGTCCATGCAAAGACATCCTTGTATTCTAAGAATATCTTGAAAGTTGTTGCTTTTAGTACTAGGTCCTAGTCATCGCCATAGTGGATCATCCTAGGCTCTCCCTATGTTCTCATGTTTACATCAACTATCTAAGGTAGTTCATACTTTATATTTGTAGGTTTTATCGCTATCTTTTCCACATTCATAAGATGCGTTGGTCTCGCATCAATTTTAGCATCTCCCATTATGTATTCTATAAATATTTTAGGGAATGACCATTTATCCTCTTCTTCTTTCTTAGGTTTTGGGTTGACCTTCGTCTCATCTTGTTTTTTTGTGGTCTCCTCTATGTTAATACAGAGGCAGGTGGGCTGAAAAACCTTGTACTCCTCCATTTTCCAATGAAGCAGTCTACTATCAGATCAAGCTTCATCTTCACTATAGTCCTCTAAGTACAACATCCCTTATTCAATGGGTTCATATCCTTCGTCTCCAGAGAACTACCTGACTCATCATTTGTGGTCATATCCTCTCCGATTCTCTGGTTATTCAATATGATCATATATTTATGTTGTCCTTTCTTAAAGGTGATCTGATATTTTCCCCTCTTTTGATTAACTTTGACTATTCTTAGCGATCCTCTTCCTAACAAGGTATCGTATGTCAACTTCTACATTGTAATCACAATGAAATCCAAGACAAACTCTTGGTCATCTATTTGATTTTTTTGTGTAGTTAAGACACCCTTTGTCTCTATTCCATACTAGTTGATACCATATAGTCGAAAGTTAGGTGCCCATAATGATGGAGCACCAATTTCTCTCCAAGTCTTCTTAGGTAGCACATTAATGCTGGATCCTCCATCCACAATGACTTGCGTCAGCTTGTGCCCCAAGATATCCATATGGACTAATGCGAGTTTCTTCCCAACATCAATCATCAATATGGTAGGGTCCATAAAGTAATTTTTTTGTTCCTCTTCCTTGATTGGCTGGCTATCTACCTCCATCACCTTATGAGGCTTTATGTCTTCTGCCATCTCTTTGTTTAATGATGGAATGAATTCTAGTAAACTTTCCATCTTAATTTCAATCATCGTATTCAGAACTTGTGTCACCAGATTTTGCGCAATCACTTTGTCTTCAAATGGTTTCTTTAACTCCTTTTCTCCCATTATTCTCAATTCTTTTGTCTTCTTTGCTTCTTCTTCAAGTACCTTCTTTTCTACTTGCCATCACTTCTTCTCTTTGGTCGATTCAGGATACTTGTCCTTCCTAGCCTGATTCCTTGTCACGACTAGTACTTCCTAAGTATCCTCACTAACTAGAGGAACTTCTATGTCTAAAAATTTAATGTTCTACGGGTTACTAGAACTTGTCTGCTTTGGAAAATTCGCTTCCTTGTGGTTCCCTAGACCACACCATCTACATATATGTGTAGTATTTTTTTGTTGTCTCCTATTTCTGGGGTTATGGATAGTTCTTCGCAAATTGTGATATTTTATGATTGGTCTCCCATCCAAATCATACTGCAAGTGACTGTATCCTCATTGTCGGTACAACTCCAATATAGCTAGTCGACTATATTTCCAATTAATCATTGATTGGTTGATTTATTCTTATTTATAGAGGTAGGATACTTTATATTTGATCATCAATAATTATACAATCTTTCATCTACGTATTCACAAGGACTTAGCCCTCCTTAAGTGGCAAAGGACTTAGCCCTTCTCAAGTGGTAAAATTTATTTGATTTATTCCATTCGATCTATGTTTAAAATTATTTTCATGAAGTTTCACTTCAAGTGGTATCAGAGCTCGATTCTGGAGCTTTTGAAATACACAAATACATTTTGGAAAACAAGTTTTATTGGCATGAACAATGGGTTACTTGGATAACATTAATCAAAAGACCATCATAATAGAAGTCGAACATGCTCTCTTGTCATATCGTGACGGTCGCAATAATGACCAATCGCTACTGGTAAGAAGAATTAACGTGTAAAGGAGAATTAACGTGCAACGTGCAACAATGTCGCATTGAGACACCTGCGACAACATAGTATTTAAATGATGCAACAACACAAAGAAACGAGGGAATAAATTAATAATTTTTTTGCATAGCCTAAAGTACTCAAAGATAAAAAAAATTTACCCTTAACTATCGCCAATCGTAGAGTCACACGTGGAGCAACAAAACGTTCGGATATATATATCATACTCGCCAAAATTTTCCTTCGCCAAGATCTGGATAATCCTCCTAAAGGTTACACCTTGCCAATGATAAGTTCCAGTCAAATTAAACGTAAAAGTAATAGATTAATTAAGAAATCCTCCATATCCACTTGACACGTAGCACACAGTTCACATCTTAGCAAGAATTTACATTTTTAGTATCTTGATAATAGATATGATTCATCCTACAACAATTCACTAACTCCAAACAACCCAAATAAATTGTTCCTCTACGATGGCAAACAACGTTTGACAAGGGTGAACAAGTGGGATAAATTCGAGCATAATTCGACATAATAGCGAGAAAATTTTGATGATTATAAAAGAACCCTTTCGAAATTCATTCACGCTTTTACGAATATTCATCATCCAATGCAGCGTGTAAATACAAACACAGGCCAGTCTCAAAGTGAATACATTACAGTGTGTAAATTATTATTTTTTAGCTACAACATTATCCCACACTCATCGTGTGGATAACAATCGGTGGTATATTATCACCAAGACATAATAGGTTTATCGTGACTTAGGTCACATACATCCATTACCGTTCGATTCCCATATCCATCATATCATCTCGATTATTTGTTTTTTTGTCATTAGCATCGATTAAAGAGTTGGATCCGGTCAACAACATGTGTTGCTAGTTAGTTACTACAATCAAGTTGTGTCCAAGTCATAGTTAGTATCATGTAGTGATCCCGAGTCATAGCTCATCCGTGTGTCATTATTGTTGTGTCGTGTAGTAGTCCTCATTTCGTGTCACAACAGTCGTAGTCATAGTGACGTAGGTCATAGTAAGGGGTTAGTGTGCCAGTCTCCTGTGTCGGTCGCATCATTGACGTTAGAGTCATCATTTGTTATTCATCCTGACAAACATAGTTGTTGGAGCACGCAAGAGAATCATATCAAAACTAGCTATTGAAGCCATTACAGTCGTTTGACAGAATTAAATTCCAACAACTAGTCGTTGGTGGTGTTCATATCAAAACTATCCGTTGAGACCAAATACAGTTGAAAACAACAAATGTTTTGGTCAATTTTGGTCAATTTTTTTTTTTTTTTTTTAAATCAAGTGCATGTGTGACAAAAATATTGCTAACAAGTGAAATAGAGTATAAAAAAGGAGATTACAATGTAGCAATAATCCAACGAAGGATCATTAAATTCATCAAGAAGACCACTGCGAAATAAAGGTACGCAACATAACTCTCCTCTTAAAATTAATAGTTTTAACCCTCACCATTAGTCCATGGATTCTCCAAATCAAGACAATTCCACCATCTTTCTACTCCCAACAATAATGGTAATGCATCTAACCAAGAAGAATTTGTCATTAACCAAGAAAACCTTGTTTCTAAACTTTTTCTCACAGTACCTAAATCAAGACAATTCCATCAATGTACGTTAGTGTTTGGGGCAACAACAACAAGACCTAAAGAATGTGTATTCAGTAGTACAATAGATACATGAGTCAGTGGATTTACTTCTACAATAAAATAAACAAATCTCTCAATCCATTCCCAATCCTCAACCTAAAAATGCCAATCCTCCACCTATAAATACCAACTCTCCACCGTTATATACTCGTCAAACATCAATACCTCCATATCCTTTAGCAAGTGATACCTCTAGATTATTAGAATGGCCTCATGACACCCAAGTTCCTCGTACCAACATGCCCAATTTTTAAGGATACGATCCCAGAGGCTGGATAGCCAAGATGGATGGTATTTTTCATTTATATCGTAATCCTGAAACTAGTCGAGTTGCATATGCATCTTTTAAACTAGGCCCCAAGCTTATCAATGGTTGTTATGGTAGTTCTGTCAACATAATAAATCTCTTATGTGGCTTGAATTTAAGGAACTTTTCCTTAAAATATTTGATAATGGTTCATCTTCATCCTATGTGGTCTGCCTCATGGATCTCAAACAAACCGGTTCAGTAAAAGATTATGTATTAGAGTTCACAAGTCTCCTTACACACATGAATTAAACCCAATAGTAGTGGTGTCTACTTTTCATCACGGTATCAAGGATAAAATATGAAAAGAAGTCGATATTCATTATCCGCGTACTCTAGATGAGGCTACCAGAATAGATCAAGCAATTAAAACTAAACCTCAATATGGGGTGTCTTATAAATGTGATTCTAATTTTCGTCGACCTTTTCGCAATAATGAACAATCATCAAGATTTTTCTGCTTCTAATGTCGTTCTTATCATCCCAGAGATCAAGCATGTGCAGTGCATCAAACATTTCAAAATAAGGAAGAAGAAGAAGAAGAAGATATAACTCAGTAAGAGTCACCCACAAATACAAAAAAACACTCAGCATATACTAATGAAGCAACACCTGAGGATGACACTATTGCTCTCTCAGTACATGCACATATGGGGTTAATAACTTATCATATAATCAAGGTATAAGGATTTATTAGGCATAAGCATATTAATGTGTTGATTGATTCAGACAATACACATAAATTTATTGATATCAAAACTGCTAAAGCATTGAACTTGTACATTAACACGACCAATCAAGATAAGTTTCAAGTTTTAATTGCAAACTAAGGAAACACTCAATGTGTAGGTAGAACATATCGAGTTTCAATCCAAATGGGAAATTACACTTGGAAAGGAACTCTCTTCGTTATGAACCTATGAAGTGCAAATGTTATTTTGGGCATCGAATGGTTATCACAGTTAGATGAGGTTACTTTTCATTTTCGAAGACTATATATCAAATGGAAGGAGAATGGGAAGACTATTTGTCTTCAAGGAATTCAATATCCACCATCCAATATGGTGAGTTCCCATTGCATGGAGAAGCTATTAAAGAAGGGTGCTCATGGATTTATAGCTCAAATAAATTCTATGGAAGCTCAATCCTTGGACACGCAGGTGATAATCTCAAAATATCTTCAACCTACTATGGATAATTATGAAGAAATCTTCAACGAACCAAAAGATCTACCTCCTCAACGATCACATGACCATGCTATACATCTTGTTCCTGGTAGTCTTCCTCCTAATGTTCATCCTTATCACTATCCTCAACCTCAAAAGACATAAATAGAGAAGATAGTACAAGAAATATTAGAACATGGCATAACTCATCCTAGCATTAGTCCTTACTCATCGCCTGTGGTAATGGTACATCGTAAGGATGACTCCTGATGCATGTGTCCAGATTTTTGACCTCTCAAAAAAATTACCATCAAGGATAAGTTCCCTATTCCTGCCATTGACAACTTATTAGATGAATAACATGATGCTAGTTATTTCACTAAATTGGATATTCGTTTTAGCTTTTACGAAATCAAGGTTAGGGAAGAGGACATACCTAAAACCGCTTTTCGAACTCATGAAGGACATTATGAATTCTTAGACATGCCTTTCGGTCTTACTAATGCTCCATCAACATTTCAAAGCCTTATGAACCATGTTTTTAGGCCATATATTCATAAGTTTGTTCTAGTTTTTTTATGATATCCTAATTTACAACAAATCTTGGAAAGACCATCTAAGCCACGTTGACAAGGTTCTTCATTTACTAGATAAGGAAAAGCATTTTGTTAAAAGGTCTGAAAGATGAAAAATGCAACACACAAACAATGCTTTTAATAAAAGTAAAATGCAAGGTAACACAAGTTTGCACAATAGAATAAATTCTTTATTGACGGGGGAGCCTAGAAACTCCATTGTTTACAAGCTTGGATCCTTGAATCCTTTTGATACAATATTACAATAATTTAGGGTTCTCCAAAACCCTAAGAAGCAAGTTTGTGGTGTCTTCAAGCACGTCTTGATCCCAACAGGGTTGAGTGGGCTTTTCGAATATCCAAGGTTGGGCCACTCCAGATGCTGAGGTAATGCTCTAGATCTGCACATAATGACACAACAAATAGTTAGTAGTATATGCGAGGGCTCCATAGTGTGAGACCCTCTATATGCAATAATAAAAAAACTAACTAGATACTGTAAATATAGCAAAAAAAAATAGAAACACATGATAAAATAAACAAATATAGGGTTGATTTGTTTTACTTACTGAGCTTTACTACATGATGTCTGATGCAAGTGGTTGGCGCGACGATGCCCTAGCATCACCCAAAGGCTAGGGGGACTTCAGGAATGGGAGCGTAAAATACTCGTAGGCACCTTGCAGTTGTAGGAAACACCTGTGGGTACTTGGTGCTGGTAAGGAGGCACCTAGAGGTGCCTGGTGTTGACAAAAAGTGCCCGAAGGCATCTAGTGGATGATGGGGAATTCTATAGAAGTAGATCGGGCAAGGGTGCAAGATGTGACGATGGTGATGGTGAGCGAGGGGAGTGGAATGCGACAGATGGAATGGGACTAGGGCACAAAAGACTTGGTAAAAGACTTAAGGCACTCAGAGAATCAGGGTAATCAAAAACTCAAAAAACTCAAGAACTTAAAATCAGGGACTTAGGTTTGAGCAAAAAATGGCTCCTATTTATAATCTAACCATGTTAGGGTTTCAACGACACTAATCGTGTGGTTGTGATTAAAGAACATCTAAAGATAAATAATAAATCTAAGGTGTGGCATGAATTGATGTAAATGGTTGGTCAGGATTAAATGAAATTGGATGGTTGAAATTAATTCACTTAAATAAATACTTATTTATTAAATATATATTAAAATATAATATAAAATATTATATATTTTTTATTTTTTTGGTAATATTATAAAATATATTATATATATATATATATATATATATATATATATATATATATATATATATATATATATATAAATGTGAATAATGATCGAAAATGACGAAAAAATATGAATAGTGGTCAAATTGGCTAGGATTTGGTGGTGGAAATGGCTAGAAATCCTGGATGGAGGATGAATGTCTAGATTTTGGTGTCTACATATACCTCTTTTTGTACTATGTTGCATGAAAACACAATGCAGTGTTGTAGCACCCTAAAATTGGCGCAGTTAAACCTTAGTAAAAAGATAAAAATTTGAATTTTAACCCAAACCGCCCGTTACCCGCTCCCCTTGTTTTTCGTGCCATTTTTAGGATTTGTTTTGACCGTTGGACGATATCGTCGACGATCAGATGAAATCATCCCAGATCTGACGAATTCGTCTGGAATAGAACGTCCAGACGATTTCATCCCAAAACCAAATTTTCATAATTAGCTTATGTTCAACAACTTCTCTAACTTGGGTAGAAAGCGTGTCTGCATGGTTAGAGTCTTCCCCATTGGAGATCTCCCAAATTGGGATGATCTCCAACCTCCTAACCTCTCCCTAATCCTATATAAACTAGGATTTTCTCAGTTTATCCCCCTGAACCCCCTGGCTGACTGATTTCTTTGCAACTTTAACTTTTCGTGCATTAGAACACCTTCACACCTTCGTTTGCATTGCGTATTTCAAGTTTTCTTGCAGGGATTTTACTATTTTTCAGTCGGAGCAAGCTCGGATCGTCGTAGGCGATTCCAGACGATTTCGGACGATCCTATCACAGATCGGCGATGATCTCGTACGATTAGAGGTGATCTCGACTGTAGTCCAGATTGGGGGCAATCAGAGCCTAGAGTTTGCATTTCTTTATCTTCTCTCTTCATTTCTTTATGCATTGACTTAGTTTATTCTATTCCTGCATCCTGGAGTTCACCTCATTTAGCATAGATGCATGATAAAGTTAAAACAAATTATTAAATTAATGCATTTCTTTTAATTACTATCTGGATCTATCATTTAGGCAAATTTACTGTCATTTCTATCATTTCCCTTTGCTTTTGCAGTTGCATTTTTGGTTTTTGGTATCTGTTTCTGTGACTGTAGGTTTCTGACGAATTCGTCAGATCAACGATGATCTCGTCTGATCTCAGATGACCGACTGAGATCTGAGATGATTCTATGCAATTTTAGATGATTACGTATGATTTGAGATGATTTGGACTTCTACAAACCTCAGAATCTTCATCAGACATCCGAAATCAGGTATATTCTATCTTATTTAGCATACTTTCTGTGTTTAGCACTTATTCATGTTTTCTATATTCATATAAATCAGCATTGGCATATAGAATAGCTTAGATTCATCCTGGCCAAACCTAGGAATTGAATGATTAAAGTATAAAATGAACACATCAAACCTACTCTCAACCTAGGTGTGGAAACTGCCACTCAAAAGTTTCCCTGGTGAACCCACCATCCATCAAAAATTCACCCTTATACCCTCCCCCCGAGAGGCGCGACCTTCAAAGGGCCTCTCAGTTCGAGGTATTGTCCCATCCTTCTCGCATCCCCCTTTCGGGCGCGGATCCTATAGCCTGAAGGTAAGGATGCAAAAAATTTGGAGCGATACATTTTGGTGAACCCGACGTGAAAACTAAAAACCTTTTGAAAACAATCCAAAAAAAAAAAAAAACATAAATGCATTTAGAATCATCAGACAAACAATTTAAGTTGCATATCATATTTAGATGGTAGATTATAATAAAAGACGAGTTGTCACCATTAATGTTGAGAATCAATTAGCAGCTATAGAGATTACTTCTTTGCTTAGAGTATCTCAAACATATAGAGTCCCACCTTTATGGGATGAACTTAATAGGAGATTGAATCTTATTTCATCTAGATCAACCGAACTTAGGCAAATTAAGAGGTTTGTCCTAGATAGAATCCTGGATCCTGATCAAGTGACCTTATATCATGAGCTTCAGAGAGCTTGCCATAGGTGGTTAGCAGATAAAAGAGCCCTTGTGTCTTCCGAGTTGTACACCTTTGAGGAATACCTCGACAATGCAGTTGTAGTACATAAATTTCTATCTCGTATAGAGGATCAAGAGGTCGTTCTTACGGATAGAAAGAGATGGAATAGAGTTCCTAGAGCTGTGTTATATCGAGAGTATTGCCATGAGCTCTATTTTTACAAGTCAGAGTCAAAAGTAGATAACATCACCATAGCACACTTTGTCAAATTCTTGAAAAACCATTTCCAATTTGAAGAGGAGCATTTCATGACTCTTGATGAACTTGATCCCATCAATGACATCTATAAACTATTTATAGAAAACTAAGCCATTCTTTTATTATTATTATTTCTTGCATTTAGTATGTTGTTTGTTCTCTTTATAATATTATCATAAAAACAAAAACAAAACAAAAATATAACAAAAATCAAAACATTTTCTTTTAAGTATTATAGTAGGTATATAATTAAAATATATACCTCCCAAATTTGTTGCAATATATATATATATATATATATATATATATATATAATATATATTTGCTAAAATCTAAATTTAAGCATAATGACTAGACTCGAGAATGGAAAACAAATTGAAGTAGAAGAAGATTGGTTAGGAAAACCAATAAATAAACCAGATGTCCTTCCTGAAGACCCAATTCAGGAAGAAGGAACCCTAGACCAACAAGAAGAAGAATTTGCTGAAGGAAATGAACAAAGAGAAACTGTTAGAGAGGAAGGATCCTCATCCCCTAAAATGTCTCCGGAAGGAGCTATTACTTTTGAGAACATGGAACATTTTTGGAAGTTCCTCAATACTAATATTGGCGCCCTTAATAGAGCAGTCCATATGGACAAGGATCAAATTAGTGACACTCAAGCAACCCTAGAAGAAATATATCACACACGCACTAATCCCTTGTCCTTCGTTGATCAAGAAAGTGATCAAGCTAGACCATCCAATTTGGATATGGCCGCTATAATCCAGAACATGCAACAACAACAAGTTACCCAACCACCTAGAGTGCCTGTTACCAAGCCTAGAGTCATTCCTACACAAAAGAAACCGTCATTCACTGCTCTATTTTGCCAAGTTATTGATCAACATACCTCAAATCAACAAAAGCCTAAAACAAAACCAAACACCAATTTCCAACAATCTGGGATACAACATAATGCTACTACAAATCTTCTTCATAATACTCTTCCTACCAACCATTTGCATAATAGCAACATAGCATCTAATCCTTACGTCACGCCATCATACGCTCACATACCACCGAACCAACATGGTGGACAAACTAGTAATCTGGAAGCCATGGTGAAACAGTTAGTCTCCCGCATGGACCAGATAGATCCCTACCGTCCCTCGTACAATTATCGAGAGATGTGTAGTCAGCCTCTAGATCCTATAGTTGTAGCACAACCATATCCTAAACACTTTCCTATGCCTGTCCTACCTATATACAAAGGAACCGAAGATCCCATAGAGCATCTTCGTATGTTTAGGATAGCATGTCATGATATATCACATGATGATTTGTTATTACTAAAAATGTTCCCAAAAAGTTTAGGAGGAATGGCATTAGAGTGGTATTATCAATTACCCACTCATTCTTTGAGGAATTTCGAAGAGACAACCGAGTCTTTTGTGCATCAATTTAGTGCCTACATTGAAAGGCATGTAACCATTAAAGATTTGTACAACCTAAAACAAGACAAAGATGAATGTTTTGCTGATTTCCTAGCTCGATGGAGACAGTTGATAGGAAAATTGCACTTTGTGTTACCTTATCGGGAAATGTTGGATATTTTTATCAATAATTTACAAGAACAACTATCCTATGAATTATCAATTGCTACCTTGACCACCTTCGATCAAGCTATAGATTTAGCTCGAAGAGTGGAAGATGCTCTCATTAGGAGAGGTCAGCTTAAAAAGAAAGATGATGAGAAAACATCCAGAAATCAATATAAAAATAAACAAGTTGTGGGTGATGGAGTCACTGATAGTAGAAATATCGCTACTGTTAATGCTGCAAAAACAACAGAGAAGTTTATACTGAAACCTCCTGATAAACCACCTCGAGAATTTACTAGGTTAAATCAACCTTTATCAACCATTCTCCCACAATTATTAGAATGAGGTTTGATCCAATTACCAAATATCCGGGAACCTGATCCAACTATACCCGGATACAGAGCTGATTTACACTGTGATTTCCATAGAGGACCTGGACACGCTACCAACTCTTGTAAAATATTAAAACATAAAATACAAGATTTAATTGATAACAATGAGATGGAGGTGCAAGCCTTTCAACCTAAACAAAATCCTCCTAATAATGCTCAAAAGAACATCCCCCAAAATCAGAATCGACATGCCAATCAATCATTGGACATATTTCAACATCCTTTACCAAAGCATGGTAAAGAGGTGGCTAATCAAATTGAGCATCATAATGTTCCCCCTCCTACCCGATATGTAGGGACTATTAGTGGACATTTACCTGCTCATGATCCGCAAATATTTGACACAACTTTATCCATGGTTACGACCAGCACCTCTATATAATATTTGGATACCTGATCTTAGTGATACAGAATACTAGACCGAAAGTGACATGGAAATCACCTCAAATCAATCGAATAGTTCTGAAGATGAATCAGATGCTATTCAACCTATCACAAATTCTATGGTTCCGGAAGAACCATTTCCAAGAAGAGTCATTACTAGACCATCTTCTCACCAATTACTTTCTAATGAACAAGCCATAAACGCTAGACCAAGACCCATTCATCATCCACAAAATAATATTGTAGGTACCATCGGAGTCGTTACTCGACAACAGAGCTCAAAATTCTCAACAAGATCAAACTCAGAACGATGGATCAGCTCCATTTGTTTTGAAAATTCCTAATAAAGGGAATCATGCGCCTAATGTTCAACCTAAACCTCCTTATAATATTAATGAACAATTATCAAATACTACAGCTAGAATTTCCCTTTTGGACCTTTTAAGATCTTCTCCTACACATAGGGATGAATTAATGCTCACATTAAGCCAAATGATGGTACCACAAAATATTCAACCTCAAGCCATGTCCAATACTATCATAACTCGAGAAGTCGATTGTATTGACTTTCGGGATAGAGATATACCACAACATAGTTTACATAAGGATAACCCCTTATATATTACTACCCTAATTGGAGATGTAGCAGTTAAACGAGTCTTGATTGATAATGGTTCATCTTTAAACATTTGCACTTTTGACTTCTACCAAAGATTTGGGTTTAGAAGTGATGAAATGAAAAGAACTGATATGATCATAAAAGCCTTCAATGACGAAACACAAGAAACATGTGGAGTTATTACTATCCCATTGCAAGTTGGTCCAAGAACCTTAGACACGATCGTGTTTATTGTACATTGCCCTGCATCGTACAATATACTCTTGGGTCACCCTTGGATCAACGCGATGCGAGCTGTTCCCTCAACTTTACATCAGTGTGTTAAATTCGAATTTAAGAATCAATTGGTTACCATTCATGGTGATCCTAGACCCTTTGATATGTGTGCTTTGGCAGAACCTGTTGGAGTTCAATTTTGCCCTGCTTTATCATCCACACATCCTAATTCTAATCATCCATCTAAACGTGTGAAACACACACTCATAACATCATCTACTCCATCAACTCCACCTCTACATATAGTTCAACCATCTTCCGAACAAACCACATTAGGACCTCAAAAAGATCCTAAACCCACAACCAATGCTTCTTGTTTTACTCCTATAACTTCCATACCTATAGATCCATCCATAGACATCTCTACAACATCTACACCTACCAGAGGCATATTTTCCGCATCCGAAGATGTAGGAAATGTTCCTTCTACCTCTTACGCTCTCACTGATGAGCTCTTACCCGATTTATCTAAAATTCTTATATCAGAGAAAACAAACGCTGCTATGCAAAATTCCCTTATTTTAAATAATTTGCCATCCTCTCCTCGTACTTTGGGCCTCCCATAGCCTATGGGAAGTATTTACCAAGTCGGGAGCTGTGCTTTTATTTACAAGGGATATGACTGGGGAAGAATACCTAGAAACATCAAGACTCATTATGATGGATATGCTCGATGTTATTTTGCTAATGAGTATATTAAAGCTAAGCCTATAATGCTTAAATTGGGATATAAAGGGAAAGGTTTGGGACCTTTCCAGAATGGTATGAAAGAACCTTTTGAGGTAGAACCATGGCTCTCCCGATGTGGTGTGGGCCTATTTCCTAGTAAAGGTCAGCCCTTCCCATTTGAGGATGATGACCATCTCATATGTTACCAAGATTATTTGGATAAACATGATGCTTTGCATTTAAGGAATAACCCATTTACATGTAATATGCTATCCATAGCTTACCTGAAGATGATTGCTGAATCCGACGATGAGTTGGAGGGAGATATCTTCCATGATGTCTCCATTGAGGAATTGTTACATAACGGATTTTATTTCGATGGCTCTATACCTAGTATAGCCCAGCTTGAGGCCACGACTCCTCAAGACGAATTATCCAAGCTAACCTTGGAAGAATTACAAGAATTGGGCATTTCACCCGCCCCACCTAATTTTGAGAGAGATCTACACATGGAAGTAGAAAACGTCATAAAAATTAACATTGGAACCGAAGATAACCCTCACATAATCAACATTGGATCAGAATTGAGTCAAGAAAAACAAGATAAATACATTGCATTCCTTAAAGACTATGAAGATGTTTTTGCTTGGACATATGAGGATATGCCAGGATTAGACCCTTCTGTAGTCATGCATCACCTAGTAGTCCATCCGGATGCTAAACCTGTTAAACAGAAACTTAGAAAAATGCATCCTAAAGTGGCCTTACTAGTCAAAGGGGAATTAGAAAAACTCTTGAAGGTTATTTTTATACAAGCCATTGATTATGCTGAATGGATCTCGAATGTAGTTCCAATGAACTAAGAAAGAAGCTACCAAAGTTAGGGTTTGCACAGACTTTAGAGATATTAATGTTGCATGCCCTAAAGATGATTTTCCTCTTCCCAACATGGATCAGATCATTGATTTTATTATTGGGAGTGGAATGATATCCCTAATGGATGGATTCTCTGGTTATAATCAGATCAGGATAGCTCCTGAAGATCAGGCTAAAACAACCTTTATTACCCCTTGGGGAACCTTTTGTTGGAAAGTGATGCCATTCGGTTTGAAGAATGCAGGTGCAACATATCAACGAGCCATGACTTATATCTTTCACGATATGATGCATGATATTCTACATGATTATGTAGATGATATTATAGCTCGTTCCATCAAAGAAGATGATCATTTAGATGACTTGAGAAAAGTATTTGATCGGTTAAGGGAATATCTTATCCGATTGAATCCAACCAAATGTATATTCGGAGTTAAGTCCGGTAAATTATTGGGGGTTATAGTTTCTTTACGTGGCATTGAAATTGACCCTCTCAAGATCGTGGCTATCACTGATATGCCCGCACCCACAAATATATCTGAATTACGAAGTCTACAAGGTAAGCTTCAAGCTATTCGTCGCTTCATCGATAAGTTGGCGGACAAAACAGGACCCTTTCTTAAGCTTCTTAAGAAAGATGTCTCTTTTCATTGGGACGACGAATGTCAGGAAGCATTTGAACTCCTCAAACAATATCTCCTTAAACCACCGGTGCTTTCACCACCTAGATCTGATCGTCCATTTATCTTGTACATTTTTGCTTCAGATTTTGCCTTAGGAGCTATGTTAGCTCAACTTGACGATGAGAAGAAAGAGCATGCTAATTATTACATTAGCAGAACCTTAATCAGTTATGAAACTCGCTATACAGCATTAGAGAAGTTATGTCTCGTAGTCATATTTTCTACACAAAAATTATGCCATTATATGCTCAGTCAAAAACGTATGTTATTGCTAAATTCGACCCTTTGCGATATCTCATGAGTCGACCTTATTTATCTGGTCGCACAACAAAGTGGGTTCTTGCACTAAGCGAGTTTGAACTCACGTTTATAGGACAGAAGTCTGTTAAAGGTCAAATCATAGCAGATCAATTAGTTGCTGCACCCTTAGAGTCTACCCATCCCCTCATCATTGAGTTTCCTGATGAATGCCTTAAACTAGAGGCAGACCATCCAGAGCAATGGTCCCTATACTTTGACGGAGCCCGATGCATGAGTGGGGCTGGTGCAGGTATTATTTTAATATCTCCGCAGAAACATCTTATACCTCTGTCCTTTAAATTAACGTTTGCTTGCACTAATAACACTGCTGAATATGAGGCTCTAATCCTTGGATTACGAGCTGCCTTGGCACTAAAAATTAAAAATCTATTGGTTTTCGATGATTCTCAACTTGTCATCAATCAAATCAATGATGTTTACCAGACCAGAGATGATAAATTACGTCCATATAAAGCATATGTCTTACAATTATTATCTTTATTTGATCAAGTTACCTTGGAAGCTATTCCTCGAACTAGCAACCGTGCGGTCGACGCTATGGCTGCAACTGCATCTCTTTTGCCCTTGGAGTTAGATGACGAATATGCTACCATCATTATTCGTCGACTCCAAGAACCCGCTTCAAATAAATCATGCTTAGAACCTTTGGATGTGTTTCTAATCAACGAAACTACTCCTGAACCATGGTACACTGATATATTTAATTTTCTTCAAAATGGGACCTTTCCTGAAGGTTGTAATAGCAACCAACATCGGTTATTACGTAGACGAGCAAGTCGCTTCGTAATTATTGGCAATACGTTGTATAGGAGATCTTTTGAAGGCATCCTACTGAGATGTTTGAATCTAGAAGAATCTAGATCAGCTTTGAGTGAAGCCCACGATGGATCTTGTGGGGGACATTTTAGTGGTAGCGCCATTGCTAAGAAGCTCCTTAGGATAGGATATTTTTGGCCTACCATGGAGAATGATGCACATGATTATGTGCGCCATTGCGACAAGTGCCAGAAACACGCTGACCTCGTCCATGCACTTGCACAAGAACTGCAGGCTATTTCATCTCCTTGGCCCTTTTCAAAATGGGGCTTAGACATCATTGGAAAAATCAACCCCGTGTCATCTGATGGACACAAATTCATCATAACCGCCACCGAGTATTTCATGAAGTGGGTTGAAGCTATGCCCTTAGCTTCTTGCACTGGAACCCAAGTTTCTAAGTTTATTTTTAATCAAATTATTTGTAGGTTCAGAATTCCTGCAAATCTCATCTCAGATAATGGAACTTGTTTCAAAAATAAAGATGTCAAAAAATTATGTCAAAAATATAAAATTCAACATCGTTGGTCCACTCCCTATTATCCTCAGGGTAATGGCCAAGAAGAAGCATCTAATAAAACATTAATTAAAATCCTCAAAATACTGGTCAATAAATCTGGCCGAGATTGGCACATTCAACTATATCCTACTTTGTGGGCTTATCGAACTAGCGTTCGCACTCCCACGGGTACTTCACCTTTTGTTTTGGTTTATGGCGTCGAAGCTGTTTTTCCCTTTGAATTAGAAGTTCCTTCTTTGGCTCTACTACTTCAAGATACTCGAAGTAGGAGATGAATATCGTGCTGGCAGATTTAGTCGACTGGAACTCCTAGATGAGAAGCGCATCAATGCTTTGGAGCATCTTCGTGCCTACCAAAACAAGCTCAAGCGAGCATACCTCAAGAAAGTTCATCATCGATCCTTTGAGATCGGCGACCTTGTCTTAAAAGAAAATCAAAAAAATACTAATGCAACTAAAGACCTTAAAGGTAAATTTGAGCCCAACTGGCTTGGACCGTATATCATCACTACTAAATTTGGCTCAGGAGCATACCGATTAGCTACCTTAGATGGTAAAGATCTTAAAGAACCTATGAACATTATGCATCTTAAGCGCTATTATGCATAACATTTGGTCATTTCATCATTTGTATATATTGTTATTTTGCATATTGTTTCATTTTAGTCATCCATATAAAAATTTTCAAAAATAGTAACAATATTTATTCTTTCAATTCATCAATCAAAATCAAAATATAAAAACTTCAAAATCATCAAAATCTTCAAAACATTGTTTATTTTCGTACTTGTCAATTCTTGAAGTATTGCAGTTATATTTTCAATTATTTTGGATAAATTAGCATTTATTTGGAATCCCGCACTTTCACACTCACATGAATAAATATCTTGATTTTATTTGGTATGATTATTAATCTCTCTTATATCAAAGTCCACAGTTGAATTAAATAAAGTTTTGAGCATAGCGAACTGATCTTGTTATTTACTTGAACCAAGTATATCTCTTCACATTAAAATGATTTCATTGCAAATTCGATATGATGCTACATAGTAGAAGTGGTTTCTTGAGCGAAAAGTTTCCCCTGCTATCCTATCATGCACATGGTCTAGAATCTTTGAGAATTGACAAAAGGACAAGCTCACCCCTACCCGGAATAAAAATCCCTTGCTCTACAACCAATCCGAGCAAGTATCCCTAGTATAGGAAGAAAAAGAAAAAGTCAAAGAAAATGAGAAAAAGAAAAATATTATTTTGTACCATCGCAACGAATATTTCAGCATTGTCTCAGTAAATCAACAAAAAAAAAAAAGAGAAAAGAAGCAAACGAGAAAAGAAAAGCAAAAAGCAATAAAATCCTTTTCCCTACCCCTTGAAAAGAAAAGAAGGGTGAATGAGCTTGAATCATCCTCAGAATTCTCAATTATTTGAAAACCATGAGGTAAGCCCCATAACAAGTGGTTTGTGCCCAACCCGCTTGGCCTTGGGTAATCCCTAGCGTGGTGATATGTCTGTCACATTAGCGACCTTCTTTTGTACAGACCTATGTCGGCTTATGGATTAGCTAGCTCTTGATGACCCGACTTACATAGTAGTCTCGGTATGGTTACATGCATATAAATCATGGTCAATGAACCCTTATTTGGTTAATTCAAATTACTTGTATCAAATTCTCTTGCTCAAAATTGGTGAATGAACAATACAATTGCACACACATTTGTATTTGAGAGATTTTGTATCATTATGATAAATCAAGATCGGTAATGAACTCACATTTGCACATGAGGGTTCCTTATAAATCTACATTTTGTCTTTGAGATAATTTAAAATATCTCTGCAATTCTTTTCGAATCATTTCATCTTCTTATTTAAGAACATTTGCTTAGCATAAAAACAATTAAATATATGTCTTTCCAACAAACAAAAATTTTCTTTCACATCTTCAAAAACCTAGTAAATAAAGTCATGTTTATATATTATTATTTTCTGTTTATCTCAAAACCAAAAAATCAATCATGCAATAAAACTAAAATATCAAATTCTTTTTTTTGGATTTCGCGATGATGGTATAAGTCTATACCTATAATTCTATGCCTAGCGCAAACCATTGTTCTCATTTTATTTCCCATTCATTTTAATTCATAAAAACATATGGCTTACATCATTATGTTACCCAATTGTGCTTTAAAAAGAACGCAAATTTTTCTACTTTTATGTCATTATGTCAACATTCAATTTTGCAATGATGGTATAGTTCCTAGGGACTTATTCAAAAATTTTATCACACTTAGGAATTTATGCCTAGCAACAATCATATTTCTTTTAATATCTCATGCATAATATTTTTATGAAAATCTGAAAACAAATTATCACCATCACCATTTTTCATCATCACAACACAAAGTCTTAAGACAATCTCTTAAGCACCCTTTTACTTTTAGCAATATTTCTATACTGGGATTAGCTTGATGACCTAGCGAGCGACGACTCCATGAAATGGTCTATAACAACGACAATGTCCTTTGAAATTATTGTTAGAAGTCCCTTTTATTTTTCATCAAATCACACCACAAAACAACCAATTTATTCACATCAGATTATTTCATTTACAATTTTATGGCATGACATAAAATTATAATTTATTTCCAATGACATAATTAAATGAATAATCAATCACAAAATTCAAAATTAAAGCATCATACAACATATACACAAGTCATATCATCAAAAAGACAATCTATATATATCAATCAATTATGTACATCATCCGGATTGGTATGCCACAATCAATACCCCGGCATACTCAATCCCCTCAAAAAGTAATAATAATATATACAATCCATAGTCTGTAGAAGCTAGCCTCGAGAAGCCCTCGAGCTCTCAGCCTCATCTCCTCTCCCCCCCCGAGGTGGAGGAGGTGGTCCCATAGAGGTCCGGGCTGTGTCTCGGGTCCTCGTCGTCGATCGTGAGGATGTCCTCGATGATCCCATCATGATCGGCTCCACAATGGGGCTGGCAATGGTATCCTCTACCCCTCTAGAACCACATGATAGTACAACCCCTGGTAGAATGTGGTCTGAGCAATAGCCCATGCCAGATCCTGAGTGCTCGCCCCTCCGCTTCGAGCCCTGAGACGTGTAGCCTCATCCTGTAGTGTCTGCACCTGAGCCCGAAGGTGGGCATTCTCAGCCCGGAGAGCCGCCATCTCACTGCTCTCCCCCACCTCGATACCCTTGCCCTTATCGAGCGATGGTGGCCTCTCCCCCTACTGAGAAGGGAATCTCTCCTCCCTCCTCCTTATCTGTTGTAGCCTCTATGGAGCCTGTGCCATCCTCTAGCATCTCTCCTATGGAGACCGTCATTGCTCTCTCCCGTCATGACCCCGCATTGCCTCAATAGTAGCCTGGCGTTGCCTCTTGATCTGTTGCCCTCATCATCCGAGGAGGGCGGATGCCTGCGTACCAGGCATCGTATCCATCGGCAACCCCAACATCATCACCATCCACTGGCTGGATGGGGGCATCATCCGCATCCTGGCTCCAGAATCATTGCATATCTAGAGCCCCACTTAGTGTAGTACTATCTCGGATAGTCCGAGAGTACTCATAATCCCTGAGAGAAGGGATCCCCTATTGAAGACCGAACTACCACAAAACTCGGTCATAGCGATGGAGCTCTACCTCTCCTCGCTCCATCCTCAACCAGCAGACTCGCCTGATGTGAGCCAGCTCCTACCCATCCTCTGCCCACCCTGGATGCTCTCTCCATGGCCTCCAGGTGATCTGGTCTGGGATGAGGTCATCTAGCAACCTCCGAGACATCGACAGATCTATCCGTCGCTGTGACCCTCTCTGGAGCCACCAATAGAAAACCCGGGGCCTCTCCCGGTCAACCCCTGTCAGTGGGAGCCCTATCGGCCTCCGCACCGTGATGTGCTCCCAACACCAAACCTGCAGTAGTGATGTCACAACCAGACATCGGCCTCCCTTGTATACGACCCCGTGCAGGATCCTATACAAGCGGCACAGTACAAAGCTGCCCCATGCATATCTGTATCCGTGGTCTCTCATGTCACAGACCACATCTGAAAGGAGCCAGGGTAATCTGCACCCACTCTGGTGGCACAACAGTAAGCCACCCACTACCCCTGCCAACACCCGAGTCAACCTAGATGCCCCAGGCATCTACCTTAGAGACTCGATGTTCACTTCGCCCTTCTCCAGGGTGAAGCTCGGGTCTCCGCTCAGCCTCATCATGGCCTGGCCCTGATTGGCCGCAGGAGTCATCAACCGTCCCTGTATGGGGATCCTCAAGATCCTCCATACGTCCTCTAGTGTGGGAGCCATCTCCCCTATCGATAACCGAAAGTAGGATGACCCCGGATACCACCTCTCTGCTAGGGCTGTCAATAGCCCCATGTCCGTCGGTACTTGTGGCATCTCTGCCACATGTTGCAATCCGACCTGTGCTAGTCGGTCACGCTCCGCCTGGTCGAGCGTGGCTATATCATCTCTCAGCCCCTCGTATTTCCACTCTCGACTCTTTAGTAATCCCCTCTGCAAAACAAACAATAAAACAACAAAATTCATTAATAAACCAATCATTAAAATCAATTAAATGCAATTCAAACAAGCTTAATTTCATAAAAATGATGATATCGTCCTAAATTGGGTAAAATCATCCTTTGTAGGATGAAATCATCTCCTATTTCGCAACTTGGGGATCGCCCCTAGTTCGTCGATTTCACCCTCAGACGAAATCGACGATCTAGAGACGATTTCGACGAAATAGGGACGATTTCATCCCGACGTCGTCGACGGCCTAAAAACGGCCGCGATGCCCCAAAACAGTCAAAATTTAAAACAAAAAATTGCACAAAACAAATTAAAACATAATTCACTAGGATTAGATCCTTACCCGTAGCCCGCGTCGGACCTCTGTCGATCGGTGTGCTGTCTCAACCATTTTTGTCTGTAGAGCTCTAAAACAGTAAAAATGAACAGTAAAAATGAATTAGGGTTTTACCCTATTTTCTTAATTTTATTTAAAACCAACAACATTTTTTTTAATTTTTTAATTTTGCTTTTCTGCGCTTTTACCTCAAACGTTCGATTTGGGTAAAAACACGGAGGGGGCACCATAGTCAGTAGTCGTACGATTCGACCTAGAATCGTCGTCTAGAAAATGGAGTAAATTTTTGCTTTCTCGTAAAACGGGAAAAACTCGTCTTTAACGCATTTTCTTCGAAAAATTCGCTAAAGAGGGGGCAAAATGTAGCACCCTAAAATTGGCGTAGTTAAACCTTAGTAAAAAGATAAAAATTTGAATTTTAACCCAAACCACCCGTTAACCGCCCGTTACCCGCTCCCCTTGTTTTTCGTGCCATTTTTAGGATTTGTTTTGACCGTTGGACGATATCGTCGACGATCAGACGAAATCATCCCAGATCTGACGAATTCGTCTGGAATAGAACGTCCAGACGATTTCGTCCCAAAACCAAATTTTCATAATTAGCTTCTGTTCAACAGCTTCTCTAACTTGGGCAGAAAGCGTGTCTGCGCGGTTAGAGTCTTCCCCGTTGGAGATCTCCCAAATTGGGATGATCTCCAACCTCCTAACCTCTCCCTAATCCTATATAAACTGGGATTTTCTCAGTTTATCCCCTTGAACCCCCTGGCTGACTGATTTCTTTGCAACTTTAACTTTTCGTGCATTAGAACACCTTCACACCTTCGTTTGCATTGCGTATTTCAAGTTTTCTTGCAGGGATTTTACTATTTTTCAATCGGAGCAAGCTCGGATCGTCGCAGGCGATTCCAGATGATTTCGGATGATCCTATCGTAGATCGACGATGATCTCGTATGATTAGAGGTGATCTCGACTGTAGTCCAGATTGGGGGCAATCAAAACCTGGAGTTTGCATTTCTTTATCTTCTCTCTTCATTTCTTTATGCATTGACTTAGTTTATTCTTTTTCTGCATCCTGGAGTTCACCTCATTTAGCATAGATGCATGATAAAGTTAAAACAAATTATTAAATTAATGCATTTCTTTTAATTACTATCTGGATCTATCATTTAGGTAAATTTACTATCATTTCTATCATTTCCCTTTGCTTTTGCAGTTGCATTTTTGGTTTTTGGTATCTGTTTCGTGATTGTAGGTTTTTGACGAATTCGTCTAATGAATTCGTCAGATCGATGATGATCTCGTCTGATCTCAGATGACCGACTGAGATCTGAGATGATTCTGTGCAATTTCAGATGATTACGTATGATTTGAGACGATTTGGACTTCTACAAACCTCAGAATCTTCATCAGACATCCGAAATCAGGTATATTCTATCTTATTTAGCATACTTTCTGTGTTTAGCACTTATTCATGTTTTCTATATTCATATAAATCAGCATTGGCATATAGAATAGCTTAGATTCATCCTGGCCAAACCTAGGAATTGAATGATTAAAGTATAAAATGAACACATCAAACCTACTCTCAACCTAGGTGTGGAAACTGCCACTCAAAAGTTTCCTGGTGAACCCACCATCCATCAAAAATTCACCCTTATACCCCTCCCCCCGAGAGGCGCGACCTTCAAAGGGCCTCTCAGTCTGAGGTATTGTCTCATCCTTCTCACATCCCCCTTTCGAGTGCGGATCCTATAGCCTGAAGGTAAGGATGCAAAAAATTTGGAGCGATACAAGTGCAAAAACATGCGACACCTATTTTTGCCAGGTGTAGAAGCAACTTCTCTTGAGATGTGAAGCACAAGCTTGAAGACAAAAGAATAAAAGGATTTGGAGTTTTACGTAGCTTTACCCCTCAATTGGCGAATGAGGTTATAGATGAATCTCACGACCCATTTGAAAAATCTGTGCAAATGAATGATGGATAATGTGATACCATTTTTGACCCAACGGTGGGAAGGGGGTTGTTGGAAAATGTGATATGATGTGTATATTTTTGCCCCAATAGATGAAGGGTTTTGTGAAAATGTTAGGTAATGAGGACGATATGAATGATGTAAAATTAGATATTGTTTTTTCCCCAATGGTGGAAGGGGACTTTTGAAATCTAGCGATATGATTGTGTCTATTTTTTGCCCCAATAGAAGAAGGGATTTTTGTCAAGTGTAGATGCCATGGTCATGTAAGATGTATCCCATTGTGAGAATGTTAAAACCAAAAATGGTTGTCCCAAATTTGGATTGATTCGATGCTGTTGAAACACTTTGGCTTTTTGGCGTCATTGATATGCAAAATAATAATGCAAAGAAAAAAGAATCAACCTTGGATAGTCTGCTAGTGACTATTTGGATAATTACCACAATTGGAACCAATCATCCTAGCTAGTGCCTATCTCTAAAGTGTTAAGGAGATTTTGAATGATGAAATTTGAGTTTTGTCCATGTATTGATCCCCACAAACTAGGCCATCAATGAAAGAAGTTGTGCAAATTATTCTTGGCAATGTTTCACTCTAAATATGAGGAAATACCAAATATGATTGTGATTTCGAGCAAGGAGATAAGTGATGATGAAAATGGCTAGGTGTACTTATGGTTATTTATTCATCTTATCGAATTGCATGGATGCAAATTACTGCAATCGCCAAGGAGATAGAATAGACCACTAGATATGAGGTTCACTTAAATTTGTATGTGAACTTGGAAAATATGCAAATGATGATGTGAAATGAGGTGAAGATGATGTGTAAATGATGATATGAATGATGATGGTTGTTTTGTGAAGATTTGGGCTGTTTTAGGCACTTTTGGAATTTATTTGGTGAATTTTGGTCAATTTGGTCGTAAATGATATTTATGTATCCAAATCAGTTATAATCTTCACAAAGCCTGATAAAATGATGGAATGCATTGGTGAGTGAAATTTAGAGTGATTTTGTTGGGCGCAACTACTATTTTGCGATGATTTAGCTTTTATCAATGTTGACGCGAAACGCCCGTGGGTGCTTGCAGTCTGTGAAAACGCTCGTAGGCACTTCAACACGCCAAGAAATGCCCATAGGCACCTCAAAGTGCCTAAAGTAGCTATAAATAGATTGTTGGATGAGATTAAAGCTCATTTGTGCGTCTGTGGATTTGAGAAGCTACATTTGAGGAGTGAAGAGTGAGTGAGAAGTGAGGCGTTTGGAGTGCAAAAATTATGGCAACAGAGGGAGCAGGTGTGGGGGATGGGTATGTGGCTGGGGTATGAGTCGTTGGGACACGAGCGACTGAGGTAACCCGTTGGTTATTATGTATTGTGCAAAGTTTTTTTATATATGAATTACTAACAAATTTTTTGTGTTGTGCTACAGCTTAGAGTTTTGGAGGCTCGACACTGGTTTTCGCCTTACATCCTCGAGATGAAGAAGGCAATTACGAGGGATGAGTGGGAGCTGCTTAGGGAGGTGGGGCTTGCGAAGGTAGCCTAGTTGGACATGGTGAGAGCGGACGAGGGATACTTCTACCTTGGCAGAGAGGTAGGATGCAGATAAGGGGACATTTCAACTCCTCATGGGTGAGGTGACTATGACCTTGGAGGATGTATACCGCATCCTCAAGGTATCGATGGAGGGTCTTCGAGTTGAGGTTGGCCTCAACTGGAAGATAAAGATGATGAGGATGTTTGGCGATGCATGGGAGGGGTGAATATGGAGAGCGGAGGGATACCTTATTTTTCCATGTATGTGGACAAAGAGTTAGATACCCTTTGGGCTTTGGTGATGTTCGTGTTGGCTAACATTGTGGTCTCGAATAGTACTGGGTGCATGTTCTCGTGGAACCTGATAGGGGTGGTGAGTGATATGCTCATGATGAGGTAGGTGTATGCATGGGATCCCGCCTTATTGGTGCAGGTGTACCAGGAGCTATACGATGTGACGAGGCAGGGGTAGAAGGGTTTAGAGTGCAACTTATTACTGCAATGCTGGGGATGGGAGCACTTCAAAGATGCTTGATCAAAGGGCTTGCCTATGGGGTATTTTTGTAGGGATTAACCTTACGCTAGGCAATAGGCACTGGTGGAGGAGGTGCAACCGAGTTGTATAGTGAGGACGAGTTAGGGGTATAGGGATCTATAGGATGGACTGACATCTGCCCAAGTGGTGTGGAGGCCATGGTTGGGTGTCCAGTGAACCGGGGATGGAGAGCACCTAGAGTGGGTGTGATAGGGTAGGTGGGTTATTGGGAGACATTGAAGTGAGGTGAAGTACTTCCAGTTCTCATGAGTGCTCTGCCACTTTGGGCTGAGGTAGGGTGTTCCTGATGAGCTGATGTGATACAGGAGGTATCAGGAGGATACGGGGCTACCATACGTGGAGCCATGGAGGGTAGCCTTGGAGGATAATGAGGAGGTGGACATCCTAGATGTGGAGGATGATCATAGAGTATGATGCATGGTTCATGGCTCAACACTATGGATATCCCCTCAAAGAGCGGTTGATGAGGATGGTAGTCGAGAGGCTAGGGATGAGGGTACCCAAGAGACCCAGGATGAGGGTGCCATGAAGACTCGGGGTGAGGGGATATAGGAAGCCTAGAAGAGGTAGTGATGCCTTTGATCTGACATTTAGAGGTGGAAGGTGAAGGGTGCAACGCAATAGACATATGAGGTTAGGGGAGACGATGGAGATGGGGGATGTTCTATATGTACCCTCAGGCCAGAGCGAGGAGGAGTGGGAACAACTGGAGTAGTAGGTGGCAGAGCGAGATGTGAGGATTGCGGTTCTCCAAGTAGAGCTAGTAAAGAGGGAGCGTCAGCATGAGGTCGACATACGACGTCTATGATCTCAATATAGATATATTGAGGTATTGGAGGATAGGTTGATGGAACATTATATTCCACTTCTTGATCCTCCAACCTCTTCTGCATTCAAGGGCGCTAGACATAGTCAGTCTAGGCATAGGTCTAGGTCTAGGGCTCCTACTAGGTCTGAGGCTCCTACTAGGTCACATGGGTCTTCTTGGAGGATGTAGATAGTGCTTAGATGCACTTTTTGTATATGAGCCTTGGTGATCCATTGTATGTAGCCTTTTGGAATTCATTGATATATATATATATATACACATGAATTTTACCTTTTGTGTGAATGCTTTTGTGGAATGCATGTTTATGTTTATGATTAATGCAATATGGCATGTGTGGATATGCTAATGATCATTTGTAGTTTAGATCTTTGCTTGGCCATTTTGTTAGCATTGTTGTTTAATCAGGGGCACCAAACTTCGTGGCATAGTGGGATGAATGACTTATCAACTGACATGGATGTTGACATGGAAGAAGACATGGATGTTGATATGGAAGAATATATGGATGTTGATATGGAAGACTGCTTGTTTTGCAAAGACTCAAACATCCTAGTGGCATCAAACAAACCCACTAAAATTACCTAATCCTTCTAGGACCAAATGTGTGTGGAGTGAATTCATTTACCAAATCAAGAGCATGGTAATGACCTTAGACAATCAAGAACCAGTGTGTGTGCAAGTGAGTTTATTAACTCATCTTGAGTAAATTGGGTAAACCTATTATGGATAAAACCAAGAAGCTAGCTTGTCCGTATGAGCAGTCAGTCGCTACGCATGAGCGTACTCCACTACCAGTCAAGCATCTATAGCTCCGATGGAGGCTAACTCCATAGTCCATAACTTTTGTTGTTGATCTCTTAAGTTTTGGGGATGACTACCTAACCGTCTGACAGGAAATGTAGTACGATCCTTACAACCCAATTGATCAGTGGTGTGTGATGTAAAAGATTTAGAGTTTTAGTTATGGATTTTTCCCTACTCTTTCTTTTATTTTTGGAATTGTGGTAGTGGTGAAAACCGCTATTTTTATGGACTATGTTTCATGGTGGGACTAGAAAGGATGGCCCTTTTCGCCTCGAGGTTCATACCAAGTATGGCATTATCCCTCTTTGACACAAGATATTTTTAAGATGTGAAAATTGTGTTTGGTTTAAGAATGTTTTTAGAATTAATTCCCAAAGTCAAGATTTTCTTAGTATATGTGTGCAATGGTCATAAGAAGAACTCAACATGATTTTTGGAGGTTTCTTAAAACACTAGGAGTGGTCGAGTGACCGAAAACACCTAGGAGTTTATGAATGTGGCTTGTACTGATGACAATTTGACTTTTTGAAATTTTGTGGATGACATTGTGAAGGTGCCCCTGATTAAGGCAACATGACTTTTATTGGACCAATTAAGACCTTGAACTTAATAAACGATCCCTAAATATGAAATTTAAAATATGGATGTGAATGCAATGTATGACGTGCAGTTTTGCAAAATGCAATGTGAAATGTGGGCGAATGCATTGTTTTTGGAGTGTGAATGCAAGTAAAATGCAATGTTATGAATGAAATGTATGCAAATGTTTTTGTGTATTGGCCATGTATATATATAATAAAATCATGCATAGAATGCTCTCAAGTGTATAGCATTAAGTGGTTCAAATTCTTCCTCTCCCTCTAGAATATAAAGACTATAAATGCCATTACCCACTCTTTGTGTAACTATGTATGGACCTAACCAATTAGCCATGAATTTATCACAAAGGTGCAGCAATGCGTTGGTGTTTTTTTTATTCTCTTTAAGGACAAGATCTCCTACTTTGAATTCATGTAGATGAAATTTGGCATTGTAAGTATGTTTGAGGCGATCTTGATAAACTCGTAAATGCTCTAAAGCATTGACTCACCTCTCATCAAGAAGTGTGAGTTGGTCAAGATGTGCTTGTCTAGTAGTATCATCATCTATGAATTCCTGCAAAGAAATTCACAAGGAAGGGATCTCGAGCTCAAGAGACATGATTGCTTCAGCTCCATAGACCAATGAAAATGGTGTTGGCCCTGTAGGTGTGCGGATGCTTGTTTGATAAGTCCATAATGCCAAGGGAAATTGTGTATGCCAATATATATGATTTTATTTGACAAGTTTCTTGAGAATAGTAATTAAGGTCTTGTTGGAAGCTTCAGCTTGTTCATTTTATTGTGGGTAATAAGGAGTCGAGAAACTATGTTGAATGTTATATTTATCACAAAGTGCTCAGACATCCTTGTTCTTGAAAGACTTACCATTGTCTGCAATAATTTTCGAGGGGATACCAAAATGACAAATGATATGATGGATAATGAACTCCACCATTCTAGGTCCTATCGTACTAGTTAGAGGAATTACCTCAACCCACTTTGTGAAGTATTCAGTGGCTGTGATGATGAAAGTATGTTTTTTTTTGGTATAAGGTAGAGGTGGTTATAAGGTCCACAAACCTTTTACATAGTCAAAATGGGCTGGTTCTAGCATCAAGCTCGTATAATCAAAATACAAAATGGATCTTTCTAAGACCCACATTAAGCCATACTTAGAGTCCATAGTCCTATACTTGTCGCTTGACTATTCAGGATAAAACAAAAACCAAACAACACCTAGCACTTACTAATACCACTAGGTTGTTGTATTGTACACTTGTCACCTCCCAGGCCCCAGCAAATGGGATGCCTTTTTTGCCTAATTCCATCTATTGGATTACTCATCATCAACCCCTCTGATCTCTTGATGCTCTAACAGGTTTGATCTTAGCTCTTCTCTAGAAGCCAACACCAATAGTTCTGAGGGAAGTTATCCTTCCAAATTTGCATCTCCCCAATAGAAACTATAATATTTGCCATTAGATCCGCCGCCTGGTTCCCTTATCTGAAGGTGTGTTGGATTCGGGCATTAACAAAATGAGATTTATGAATCTTTGCTTCTAGGATAAGCTCCAAGATGGTCCAGTTGGGGTCTTTATCCTCCTTAATTGCCTTGATTATATTAAGCGAATCTCATTCAAAGATAACTTCCTTATAACCCTCAAGTCTGGAAATTATCATTGCTTGCATGCAAGCTCGAGCTTCTACAAAATGATTTGTTTGAGTTCCCAAAGGCTCTGCAAAGGCAAGGACCACTGTTCCTTCCTCATTTCTCAGAACTCCTCCTGCTCCTGCAGCCCTCAGATTTCCTTTAGCTGCCTCATCAAAATTAAACTTAACCCACTTTTGTGTGGGGGGTATCCACTTGACACCATCCCGTGGGTTGGTTGTAATGTCTAGGTCCGGAAGTTCCTCTCCCCGGCTCCGCAAAATCCTCCTTTCCCTTAGAGACATGGTCTCATTTTTGAAGAAGAAAGTTTTCCAGCTTTCTTTCAAAGCTCGATTATTTTATTACCACATAACCCGGGATCTTTCTTACGTCCTTTAAATACTCTCTTATTTCTCTCATTCCATATCCCCCATAAAAAATGGGGTAAGTTGAGCTTCCGAGCCAAGTCAAAAGTTTCGCCTGGAAGGGGGAAGCCCACTGTATGCAGAAGTCAGACATGTTATTTGGACAGACCCAATCTATATGAAATTTGGACAGGATCATTTGGAAGACTGTACAAGAAAATTCACAAGTTAGAAATATATGACTTACAGATTCTATCGCTTTCTCACACAAGATACATCGATTGATGAATTAGAAACCTCTCCTTTGCAGATTATCTATTGTCAGAATCTTATTTTGAACTACCAACCAAAAGAAGAAAGCTATTTTTGGGGTTAAATTATTTAACCAAATAATAGAAGTCGGAGTCCAGCCATTGAATCCTAAGTGGATTAACTTATAGGCAGTTTTTACTGAATAGATCCCACTTGTAGTTTTGCCCCAAATCATCATGATGAAAGTATGTTGTCCCAAGGAAGGAGGTGAAATTTTACCAATTAGATCTAGGCCCCATTGTGAAAAGGGCCAAAGGCTTTGACTAAGTTGTAAATCTTGTGATGGTACATGAGTTAGATTAGCATGTTCTTAGCACTTTTTGCAATGTTTAACATAGGTGCAACAATCGCATTCAATTGTGGGCCAATAATAACCCATGCATAGAATACGCTTTGCAATGGCCATTCCACTAAAATGACCACCATAAGTACCATTATGGGCTTCAAAAATGGATTTTTGAGCCTCACTAGCCTCGAGATAACGTAGGAGGATTCCATCATAACCACGTTTATACAACATGTCCCCCAAAAGAATGAAATGGGCTGCATTTTGCTTAAAATTTTGTTTGGCAGTTCGAGACATATCAAATGGGAGTATTCCAAACTTGATAAAGGCTACTATTTGGCTCGACCAAGGCTCATATGAATCCGAGTGGATAAAGCAAACATCTTTTTCATCTTTTGACTCAACATGGGAAATTGCAAATTTAGAGACCATTGAAATGATAAGGGGTTGTACCTCTCCAAAGGAGTCTTTTGGAATCAAGGATCCAAGGGAGGCCATCACATCTACAAATTTGTTAGTCGAACGTGGTAAACTATTGATTTCATACCAATCAAACTTAGAGAGCAACTACATTGCTATTTCGTGAGAAATCTTAATGGTAGGTTCTTTGCATTGGTATTATCCGTTGATTTGCTTTACAACAATTTGAGAATCACCAAATATCCTAATACGCTTAATGCTCATAGCTATAGTTGATTGAAGACCTAAGATTAAGGCTTCATACTCTGCGGTGTTGTTTGTGCATTGTAAGTCTAGTTTGAATGACAAAGGTATGGGTACCCCCAATGGTGTGTGAAATATGACTCCAACACCTTGACCTTTCGTGCACTTAAAGCCATAAAAGAATAATATGATATTGACGCCTTCCTTCGGAATGACATCTTTTTCTTGCTCAGTGACAACAAATACTGAATCATTTGGGAGCTCAATAATCAAGGGATGATCACTAGGTAGTGGAGCTTCCACAAGTTGATCGGCTATTACCTACCCTTTAATGGATTTTTGGCTAATGAATTCTAAGTCGAATTCAGTGAGTAGCATTATCCATTTAGCGGTGCAGGTATTATTGTAAGTGCGAGACATCATGTAACGTAGAGGATTTTCTCTAGCTATGACATAAGTTGTGTGGCTAAGCATATAATGTCAAAGTTTCTTAGTGGCGAAAACCACTGCTAAGCACAAATTTTCTACATAAGTGTATTTAGTCTCATAGCTTACCAATGTTCGACTAATGTAGTAGACAACTTGTTCTCAATTTTTTTCATTCTTTTGTGCAAGCATTGTCCCTAATGCAAAGTTTGTTGCTGAGATATAAAGATAAAATGGGACCCCTTGTCAAAGAGGATCTAAGACTGGCGAAGAAGATAGGTATTTCTTAATGACATCGAAGGCTTTTTGACATTCATTTTTCCAAGATACTGACACCCCCTTTTGTAGTAGGTGATTGAATGACCTACATTTGTCAAAAAGTTGCGTAGTAAAACGACGGATTGATTGAATCTTTCCTTGTAAACTACGTAATTCCTTTAAGTTAGTTGGGGGAGGCATCTCAAGGATAGCCTTGACCTTATTAGGGTCCACCTCAATGCCTCTTTTAGAGACAATGAATCCCAAAAGTTTGTTTGAGGTAACACCAAAGACACATTTCTTGGGATTCAACCTTACATCATGCTCTAAGAGTCGATCAAAAAGGTTATACAATACACCAATATGTTCTTATCAAGTTTTGAATTTAGCCAAGATATCATCCACATAATCTTCGATAATCTTATGCATGTAGTCATGGAAAATGTATGTCATGGCACGTTAATAAGTTGCACCTCATTTTTTAGACCAAAGGACATCACCTTGTAACAAAAAGTTCACCAAGGTGTAGTGAATGTTGTTTTGTGTTGATCACCAGGATTTATTCGAATTTGGTTGTATCTTGAAAAACCATCCATGAGTGAAAGCATTTCATGGCCAAGGCAGGTATCGACAAGAATATCGATGTTTGGAAGAGGGAAGTCATCCTTAGTACACGCTTTGTTGAGATTTCAAAAGTCAATGTATACGTGTATCATGCCGTTAGGCTTGTGAACATGTACCATGTTTGAGAGCCACTCAAGATAGTCGATAGGAACTATGAATTTCACGTCTAGGAGTTTTTGAAGCTTTGTTTTTACCACGAGGGCCACGGCAGGATGCATTCTCCTAAGTTTTTGTTTGACCGACTTAGTATTATGCTGTAAGGTGAGATTGTGGATAACCAAACTAGGGTCAATATCGGGCATGTCCTTGTATGATCATGCAAATATGCCCTTCTTCCTCTTGATGATAGTAATAAATTGCTTTTGTTCATCAGGTGATAAATTTTTGCTAAGCTTGACAATTTGGGGATTGTCTTTGTCTAAACTAAGGACCACATTGATAGTCTCTTCAAAAGACAAACAGGAACCTTCCTCAAGATGATGGGTGTAGGGATCATATGAATATCATCTAAGATGTCATCAAAATCTTATGGCTTATCCTCATCTATATCTTCCTAGAAAACCTTGGGATCCGAAGGTGAAGGTGAAGGCAAAGGCAGAGGGGAGGGAGGAATGTAGTTGGCGAAAGCCCTTAACAATTTCTCGGATAGGACAAATTTAGCAAAGGTTGGAGGCGAAGAAATTCAATCCATATCAATAAGGCTTATGTTAATTGGAACTGGTTTAGCCAGATTATATGGATTGCGGAGTGGGTGAATAAATCAACAAGATTCATATTGACTTATGGGTAAGGTGGACAATATTGGATGGAATGGATGTAATCTAGGAACCGATGCTAGGTGCTAGGTGAGGGGTATCATGGTTATATCATCGACCATGTATTCACCAATACTAGGGTTGGTAAGATGGACTTTGACTTGGGATGATATGGGAAGATTATGGTCAGGCGATGGATCGAGAAAGGGTGAAAATGGAGGTATCTCACAATCCATCAATTCGACTTATGAGTCATTAGGTGAAGAAAATGGATTATATTGGGAAGATTGCGAAATAGTTGATGATGATGTGGACAATAATGATGTTGATGACGTGGACTAACCATGACCACATGTGCATGTAGTCATTGATGATGATGATGAGGGTATGGTGGTTGGTTGAGGTTTGGTGATGGGGAGCTCTTCAGGAATGAGATCCTTTAATGAAGAGGTTGGTAGAATGGTGGATGGATTGGATGATGATAAAAAAATATGAGTGGAAGGGAGCATGGAATCATAAGGATTTCAGATGAGATTGCAATACTTAAACGGTTCGACATCCACTGGTATGCAATGTACCTATCCCTCATGAACATATTTCAAATATTGATATAAAATGGAGGGGAAACATCTCATTTCCCTCATTCAAGGTCTTCCAAGGAGTACATTGTACGCCATGGATCCTTCCAATATGTGGAACATTATGTGCAACGTTTTAGCGCCTACTTCTATGGGCAAAACAATAGTGCCAACTATGGAACACAAAGCATCGTTGAATGCTTTGAGGGTGAAAGATGATTTGGTGATGTGATATGGAGGAAGGTTCAAATTATGGAGAGCAAATGTGGTAATAATGTTGATAGAGGAACCAATATCAATGAGGACTCTCTTGAAAGGCTTCTTGTCAATTAGAGCCATGATATGCAATGGAGGGTCTACCTATCCCGATGAGATTGGCTTAATATCAAAGTCATAAAATGTTATGGAAGGCTCCATGCATGTTTGAATGCTCCCCACAAAGTTGTTTAAGGCATTAGGATCTTGTGATTACAATTTGATGGATTTTAGAATGTCCATTAATACCTCCCGATGTGGGGGAGATTGCTAGATTAGCTCATATATTGGCAATTTAGCGGATGCCATTTTCAAACTTGTGGTTAACCGACTACTCAATGAGATGACTGGTCGGGATGGACGATTGATGGGTGGATTTGATGGATTTGATTGACTAGGTATATGAATGGGTGATGATGGAATGGGGGAAACTTGGATGGGTGGCAATGTAGAGGGTTGTGAGACACTTTCTTGAGGTGGTTGCCTTTGTTGGTTATTTTGTTGACCTCTAGTGACCACATGGATGGCCCCTATAAATCCTTGGTATTGTTGAATATGGTTGACTTGGTTAGGGGGAATTTTAGTATTGGATCCCTCTACGTTTGGTTGCACCTCCTCGTGATGAGGAAGTGGTGTCTGAAATATACCAAGGTTTTAGTTTTTTTGAGCGAGGGGATTACCAACTTTGATCGCCCCCAAGTCAATAAGGTCTTGGACTACGTCCTTAAACACACGGTAGTTGTTGATGCCATGCCTGTTTTGCTTTCCAAAAGTGTTCTTGTTCCATTCTTTTAATCTAGATGTCATAGATTTAATTTGTTTTGGAAGAGCATAAAGCCCACCATTTCCTGAAGAATTTCACGTTTGTGCCATCATATCAACAAATTGAGGATGGTCTTCCCACATCCGCTCATATTTAAAATATGATATTTTTTTAATTCACTTACCACCATTTTGACTCTTATTGGCCAGTGAACTGAACCAATCCTTGTTCCTTTATCTAGCCAATTATTGTTGGCAATTTGAGTTATTTTATGTTGTCATTGATGTCACATGGATCACATTGAGTTTTGGTGGCCAAATGATATTTTGGAAAGCATGGATAAATACAAGGCTTTTGTGAAAACCAAGGCAGGCAAAATAAAATATTTTATTTAAAACCATGGATGGCAAATTTGAACTAGGTTTTTCTTAAAACCCAAGTTGGCCTTTTGTTTCGTTGAAAAAGGTGCCCTAGTGATGGAGATATTTAATTTTTAATATTTAGTTTAAATTTTAATTATTTAAAATTAAAATTAAAATTTAAAATTAAATATGCAATATTTTCGTCGATGTCATAGAAAATAATAAGGAGGCTATATAAATGGGATACCCAAGGTTCATAAACTAATATATGCTCGTGGTTAATAATCATTGGCTAAGCATCCGAATTGAGCTCGTGCAAAAATCTTTTAGAAAGCAGAAGCAACGAATAAATGAAGGTTGGTCGAAGTCCAAAGTCATCGTGGGCAGAGTGGCGCATTGGCAATTGGCTTTTGGCTAAGGCGTGTGGCAACACAAATGTCAAGGTTTCGAATCCCCTTGACTACATTCGGAAGGCGTTGGAAGAAAAGCGCTTGAAGCGCTTTTGATTTACGAAAAGGGAGGAAAGATTTTAAGGCACGTTGTGCCTTTCCCTTTCGAATGAGCAGCTAGCTCGTGTGGTAACCTTAGCCGCGGCTAAGGTGCTCGCAATGTGGGTAAGTCAGGGGATCGAATCCCCTTGAGGAGGTAAATACGTTTTTGCTCTAATTAATTATGTTAAGCCCTAAGTTTGAGTTATAAGGTGGTTAGGAATCATTAAAGTTTTTAATTAAACTTTATTTTTATAAGGGTTGTGATTATTATTTCAAAGGTGGACGAGTTGTTGATTTAATTTGATGTTCATGAAATTAAGAATTAAGATTTAGAAGAAATAAGGAGTTGTTATAAAATAATTTTTCAGAGGTTTATTGATTATTATTTTTGATAAGGGTTTTTATTAAAAAGGACTTTGGTGGATGTGTTTATTAAGTTGGAGTAAAAAGGTGTAAATTGAGTTATGCTTTATCTTGTGATTATTATTTGAAGTCCACTAACCCTTATTGAGATTGGAAAGGAAAGTTGTGTTTAGTGCGACAAATTTTGTGGACAACTTCTTGGCATCAAAAAGGTATGGGCACATTCTCCTATTGATTGTTTATGGTGGTTGATTTTTGAAATATCATTGGAGTGAAAATGATTAATCGTGGTTTCCTTTTCAAAAGTGGTTGGTTGAATGCTTCAAGGTTTTTTGGTCTGAGAGTTGTGTTTAAACCTTGTTTTATAAGCATAGTTGTTGAAGCCTATTGGTTATGTAAAGAACTCGAAAAGAACATGAGTATCATTGTTATGTGAGATTTGTGATTGAGCATTGTTGAAAATATTTGAGTTGGTTGTACATGCTTGGACTAGGGTTTTGTGAGAAAGAGTTGTCCCTTGTGGTGATTGGTTGAGTTGAGTTGATTGAGCCTAGTCAAGTGATTGTGTGAGGTGATTGTTCAAGTCCCATGAAACAAACTATTCTATAATTATGATTTGAGTTGAGATTGAGCTTATAACATATTGAGTCTCTAACAATTCTCTTTATGCTTCTATGAGTTGACTTGGTTTGAGATTGATTTGAGTTGAGATTATAGTGGATCATTGTTGTCATCCATTGTTGAGTGCATTGTCATTCATTATTGAGTTCATATTTGAGCCTTGCCTTCATAGATTTGTGGATGAGATTTGAGTACTACTTAAGCATGATTGATTGAGCCTTTGAGAAGGCCTTTGGGATAGATTTCTGGATAGATTTGTGGTAGTTTGTGTATGATTGATTGAGCCTTTGAGAAGGCTTTGTAGACAATTTTTAGGACATATTTGTGGATAGTTTTAGACAGTTTTGTGGATAGATTTGGGACAGATTTTGATGAAGTTCTTGGTGAGCCTGTTGAGCAGATTTGGACAATTTCTTAGTGAGCTCGTTGGAGAAGATTTGAGCAAGTTCTTGGTGAGCTTGCTAGAGCAGTTTTGGACAAGTTCTGTGTGAGCTTGTTATGCAGATTTGGACAAGTTTTGTGTGAGCTTGTTATTGCCTAGCTTTGAGTAGATCAAAGAAATTTGGACAAGTTATGTGTGAGCTTGTTGAGCAGTTTTGGACAAGTTTTGTGTGAGCTTGTTATGTAGATTTGGACAAGTTCTGTGTGAGCTTGTTATTGCCTAGCTTTGAGCAGATCAAATAAATCATTGTATTGGATAAGGATCCTTATTTATGTGTGAAATATTATAAGGAGATTATCTTGTGGAGTACCCCACATTGGGGGAACCATGTTAAATCTTGTGTCTCAATTATGTATGGTGACTTGTGCTCTTGCTTACTATTGTTATCTGAGTTATTAATGCACACTGCTATATTTGGTTATTGCAATTAAGGACATTAATTGATATTGGTTTGGAAATAAAGTAAAAAGTGGTCTTATATTGTTCACCCCCCTCTCAGTATAAGCTTGTGTTCTTCAATGATCTAAGAGTATGCATATGTCTAATTTTTTTGCTATTAGGTTTTGGCCTCTCCTATTGTTGGTCCATGTATAGTTGTCTTCTTCAAACTCAACCTCCCATAGATTATTGTTTTGAATAAAAGCTGAGAAATCTCTCATACTTTGGGTTAATTTCCTAATTCCCCCAATTTTTTTATCCAACTTGGTTATGGCATTAAAATGTCCTATGATCATAAATTAGGTCTTTTGGTATTTACTTCTCATAAATGCTTCAATATCACTCCAAAATTCTAATCTACCTGACTGAGTTGTAGGTCCATAAACATTGATAAGGATGAAATGAATATTTGTAAAGTAGCAAGTGACTAAAGAGGCTATCCAATGCCTAGTTTTATGAATGGTTACATAGGAGGTTCTAAAATGATTCCAATAAGTTAGAATTCCCCTTGTTGCTTCTTCAGAATCTATAGCATCACATTCACATCTTGCCCATACTATTTTCATAGTTTTTGAAACTTCTTTTATCATTTTAGTTTCTTGGATACAAAGAATATCAGACTTATTACTTAAACATAGGTCCCTGATACACCTCTGATTTGAGGGGGTATTAGCACCCCTTATATTCCATGAGATGATAATCATGTCTCATTAGGGGCTATTGGCCCCCGCCCGTGTATTACCAATATCATTTTGTTGTTTGGTAAAGAGAAGTTCAACCAACTTAGTTTGTGTTCCTTTCTCTATGTTTTCTCTTGCTTCCCTAGATCTTGCTTGATAATTTGAGGGTTTTCCTCTTTTTGCCTTACCTATATCAAAAGTAGGTCTTATTATTCTATTCCTCAATATTCTTTCACAATTTTGTTTTTCATCATATTTATCCTCTCCTAGCTCTACTACAAAAGCTTTTGACTTGTCCTGCTCATTTTTTGGTATTTCCTTATTAATGGTAGAGGTATTAACTTCTAAAACTACATTTTATTTACCATTTTTTCTCCTAAATGGTGCATGGTATTTCAAGAGAGTCTTAAAAATTTGATGAGACACATTCCTTAGGTTCATCAAGAATATTTTTTCTTAAATCATGATCATACTAAATAGACGATTCCTTGTTAATATGTTGAACCTATTGTATTGTGTCCTTTAAGTTTTGATCTACTTTTTCTTCATAGGCTAAAGCCTCAAAAGAGTTGGTATTTCTTCAAATATCCTTCCTTATTGGTCTCCATTGTTTACTTTCTTTTAATTTTTTAAATCTATTTTTTTGAAGTTGAAAACCAGCTTCATCCATAACTATTTGTAAGTTTCTCTTACAATTTTCTACATATGATTTTGTTGGGCTCTTCTTAGGGCATGATCTCTCGATATGCCCCACTTGATGACATATTCTACATCTAAAATATATGTTTTCATAATCTATGGTTTGTATCTACATCTTATCCCCATACTTAAGAACAATTGATTTTGGTAACACGTTACTTACATCAATCATGATAAATATCCAACCATAAATAGCCAAGAATTCATCTTTCATAGTATATAAAATCTCAAGGAATTCTCCTAGAGTGTTGCCTATTGCCTTGAAGGTATATTTTTTCCCAAAATTCAATGTGCAACCCATACATCCTAACCCAGATTGGTACTAGGGATATATTTATATTTTTAGGTGAAAAGCCTTCATACTAGCGGGTAAGGAAGATTCCTACTCTTCCCATAAACCAAGGACACTCTTTTAGGATTTTTTCTCTTTCTTCTCTAGAACAAAAATTGGCTAGAAATAAACCTTTGAGAAGAAATGATAGAAGCACTCCTGGAGACTTCCAACTCCTATCAATCCATTTTCTCAAGGCTAAAGCCCTTGGCCAATACCCATTAAATTTACCAAAAACTACCATATCTTGGAGCAACGAGGATCTCTCTAAGGTGTGCTCACTAACCTCTACCACTAGAGATGATTCTAGGATTTAACTATAAATCAATCCATGGAAAGGAAACTAAAAATTTAAAATATTTTGAAACTTATCAAAATGTCTTATAACAAATATAATATTTGATAAAAAAATTATAATAATTTGCATACAAAATGTCTTATAACAAAATTTAAGATAAAGAAGGGGAGAAAAATTTAGCTATAAAATTCTATGTCCAAATAGAATTTCTTGCCTCACTGAAGTTCTAGCCCTTCATTGCTCCTCATCATTCAAACCCTAGCTAACAAATATTTGCAATTTTATTTTTTTGTGACTTGAAAAATCGTCATTGCCCTTGTTTCAAATGGTTGACTTCATAGGATCACATCTCCCTCAATATTGCTTAGATTCCTTCATATGATCACTCATCAAGGTTATGCATAGTAGTTAATAATCGTTAATTAATAAATATTTTAATTTTTTTAATTTGGAATTGGCTAATATTGGGACCCTTGACTAGGGTCCATTAGCCAAAAAAAATTGGGTGTAATTTTTTTTAAGGTAGATTCGTCCCAATTTTATAATAATTGGACCATTTTAAGTTTAAATCTCCAATATTACCCCTAATAATAGGGGACCTTTTCACCTTGAAATTATAAAGAATTTTAGATTTTGAAATTGTTTCGTCCCATTTTTATAAATACATTTTAGGGCCAACCCCTTATGTATAACCCTACCACTCATTTTAAAGCTATTCAAATTTCACACAAGTTGGTCCAAGAATCAGTTGAATCGGATAACCCTTCACGAAGATACGGCTCCCAAAATATGAGATATTTTTTAGGAAAGAATACCCTAATCCTTCATGAAGCGATTGTAGTATGAGACTTGATAATATTTAATTAGTAATATAGTAGAATATTGTTATGTTTATTCATTTTGTACTTGTCTTATTTTTTGAAAATTTCATGTATTTTCTTGAAGTTTCCTTCTTCTAAAATGCATCTTTGTACTCCTTTATAAAAGGGGATATGAATAATATTTAGTGTGTGCATTTGTTGAGAAAATATCTCTCAGTGAATTTTGTTCATCCATGTTCATATCAATTCTTGCTCATATCAAATTGAACCAAGTGTCCATATCTAGAATTCAACTGTTAATAGAATCAAGATCCCTAGATCCATCATAGATTTTGACCTTGCATTTTTCTTTTCAATGAGTATCAAGAGGATTGAAATATTCTTGTGTGACATACACATTAATGTCATTGATCTTATTGGTCAATGTGCTGACCACAATAGCCAGCTCAACCGTTGTCTTAGTTAGTTTGACGACCATGGCATCGTGAGTTAGAGCCAAGGGCAAACATGAATTTTCACCTCCTATAAAGAGAAGACAAAAGCTTTCATATAGTGTTTAGATGTCAACGCTAATGGCTCGAGTTGTTCAAGGCACTTACTATAGACTCAATGGGCTTTGTTGTATAGTTGTCATGTTCAATAAAATCCAAAGCTATACATGTTGCCTTTAGTCGTGGGTCGAGATGTATGCTTACTCCAACGTTTAGGATGATTGTATGGCAATTAGGAGATGAAACTAGTGTATTCATCCTTCATCCTTGCAAAGGGCATTGTATGTGACCTTGTCACTGTAGGACTATCACTCCTTGTCCAAAAAGATGAGGTTCAAAGTCAAATTATGTGAGGAGTAAAGGTGTCATGTGACCACTACAGTCCCTTAGTGATCCAGATGCAAATTACTAGTCTAGTTGGCAACTTCAGTGCCTTCTCTTGGCAAAAGCAATGGAGGTGATGGAAGAAGATCCCTTTGTTAAGACTAAACTTGGGTTATTTGGATGAAAGTTAGATATCCTAACCTAACTAGACAACCAAATTTCTTTATAGTCATAGTAGTATAGGTTGCTCCTCATCCAAAATAAGATCCACCCGATATTAAAAATCAAAAAACACATCTAAAATGATAACGCACACCAAGTACAAGTGTGGGAACAACATTGGGTGCTCGCAAATGGTTGGCACAACTTGATCACAATGTAGCAAAATTCTTTATCAAAAATCATTTGAGGATGGATTGGTGTAAAATGTCTCAATGTGGCGACATAGTCACCTGTTTCTTCTAGATTTTATGGGCATAAAGTCGATGGTGGTGTGGAGTGCATATGATGAGGTAATGCTCTACAAACATCAATGCACATCTTAGAGTTTTTTAGTTGTCAATGCATAGTTTTTGACCACAAGACATCGATAAAAAAGAAACAAGAGCATTGTTTTCTCTTCATCAGAGCCTTCGTATGATAGATATATCTAGGCGAATGAGACCGTACTATCTAAAACAACATGTCTAAAACTCCATCATAATAAGAAGACAACCAAACATAATGTTCTTCTCTAACAACTCATCAATGACAATGTATCTCTCAGTGGTTTTGTCTATACAATAGAGCACACGCGAAATCAAGAGAGGATCACCAAAACGATGATGTCATTGCTCAGATGATTGATGTAGTGTTTATCAAAGCAACTAAAATCAATTTGTGTAAAGTAAAATGAATCCATGTTCTATGTATGAGTCAACCAATTTGACTCATGGACAAGTGCTTTCAAACATTACGTCAGCTAGGAAAATTTTGGGTGACATACTCTAGTGAAGATAAGACGTCGATTTTGAAATGTAAAACACTCACGATGACTATGTAGGCTCAAACACGATGGGGGAGAGTTTAGGATGTACAAAATTACATGGTGATGTCCACGAGGACGTATGAGCACCTCCAGCCCTCACAATTTTTGAATGACCAATATTAAGGACCCTTCCAACGTGCTATGAGTTGGCAACTCATCTTCGCATGGGATTCTACCATAATATCTCTATAGAAGGCTTTGGTAAGAGCTTCAAAAACCTAAAATTGGAGGACCAAAAGAGCAATCCAAGTCCACTAATTAGAACGAGGCTTTGATACCAGTGATATAGGAACAAAGTTTATGGATGCAAACTTTATTGGTTTAAAAGGAAAAATAACAACTTTATATAGACATCACTATGCCTAAATTATAAGATATTAATATATCTTCCAAATTATACATAAGGTGCAATTTGGAAGATCCAAATCCCAACGTACAATGCAAATTAAAAATATCAGCTTACACCAAAAAACACTTAATAACTAGTTAACTTAAGCTAACAACTACATAGGATAAAGAAAGGTGATAATTCCTAGAAAGCTAATTGAAAGCATATAAAGCTAATTAAATAAAAGGATGTAATAAGTTCTATGCTAATGCTTAAAATAATAATAAATTCTATGCTCATCCTCATCAATGGTTCAATGATTTGAAGGATTGTTTATGTGTTCACTCTTAACAAGAGTTATTTCTAGATTTGTTGTCCAATCTCTTAAAAAGCCATGTTGGATGATGTTGTTGAATATCCTCTTTGTGTGTGGGATCAAGTCCTACGTTCCCCATTTCAATTATTCTACCTATAGTCCATCCATATCACAAGCCTTACTTATTTCTAGCTTCTTAATACCTTCCTTAAACCTCCCCTAAGGTGAATAAAGTTATTGTGTTGATTATAATAGAGGGCTTTTCTTTTTATTCATGTTTATATATCTTCTTTGCATATTTTAGCATTGGATTTTTTTTTATTTAGATAAATTAGTTGTATAGGTTTAAATAAGCCCCACCCATACTACATCGTGACAACATAATTGTAGTACAATAGCTTGGCAAGATCCGAACCTAGGTCTACTCATTGGAAGTTGAGGAATTTAATTGATTGAGCTCATGCCATTTGATAAAATGTTAAGGTCCACCCATAAGATTTGAACCTTGGTTTAAGATGGGAAACTCTTCACTCCCAACTAGTTGCTCTTAACCCTAAGGGCCTAGTCATTTGGTTCTTATAATGATAGTTTTTGCTTGTTTCATTTTTTTTTCCAAAATAATTTTGGATTATTATTCCCTAAAATAAAATAGTTTTTATGGTCTTACACTCATATACTTGTTCATTTTTTGCTTTCACTATCTGTATAGATGAGTTTTTGTTTTCCTTTATTTTTCCTGATTTTTTAGAGCTCTCCTTGTTAGTTTACATTCTTTCATGTACCATGTATGTGTAAAAAAAAAACTTTATAGTTTTCTTCTTCTAAATTTTTGTCTTTTCGATTCGAATCCAAAAGTTACTACTATAACCCCCACCCCACCTCAATAAACTTTTACTTGAAGTGAGGGGACCCTAGAGGGGCTAAGGCAGGGTTATGCATAAGGGGTCAACTCCAAAATGTATTTATAAAATTTGGCGAATCAGTTTCAAAATTTAGGTGAATAGTGTCGAAACACATGTAGAAGGTTAACTATTATTAGGGGTAATGTTGGAAATTTAAACTTAAAATGGTCAAATTATTATAAAATTGGGGCGAATCGACCCCCTAAAAAAAATTGCACCCAATTTTTTTTGGCTAATGGGCCTTGGTCAAGGGTCCCAAATATTAGCCAATTCCAAATTTTGAAAATCCTAATTTTAGAAAATTGGCTAAAAAATAGCCGCTATGCATAACCCTGGTAGGGTAAAGTGCGAGTTTTTACAAAGGATCCTAATCTGAGATTTTTTACATTCAATATAATCGTGTTATTGAGTAAGAATGAATTTTTCAATTCAAATATTATGGGCATTAATAATGTTGTTAAGTTTCAAGGGACAACACAACAATTTGGGTTTGGCTTTTCTTTGAGAGGTCCAAGGTTCAAACCACAGTGTGTGTCGTTGTGTGTTAATCCCCTAATAATAAGCATCCCATTTGGTCTTATAAGGGGTCATGGCTAGGAGGGGATTGTTGAGCCCTATGCATCAATCATAGGGGTTTATCACACTACTCAAATCCAATAAATAAACAATAATAATGTTATTAAATATGGTTCCAATCCTGAGTGTCATTTATGTCAAACAAGGACAACGTAGTGGTCAGGGCTTTGGCCTCTCTTTGAGGAAGTCTAAAGTTCAAACCTCGACGTACCCAAAGGGGATAAGCTAGATGGTAGTGATCAAGTTTTCGTTTGTTGGCTGTCCTAGGTGGGCTTTGGTATCTCTTTAGGGAAGTTTAAGGTTTAAACCACGACGTACCTAAAAGGGATAAGCTAGATGGTAGCGATCGGGTGTTTGCCTATTGGCTGCCCCAAGTTTCATTGACTTAACCCAATGGACTAGGCTTTATAGTGGCAACCCTAGTTGAGAAAATCGCCAAAAAATCATCAAAATCGCAATTTAATCGGGTCTCAATGTCGGGCCAATTTAATCGGCATCGTATCGCGACTCAACCTAGTCATTGACTATTTTTTATTGATTTTTTGAAAAAATTGAGATCGACGATTTTTACTGACCTTAACCGTCGGGTAGAGGCGACGATCGATAAAAGGAAAAAGTAACTTTTTTATTTTTATTTTATCTCCTAAGCTCTTGCAAAGAGGAAAACAAACCCTCCCACGTTGTTTGAAATTAGATTAGGGTTGTTTGAAATTAGGTTAGGGTTGTTCTCAAATTTAAAACCCTAAACCCAAAACCCTAGTCTAGGGTTTTGGGACTAGGGTTTTGGGTTTAGGTTTTTTTTTCTCCTCCTTATAAATAGATACTAAATTGATATATGCAAGCCCAATTATTAGCTATCCTGATTCCTATCAATATTTTTTTAACATTAAACGGGTTTAGGGTTTTTTAATTTTTTTGAGGGTTTTTTTTGTAAGGGCTTAGGTCCTTTAGGATTTCTTTTTTCTCTTTTAAGTTTTAAGTAAATATTGTTGCCTATCAATATTGTAATTTTGTTTCTTCTCTTTTTCAGGGTTTAGGATTTTTGTTAGGGTTAGGGTTGTTTTAAATTAGGTTAGGGCTATTTTTTTTAGGGTTAGGGTTGTTTTAAATAAGGTTAGGGTTTAGGGTTAGGGCTGTTCTAAATTAAGTTAGGGTTTTTTAGGGCTGTTTGAAATTAGATAAGGGTTTAGGTTAAGGTTGTTCTCAAATTTAAAACCCTAAACCCAATATAGGGTTTTGGGTTTAGGGTTTTTTTTTCTCCTCATAAATAGATACTAAATTGATATATGCAAGCCAAATTATTAGCTATCCTGATTCCTATTAATATTTTTTAAACATTAAACAGGTTTAGGGTTGTTTAATTTTTTTGAGGGTTTTTTTTTGTAAGGGCTTAGGTCCTTTAGGATTATTTGTTTTCTCTTTGAAGTTTTGAGTAAATATTGTTGCCTATCAATATTGTAAATTTGTTTCTTCTCTTTTTTAGGGTTATGGTTGTTCTAAGTTAGGTTAGGGCTATTTTTTTTAGGGTTAAGGTTGTTTTAAATTAGGTTAGGATTTAGGGTTAGGGCTGTTCTAAATTAGGTTAGGATTTTTTAGGGCTATTTGAAATTAGGTTAGGGTTCAAACAACCCTAAAAAACCCTAACCTATTTTAGAACAGTCAAATTTATCATCTAAGGGGCAAATTGTTTATACTTGTTTGTTTGAGGACTTCTGGATGACCATGGATGAGGCCATCAAGGTACAAGACTACACTTATTAATTTGTTTTATTTTATTTATGTTGTAAAATATTTTTCTTTAATTTTTTTTTGAGGTTTTAGAGCCATTGGTGAAGATTCTTCGTCTTGTTGATGGAGAACAATTTCCAATGGTTTTATATATGAGGCTATGGATAAGGCGAAAGAGGCCATTACTGCATTTATGAACATAATTGTAACAAATATGATGTCATTTGGACCATCATTGATAACAGATGGACATCACAACTCCATAGTCCTCTTCATGCAACGGGTTACTATTTGAACCTCAAATTATTTTATGAGCCCACATTCCGTGTTGATTATGAGGTCAAGATTGACCTTCAAGATTGTATTGATCACGTGTTCTCCAAGACACCATAATTGTGCGATGAAATGTGTGTCGATATACAAAATTATAAGGCATGTCGTGGTCATCAATTCCCATTTGTGCAATGAAAAATGCTTTTAAGAAATTGAGGCCAGGTAAATCGTAAACGTTATCGAATTATTATTTATTGTCTTCAGATTTTTTTTAAAATTTAAACTTTTAAGTTGTTACATATGAAATGTATATATATATATATATATATATATATATATATATATATATATATATATATATATATATATATATATATATATATTATTGTTTCTAGATTTATGGTTGGAGGACTTTGGTGATTTTAAGCTCAATTTGCAGCACATGGCGGTTAGAATCTTATCTTAACTATGCAACTCTTCCGGTTGTGAGCGCAATTGGAGTATGTTTGAGCACATACACTCTAAGAAGCACAACAAACTTATACAAGAAAAATTAAATGATCTTGTGTTTGTGCACTACAACCTTTGTCTCCACCAAAAATATTTTGAAAAAACAAGTATTGAGCCCATTGACCTAAGTGATGTTGATCCATCATCTGAATGGATCACAGATGCAGAAGCACAAGAGCGACAGGTAGTAGTTCAAATCTTGGTGGGACCTTTTTCTCCTCTCCTCCTCTTCGTTTAAAAGCATATCTTATAGTTATAGTAGTTTTTTTTTTCCCTTTCCTCATCTAGTTAAACTTCTAGGTACAGTAAGAGCCTCTATTCAACATGGAAGACTTGCATAACTATAATACCATAGCGGAGGAGATGGCAACAAGGGAACAAGAAGAGGCCTTAGCATGAAAAGTGACATAAGCATTTACAAACACACATCAAGCAAGAGAGACTAAGGTTTATGTTAGGACAAGGGGCAAAAGAAGACAATAGATAGTGGGCTTATTGAGGCATTTTGAGTCTTGACACATTTTGTAATTTATACTTTTTTATATTATAAAGATGTGTTTTGTGAACTTTTGTCACTTTCATATGTATTTAAAGCTTGAGCCTTGTATGATGTCTTGATTGGAATTGTTGTTTTTATTGCAATATGTAATTCGCATAATGTTAACTCATTGTAATATGCATGAAAAAAAATAAAAATAAAAATCATTTATTCGATTTTAATTTTTTCCTTAATTATTTGTAGATTTCGATTTTTTCCCAACTTTTCTTCAAATGATTTGCTACCAGATTCCTACCCGATTCCGATTTTCTCAACTATGGTGACAACACCCAATGGTCTCCTTAACTGAGTTTCTATAACGTAACAAACTAAAATGTATAATAATAACACCCATTACCGATCGCTTTATGTATTATATATATAAAACTAATTAAAAAAATACCTTTATTTTTTAATTATCTAATTTATAATAAAAAAACCAAACTTAAATAATACCACTAATCATATAATATAAAATATCTTTCAAATCAAATAACCAGCTGTGCTGGTAGTTACTAAAAATCGTGAATGTAACCATTGCTTCTATATACCAAAAAAAAAAAATAACCAATAAAAAAAAATTGGCATTGCAATACTAGCGGGTGCATACAAGATACGATTATCTCATTTCATAAAATCCTAAATTCTGATGGAGAGAGAGAATTCAGCCGCTCTATACCCTAACGTAAGCACAATAAATAAATTTATTTGATAGCTATCTGATTTGTGAGAGAGGAAGAGGAAAGGGTCGTCTTGGTCCACAAATGGCTATGAGTATGAGTAGCAGTAGCATCAGGTTCGTGATACCTACCACTGCAGCTATTCGTACGACTCATGCTCATGCTCCATCTTGTTTGCCCTTGCCATCGGGTAGGAAGGCGTTGTTTTACTCTTATATTCAGTGGCTTCATCTTATGTTATTTATTTGTCCATCTATCTATAACTTGTTAGACATTGCACTTCAGGAGGAGTTGATGCAAGGAGATCTTCGTTATCGTCATCATCTTCATCATTGTTTACGAGAGGTGTAATGGGAAGGGATGCGACAAATATAAGAAAGATAGCGAGGAGAAGAACAAGTTCAAGCGTTAAAGTGAAAGCATTATTCGGTTTGGGTGTACCGGAGCTCGTTGTGATAGCGGGAGTGACGGCACTCATATTCGGCCCCAAAAAGCTTCCTGAAATCGGAAAAAGTCTCGGCAAGACTGTCAAGAGTTTTCAGCAGGTGGGTTATTATAAATTAGTTTTTGCAGTTTCAATAGAAGATTATTTGTCTATTGTTCTTTAGGGCTCACCTTTGTTTACATTGCAAGTCTCATAAAATCCACGATCGATCTAAGATCAAGTCGTAAAATATTAGGGAGTTTACCATTGCTAATAGAGGTGCTTGAATACTCTCACTTTCCCTGACAACACCACTGGTCAGTTCTATAGTTATAAATTTATAGTACTCTACCCGAGTAGCAGAATATTCCATGTTTGACTTAGCTATGTCTGAAAAAACGCATAACACTTTGATAATACATTGTCTGAAATTAAAACATGAGATTTGATAATTAGTTTGAACAAGGCCTTTGAGTTTTATTTATCTAAGGCAATATCAACCTTTTCGCTAAATCTTTACTCCAACAATCTCAGCAATCCCAGCTGTGTGGCTGTGGTCATCCTATAAACAGAGAACTAGCTTAGATTTTTGACTCTATTGTTATCACCTAGGATGATCTTATACTTCCGTGCGCTAACTTGCTGACATGGAAACAAGAGTTATACTGCTCAGTACCTGGCAATGGAGATGATTCTTTATAATTTTACTTCCAATTTGTTTTAGGGTAATATGAGAAGGGATACATAAATTAATTGTCTAGCTCATGTGCAAGTTGGAGTCGTAGACCTAAACATGTATCTAGACATTCACAAGCTGGCTTGAAATTTGACATCTAAATGGATGCACTTGAGATTCAGTCCAACACAACACATAACATGTATCTAGACATTCATAGGCAGGCTTGAAATTTTGACATTCATAGGAATTAATATTTTAATTTTTCTTCTGCTTTGTGGTCTCCATATCTTTACAAAGCAATTTGAATTCTTTATTGCATTCTTCTTTCAAATTATTCCATGGTATCAATCTATGGCAACTCCTCTCAATGTGACTGGAAATAACCGCACCCATGCATTTTCATTTGTCACACTATTGGCTTTCTATATCATTTGACATGTTTTGTTATGCTGTTCTTGTGAACTTTAGGCACTTCTATTTATCTGTTGTTGCAGCCATAACCACCGGTTGTACTTGTGGTACTTGTTGTTCGTCGGATTCTCTTCCACTTGACAAACTTCCTTTTGATGACTGGTCCCCCTCCTGTGCAAATAATCGTCAGCCTATTGCACTTGTACTACCCGATCCCCTTTGCTTATATATAAGCATTGGCTCAGGTCTCCCAAACACATTTTCTTGCAGTTGCCTTTGTGCTTGATTCTTTGCACCTCAAGCATTCTCCTACGTGTTTGTGTCACTATTGGAGCTACAACTGGCTTGGACGTGTATTGTGTTGCGCAATCCTCTCCACCAAGCTCCATGTTGGCATGTTCTTCACCACTTGCACAAATTGTCTTCATCAGCTTCATTCACGTTTGCTTGTTGTTAGAATTATTCACTATTGAGTTGTCATTGATGTCAAAGGCCGACTTGGCTGCTAGCAGGTGGCGTGCTTGGGCGAATTATTCAAGGCAGATATATTTTGAAGGGTGATTTAATTATAGGTTTGCTTATGAGTTTGGGTGATCAAGTTTGACATATTTAAATTAAAGATTTAAATATTAATGTGATGTGTGTATGGGCCGACCCGCCATAATATTTAAATATAAGATTTAAATATTATATTATATGCATTTATTATAAAGTGATGGAAGGAGCCGACCCCTTTATAAGTGAATAAAGATTGCATATAAATACAAGGGCGAAATTCATTTCTAATATGGTTTTTGATAGAATGTCTTCGAGATACAAAAGTAGAGAGTCAAAAGATTCGGGAGGGCGTCATGTTTGAGGAAAACGTAGCAAAAGGCAATGGTTGTCAAGGTAGATGATATTTTGGGAGCCAACGACAGTTTACAAGTGCAGTAAGTGAGAAGGTGAAGATATAGCAACGATTGGAGAGGACCTGCGCAGATAGAGCCTATTTTTTAGATTGGAACCCTAAATCTACAATGCAGTAGATGCGACGTCGGTAACGGACACAATCGGATTTGAGAAGCTGTTACGAAGGAGAGAGTCATTTCACTTGCCCTGTCAGTGAGCACCAGATCGCAGAAAAATTATGGTGGGTAAATAGGAGTAGTCGAGGAGAAATATCCTATCAGAACTCATTTTTGAAGAGGGAAATTTTGTAGTGAATGGAATCCAAGAACCATTGGTGCGCAGAAGAACTGGAAGTTTTTGTCAGAGTTCGTAAGGAGATTGCAACGATTAGGGTCTATGTGGCACTCCAATGGCCATGTGGTGGTGACAAGCATAACAAGCACCACCAAAATACTTTGCAAAGGAAGGCAACATAGGCGTTTGTCGCAAAAGAAACATTAGCGCCATATGCATGAAAAGAAGTCAAATACTGAAGTTAAATGTGTGCATGGAACAAATGTTAGAAAACTTGAACGAAGCCAATAGCCGTGAGTGTCAGATTTCAAGAGAAACCAAAAAGCAAAGTAGAATTGTGAGCGCTTGATTTTGGAATCCAAAGAGCAAAGGATAAAGCCTTGTGGGCCTGGTAACAACACCTAGCTGAAGCATATTGAGCACCAAATAAGCGCCTAGAACAAAGCAACAAGCATTGATTTTGAAGGCGCCTTAGCATGACGTGTTGAAAGAAGAGAAGCCATCTGAATTGAATACATAAAAGACATTGTTGGGAGTGAAGGCACAAGACAATGTGAGATAACCTGTGATAAGATGCATTGTGTGCTTGTTGTGAAATGTGTCAGCTATCTTGAGTAGTGTATCTTAGAGTTGATGTGTGGAGCCATGTCATAATAGAGCGTTGTTCCATCTTGAGATGCGTTGTGTCGTCTACTACAAAGAAGGCAACTAAATTTTGTGAGGAAGAACTTACTAAAGGAGTGACAGGTGGATATTTGAAGGAAGAAGTGCAGTCAACAGAGTATTGGAGGTATTTCTAAGAGAAGGAGAATGGAAGGGTGTCGTTGAAGGAAGGCAAACTGCACCTTTCAACAACTTGGGATTTGGTTTTCCTCTTACATCATTACTTGATGCCATCTAAAGCACCTCTCCTCCGACCATAGCGCCATCGGCCCTCACAGTACCTGACTTGGCACCATTTGCACACCCTATTGACGCGTATTTTGACCTGTCTGAGAGGCAATTGTTTTAAGTGGAAAAAGAGCACGAAGCCTCACCATCGAAATTCATGGGAGTGTGAGAGAGATCGTGCATGATGTTGGCAAGATAGCACACCAACCAAACTCATCGAAAGAGAACACGACCAAGCACTGCAGCGAAAGCATTGAGTTAATTGGTAAGTCATAGTCACGAATTCCGATAAGAGCATAGTGGAGTTGAAGTTACCATGAACTCATTGAAGGAGAGCGTTATGAGAAGACATGTCATGCAACATTAAGCAAGCCATTGGAGCGCTACTTTAAAGAGAGAAAAAGCAAGGTATTAGCATCTCCAATTCAACACGCATGTAAGTTATCTAGTGCTAGACTAGGGCTACCTTTAAATTGTGATAAATGTGAGACATGTGGAAGCAACAAACTTAATGAATGTGAAGAACATATTGTCCATTTGAAGCTTTCAACACCAGTATATATCATCCTCTATATGTTCAGGAGGTTAAACGAATTCTGGGTAGAATATGTATGAATTGCTTTCAGTTGAAGAAAGCAAACTCAAGAAAAGGGAAGAATTTAAAGAGTGAAAGCAAGGTACAACAGGGATTATAATATCTTGATGAACAGTGCAGATCCAAGAAGACTTTGTGACAAAATTATGTGCAGTCTTGTATGCCATTAAAGGCTAAAATTGTGAACAATCTTGGATGCCATTAATGATCAGATTTTGGAGCAAACATGAGCGAAGTTTTTGATCAGATCTTGGACCAGACCTGAGCAAGTTTTATACTGGATTTGTGAAGTAGTCTTGTGGAGTATTTCTCCAAGTTTTGCATATCTTTATTCGAAGGTTGGTGCCTTCAGATCCGAGGTTGGTGCCTCAAGGAGATTGGTGTCTCCCGTAGGTTGGTGCCTCAAGGAGATTGGTGTCTCCCATAGGTTGGTGCCTACACTTTTGTACAAGGAGATTGGTGTCTCCCATAGGTTGGTGCCTACGCATTGTGTAAGGGGATTGGTGTCTCCTGTAGGTTGGTGCCTACGCATTGTGTAAGGGGATTGGTGTCTCCTGTAGGTTGGTGCCTACGCTTTTATAAAGGGATTGGTGTCTCTTGTGGGTTGGTGCCTACGAATTTTATTGAAGTGATAAAAGCAATATTTTGCCGTGGTTTTCTCCCGAAAGGGTGTTTCCACGTAAAATCCTTGTCTCTTGTGTGTGTGGAGTTTTGTGCATTGATTCATTATTGTATTCATATTATTGCAGTTATTGTTTTGGAAAGAAAAGTTTTATCTTATACTGTTCACCCCCCCTCTCAGTATAAGCGTGTGTTTCTTCAATTGGTATCAGAGCGGGTTCCTTCGTGAAAGCCTAACCACTTGAAGGAAGATCTTACAAGAACACACATGGCTTACCAAGAAGGTTTTTTGTCAAGTAGGGCTCCATTGTTCGATGGGACTAACTATGCCTTTTGGAGCATGAGGATGCGAACCTATTTGATGGCACATGGCTACGATATATGGCAATCTATTGTGGATGGGTTCAAACCACCTACAACCCCTCCCACGGATCAAAATGGCAAGAAACCATTTGAAAATAATGCCAAGGCAATGAATGCAATATTAAGTGGGTTATGTGAATCAAAGTTTGTTAAAGTCATGCACTGCACCTCTACAAAAGAAATATGGGACAAGTTACAAAGAACATATGAAGGAGACGACAAGGTTAAAATGGCAAAACTTCAAACCCATAGGAGGGAGTTCGAAGACTTAAATATGAAATATGAGGAAAATATTGCCAAATATCTGCTCCGTGTTGATGAAATTGTCAACACCATTCGTGGACTTGGAGAAAAGATTGAAGACTCTATTATTGTTCAAAAAGTCTTAAGGTCACTCCCCATGAGGTTTGATGCGAAGGTCTCGACGATTGAAGAAATGAAGGATCTTAAAACTTTAAGCATGGATGAGCTACACGAAATTCTTATAGCCTATGAGATGAGGACTAAAAAAGATCAAACATCCAAACGGGAGGCCGCGTTTTAAGTTTCAAAGAAGACAAAGAATAAGGAACCAGAGTCAAGTGAAGGATCGAGCAACGAAGAAGAAGCTAACTTTGTGCGAAGAAATAAGAAGGGATCAAGTAAACACAAAGGTAAGTATACTTTGAAATGTTTTAATTGTGGTAACATTGGTCACTATGCAGCTAAGTGCCCACAAGCAGGAAGTTGTAGCAGTGAAGAAGAAGAGGAATACAAGAAAAAGAAGGAAAGAAAATATCATCATGAAAAGAAAAAGAGGCACGGTCAAAGCAAGCATGAGAAGAAGATCTATCGAAGGCACAAGAAGAGTCTTTATGTTGAAGAAGCAAGCAATTCTTCCAACAACAGTGACGAAAGCCTCTCCGATAGTGAAAGAGAAGAAATCCTATTTATGGCTATGGAGGTGAAAGAAGATGCTCCTGTTGTCGAAAACCAAGAAAAGGAGAAAGATCCAGAAAATGAAGAGGAAGCCATAGTTGACATAGAAGAGGAACTTATTTTTGCTCTTGAAGAGGTGAAGAGGCTTAGAAAGAAGAACTCAAGATTGAAGACTCAAGTACAAGAGGATGAGAAGACAAAGGCAAAGTTTTCGCAAGATCTCATTGACTTAAAAGTTAAAATTGAAGAGGCAAAGCGAATTGAAGAAGTTATGACTGAGCAGTTAAAGGCAAAAGTGTTGGAATGTGAAAAACTGGAACATGAGATTGTCTCTCTGAGGAAGGAAGTGGAAAAATCTAATGATAAGCTACAACAAAATATTAGGTTTGAGAAAAGCACAAAAATCTTGGATGATATTATCAAAGCACAAAGATCTTCGTTTATAAAGACTGGATTTGGTTTTGAAGAAAGTCAAAAGAAACAAAAGGAGGAGTCAAGCTCAAAAGGAACAGAGGCATCAAAGAAAATAATTAAAGAAGAGCCTAAGACCTATGTTGATGTGTTGAGAAGTGGAAGCATCAAGAAGGAAGAAAACAAAGCATCATCATGGACCAAGGTCCATCACGAAACAACAATGAGAGAACCATGCGGCCATATCCTCCAAGGCAATCAGACAGGTTTCAATATTTCTTCCGGGGTTATTGCTTTTCATGTCACCAATTTGGTCATAAAGCTGTAAATTGCAGGGTCCGTGCTAAGAATGATTTTGGCTTCACCAAGAGGAATTTCAATTCATTTGCACCTCTCATGGACTACAACATCATTTGTTACAAATGTAATAATTTTGGGCATACAACTAAATGGTGTAGAACGGTGTTCCCTGAACTTTCGAAATCAAGTAAGAAGGAGGATGGTCAAACTGTTCAAAAGGATATGTCCTCCAAAGTTTGGAAAAAGAAAATGGAACAAGAAAAGGAGACATTTGAGTTGGGAGTAGTTTCACTCTCATCTCATCATTGAATGTCTCAGTTAGAGCAGTTAGTAAGGGGGAGTTGTCCAGTGCCTTATCCTTTAGCCCCGAGAAGCCTTTGCCATTGATGTCAAAGGGGGAGAATTTCAGTAAGGGGGAGCAACTTGTGATCCTGTTGCAGTAAAGGACAGTTTCTTTGCAGGGTTGCCATCAATGACAAAGGGGGAGATTGTTAGAATTATTCACTATTGAGTTGTCATTGATGTCAAAGGCCGACTTGGTTGCTAGCAAACGGTGGCGTGCTTGGGCGAATTATTCAAGGCAGATATATTTTCAAGGGTGATTTAATTATAGGTTTGCTTATGAGTTTGGGCGATCAAGTTTGACATATTTAAATTAAAGATTTAAATATTAATGTGATGTGTGTATGGGCCGACCCACCATAATATTTAAATATATGTATTTATTATAAAGTGATGGAAGGAGCCGACCCCTTTATAAGTGAATAAAGATTGCATATAAATACAAGGCTGAAATTCATTTCTAATATGGTTTTTGAAAGAATGTCTTCGAGATACAAGAGCAGAGAGTCGAAATATTCAGGAGGATGTCACGTTTGAGGAAAATGTAGCAAAAGGCAACGGTTGTCGAGGTAGATGATATTTTGAGAGCCAACGATAGTTTACAAGTGTAGTAAGTGAGAAGGTGAAGATATAGCAACGATTGGAGAGGACCTGCGCAGATAGAGCCTATTTTTTGGATTGGAACCCTAAATCTACAATGCAGCAGATGCAACATCGATAACAGATGCAATCGGATTTGAGAAGTTGTTATAAAGGAGAGAGTCATTTCACTTGCCCTGTCAGTACGCACCAGATTGCAGAAATATTGTGGCGGGTAAATAGGAGTAGCTGAGGAGAAATCTCCTGCCGGAACTCGTTTTTGAAGGGGGATATTTTGTAGTGAACGTAATCCAAGAACCATTGGTGCGCAAAAGAACTGGAAGTTTTTGTCAGAGTTCGTAAGGAGATTGCAGTGATTAGGGTTTGTGTGGCACTCCAATGGCCATGTGGTGGTGACAAGCATAACAAGCGCCACAAAAATACTTTGCAAAGGAAGGCAACATAGGCGTTTGTCGCAAAAGAAACATCAGCGCCATATGCGTGAAAATAAGTCAAATACTGAAGTTAAATGTGTGCCTGGAACAAACGTTAGAAAACTTGAACAAAGCCAATAGCCGTGAGCGCCAGATTTTGGGAGAAACCAGAAAGCAAAGTAGAATTGTGAGCGCTTGATTTTGGAATCCAAAGAGCAAAGGATAAAGCCTTGTGGGCCTAGTAACAACACCTAGTTGAAGCATATTGAGCACCAGATAACAAAGTTGAGCACCTAGAACAAAGCAACAAGCATTGATTTTGAATGCGCCTTAGCATGATGTGTTGAAAGAAGAGAAACCATATGAATTGACTACATAAAAGACATTGTTGGGAGTGAAGGCACAAGACAATGTGAGATAACCTGTGATAAGATGCATTGTGTGCTTGTGAAATGTGTTAGCTATCTTGAGTAGTGTATCTTAGAGTTGCTGTGTGGAGCCATGTCATACTAGAGTGTTGTTCCATCTTGAGATGTGTTGCGTCGTCAACTACAAAGAAGGCAACTAAGTTTTGTGAGGAAGAACTTACTAAAGGAGTGACAGGTGCATGTTTGAAGGAAGAAGTGCAGTCAACAGAGTATTGGAGGTATTTCTAAGAGAAGGAGAACGAAAGGGCGTCGTTGAAGGAAGGCAACCTACACCTTTCAACAACTTGGGATTTGGTTTTCCTCTTACGACTTTACTTGACGCCATCTAAAGCACCTCTCCTCCCACCATAGCACCATCGGCCCTCCCAGTGTCTGACTTGGCACCATTTGCACACCCTGTCGACACGTATTTTGACCTGTTTGAGAGGCAATTGTTTTAAGTGGAAAAAGAGCACGAAGCCTCACCATCGAAATTCATGGGAGCGTGAGAGAGATCGTGCATGATGTTGGCAAGATAGCACATCAACCAAACTCATCCGAAGAGAACACGACCAAGCACCGCAGCGAAAGCGTTGAGTTAATTGGCAAGTCATAGTCACAAATTTCGATAAGAGCGCAGTGGAGTTGAAGATGTATGAATTGCTTTCAGTTGAAGAAAGCAAACTCAAGAAAAGGGAAGAATTTAAAGAGTGAAAGCAAGGTACATCAAGGATTATAATATCTTGATGAACAGATATTAGAGTGCAGATCCAAGAAGACTTTGTGATAGAATTATGTGCAGTCCTGTATGCCATTAAAGGCTAAAATTGTGAACAGTCCTGGATGCCATTAATGATCAGATTTTGGAGCAAACCTGAGCGAAGTTTTTGATCAGATTTTGGAGTAGACCTGAGCAAGTTTTAAACCGGATTTGTGAAGTAGTCTTGTGGAGTATTTCTCCAATTTTTGCATATCTTTATTCAAAGGTTGGTGCCTTCAGATTTGAGGTTGGTGCCTCAAGGAGATTGGTGTCTCCCGTAGGTTGGTGCCTACACTTTTGTATAAGGAGATTGGTGTCTCCCGTAGGTTGGTGCCTACGCCTTGTGTAAGGGGATTGGTGTCTCCTATAGGTTGGTGCCTACGCTTTTGTAAGGGGATTGGTGTCTCCTATGGGTTGGTGCCTACGCTTTTGTAAGGGGATTGGTGTCTCCTATGGGTTGGTGCCTACGAATTTTATTGAAGTGATAAAAGCAATATTTTATCGTGGTTTTCTCCCGAAAGGGTGTTTCCACGTAAAATATTTGTCTCTCATGTGTATGGAGTTTTGTGCATTGATTCATTATTGTATTCATATTATTGCAGTTATTGTTTTGGAAAGAAAAGTTTTATCTTATACTGTTCACCCCCCCCTCAGTATAAGCATGTGTTTTTTCACTTGTTGCGTGTTGTCCACTTGCATGCCTTCCTCTGTTGTCAAAAGGGTCTCCCACCAATCACTTTGGCTTCCCTCCTCCAGAGGCATGTTGCAACTCTAGTGGTAATTCCTAAATAAGTTGCAAGTCGTTCATCACATACTTTGTCATGTGCTTGCTTGTTCGTCACTTTTTACTGCACAAATCTCTGATTTCTTCAAGTTGTCTCTTCTCTTTTCCATCCATGCCCGCATCTCCCATGTCTGCAAGTCAAATTATTTGTCATTTATGTCCTTTCCTCTCCAAATGTCACTCCACGGTCACAGGTCTGAACTTATTGTGGCAATGGTGCCAAATGTAGCATAGTGAGTGTATTCCACTTTGAAGGAACAATAAAAGTAAATGACAACAATTGTTAACAACAATAACAATTCAACATACATGTGCAAAGAGAGATCAGAGACAAAATATCAAGTGAAACTGCACATTATCATTGATATATTCAGAATATGAACAACAAGATCACCATGAACACAACAATATTCAGCAATGTCTGCATCAAGTCTACAACATGTACAAGTCATACATATTTTTATTGAAATGTAAGAGGCCTATATATAAGGAATCTGACAGGGGAGGTAGTTGCATAGATGTGCAACTTCCTCGTACTTGTCCACCAATTGACAACTACTGACCCATTACATGACTGTTATTATTATCTAACAATGCTTCGATGTGCTATTCCAACGTCAACATGCATGCATAATGGCAAAACACTTGCCATGCAACACAGCATGGCAATTTCCTACAAATACTTTGCATGCAAACTGTCTTATTCACAGAATCACAAGGAAAACTCTTCAATCAAAATTCCATTTGCGGACTCATGTCTGTATGCATTCTCCTATGCTTGAGGTGGCACTTTAGATGACACCATGTCAGAACTGGGTGCCACAAATTCAACACCCACCAACCTTAAAGTTGAGAGGGTACATAAAAAGCAGCCAGTTACGGTTTTCATTAACTTTGATGGTACCATAATTTCATAGATTTAGCTACTTCTAGAATACTAAATCTGTTTGTTCATCCTATGAAAGGGTTCTATGTGTCAATTCTAGGAGGTAATCACTTCACTTGGATTGTAAGGCAAAATGCGACAAATTGGAGATAAGCATGAATAACTATAAATACTAGAATAGCTTCTTATAATACCCAAGAGAAGAATGGTTAACTCCTCTTGGACCTTTCAAAATGCAGGCTAGAAAAAAGAATTTTGAAATTTAAGTACCAAGAATGGAAGTATACTCTTGGACCTTTCAAAATGCAGTCTAGAAAAGAGAATTTTGAAATTTAAGTACCAAGAATGGAAGTATACCCTAAAAAGATTTAATGCTCCACCTTCATAGTTAGTTTTGTCACAACAAGATGGAAAAGATGATTAGGAAAGGAGCACTCACAGTTATTGTTCAATGTAATGCATAAATGCTATATCAGGTATCAACAATACAAGATATAGCAAATGATGAAATTGATAGAAATCGCTGAAAAACATGCAATAGTATTACAAAATTTTCTGTTGGAGTTAACCTGTGAGAGAGATATCAAGCATATGTTTAACATCGAGTTGAAGTCATTGCCAATTTATACCAAGCCATAATATTGTTACCCTCATCATCATAAGACCAAAGTAGAATGGTTGATTGAAGAGTTATTGAAATTACATATTATCATACCTAGCAAGGGACCATACTCAGCACTGGTCATCCTAGTTGGGAGAAGAGACAAGTCCTAATATCTATGCATTGATTTTAGGGGGCTAAATAAAATCACTATAAAGAACAGATTCCCTATTCCTTTTATTGACAAGATGCTAGAAGAATTACATGGTGCTAAGTATTTACTAATCTAGAGCTTAGATCTAGTTATTACCAAATCCAAATTAGAACATAACATATTCCTAGAACAACATTTTGAACTTATGAAAGTCACTGTGGGCTGAAGGTATGCCCATTGGTCTAATCAATGTCCTTCCCATATTTCAAGCTATAATGAATTGGATCTTCCACCCTTATTTACGAAAACTTGTCCTAGTAACGTTTGATGACATTTTTATTTTCAGCTGAAGTTGGAAGGATCATCTTAAGCATATAAATGAGGTGCACTTAATTTTACAAGAGAAAACATTTTATTCAAGGATAAACAAATGTAGATTTGGAAAAAAGTTCTTATTCTTTCTTTAAGGTTGAACCTCTTGAAATCACGATAGTCTATTCTTATATGAGGTTCAATTTTCAGGTCCATACCTTAATTTCAATCCCTCTTTCCAATAACATATTTTCAAGGGATATGTGTTTATCTATTTTTGAATGATAATGTTTTGAAATCTATGTTGCATGGAAATGGGTATAGTATCAGATATGGATATATGTGTCAAATTTTTGAGACCTCCTGATATTTTGATACAGTTGGATGCATCATTATCAAAACCACACACACATATATATTTTACATACTAAAAGAAAAAATAAATAACATAAAAATGTTTGCACAAATATAAGTTTTAAATAGGTTTGATTTTGTCTTAAATTTAAAATATGTTTTTCTTTTAATATAATGTTGAGGCTACAACACTAGATGTGCCTTAGGCCATTGTTGGGAATTCACCCGGATTATCTCACAGGTCCCTTATCCAGGATCAAATATTAATCATAATATTAAAGTATTCAACTCAATGGTTAATAAATCTCATCTACAGATTAATAACAGTATTTCGCAATAATCAATCTCACAATATTCGTAAATCATCAAATATACAATCTCTCATTCTTGTGTTCAATACAATGTTATGGAGCTTTGTCTCCATAATATAACCTTACAAGACGACTCTTCAATACTCAACTATTGCTCTCCTCAAACATCTAGGAGATGCATCCTTTCTTATTCCTCACATATGACAAAACTCTCATGACTCTTCACTTTACATCTTGCCACATATCATGTGACTCTTCACTTGGATATTTGACACCTAACACCTATGAATTTTGACTTACATACTTGACACATACATTAGACAAAATATAACTCACTTCCTGATCTAATATTTACAAATGTACAATGGTACTTTAATGCTACCAAATAATGTAATATATCTAACAGCCATATTCCGATGTATTATACATAGACTAAATGAGCATATATATGGATGCATTTGGATATGGTATCTATGCATTTGGATACATTTTCATATGGTATCCGAGAGTATCGTATGTGTGTCTGTATCTAATACATGGATATGGGTATTCAAGCAGGAGGAGTGTCAAATTCAACAACTCTTTTTAAAAATTGTTTTTAAAATGTCCTCTTGAAGTTGTGACTCTTTGTTTGAATCATATACCCATAGTTCTTCATGGGTCTGATTGAGAAGGGTTTGACCATTTTACTTCAATGTATGATCCGATGCAAGCATATAGTTCCTCATTGTATTGACATGCTAAATTTGTAGCCCATTTGCTTCATCTTGAGAGCATATTTATACTCACTTTCCATCACCATTAACTACAATGTACCTATTCTTAGGTCTATGCTTTGTAGAGAGAATTGCTTGTATGAATCTCCCTAATTAGAGGAGAAGCTGGTACTTGGAGACTAGCATGCTTCTCCAATCTATTCAAATTTTCATAGATCACCTCCCCCTCTTTTGGTATTCACTGGACGCTTTTCATCTTCTTTGAGATATGTGATTCATAAGTCTGTTAAGGAGGATATCTATTGGAAATATACTAAGGTAATCTTCTTTGAGATGAGTGATTCATAAGTTTTTTAGGGAGGATATCTATTGGGAATACACTCAGGTTATGTGGATCTCCTCTTTTCATCCTTTTCAACCCAGGATGGCATTATATGGAGAGCACTTTATGTAGATTGTGGATGGCATCATGGTTGATGGCAATAAATGGAGAGCACTTTATGTAGATTGTGGATGGCATCATCATTCACCCTAACTATGATAGGTGCCACTAGTGCCATGGTCTGAGGATTGACCTTAGTCAGATGAGGGTATGCTCCCATTAGTTTAGGATTGAGGCTGACCATTACATGCCCAAGAGGGATATGATTTGTTTCCTATGCTTTATACAAGAGGTAGAGATAGAGGAGTACTTCATCTTGAGGTGCCCAAAGTACTATGAAATTAGAGAGAGGTATTATTACTTATATAGAGATTTATGAAGGTCATTTTTTACTTTCTTTCAGTATCTAGACCTGAGACATTTGGCTCCATATAGGAAGCAATTACCCTTAGATGATAGTCCGTGAAGGGGCTCCCACAACCTCATCAGACTTCCATGCGCTAAGCTCTAAAGGGGCATCCAAAGCCTCAATAGACTTCCATGGTAATTATCATCTCCGTTTCGTCCTCTTCTAGTAAGTGCTTCTCAAAGTTATGGTTGCATCCTTCTTAGATGGTGCTAGAGTTGCAAGGTAGTGCCATCCGTATATTGCAGATACAATGGGATCTTCCCCATATAGGACCGAACAATTAGCATCACCCATGTCCACAACCCAAGAGGTGAATATAGGCATGCATTTTAGATTCCTTACTATATCCTCTATTCCATGTTCGCCTTTTCTCGACAATGGATCTTCCATGCTAGTTGAGCCTCTATATTGCTTCTATTATAAATGTTTTATATGAAATGTATATGTTCCAAATGATGCCATCTATACAAATACCTGTTCTGCCTGTTTCGAGTTGGAGTTTGTATTTTGTTGTCTTTCTACACTTAGTGTTTTTGTATTTGTTGAAGCACTATGGTAACTAGGTGTAATAGTTGAGCTCCATTGACCTACTATAATCATGCTTGGACATTAATAATTTTTTTTTTCTTGGGATATGTAACATGGAATAACACATCCAGAATGGGTTGCTTATGTTGATAAGTTCTTAAATTGAAATCCTTGTTATGCATTGGACTAAATGGTCTTATTATAGCTTTAGTGCCTTAGATTCAAGCACATTTTAAGTTGGCATAAAGGCAGCTGTCTAATGCAAGGTCATAACTTAATTATTAACTATGTTCCACAACATGCATGCCCAAGTCTTGATACCCTTGGGGACTTGTTCCCTGGGCATGAGAACTTGGGGACAGAATGGGGATGTCCCCAGGTGGTAGCCTTTTTTAGATGGTGACCGAGGGATATCCCTATTCCCTTCCCCATCCTCAAAGGGGCATGTAGCTGCCTGCACTAGAAACGTATAGGCGTGACAAAAGATATTTTTTTTTGAAAAATATCTGCCCTAAACCTATCCTTTTTCAAAGAGTCCCACTTGTTGCTTTTAGTGTCTGTTTTGTAAACTGAAAAATTGTGTAGCATGCAAACAGAAAATTGTGACTCCCATTTTTTTGAAAATTTCTAGTTTGGGGCATTTGCTTGATCAGTCCGTTTGTGTGCGTTCTGTAGACTGTTGAGGGACATTTTGCAAACCACTGCAACTTGGAAGAAAAATGAATGCGTCACTTATCTAAAACTTGGGTGAACATTGGTACTATACTAGAGAAGAATGTTACCAGAACTCTGACCAACACAAAAAATCAATCATGAAGAAATAATTGTAAGTTTGTAACAGCCATGATGATAAAGGTGAACTGGGTGCAAGGTAGGGAAGCTAGATACATCATGTAAATTTTATATGACAACTGGCATGGTGAAGAAAGTGGTTCTTTGGTGTATGATGGAGTTTAATAACTTCTTCACTCAAGCTGGGTTTGGTATTTGCTCCTAGGATCTTATGATGTTCTTATTCAATTAGAACAGATCACATATATCAAGCCTAAGATGCTTGTAGTATGTCTATTGTTATATGTTTTATAATTTCTTTTTTTAATTGGTTATATGGGATTGAAACAGGCCCCACCTGTATTACATCATACCACATAGTGGTATTACATCAAAGCTTGGATATTATTCATGTATCGCTTGCCAAGATTTGAACCTTGGTCTCTCCTTAAATGTTGAGGAATCTAACCAGTTGAGCTAATGCCACTTGATATATGTTTTATAATTTTTAATTATTACATGTTTTTTAATTTTCAATATCAACTGTTATTTTGTCTTTCCCTTTGGATAATATCTAGAGGTGTCTTTCAGTGCCTTTTCATGTCCCCTTGTTTCCTTTCCCTCAACTTCCCTACCTCAAAAAAGGGTCCTTTTGGAACACAGAATGGTAATAGATTTCTAAGGACCTAGAATCCTTTAGATGAACTATACACTATTATAATATAAAATTTCAGAGATTTTCAATGATATATAACAAGCTTATGTTCTATGAGATGACTATATGGATTTCCTATGGCACCTTGTGAAGTGGCAACATGACACCAAGACCGTTGGTTTAATCCAAAAAAGTCATGGAAATTTAAAACATCATCATAACATAAGGATTATACCATTGTACTTTTGGTGGGTGTTTTGACTATGTATAAGAGGCCCATGCTTGACTTAACAATAAATTCTTAGTGCACATTGAGTTGCTTAATTGCATAATGTTTAATTAGAGTTTGCACACTGAAATAAACTACATTAGCAGCAGGGGAATGGGGTCTTTCAAGCTGACTTGAATTACTTGACAGGAGGTAAGAGCAAATATAAATACTCATTATGGAAACATTTTGCACAAATTTAAAAACCATCTTTTCGTTGAAAATTACAGCCTATGTCACACAATGATGTATAGTCAAAGATGGAGCAAGATGAGGAATGTGGAAGAAGAAGAATGCGACACATGCATAGGATTTGCTTTAGAATATGTTAAAAGCATTGAAACTCTATTCATTAGTGTTGGAGACATATTATAGTTAAAGTTATAGCATACCAATATTCCTGATGTCCCGTACAACAAAAATGGACCTGATGAAATAAATAAGTTACATTAATAAATATAGGATGTATGTTTTAAATGAGAGAGATGGAGTCATTATAGTCGATACTTGATTGAGTTTGACAAGGATAAGAATTGAAAAAAATTGTCATTGAAAAAATAAGGTGTGATATTTGTCATGATGTTTGAAAAAGAAAATAATTAGTTTCATTAATCTAAATATCACAAAATAGATATAAATTTGTACGAAGAAATTCACATTTCATACTAAAAACAATATTGACTTGTAAATGGATCTATGAATGAGTTGCCCTAAAATCATTTTGCCTTGTCTTTTAACTTTTTCTTTAATTGTTTTGTTTCAACCTTTACTTTTTATAGATGTAGAATGGAATCAAGTAGATGTCAGAATGAAAGATGGAAATGGAAAAAGTTTTAGGTGTTATATATATGATTTTTACAAAGTTACAGGTGCGGGGGTGCGGCGGGAATCGCGGGTGCGGGTGCGGCCCCCGCCAAAAATAGGGTTCGTCGGGTGCGGGTGCGGCTAATTTTTATATATATATATATATATATATATATATATATATATATATATTATACACATTACAAAATAAATAAATAAATCATACACATTGGCATCATAAAAGCATATATGATATTCAACAGGATGTCAAAGTCATAAAAAGATTTAAGATAACAATATATAGGCCCTCCTCAAATAGTGCATGTACAATATATAGTAGTGCATGTACAAAGATAACAATATATAGTAGTGCATGTACAAAGATGACATCAAATATCTGATATTTGACTCTCATTCATCATATTCCTCATCATCATCTTCTAGGCCCTCCTCCTGTGGATCTGGTGGTGGTAGATCTGAAAAGCCGTTTTACCTTAGAGAAGGGTTTATATAGGAGAAGTGGACTCCAATTCACTTTACAATGAATTAGAGTCCACTTTATAAATTATAATTTAATATTTATTATAAAAAAGTTTAAAAACTAAAAAGTTTAACATATAAACTTTTAAAAATTAAAAAAATTAAAATGTTTTAAGTTTTTAACTTTTACTTTTAGTTTTAAGTTTTTTTTTTATGTTCTTTTAAAGCCCGTATGGGCTGGGTGGGCCCATGGCTGGGCCCACCTAAACATTAAAAAACTTTAAAATATAAAGTTAATTTAATTAAAAAAGTAAAAACCTTTAAAATTTTAAAATTTAAAATATAAACTTTTTTAAAAATTATTTTTTTTTCAATTTTTTTAAAGCCCGTATGGGCTGGGTGTGGCTGGGCCCACCTAATAACTAAACAGAAATTAAAAAAAAAAAAAAATTATGCATTTTAATGCCCAAATAGGGCAGGGTTCGGCTGGCCGAACCCTATCTGACAGGGTTCGGCCAGCCGAACCCTGTCGGACAGGGTGCGGCTAGGGTTCGGCCCAGCCGCACCCATTCCCGCACCCGCACACCTGGTGCGGGTGCGGTGCGGGTTCGCGCACCCAGCCAACCGGGTGTGCGAACCCTGTTTCTTTGGATTTTTATTACCTGTTTTTTAGTCAAACATATTTGTTGATTTTTTTTGCCTAACATAGAAAATATTTGTTGGTTTTACATTTGAGAGGTTGATCTCATAAAAAGTCTCTGTAAACACTAGTTCTGACGTACCACCTCGTACCCAGAAATAGAAATAAGTGCGTTAGAAATCAAGTACATGTACAATGTAGTTTTGATATAATAGTTGTAATGATTGAGTGAAGTGTTAGTTAATGTACAAATGAGTAATAAGTCATTTAGTTGTCATGTAGTTGGAAATGAAATGAAATGTAAATGCATGACAAATGTAATGTAAAGATGGTGAGGTGTTGGGTTGGTAGTTGGGAATAACTACCTTCCCACAAGTTTAAATAGCCCCCTCATTCATTTGAGCAGGTACATTGTACACACATTGTGTATACACAAAGAGGGTAGATGCTAGAGAGTGCATTTGTACAGGCATAATTGTATTGTTGAGATGTATCTTTGTTAATAGCAATAACACCATTCAGCCATTGTCATTGTGTATTCTTATTGCATGTGTTTGCATCTGATTGATATTGCTGTAGATAGATATTTTGAACTATTTCCATTCATTGTTGTTTTCGTACTGGGTTGTTTGGATCTGAACCCAAGCCATCCCATGCAAGACTGGGCCGTCTAACTTGATAGGCAAGCCGTTTGACCGTTGTGCTAGGCCATCAAGTATACTGTGTTACAGGCTGTCTGGACTGCATGTTTCTAAGTTACCTTATCAACCTACTCTGTCATTCATTCTTTGTTCCTCCAATTGCGAAATACATTTGGCACCGTTATCGTTTGAAGTTTGAACCAATGACCGCTTGGAGCTTGGAGACGAGAGACGTGGATGACAGATAACTTGACACGAGGACGTGGGAGACGTGGATGTGGAAGGGCAAGAGAACAACCAACAAGACGAAGTTTGAGGATCGCACAACAGCAAGAGCGAGGAGAGCATGGATATGCGAGCACGAGGATGACTTGCATGTTGGCGAGGAAGACTTGCATGCTGACGGTGGAGTATTGATGGAGCTTGCTGGTGAGGAGATACGAGCACTAGAAGTTGAGCAAGTGTGGAACCCTCAAGAGGAGGGAAGTTTGGACAAAGAATGTGGAAGGTGGCAAACGTTGTTTTTGACAATGAAGGATGACGTGCAAGTGGAGGCGCAATGTGCAAATGAAGATCGGGCCGAGGAGAACATTCGTGCGAGTGGTGAAGAAAGCACCAACGTGGATTGTGCACAAGATGAGGTGGAGCAACTGGTGACTCTAGCACAAGTGCGGGGGAGAGTGCCTAGAGGTGTGGAGGACGGGATTCAAGCACAAGGGAAACCGCGGGAGAGTGTGCTCGAAAGACCAGAATCGACACTCGTGTATTAATGAAGGAGGTTGCGAAGTGTAGGTGTGCAAGGAAGCGGTCGAAGATTGTTTGCAGACGACCAATCGTCAACCGAAGGTTCGTTGAGTGGAGACGAACAACCACCAATGGCAAACACTATTGTAGTGGTAAGCAAGTAGAAGTGCCCCAAGATTATGGGAAATGGTAGAGAACTCAAACGCCATATCAAAATGTGTGAAACGATATGGAAGGCGAATGGAAGGATGGACAAGGATACATGCTTGCGATTTTTCTCGGCAATTTTACGTGAATTAGCATTTGATTGGCATATGAAAAGAGAAGCCTTCATGGATTGGATAGAGTTGAAGACTGAATTCAATAAAAAATTCAAACTGCTTCGTGATGATACAAAGATAATTGGCAAGATCTATTCAACGAAGCAGAAGGAAGAGAACATTAAATTGTACAATTGTCATTTAAAGGAACTTATTGGCAAGATGGAAGTCAAGCCGACAGATGGGTTGCAGAAGCGATAGTTCCTGGGCGGATTACCTCCACGTTGCAAGAAGAAGATGAAGGTGGTTCCACCAACCAATTATCAAGAAGCTTTTGTTAGAGCATTGAATCTAGAAAGTGAAATGAAGACGATAGTAGCTAGAGGAGGAAGTACAAGTCATGATTGAGATGATTCAAACAATGATTGAGATGACCTAAGCATCACAATCCAGGCCATGCAGAAGGATCTAGAGTGCATGATCAATGATGTGAAGGTGAAGAAGAAAAAGGAGAAGGATGTTTGGTGTTCTGATTGTAAATCAGAAGTACATACCTATGTCAACTGTCAATATTTGCAAAGTTGTAGGACATGTTGTGGATTTCTCGTTTAACTTGCGAAGTGTGAGGCATCAAACATTGACAGTACAAAAGGAGGTGAAAGAAGAAAAGTCGAGCACTTCAAAAAGTGGACAAGGAACAACGAGTGGTGGATATCGGAACAACTACCAAGGAGAAAGACAATCGCAACAAGGGAATTGACCCGTAGGATGCGAGGGTTGTTTGCAATATGATTTGGATGGAAGACCAATCATTTAGTGTCGAAGATGTCAAGAGTGGGGACACTTTGCATGCAATTGTAAAAATGCTCCAAAAGGAGGGGGCAATGGGAACAATAATGTGATGATGTGTAGATGGTGCAAACCTGGCAACCAAGAAAGGCAAATTGTCCGAAAAAGACGAGCACAAGCAACTTGCAAAAATGTCAATTTCATTGACATTGAGAAGCCTCTAGAGGACCAGTAGCAACTACAGAAGGAGAAGCACATGCTAGCAATAACTTAGGCACAAGCAAGGAGAATGGAGCAATACCCGAATCTTGCCAAGGAGAAGGAGAAATGGCAGGAAGCACATGTGCAAATTGAGGAAGAGATGCAAAAGACCAATCAAGAGAGGTTGAGCCAAGAGAAGAAGTTGAAGGAACCCATCACGATTGAAGAGGAAATGTCAACACAACAGTTGGCAGTGCAAGTGCTAAATACAAATGTTGAAGTGAAGGTATCTAGTTTACTGTGCACAATATCGGAGCTGTACATGATGGTGGGAGAAATGGTGTGGACAAGGAGAGTGGAAGAGTCCAATGCCAATTGGAGACAAGAAGAATAACAAGGGATCGGTAAATTGACCCAATAGTCTTGAAGATTGATACAAGGAAGAAACCAACATTGATCCAAATTGAGTTGCTAAACCATAAGATGAGGCAAGTGATCGTGGATGGAGGATCGAGTGCAAATGTATTGCTTGAAAAAACGTGGAAGGACTTGGGGGCACCATTTTTATGGTCTCCAAACTTTTGGTTGTAGGGATTAGTATGGTATGTGGGATGAAAGGAGTATTGACTGCACACAAAGTGAAGATTACTGACAAGATGTTCATTATGGATTTTGTGGTGATTGTTATGCAAAAACCAGCCTACGATGCATTGCTGGGATGTGGGTGGCTTTGTATGACGAAAGTAAACCACAATTGGGAGGACCACATGACTTTCAAGAAAGACCAACACAAGTACATAATCAACTTGAAGAATTAGTCCACGAGCAAGGAGTTGGTGATGTTTGACGAATCTGAAAGTTCATCGTCGAAGGAGGAAGATCGTAAAAATGGATGAGAATTGAACGAAGGAGGAATGTTGGAATTAGAAGATTGCACAAAAGATGAAGGACACTTTAGAGAGTGAACTTCTACATTGGTAGATTGAGGGCTATGAAGTTTTCCAACCAACCTGCATGTGCATCAATGCAAAAGAAGATATCTAAAATGAAGCATCTCAAAGTGTCTACGAGGTCAGTGAATGCAATCACAATGCTAAGCCAATAGTGAAAGTTGAAGAAAAGATGACCTTTCCACGGAGTTTATTAGAGTACAGTGTTGGCGATATAGAGATAGATTAAAAGCCAACACATATTTTTGACGTGGCAAAAGTGGCACCTGAACTTGACACCATAAAGTACGAAGGACTAAAGATGGTGCAGGTGAACCTCGACGAAGGAGAGGAGGAGAAGATGATCCATTGTGGGGATGAGTGGGACCTAGTTTTAAAAGCAACAGCTTTTAAAATCTTTATGTAGTATAAGGTCTTCACATGGACATACAAGGATCTACAAGGGATTCCACTTGAGTTGTGTGTGCATCGGATTTCGTTGGTTCTTGGCACACAACTTGTGAGAAGGCCGTATAGAATGAACCCAAAGTATGCGGCCTTGGTCAATGCAGAGATTGAGAAGATGTTGGATGCTGGAATAATCTTCAAGGTTACGATGAGTGAGTGGGTGTCACCGATCATCATCAGTTTGAGGAAGGAGAGTAACCAGATCCGCATTTGTGTGGATTTTCAAAGTTTGAATGTAGTGACCATCAAGGATCCCTTCCTAATACCATTTACTGATTTGATCTAGAGGAAGTAGTAGGGCATGAGATCTATTCATTTTTGGATGGATTCTTGGGCTACAATCAAATCAGTATCACCGAAGAAGATAGATTGAAGACCACTTTCGTAGTTGAGAATGGGATTTATGCATATAACCGGATGCCCTTTGGTCTATGCAAAACCTTTACCACATTTTAAGGTTAATTTTATACATTTTTGAATAGATGCCATCAGGAAAGTTCAAAGTATTCTTGGATGATTGGTCATTGTATGGAAGAAAGGATGAGCATTTGAAGGCATTGGATGAGTGCATGCGATTGTGTATGAATGCTCGATTATCCTTGAATCCAAAGAAATGCAAAGTTGTTGGAGTCGTATGGGAAGTTGCTAGGGCACATTGTGTGCAAAGAGGGTTTGAAAATTGATCCTGACAAATTTCGAGTCATGATGAGCATGGAAGAGCCATACAATGTGAGTTTGTTGAAAACCTTTTTTGGACATGTTAGGTACTATCGACGGTTCATCAAAAAATTTGCACAAGTTTATCCTCTTGACACATTAACGTGCAAATGTGTTCCTTTCAAGTGGATGGAGGAGCACCAAAAGGCCTTTGAGGAGCTAAAGGCGAAGTTGGTTTGCACACCCATTCTGGTGTTTCCAGATTGGGAAAAGGAGTTTCATGTCCACGTGGATGCATCCAATTTTGCGATTGGATGCGGGCTGGCCCAGGAGGGGCAATATGGGTTGGATCAGCCCATATATTTCTCTAGTCGGTTGTTGTCTCGAGCAGAGAAGAATTACAACACTACGGAGCGGGAAGCCTTGGGGATGGTGTATGCGGTGCAAAAGTTTAGACATTACCTGCTTGCCAACCCTTTTGCTTTCTACGTGGATCATCAGGCATTGTTGTACTTAATCAACAAGCCGACTATTCACAGACGAGTTAGCAGGTGGCTTGTCACGTTGTAGGAGTTCGTGTTTCGAGTGGTAGTGAGACTAGGAAAGAAGCACGTAATAGCAGATTAGTTGTCGAGGATTCACTCGGGAGAGCGTGCAAAGGGAGGAGTTGATGACACCATGCTACCGTTGTGGTACTAGTACGTGGGTGAATACTTGTCGATGGGGGAGCTGCCAAAGGAGTTGACGGTAGTAGAGAAGAAAAAGATCATCATCAAATCAACACCGTTTTAGTTGATAGCTGGTTTATTGTACAAGATCAGACTTGATGGAGTATTGTAGAGATGTGTAATGGACGAGGAAGTGAATTCAGCGTTGAAGGAAGCTCATGAAGGGTTGGTAGGAGGGCATATGGGGCTAGATGTGACCGCGAGGAAGGTGCTTCTATCAGGGTTGTGGTGGCCCACCCTCTATTGCAATGCGAAGGAGTTTGTGACTACATGCGATATGTGCTAGAGAGTTAGGAAGTTGTTGAGGAGGGACTTCATGCCATTGCACCCATCACAACCGCAAGAGTTGTTCGAGAGATGGGGTCTAGATTTTGTTGGACCATTGAAGACCAGCAGAAGATGTAGGTACATTGTGGTAGCTATTGAATATTTGACGAAGTGGGTGGAGGCAAGAGCGTTGCTTGATAATTCTGCAAAGAGCACTGCACAATTCTTGTATGAGCAAGTCATTACAAGATTCAGAGTGCCTCTACACTTGACAAGTGATGCTGACTACTGAGTTCAAGATCTTGCATTCAATGTCTAGTTTGTATTACCCCAGAGCAAATGGGCAAGTGGAAGCAACAAATAAGGTCTTAGTTTCCATAATGTACAAGACATGCGGTATTGAAGATGTTGATTGGGAGGAGAAATTGCCAATGATCTTGTGGGCGTATAGGACTACATTTAAGCCAACAACAAACCACACTCCATTCCAGTTGATGTATGGATAGGAGGCAGTTGTGCCGGTGGAGTTTTTGGTACCTAGTTTGAGAGTGGTGGTACAAAACCGTCTTGGTGACCAGGAGAGCTTGGAGGAGAGGCTAATGACACTCATCAAGTTGGATGAGAAGAGAGTGATGGCACAATGGGCCATGAAGGTTGCCCAACGTCGTTGGAAGTTGTGGCACGATAAGCACTTGAAGAAGATGAATTTGAAGGCAGGTGACTTAGTGTTGAAGTTTAATGGCAAGAGAGAGATCAAGCTAGGAAAGTTGAAGACTTTATGGCTTGGACCCTTCCAAGTAGAGGAGGTGATGAACAATGGTGCAGTAAGGTTGAAGAAATTGGATGGGACATTGTGTCCCGAGACAGTTAACGGTTTGAAGTTGAAGTCGTACAAAGTGAGAGCACAAGTGAACATGGTGAATTTCGAACCAACAGATGAAGGAACAAGTACGGGCAGGCTGACAGTTGCACCAAGTCAGTCTTTGGGATCCTTCCAAGGAATCTCGATTTAGGAGGTCAGAGAATCAAGTCGTACTAAAGCAGATGACGGTGCAATAAACGTGACTTGAGATGATAGTGAACTTGCGGAATAGCTAGCATGGCTGTATGAAGAGAACGCAAGTAAGCAGGAAGTGGACATGCAACTAGTCATAGAACAAGAAGAATTGCAGCCTTGATCTATGGAGCGTAGACGAATTTGTGTGCATGTTAGATTCTTGGATGTGGAAGAAGAACAAAGACTAAGATCATTGAATGCGGAGAACATACAACGAATGGCGGTGATGTATGTTGGACAAGGAGAACTGCCAGAACAAGAACCTTGAAGTGATGGAAGTGAATATGAGGGAATGAGTTTGCTAGCAGCCATTGGATGTGCACAACAAAGGATGCGTGAGGAAACACAACAGTTGCATGAATAGAGTGAGCAATTGAATAATACAATAGCTGAGTTATGAAGACAATGTGCACAAGAATTACTGAGGATGTGACAAGATATCCAAGCAATTGGTAGAAGTTTTTTCGGAGAAGGGACAAGTCTAGAGGAGACCCTCGGAGGTGTGCAACAGACAAGCAAGTGTTGGGAGTTGCTGATGATTATGCATAGGAAGTTGAGTTTTTGGAAACGGACTACCAATTCAGCTAGTAGACCTGCAGCAAGTGAAGTGGAATGGCGTGATATTCACGAAGTACCTCAACAAACATTGCCAAGTGAAGTAGGAGAAGTTGGGAACTTGAGAAATGAATCTAGTAGTGTATCCTTGATGAGTTCAAGCAATGATGAGGAAGACTGGAGTAGTGCCAGTTCAAGCTTGGAACTTGGAAGAAGAGTGAGGAGAGGAACACCAAGGAGGCAACAAGTTGCCCAACTAACAAGCAATGTGAACTTATTGCTGAATGTGGTGATGCAACAAGTACCTCAACAACAAAACCAAAATACCTTTGAGGCAAAAGTATGAAGGCGGATGAATTGGAGAAGACGAGATTTGCCAAGTAACTTGAATGATTCCTTGGGAAGTTGAAGTGGTTTGCAAAGGCTACCCGATGACCCAAGGTGAGCTTTTGATTCAGTGTATTTGGGTAGTCTGGGAGGGTCATCAAGACCCCTAGGCTATTTGGATCAGTCGAGCCAAGGGGGAAGGTTGTCTAGCCTCTTTCTTGATTGTCTAGCGAGGAGTGATCTTTCCTAGACGACCCATAGGCCCTCAAGCTGGTACGGTGGGCTGTCTGGGCCACCCCCTAGCCGTCTGGAAAGTAGGAGACCCAGACAACCCTTAGGACGTCAAATCCAAGGGTCAGGCAGTTGGGGTTTTCCAAAGGTTGTTCATGAAGAAGTACAGCCATGTAGACTATATTTGGGCTATCTGGATATTTAGTTCGACTGGCAACAATGGCTAGGTTGTTCGACAGAGGAAGGAAACAGAGGTGAGAGAAGCCAGGTCATCCAAAGAAGAACAAGAGTTGTTGGAAGAACGAAGGGTTGAAGGAATTGAACTAGATCTTGGAATGTTGTTGCGAAGAAGTCGGCAACGAAGAATATAGTCAGGATGGGAAGCACTTTGTTAGATTAGTAGGACGACCAAGACGACAGTTAGTTGGAACAGGCTGTTTGGTTTTGCAAAGGAGGTCATCTGGGTAAGTGAGCTGCCTAAAGGAACAAATGGAATAGCCATCTAGACAACCAGACAGGCCATCTAGCCGCTTGGGGCATCTAGTTTGGAAAGAAGAAAAATACAGTGTTATTGCATGGAAATAGGACGAACCCGCCATGCGTAAGGTGACAGAAATAAAGTTGCTAAGACATAACATGCAGAATGTCTAGTTACATGGAAAGCAGTTATGGTGAAGTGGTAGTTGAGGGGCAGTTATTACATGCAAGCCAAGTGTCCCCTTACTAACTTCATATTATAAATAGATGCCAAGAGCTTACACTAATGCATTAAAATGCCTAGCATCGAAGAGGAGCACGAGCAAAGTGTTGAAGGTGCAGCAATATGTATATTGTACGGATGGGAGCATTTTTGGCATCAGCCATTGTGCATGAGGAAGAAGTCGCAGTGCAAAAGACGAAGGTTAACTAGAAGAAGATGGAAACTGCATGGTAAGAAGAGAAGGTTGCGTTGAAGATAAAAGCTGCAGTGGCGAAGAAAACATTGTGTGGGAAGGGTTTTTTTTTTGCAAGTCCCTTCCCAGTTTTGGTAGTAATTGTTTTTCTGATGCAGGTAGAAATATAGTAGCATAAACCTAGGTTGTCGAAGACAGAAGGTAAGGACAAAATACGTAAAGAGAAGATCGGAAGATTGTTGGAAAATATTTTTTCAGAAATCGTACATGCTGTACGAAACGTTGTTTGAGCAAAGGAAACGTGATTGACAGGATAAGTACATGCTATCTAAGGTGTGGAGGAAGTTCTTGTGTGGACGTTGGGAAATTGCGAAGGGGTTGTCTAGATTTGGGCTGTCAAAGATAGGGCTGTCCAGGACCAAACTATCTTAAGCTCGACCATCAAAGATTGTGCCATTTGGAGACGGGTCATCTTGGGGAAGAGCGTACAAACAGTCAGAGTCGTACAAGTGATTGTAAGAAAGGACATGCTAAACGAGAAGGAAGGCACGGAGTGCAAGCATTCCACATGGGTGTTGCAAGTTGATGCCATGTCATCCGAAAGACAGTTGGAGCAGATGGAATTAACTGCTATCGAACATTTTCAAAATCTAAAGCCAAAGAAGCGGATTGCAGGAGGAATGCAGAGGCCAAGGATTTCTGAGAGGATCAAACGAGTAGAGTTGTAGAGAAGATTTCCACCAAAAGCTGTGTTGTGGGCAGTACCTCGTACCCAGGGAGGAAGCATTAGAGTTGGCATTGGGAGAGGACAAGAGGAATGCGCATATGGTAGAGAGAGAGAGCATGAGATGGACTTTGAACGAGGAAGAATGCATCAACATGGAGGGGAATCGTGATCAAGGTCAACAACCGACACACCAGATGAAAGATGTGAAAGGCAAAGAACCAACAGTTTCACTAGAACTAAAGAATAAGGGGAAGGAACAAATGCAAATCCCCTTAGAAGAAATCACTTGGACAATGCCTACGGGAGAGTTTTGCAAGATGTGGTGGTTAGAGCACCCGAAGGATCATCAGTTGAAGACAAAATTTTAGAGTGTGGGAGCATAGTTTATTCTGCAGGGTCTTGGGTTGAAAATGACGTATTCAAGCCTTACCTGCTAGAGATGTTGCAAACTTTTCATTGTAAGAGAAAGCAGAGCAGTGTTGCTTGTTGACAAGGAAGTAAGAGTGTCATTTTCCTCGAATAGGTTTCCAAGGGTATTTGGCTTATTGACTTAAACAAAATTTGTGAAGGAGCAAGGAGTGGAGCCCTACTAATTTAGGAGCTTCGTGGATAAAGTCATCAATCTTAGTTCACAAGAAGTGGCAAAGCTGACAAAGCACGGAAGCCGTAGGTCAAAGATGCAACATCTGAAGTCAGATGAACTACGGTGTGCAAGGAATGTTATTATGTCTAGGTTATTCGATGAACAAAGAGCCTCATATATGCCCACATGGCTCATACCATATATGGAAGGAGGAATCGCGGGAGAACCATATGATCGGGTAAGTTTCTTGTCAAACTGCATTCAAAATTTTGTGTTGTAGTATACTAAGAATTTTTTGATGGCTTTCCACGCTATTGCATTACTTCTGGATGCAACATCACATGAAAAGATTTAGTTTCTAGGATTGAATCCTCCACATACCATACTAGAAGGCACACCTATTTTTCGTTGGGTACATGTTGCCCCATTGATGAAGGTTGGACCAATGGGAAAAGTAGCCTCAGGGAAGAAGAAGATGACAACAAAAAATAAAAAAGCACATGTCATTAGAAGAAGACAAAGTAGGAGAAACAGACGCCTTGGCTAAAGAGAGTGAAGACTCTAATGGAGCGAAGGAGCAATTGCCTACTACTTAGGAGCTATTTAGGAAGGAAAAGAGGTAGAGATGGTTGGAGTAGTAGTGGCAATAGATGGGAATGCAACTGCAACAACAACAAATGCAGCTAATGAGTCAAGGTGTCAAAGTGTCTCCACTTTCGAGACCCCCACAACATGTCACCGTGATTGGGATAGCTGGCAGAGATTCACAGAGAATCGTGGTGGGCCATCATTCCAAAGTGCATGGATCAACCAATGTTGCAATGCCGTTGAGGACTTCAGTACAATTGAGAAGCCAAATTGTGCGAGGAGGCACTGCAAGTGCCATTGCGAGTACCAGGGAAGTGGCTTCGACTGAGGCTGTCAGAGGAGGACAAGAGCCAAGACAGGTAGAACCTATTGCGCAGAAAGTTTGGTGTGCTGGAGGAGCAACGCAACAGGCCGGTAGAAGAACTGTGCAATAGTAGGAACAAGAAACACGAATCATTGTAGATATGGATGATGATATATAAATTGCAGTTGATGCAATGGAAGCATCACCACCATTAGAAGTACTTGGAGGAGAAGACTTTGCTGGTAACATTTCATTGCCAATGAATGTGGATATGCCAAAGAGCTATACCACAACACCTTTGTGGTAGTTTGTAGATGAAGTGGAGAGATGTGGTTGACCTCCATTGGATGAGGGACCACCAGTTGAGCTCACATCTACAACTACTCAGACCACGACACCAACTTCATTCGTGTCGGAGGAAAAAAAAGAGAAGGGAAAGTGCCTTGCATTAGAACAATATATTAGGGCAGAAAGGCCAGAGTAGTCAACTGCCTAAAACTGAACTTGACAAAAGGCAAGGAGACGGTGGACATGACCAAAAAGCAAACTGATGCAGTGGGAGGTGCAATACCAGAAATTCACGAGGGTAAGGCAAACATAAAATCAACCTGAATGGTCATGGTGGAGAAGACATTGAAGAGACAACCACTGAAGATGATATGGAGGATGAGTTGGAGCATGGAGGATCAAGTAAGCATTTTCTAATAGAAGTGCCTAATTTGAGACAACCTCCAGTTCACGGGGAGATTAATGAACAAGTTACGTTTTTTTGAGAAGGTAAGTGGACTTTTTGATAGAGTTCGAAGCGAATTCTGAGTTGGTTGTGTTGGGAACTGGCGACTATGGCAATTGAAGATGGAAGAAGCATTGGGCAAATTAGTGAGTTGGGTCCAAAATGAAGAACACATGAAGAAGTTTGCAGAGATCCATCAGATGCAACCATTGGAGTTGGGTGTTGGCAGTAGCAGTGTCCTGTTAGTTCTGGAAGTGAGAGAATTGCCAAAAGGAACTTTGGTTCTATATCAGCATCCATTGAGATTATATGTTGATGAGGAATTATGGAGCCATATCCTGGATTTCCAGGTGGCAAAACGGTGGAGTTGGCACCTGAGTTGGTTAAGTCATATGCAAGAATTTCTTGGCATATCTTATTCAGCGGTTAGTAACAGGGTTGGAAACATTTCAGCAGATGGTTCACAAGTTGAAGCTGAAAGAAGAGGAGCAAGCTAACCAATCGAGGATGGTGGAAGGACAACTTCTGCAAGTGCACCAGGATGTCGAAGCAGAGCTAGCGATGATGAGAACTGAGATAGAGAGCATGAGGTAAGTACAGGAATAACATGATCAGTTGCTTGGTTAGCTGAAGTTGGAGTGTGCGGTGAGAAAGCAAACTCTACAAGCAAAGATGCAGGAAATTGCTCACTAGGGCCAATTAATTGTAGAGCGTGATGAGCAGTTGGCAGTAGTTGCAAGGAAGGAAGCTGAAGCACTAAAAAAGGAGGCTGAATTGAAGGCCAGGCTGGCTGAATTCAAGCAAAAATCACACTATGGCTTCTAGTTGGCTCGCAACCCGGCCTGTGCGAAGAGGTTCAAGGGAGAGAGACTGAAACCTTGAAGCTGCAGAACCAGGAGTTGGGAGAAGTACTTGTGCCTTTGTCTCATCCTCAACATAGTTAGAGCTCTAAAAAATAGCAACAGTCATTGACGAGGACGTTGACAAATCTAGAAGGAAGGGCAGATGTAGACGCTAGTTCTGACATACCACCTTGTACATAGAAATAAAAATAAGTGCATTGGAAATCAAGTACGCACATAATGTAGTTTTGATGTAATAGTTGTAATGATTGAGTGAAGTGTAGTTAACTTACGGATGAGTAATAAATTATCTATTGTCATGTAGTTGGAAATGAAATGCAATGTAAATGCCTGACAAATGTAATGTAAAGATGGTGGTGTCGGGTTAGTAGTTGGGAATAACTACCTTCCTCCAAGTCTAAATAGCCCCCCTCATTCATTTGAGTGGGTACATTGTACACACATTGCATACACACAGAGAGGGTAAATTTTGGAGAGTGCATCCATACAAGCATAACTGTATTTTTGAGATGTATCTTTGTTAATAGCAATAACACCATTCAACCATTGTCATTGTGTATTCTTATTGCATGTGTTTGCATCTTATTGATATTGCTGTAGATAGATATTCTGGACTTTTTCCTTTCATTGCCATTTGCTGTAGACAATCATACTGGGCCATCTGGATCTGAACCCAGGCTGTCCCATGCAAGACTGGGCCGTCTGACTGTTGTGCCAGGCCGTCTGGACTGTAAACTGGGCTGTCTAACATGCTGTGCTGTGCAGGGCTGTCAAGTATATTGTGTTGCAGGCCGTGTAGACTGCATGTTGCTGAGTTACCTTGTCAACCTACTCTCTCATTCATTCTCTGTTCCTGCAACTGCGGAATACCACCTCCATGCTACAGTCTCATATCACATGTACAATTTGACACATGAATGGTTGATCTTATAGAAAATATTATCTCAGATGTGGTAGTGTAGGCAAGATTCCCGATGGATTATTGGGAAATGCTACAAAACAAGTTAGTCTGAGAATAAGCAGGAATACATGAGGAAATTCGCTACTCAATCATATTGCTGAGTAGAGCAGTCACATTTAGGAAGGCTCTTTAACATGGGAACAAAAGGCTGTGTACGTGGTCATCCTTATCCTAGGCAGTTTCTTTGTTGAGAAGACAATGTTGCCAATGTTGAAGTGCTTGATCTTCTGTTATCATATGCAACTTTTCTGACGTTGTTCGAAAATGGGAAGGACCATGTGTCAAGCATAATGCATCTTCATTGGGAAGAAGAATTGAGCTGCACAAATGATAAGTGTTGGACAGGATTTCGTGTTAGCTATTTGCTTTAGTACCATTGCAAATTTTCAACTTTGTTCATATACTTGGTTGCTTGTTTTATTTGGCACTGATCTTAGAAATTATTTGTGAAGCAAGAATGGTCTGCAACTCTCTAGGAAGGCAGATGATTGTTTTTCTATCTTATAATATGATATGTCCTACTATTTTCTGGAAACATGGTTTTCATGTTTGTAAAACATTGATTGATTGGATTAATGTTGAGTCTGAAGCTTGTATATCAATGTGCGCAAACATCTGCTGCGTATGTTATGTGGTCATCCTTGTAGGTGAAAAAAGGGAAGACAAAAAGACAGTATATATACCACGTTGGGTGTTATGCCCTTTTTACAAGAACATTATGGAGTAGCCTTTGGAATCATGAAATCGATTAAAACCTGCTCACTGAGAAAGTTGTAATTGACAGATGTTGATAATAAGAGTTCCTAGTAGTTGAGTGCAACATAGGCTATTTGAGGGCAAGATCAATGTCTATTAATGGTGGAGAGCCTTACTTTTTATGATCATAAACTGTCTTTCTATTTTTCTGTTTTTAAATTGTTGTATGCTTAAACAAGGTTAAGAGTTAAAGGGGTATGCCTCTTATATTTAGTGTTATGGCTATATACCATTGCTCTAGCAAATAGTAAATACAATACTTTTAGTGGAGCAAGGAGAAATCGGACATGAATTGAGGAATAACCAAATTAAGGGCGTTTAACGGTTCACACATGTTTACCATAACAAGAGGTTGAGTGCTTTTTAATCTTGAAACAATTTTCAGGAGAGGCAAGTAGGTGCAAAAGATTGACATTCCAGAATTGATAATCAAGATTCTTTGCCACTTTCATGTGTTCACTCAAATCATTTGAAACTTCCTCTCAAACATGTGGAGTAGAGGATGAAGGCAATAAGAATGCAATGCCAGTTTTGGTTTTTGCAAATGGATTTGCCAAGGAATGATTGACAAGTTTGCAAACAAGAATCTGGGCTAAGACTCAAAGTCCTATTAAAAGAGGCCTTAATAAGAAGATTCATTTTGAAAGCTGACACAACAAGCTTTTAATGAATCAATCTGCACAAAGCAGTGGGATTGGTGGAGGAGCATGGTCATAAGATGAACCTCTGATGGATAACCTTCCTTATGTAATTGAAGAGTTTCAATTCAAATATTATATGGATGGCCTCAAGTCCTAGATTCAAGGTACTGTTGCTGCATTTTGGCTGGATTCCATGGAAATAGAAGTCATGATGGCATTGGAGGATAAGACTGCTAGGAAGGAAACAAGTTGCAAGAATCTTCTCCATCAAGTTAAGAATCATTGCAAGCAAGGTAATGTCCCTTTAGGGACCTTATGATACTAAGAAAGCCTCTTCTTTTGGTGGCTCCTCTATTTCTTTTTTGCAAACCTAGTAATCATAAATATATGAATAAGGAACACCTTGGAAATGTTTTTTACATGGAGGGCCTCCAATAGAAATGTTTGGCCCAAGTTACAACAAGACCTACAGCAAGCTGGCTCCAGAAGAGCCAAGAACATGAGTAACTAAATCCTTAATGTTAGACAGAAGGAACAGAATCAAAAGATCCTTGGTTGATCTGACAGAGACCCACCTTCTATCATCTTGGTTGAAAACAGATAGAAAATGGTTTGGTACCTCTCGTGCAATCTTCCAGACTGCTGTTGCCGAGATGACATTCTGTATTCACTATTCAGGATTCTGGCTTATCACATATATAAAGTTTGAGAACTATTATGATCTCTGTGTCATTTATTAGAATCAGAAGGATTAAGAGAGCGCTTCTGTTGCTTTCCCTGTACTATTTTAAACAATTCCCTAAATTCAGATGGTTAAAATTGTACTTGAGATTTAGTGAACTAGAATGCATGAAAGCCTCTATACCAAACTTTTTTTTGTAACCAGAGAATGCAGTAGAATAACATACATTCACAAAAATGTGATGAGGAAATTCATACACTCGAGGAATATCTGAAATCCTATATTCTGTAGAAAGTAACAAATTCTGGAAAATTGCACTGATTTTATCAAAATCAGAGCAACCATGTAAGCAGATAAGTCTTATCTGTCAGGTTTCTGAAATATTATATCAGGTTGCCACTACTCTGCCACTTGCAGTCTCCTGTGGTCTTTTATCTCCTGTTTTCTTTAACATCCAGCATTCTCTGCCTCAAGTATCTTTTCTGAGCCTTGGCATCCGGCACCGTCTGCCAAGAATTTGGACTTCTACAACAGATATATTCTCTTCCACATATGTGCCATCTTCTGTTATTTTGTGAATGTCCTTTGCTGTGTCCTTTTGTGTCACAATGGATGCTGACTTCTGCTATCTCCTCCTGTTTTGTGAATGTCCTTTGCTGTGTCCTTTTGTGTCACAGTGGATGCTGACTTCTGCTATCTCCTGCTATTCAAGTGCAAGGTCAGGGCACATACTCAAATGATGAGTTTGTTCCCTGTATTGTCTCTGTCTACAAGACTGGTGTCTTGGCCTCCAAGACCAACATTTGAAACATGTTTGCATTGTGCATCTGAAACCTCTACACATTTTTTTCTTGACCAGGTTTGAAATTTTTTTTTTTGAATTTAAATGGTGGAATCGGTAGCCGCCACGAATCTAGGCAGGCTGTCCGTCTTTTATGGCCGCCACAGTATTCTGTTCTTTCCGCCCTGGAAGCCGCCACACAGATCTTCGCGCAGTCCGCCCCTATAACCACCATGCCACAATCATTTTAAACCTTTTACGCTGCTGAAAGCACCAGGAAAGGGACAAGCGTTCAGTCTAGCAAGGCCCGAGATTTGAACCTTGGACCTCCGCCCCCTTACGGGGTTTGGTCGAACCGGTTTGCAATTTTGACCTTCTGCGTTCCTCTTTTCTTTTTAACAAAATTCTATTAATGTCCTTGTATGAACAAAGTAGGCCAATGGTACTTGCCAGAAAGAGCTGTTAAAATGCACTATAGTAACTAGAATGTACTAAGAAGATAAGCTAATCTGGATTAAAGAAACTAGGATAAAGTACACTAAAGTGGAACAATTGGCATTAAATTACAGCCTCGAGGGTTGGACCCAAAGTGGGTGAACCTTAACATGTTAGAACTAATGATAAAGAGAGAGCCAACGGTCAAGGTAAGAGAGATAGAAAAGTGTTCTAGTGGACCCATGCACCAAGGCCCAACACTAATTTGTGATGGGATGAAAAGTAGAAGCATAGTCATCATCATAACCACCCATCCCAAAAGGGCCAATACATGATCTAATGCTGCTCCCAGGAGAATGGCTAGGAGCCTAGGATTAAAGGGGTTGGTTGGATAATTTTAGGAGGACATGCAATTTGACTCCTAAAGACTCATCTAACATTTGTGTTTGTGGAACCAATAGGAGAAGATAGGAAACTGGTAAGCTGTGTCTGTTTGCAACTCCTAAGTATATGAGAGGTGGCCAAAACCCTGTACTAGATAAGATAACTTAAGACAATTCTATTAATCTCCACAGATGGCCAAAGTAGGCCAATGGAACTC